>OX456523.1:124832001-126046470 GCA_949748255.1 Eustalomyia histrio
TTAAAACTTTTAATTCTGACTGAGAAATAACATTTTTTACTGCTCCTTCTTATATAAATATTTAATATCAAGCGAATTGTAGAGCATATTTTGGATACATAAACAAAAGTGGTTCCTGATAATATTGGGTCAGTTTTATTAAACGAATTTTGCTTTTAAAATTAATATTCAGTTGCAGCAAAAAATTTTCAATATGTTTATACAAAAATTAAAAAAGGAACTGACTGTGTAATTAAAAAAAAAAAATGTATTAAATCAGATTTTTTTGCGAAGCAAAATATTGCTTCTTATTATCCTAAAAAAAGGTTATAATAGCGATTGTTTGTACAGATATTTTGGATGCTATAACAAAGAAATTAAATTAATTAAAATTTGTCTCAAATACACATAAATATTAAAATACTTATATAAAGATAAAGTTATATAATTTTTTGTTGATATGTAAAGTTGTATATTACTCGTATATTAATTAAAAAAAGAAATATTAACTTATACATACATGCTTCATAGGCGCTGATGTGCATAGCATCATATTTTATTATTTCCGCAACAAATTTCGATGAAACAACAGACGATGCGTTTTTAACGTTTATATGAATTTTAACGTTTTTTGCAAAAATGACTTTTTATATAACGGTGAATTAAAAAAAATTATATATAACAGAACTGTGCGAAAAAATGCCAAAGAATTTTTATTTTTAAACAATACAATGCACTAAAGACTGTTTTTCAAGGGGATTTTAAATGACCATTAAATTAGGACTGGGAATGTGGATTGAATGTCTGTAAATATGTACTTTTTTTATCTGGTTTATGTTTTTGGGTGTTAAATGTATAAAGTACGCACTTTTTAAAATATAGTATGTGTATATAACTTTTAAAAATAATACAATTTTTTTCCCAATATATAGATATTTTTTAAACAGTATATATAGTAATTAAAGCTAAATGGGTGGCTTAAAAAAATCGGATTTTATGTACTTTTTTGTTATTGAAATTTTGGGGGTGATGTCACTCTAGCCGCCTCTGAATTCGCCACAATTCGTTAATGTTGTCGTATGTATAGTGTTTGATGTTGAACTGAAATATTCAGGTGTTTGTGATGATGTTGGTGTTGTTAGCTGATAATGTTGTTACAGTAGTGCAGAATGTTGTTTGTTTTATGTACCACCACACGAAAAGTATATAATTTTATTTTTGTTGTTGTATTTATGTATATAACAGCAGCAGTTGTATATAATCAAATGATATATTTTTAAATCCTTTTTTCGTAGATGACAATAATTTTAAAGGATTTTTTATTTTCTGTTATATATTGTTTTTTTTTTTATTTATATTTGTTGTTGTTATGATATGTTGTATAGTTTTTTTATTTAAACCAAATAATTCAAAAGTATTGTTTTATATTTATATTTTACTTTTTTAATTATTTTTCATTTTTAATTTTATATTCAAACTTTTTTTAATAATTTTTATTGATTGCACTTTCTTAAAAATATTTTGTATTCGTTCTTTTTTATTTTCTTCTTTTTTACATTAATAAAATATTTAAATTTTTTTTAAATAAATTATAATTTTTTGATTTTTATGATGTTTTAAAAAACCTTAAATGATATAAAATCAAAACATTATAAATCATATTTTATAAAAAAGTGCGTTTGCCACACTTTTATTTTGAAAATTGGAATATAGTTCAGTTTTTTTTTTTTGTAAATCACGTTTATTTTCAAAAATATATATAAGTTATATAATTTTGAATAAAATGTTATCACATTATGCGTATACTGTTTTAGTTTTTTTTTTTTTTCTTTAAATAACACGTTTAAGAGTTTTATAAAAAATAAAAGATTGAAAAAGCACTTGTTTCAGTTTTTAGTTTTAATTTAAAGAAATATATTTTACTTCTTTACCATAGACCACCAGCGTTTTATATTTTTTTAGAGTTATATGGTCATTACCACAAAAAAATATATTGTTCTTTTCGAAAAAAGTTTTACATAGAGAATAATTACAATATAAAAGAAATAGCGAATAAATAATGTGTGATCGAAAAGTACATGCACACAATTTTAATTTTACAATACATTTCGTTTATAATTTAAAATTTTTAAAGTATTAACAAAAAAAAAGGAAAATTCGGTGAACACAGAAAAAAGTATCACATAATTAAAGTAATAAAAATATTTTATTACTTTATTACTCGATTTACAATATATTTTTTTTGATATGTTTGTAAATTGTTATTTTTCATATTAAAATTTTTGAAAATTAAAATTGGAGTTACAAAAAATTATATTTTTTTTGTATTTACAAACTTTATTGCTGGTGCTTTTTTAAAAAAAAATTGCTTGTATTTACAAAAACATTCTATAAAAGATGTTTCATATTACAAACAGAATTTTGTTATTTTTTTCTGTATATTAAAAATAATATATAAATGATATTTGAAAATCGTTTAAAACTGTAGACAAATAGACTTAAAAATGTGCAAATTTTTCCACTGTGAAGTGATTTGGTTTCGATTAATCGTCATCATTTTGGTTAATCCTTTAGTGCATTTTTGTTTACAATAAAATTCAAACTATTTAACTGACACAATAAATGATCAAAGAAATTTGGAATTGAAGCGCTTCATATTTTACCTCACCTCTCATCTCTCCTCTACCCCATTCCAAAGAAAGCAACATATTCATTAGGAGAACAAATTTCCTGAGTGTTTCTACTCCTAATAACATAAAAAAAATTACGTATACTTTTCTTCAATAAATAATTTATATACGGTAGAGTCTTGCAAGTTTGAACCACTTTGTACTTATTTGTGAAATGTTTTAATTTCAATTCAAAATTTTAACAGTTCCTCAAGGTAGCCTTCTGATAGATAAAATTTAGAACTGGATAAAGTTTTTTTTCGCAACCTACACGAAAATTATTTCTATACATTTCTTCATGCTTGGCAAGCAAATTCCCCAAAATAACAAAATAAATCCATTGCCCAAAAAAATTAATTATTTTTACTCCTTAAGTACAGTTCTCGAAATATTTGGAATACCGTCATTCTTAATCTTAAAATCTTATAAGAAGCTACAGTATGTTTTTTCGGAGCTTTAAATTTGACTTTAAAAATTCAAATTGTATTCGTTCAAATTTTTAATTGATACATTAAAGAATTTCATTTAAATTTATTTATATACTGTATTTAACACTTCATGAATTCAATTAATTATTTGTTTAAAAGTAAATTTTATTAAAGTCTTTAATTAAAATTAAATGAATTGGGAGTGTAATGAGATTTTCTGCAAAACAATTAACTGTGGTAATATTGTCAAATTTGTTAATCAATAATTTCGATTTAAACATAAAGAAAAATTTCGAATTCACACATTTCAAAAATAGCATTCCTTATATAAAATCATTTCAATTCTGAAATTTTTATAGAAAAATTGCTAAATTATTTACTGGTATATATGTATATCTTAGCAAATATTTATTTAACAAATTTTTTTTTCAAAACTTTAATTTTATTTATAATTTGTCATGATGCTACTCAATGTAGTACAGAAATATTGAAAAGTAAATAACACTTTTTATAGAAAAAAAAAACAATCCTGATGCTCAAAGAATAAGTAAGTTATTAAAAAAAAATATATGTACATAATTGTATTAAAATCGCCAATATACTTTTGATACACATTTTAGTAATTTACCAAATAAAAACAAAATTTTACTACTCTTTGTGTTTTTTTTTTATATCCTTCATTTTTATATAATGTTTTGTTTTTATATCCAAAAAATATATATATATTTTTTCAATTTTGTTTCCTTCATGATTCTATGTATAAAAAAAAATAAATTTTGTTAATTTTTTTCATCTTCAGCCATCGTAGTTACGGAAATCCCGACGGCAAAGTTTAGTAAGAACTCTATGCAGTGTATATAAATGTATAAACGTAGTCATAGCAAAATAAAAAAAACTGTAGTATATTTTAGTATGATGGTTAACGATGAAGAAGGTGTGTTACAATATAAAATGTTAAAAATTAACAAAAACTGACAAAAAATTATTTTGGCTAGAAAAAAATTAAACTACGTTAGCAAACAGTACTTTTCTTTAGCATTTTTCCATGCTTAATAGTGGTGAATAACAATTTTTTTTACTTTATTTAAATTTTTTTTGGAGATTCTTTTTCTAATTGAAATTTGTTGAAGTTTTTTTTGTGATGCTTTTTATTTTTGGCCTTCAGGTTTTTTATAACGTCTGCATTTTTGTGAATTAATGCGTTTTAGACAAAAAAAAAAAACTTGTGAAAATAGAGAATTAAAAAAAGCATTCATGCAAAAAATATAAAAAAAATAAAAGTCCTTTTTGTAAAAAATAGAATGTTATTGTTCATAAAGGAATACAAAACTATATTAGTTTATTTTATTATACTTTTTTATATGAAAACCGCCCTTAGCACTAGACAGCAGCTTATAAGGGTCTGTTTAAGTTAAATTTATTAAACACTTGTCGACGTTTTAGAATAAAAACACTACTCAACAGGGTTTTGCTTAGAATTTTACTAAATTTTAAAAGTATGTTGGCTTCCTAAATCCAAATCTGTTGTCAAAAAATTCAATCGAATCGCCTTTCGGAGTTGGTTTTAACCTCCGATCCCAAAAAATATCTTACAGATCAATATTGCGAAAAAGTAGTTTAATATTATATTTATTTTGTATGCATTTGAATTTTAAAATTACCTTTTTTGTTTTAGTATAAAATTTTTGAAAAATTTTCAGGGCTGACTTAGGAACCCCGAAAATATATTATTTTCGGAATTGTCATTATAGCTCCTTAATTTTCAACATTTTTTACTCATACTAGACACTTCACTATATATAATATAAAGTAAATAGTATGGACTTTTTTCTTAAAATTCAGATGATAACAGTGACTTTTTATTATTATTTTTTCGAGCAAAAATTAAAGTTATTTTCTAAAGAAATGCACGTGTTATAATAATTTAATTGACTTCAAATATATATTTTCATGTCCATAAGAAATTCCTATGATAATCACATTTTTGTGATTTCTCACATTCTCTCTCTCATTCTCTTTTTTTTTCAATTTGTCTGCTGTTGTTTAGCTTGTTAAGATTTTTATTAACTATTTTCTTTAATTATTAATTATACTGTGCTAGTCACTTACTTTATATTATATATATCTGAAGAAGCTAAGCAACAGCAAACAATTTGAAAAGAGAATGACTTATTAGGAGTATTAAGAATTATTTATGCACATTAAAATTACTATTTAAAGTCAAATAAATTATTATAACCCGTACATTTATTTAGAAAATAACTTTTATTTTTGTTCGAAAAAACAAAAATTTAAAATTAAGTTTTATTTTTGCTTTAAGAAATAAAAATTAAAATAAATGCTATTTTTGCTCTAAAAATTAAATATCAAAATTTCAAAAATCAATATATTTTATGATTGACTACTTCACAAGGACGGATATGGTATACTTGAATCAGTTTTCCAACATTTACTTCCATATGATTTTTTTATTTCAAAATTTTACGATAACTGTTATTTTCGTTCCCTGTTGAATAGTCTATTAAAAACACTAATGGATAAAATTCTGTAATTTTTTTGCTAAAGTTATCAAAAAATAATTTACGGAAAAAAAACTGTAGAAATCAGTTAATTTTTTTTTTTTTGTAAATATTAATAAAATAATAACAGTAAAAATAAACTGTTTTTTTTATTTATTTTTTGTTGTTTTATGGGAACAAAAATCTAAATCCTCAGAAATCTGCAGTCAACTTATTTTAAGCAAATATTTATGCTGATTTTAGCAGGATAGACTGTTAGCGGAATAACTAACATTTAACTCAATTATAAAAAGTTTTATATATTTAAAAGATTTATTTTTCCTTTTCCTATCTTACTAATATTTACACAAAAAAAAAATCTGCTAATTTGAGCAGGTTATTCCGCATGGTAATTTTTACCTAGTTTTTTGTTGTCTTTTGTGCTATTTGAAGATATTTATTTGAATAATAGACAAAAAATGATAACCAAATTAGCTTAAAATACGAAAAATCAATTCGGCAGATTTATTATTTTTTTTACTCCAAATTCATATTTAGGATATGAAAATACTTTGAAAAAGTCCTATTAGAACTCTACATAAAAAGTGAAGGCCAAAAGTCGTCTTACTGCACTACTATACCAAAATCTTCTTTTATTTTGCACCTTCTTAATAAAACTTATTTGAAGGTCATAATAATGAATCTGAGGTCAAGAATTACCGCAAAAAATGTTTTCTGCGCCGGATTTGCCCCGAAAAGCTTTTTTTCACCTATTTTTAAAATATTTAAAAAACGTGGTAACACTGGGTCCACGATAAATATATTTAAGTTTTCTCTGAACATGACATTTGGGGGCGAAAATTTTCTATTCGGCGGGTCCTCTATTTAAAATATTTATGGATCAATTAAATAGGTGTCTATGTTTTATCAAATGTTTTATTTTCTAAAGTGTCTATTAGGAATCAGATCTGGGGGATTTCAACTTAACTTTAATTTTAATTAAATGTAGTGCGTATTTGAAAATTTTTAATTGCAAATAATTGCAATTAAAGTCTTGAAATAAATTCAATTACAAAAGCTGTAATTAAAGTTATTTCCATTATAAATTTAACATTATAAAATCTTTTTGTTAATATTTTTCAAAAAAAATGGGCGGTATAGTTGTGCATAAAATACGCATAAAAATATACGTCATGTTGGCTCGATCTCTACACTCAACAAAAAAAAAAGACATGACCTAAAAATTAATCCAAATGTTCCTTTAAAATAGTTTAAACATTTTCCTCAAATTAAAAACGAAATAGTTTATATACTCAGAAATATTTAATTATTTATTTATTTATTTATTTATTTATTTATTTATTTATTTATTTATTTAATTATTAATTAATTTATTTATTTATTTTATATTAATCATATAATTACAAATTATATCCTAATACCCTAACCGAGCACTAGCAACAAAGGCCATCGGCTCGTTGTAGCGAAAACAGACCAGAGCCTCTGGTGGGAATCGAACCCACGACCCCCGCACTGATAAGCTGGGACGCTACCAACTAGCTAATACCTTTCTTAAGTAATATTTCTTAAATTTAGGAAAAAAACAAGTATATTTAATAAAAATGTATCAATTTTTAAGAAAAACATTTCAGTTTTAAAAAATTTGCATATTAATTGTAATAAAATTAATGCCCAAATTTTGTAAATCCCCTGCGTTCCCTACTTTTTTGCTATTGGCAACACAGCTGATTGAAAATCAGATGTTTCTTATGGAAATATTTATGCCGCCTGAAACCTAAACCGCAAAAAAATTTATGGAGAAATTTTTGGAGTTTTTTCATTTTTAAGATTTTTGAGAGGCATTTTAACTATTTCCACGACGTATCGACCCAGGAACAAAAAAAAAAATTTAAAAACTGCTTAATAAAAATAAAATTTATTACAAATTGTTTGTTTTTAAATAGTATGTATAAAATTTCAAATAACGTAACGAACAGCTGCTTCAACGCAAGCAAACACCTACTTTATTCAAGTGATTTACAAAATCGATTTTTTTTAATGTGAAGTGAGGCGTTGCGTTTTGCAAAATGAGGGCATAAGAAAATTTAGAACATAATTTACCCCCATTTAGTTCAAAAATGTGTCTGTCTTAAAATGAGAAAGTACCTAACTTAATGTGTGTTAATTTTTTCACGAGTAGTAAAATTAACTAAAATTCTAAATTTATTTTTTAAGTCTACCACTTTCTAATTTTTAAGAATTGTTTTCTAAATATTAATTTAGGCAATTAAAAACAAAAAGTGGTAAATCTTTTCCTATAATAAAAATTTATTTCGTTTTAGAAACTGATGAACTATTTCTAACGAAATTTGCATGCACCTAAGTTCAAATAAATTTTAAAAATTTTAATAAAATATTTTTTGAAAAATTATTAACTTAGGTATAGGATTTTTTTTTTGTCGGAAAACGTTTAGATTATTTTCAATATTTTTTTCTTTGGAAAAAAAAACAAATTAATATCAAACTGTTAGTTTTCCTAATATTCAAGAAAACTTTTATTAAAGGAAACAAATTAAAGTAACCATTTAAAAAAAATTATCGTGCATTATTATAATTTTTAGTTCGCGATCGTGGGTGAGTCAAAAATTGCTCACGTGTCCATCCCTTATCTAAAATAGCTTAAAAAATATTGTAAGTAAAAGGTAAAAAATTTCGAATTTGCGCTTTTATGTAATAATTTCGTTTGCTGAATACAATAGAAACTATTGCAAGAAAATTTTATACATTACGGCATAAAGGTTTTACTATAATTGACTATACATTTACTATAAACGTTATATTTATCGAAGGCACCAAAACTATTTATTTTTTCACTTAACAATAAAAAAAAGTTACAATTTGTATATGTCAATTAAAGTTTAAGCTAAAAAAGTCTTAAAATAAACTTATGACATTTTTCCATTTTCCAATAATAACAAGAAATGTAGCTGTGATATTTTGTATTTTTGGAACAATTTCCTTAAATTAGTTAATTTAAGAAGACAAAGGATCCCCACTGTTCCTTAGCCATAGGTGCAGTGTGTCACTTAGGGCGTCTCTTTTTGTAGTTCTCTCAAGCAGAACCGTTAATTAACTACGAAAAATATCTGACTTTGTCACAGTTTATTACGTTTCAGGATATTCTGTAGTACATTTTTTTAATTTCCCAGCAAAAATGAAGCTGCCAAAGAAGCAATTAAAGCATCACTACTATGGCACAGGCATCACTTCTTTTCTGATGGTTTCATCGATGAATTTAACATTAGCGTGTCATAGGATGGAATTATTCGAATGTAGCTACTAGCATTACTCATACTTTACTCTGAGGAAGCAATGATAATACAATGATTAGATATTCTGTTGCATGAGTGGAAAATGTTCATATACTTTGTAATATTAAAGCTTTGATGAAGATTTAATTCATAAGAATGCAGAAAAATAAGTTTAAAGAAGCGAAATTTATGCATTGCTATACAAATACTCTTTATTAAAACAAATAAATAATTCTGCATTAGTGAAAAAGCATTTTTGAAAAATTTTTCAAAAATTTTAATGAATTTTTAGACAAATTTTAAAATATTTTTGGATAATTTAAAAACCGGTTGTACAATTTTGAAACATTTTTACACAATTTTAAAATATTTTTGAACAATTTTAAATAATTTTTGCACAATTTTAAAACATTTTTGGGCAATTTGAAATAATTTTTACACAATTTTAAAATTATTTTGGTAAATTCTGAATTAAAACTGGAAATGATGTAGGGTTAAATAAAATACATAATGCAAAAATGCGGAGATTGCGTCGTCATAAATATTTAAGGCTGAAAAATGCAAATGACATGCCAGCTAGTTTCAATTAAAGGTAAAAAAAATCTCTTTTTCTTGATTTTTCAAAACTTTTATAAAAATTGCAAAACTGCATAAATTCTAACCCTCATGAAATTTTAAACTAAAATATAAAAAATTATTTAATAAAAAAATTAAAAAAGTTCATCAGAACTATTTTCTCAATTTGAATAAATGCTTAAGAATCAAAAAAATATACGATATACTATAACTTATGCTTTAGAAGTAATGAAGAGTGATATTTTAAGATATGCATCGGGTTTATATCCAGATCACTGCATTTGAAATATGAACACATGAATGCTCTTGAAAGTGCCTTAGAATAACACCAAAAAATCATAAAAGAATGTCAACTGAAGTTTAAGAAGCAATGGAAGAAGTTATAGTCACAGAATGACTACCATTTTTTTGCTGGGTTGTTTATCTTTTTTTAATGAAATTTAATTTATATTTTAAATACATGAGTTTAGTATAAGTCAATTTAATTTAAAGACAAAAATGTATATCAAAAATCTTGTTAAGAGCCGTGTCCTCACAAAGCGGAAGTCCTCCGAGAGTGGGAAAATACTTACACAATGAGTGTAAAGTGCTTTTAAATATATTAACTTTACCATAGAAACAATTTCATATTTTCGAAATTATTTTCTTATTTTTAGTACTTAATAGTTTTTAGTAAAAAAAATTATCTAATGAACTTAAATAAAATAAATTTTTTCCTAACCAACAGTAAAATTTTAGATGATGTATAAACTAATTAGGCGGAAATTTTACTCTTTTCTAATAAAAATTTAGTTCTAAGTAGTAAAATTTTTCTTTAATTTAGAAATTGTGACCAAATTTTAATTAAAATTTGTTGTTTAATTTCAAGGAAAATTTTATTAAATATTGCTAAAAAGTGTCTGGCGGCGTTTCATTTAAATTTCTCCAAATAAGTTAATTTTTCTAAATTCTAGCTAATTTTTTTGAGTGTTACTAGGCTTATTGTCATTATTGAAAAATTAAATTACCATAACATGTAATCTTAGTCAAAGAAATACCAATTATAATTACATAATTGATTTTTAAAATTACATAATTTTTTTTAAACTACAAAATTACGTTTTTATAATTACAAATACACGCAATTTTATAATAAAATATAATGATTAACGCCCATGTCTGGTAAGAATACACTCTTAGTTAAAGTGTGTCAAAATTTTTTATTTTTTTCTCAAGAAGCTTACTTTGTCGTGAAAAGTTATTCTAGGAAAACAAATATTCGTAGTTTTATGAAACTTTCGTATAATTTACGAAGTTCAGTTCAATTCTGTTTGAATTTACATTTAATTTGATTTTACTCAAACGTTTAGAAAAACACCGCTACTTATAATAATATAAAAACAGAAATTTTAATAAAAAAAAAAAATTATCGCAACATTATAAAGCTGAATTTCTTCAAAAAACAATGTTACTTAAATTTTATTTAAAATTTGAGCCAGTTCACAATTTCCATTCTGATAAAAAGTTCAAATAAAAAGTGTCAGGGTTTCTTCTCGTGGATTGAAATCTCTCCTTATTTTTAAGAGATGTAAATAAATGCAAATACAAATTTATCAAATTTACACATTTAGATTTTTGCGACTTTTGTACAAAATTTTGTCTGCATAGATTAATTAATAATTATTTTCTACATATTGATGAATTTAACTCGTAATCTCTGCTGTTCCAGCTCGTTCAAAATCATTTACAAAAATTTTAAGAAATTTAACACTTCATTTATTTATTTTTTTTTTGGTTTTTTCGTGCACAAATAAAAAAATATATTTCACTTTGTGTAACTTCAATTCAGAACTATTTAGTAGAACAATATTTTTTTGGGTTTGAACTTATTATATTTCTAATTTATTTTTAAAGTGTGGTCCATTTTAAAGAAGTTTGTGGTGTGTTATAGTGATTAATATAATTCATTTTATTTTAAAGATTTATAAATTTTTTTTGTGGTAAGTTTAAAATTAAAATTTGCAACTGTGTTTTAATTTACAGATTTTTTTTTAATTATTCATAAAGTGTGGTATATTTGTTTTAACTAAACGTTTTACTTATATTTAGTTTTAGCAATATCTTTTTGCAATTATGTTTTTCTGATTTTTTTTTTCTTTTATTATTTTTTTGAGTCACTTTTCTTAATTTTTGATAACATTGTTGTTTATTTTAATTTTATTAAAAAATTTCTATTTTGTCACATTTTTTTCATTTTAATTGCATAGTAAATTTAAAACACCTTGATTTTGTGATGTATGTAGAAAAAAGCTTCCGCATTTAATTAATTTCAATTTCTTCTTATTTTTAACGCACTCACGCAATTTTACAAAAAATATTATTATGATGCTAAAGTTTTTATTTATTATGTAAAAAATTTGAAGTTTACTAAAATATAAACACTAGGTTACAGCTATTTCTTGGACAAAATGTTTATATGTTTTAAAATTTCAAAAAGATAAAAGAATTTAGCATATTTATTATAAAAAGTAAGTACTAAAATATTTGTTCTACAAGTTGGTAGAACCTCTGTTCAAATAATCAATATAATATTTAACGTACGTTACGGTGTCACTAATATTTATTTTAACTGGATATTTGCGATGTACAATAAGTGATTTTTCTTTTAAAAATTAGCAAAGATTAAAAAAGTCTGGCCTAATTTTTGATAATTTAAGATATCTATTTTTATAAAGCTTTAAGAACTAGTTTTAAATTAAATTTAAATTCTTAGCACTGTAGGATAACAGTTGGTATGGAAAGTCTCATATATAAGAAAAAATAATGAGGCTAAGATAACCGAAAACTTATAAGCCAGATATAACATTTAATAAAAATTAATTTAATAATTAATTTAATAAAAAAAAAAAGAATTTTCCAACCCAAAAGAGAATTATTTAAACTTAACCCTTTAATAACCAAGGCCGATAAAAAGCGGACGAATACAAAACATAGCACGTTATAAATTGAAATTATTTTATAAGGTAGTTTTTTCACATTTTCACATCTTTAGAAAATTACTTTCGAATTATATAAAAATTATTTGGCAACACATTTTGTTCATTTTAATTCTCACTAATTATTTGGTTTAAAGTTGCTAATGCAATTTAAACATTGATTTATTAATAATTTATTTAATTTGGTAAATAAAATGTTCAACAAAGTATGTTCATCAAAGTATTTATTTAACATGTATTTCCGAATTAAAATATTACCCTAATTTTCCAAGTAATATATAAAATACTCTTGCGATTAACAAAAAAAAAATAGTTTAATTTGTGAATTCAAATTATTTATTAAATACATATTTAGAAATTGACTTTATATCGACAAATTATTTAATATTTTAAAAGTAATTTTATTGCAGTTTTTTTTTTTTAAATTATACTTTAGTATTAAAAATTTTTAATGTTTTTCAATACTTAATTTTTTTTTTTATAAAACTGCATATCATTTAAAAAAAAAATCTTTTTAACAATATTTGTTTTTTTTAATAATTTTTTATGTTGATAAGTTATTTCAATATTTTTTTTTTTTAACAATTGTAAATAATTTAAAACACTTTTTTAATTTTTCATTATCTCTTTTACAAACATGTTTTTTTTATTAATTTTTGTATATTTTTATAAATAGTTTAAGTTTTTTATTTCTTTTTTCATTGACAAAATATTTGCAAATGACTAAACTTTTTATAATCAATAAGATTTCTTTTGTTATAAATTATTTCCGACATACGTTTTTAGATTGCATTTAAATATGAAATTTTCATATTTTTCATTTTTTATACTTCATTATGTTTTCAATTATATTTTTAATATTTTTATATAAATTTATATTCCAAAACAAAATAAAAACTCTATTTTTTATTTATTAATACTAAAATCTGCCTTAAGTTTAAATATTTTTAATTTATTTTTTATATTTTCTCATAAAAATATATATTTTTTAATAACAAATTTTATTTACTAACGATCGATTTATTTAATTTTTTTATTGAAATTATACAAAAAAAAAAAAAATAACAAAAGAACGCATGCATTTACAAAGTTTTATTACAAGAACGCGTATTGTTGTTGGAGCGTATTTAGCGGCGAGCAAGTGAGCGCGTAATGCAACGATTGCGAACTAAAATGGAAAATGATGTAAAAAGAATCATGGCAATAACGTTAAAACGCGTTAAATTTGACAAATAGCAAAAAAAAAAAAAAAAAAAACAGAACAAACTGAAATGAACAGAACCGAAGAAAAGTGAAGCATGTAAACGAAAAATTATTTGTTGTTAAAAAAAAAACCGGGAGATGTAAAATTATTAAATAAAAACGACAACAAAAATCGTTAATATTTATTAAGTTTTTATGTGTGTTTTTTTTACACTGCACTTTTTTTTTGTCTCTCCAAGTTCTCATAAAAATAAAAAACAATGAAAGAAAGAACAAAAAATGTTTAAGCTATTTAATTATTTTCATTTTATATCATTTAACACTTTGTTGTTGTTGTTATAAAATTGCAAATGCAATTTTTGTTAATGTATAAGTTTTAATGTTTATTTTATATAAAATATTCCATAAGTATTGGTTTTAATATTTTGTTTATATGTATTTGTATTATTATTTTTACTATTGTTGTTGTTGTCACAAATAGTTAATAACGTATGGTTTTTGTTTAATAGTTTAATAAACAATTTTTACTATTGGTAGACGCGATCGGACGCTACTCGCGATCGACTCGGGCCGCGTCCGAAAATGCGTTCCGTTGCATATCGGATGCGTTGTGTTTATGCGACTGCCGCCGAAGTCATTTGCAAAAATTATATCACACAAAGAACCCAAAATATGAAATGAAATGAAAAACATGATACCACAACACATATTATACTACAAAATAATACGTACGACATTTAAGTTTCAAAAAAAAAAAAAACAACAACAACAACAAAGAATTACAACAAACGACCATACATTTAGTCCGCCGTACATATACGTTTAACTAACAACAATTCGTCTACTGCATGATGTATCGGCGTCGCAAAATGTTGTTGCTGATTCTTTTGATTGCTATTCTTTTCGTATTATTATAATTATTGTTGTGTTGCTGTTGTTGCTGCTGTTTGGCCGATGTTTTGTTCTGTTCTTAAAAACCACCACAGTATAACTATTACTAAGAATGGAGCGCAAAACAGAAACATCGACGAAAAAAGCACGAGTATGAATTGAAAAAAAAAATGCAATTTTTGTTGTTGTAACTCTGCTGCTGCAAAATGTTGTTGTACGACCAACAAAACAAAAAGTGCAGCTAGCTATGAAGCTTCAGTTCAATGTTTGCGTTTTTTAATATTTCGATTTTTTTTATTCGAAATATAAAAAACCGCCATTGAGTATAATCATACCTCCATACAACCAAACAAAAAAAAAAAAAAACTCATGCTAAACCATCACCAACCTCATTAACATCACCAACATACATATGTATGTGTGTCCAAAAACCACCACACTACCTCTAAAGAAACAACAATAACAATAAATAAAAAAGAGTGCTATAGCTCTCTCAGAATTCTTGCCATAATCGAAAACTTACAACAAGTAAGTGAGTAAGAGTGCAGTTTTTTATTGCAATATGTAAAAAACAACAAGAACATTCTAGGAGAGTCTAAATTTTGGCCCACTGGGTTGTCATATGGAAAAATTGCATCTAAAGGGGGAGTTGAAATAAAAAATAAAAAAAGCTCACACACATGCAATAAAAAAAGAATTTACAACGCCACTCATAATTGCAAGAGAATTCTTGTTGTTGTTGTTTTATCCCCAAAACATGACTTTGTTGACATACTGTTGTTTCATGCATAAATTGTTAGATAAATTTTTATTGTAAGAAGAGAAAACCCCCAAACATTTTATTGTTATGTTGCTTATTCTCCCTCATGTTGCATGTTGCAGTTATCAAGCAGCAATGTACGTTGTTCTGTTGTAATAAGTTGTAAACAAACTCAATAATTCTGAGTTAAACTTTTAATGATACATGAGTGAATAAATAGATTTGAGTGTCATTGTCAGATATACAAAAAGAAAAAAATGACATTTTTTTTAACATTCATGGCCACAGGTTGTTTTTATGGGAAAGAGTGAAAGAATAAAGATTTTTTTATAAATTGCTAAGATATTAAAGGAAATTAGTAGTATGTAGTTATTAGCAAGTGTCTTTAATCAGAAATTAAGTAAAAATTTAGTAAAGAAAGTCCTTTGCAGTCGGTTCAAAACATCATCTATTGTACAGTTGATTCCTTTGGAAGTGGCAACTGTTGCACGGAACGCAAATGTAACTTACAACAGACAGGGGAACTAGTTCGAGAACTGCATTTAGTGCAATTAGTTCTATTGTGGAACCAAAAAATATATTTATTTTGGGACAATTTTAACACATTGTTTGGAATTGAACATTTATAAAAAAAAAAAAAAATTTATTGTGGTAGATAGAGGAGTATATCAAATGGAACTGCGTACCGCAACCAGCATATGACCTTTCAAGCTATCAATAAAGCTAATTATCAAATTATGGAAATTAATATGTACCGAAGCGGCTACCCTATCGAATATCTTAAAGTGTGTGTGTCATTCGCAGAGAACATGTTCTATCATCTCAGATCCCAACTCACAAATTTTATAAGGTTCAGTATTAAAATAGGGGTCAATTTTTGTACTGTGGTACCTGAAAATATAGTGCACTACGAAGTATCCCGTTAATGTCCTTAAATCCCTTCTTTTAAGGCGACCATACATTTCGTTCTTTTCTGGCAGTTTTAAACGCACGGGCAAAGCTGTACGGTTAAACACTATACGTTACTTACTTCAGTTAAAGTCAAAAAAAAAAACAAAAAAAACAAAGCAAAATATTAGAGTAAAAATAAACATCTGGCGTTCTAATATTACTTGGTATGCGACCCTGACAAAAACCATAATTTTTACCCGCGAATACACACACACGAGCAGTTTCGAACGAACACGTTTAAAAACGGACTGTTAAAATTAAGTTGCGACATATATTTTTGAACACGTTCAAGAAGGACGAGTTTTTTCCAAACAACGACAGTTTTACGGGTGCGGTTAAACTGCCAGAAAACTGGACATAAAAATAAATCTTTCACAAGGAAACTCGTGTCACCCACAGTTCTTAATAAAACTTTGACATATTCTAGAGGACCAATTAGTGGAAACATATTTTATTTTTTTGGTGAGCAATTTCACGGCATAGTGTGAAAATCGCGGGCAAAACTGACCACGTTTTTATATTATAATATGCCAAAAGGTACGAAAACAAAACTAAACTATGTAGTGGAGAATACTAATATTACATTCTGCAACAAATTAAGGGCCATCGTCGAGGGACTAAACAAAACCATAGAAAACGTATGAACAGTATAACGAAATCGCAATATAACAAACGATCAAGATGTTTACATAAGGTAGTAAATGTTAACATCTTGATATAACGATTTTTTCTGAAAATTTATAATCGATATAACGAAAACTTGGTAAGAAGCTGTGTAAAAAATGTTTGAAAATATAGAAAAAATCGATATACCGAGAAATGTTAAATGCGCAGTTAAATTAGTACAATAAGTTGTCGCATTATTATTTCGGTATAACGAATGGGTTTGAAAATGCCCAAAGAAACATTTTTACGCACTCTCCGACACGTACGGATTCATGAATCCGGCTTCAACTGCACGTTTACGAAACGTTCACACATTAATTGAATTTTCTAAAACAATACGTTTTGACTCCGTTTTGGTGCATCCTTTTCTGTATCGTTAAATACGGACTTCCTCGGATTTCATTAGTTTTTTTTCCGCTGCTTTTGAATTCGTTTTGGTGTCAAAAACGAATAATAAAAACATGTCTGTGATCGTTATACGGGTCGCGCGCTAACGTTTAGAAAAACAGATGCTCTCTTACATCTCACACCGAAAATAAATTTAAGTGATATCTATGAGGTATATATTTTTGAAATTTAAAAGAAATTTTACGGTGATGTGCGCAAATTTATGCAATTTTGAAAATAAAAATATTGTTTTTGTATTGCATTTATTTTGATATTGTACCTAAATCTTAAAATATGTGGTGTACGAAAGTTATGGCAAAACTACTTTAGCTTTCGGTAAGAGCGTATTATAGCATGAAGTATGCAAATAATCGAAAAAGAACTTTTATTTCTCTTCGAAATTTAATAAAAATTTCAATATTTTCAAAAATATTAATGCGTCAACATTTTCTGTACAAGAAGTTAAAGGTTTGATATGCAATCTATTTAAAAAAAAACATTAAGTGGTGTTTACAGGTGGCGTTTGCTTCAGACGATATACAAATGTACAACAACAAAATACAGGCGATACAAAATAAATGTAGTCATTCATTCGTCTAGCCACGAACGTCTTATAGAAACACCATGTAAGGCCCGATTACTGAATGTCTCGTTAAAATTTAATCAACAGTTAAATTCATGTATTACATATAAAACAACAACAAATGTGCAAGTTAAAGTTTCAGTTAGTAGCTAACGGGACTATGTAAAATTGAGGCTAAAGTATTCTTATCCGCTCTCTTTGATTTTCCCCCATTTTCTCATTCTTAATTAAGACGAATATTTAAGCATTAATATCATTTATATTGATGCAGGTTGTTTCAATTCCAACACTATGGCATTTTTAAAAGCGACAATATACACATAAACAAATACCATATAATTAACTACTATTTCACCATACTTTTTTTGTGAAATAAATAATTCAGAAACAAAAATTCCCACTCACCAATACATTTAAAAATTAAAAAAAAAAAAAAAAACGCTTAAAAACTCAACACCATCACAAAATTTCCTTGTTTATGGGTTAGTTTAGTAGTAAAGAAAAACTCAGATTTTTCTTTTGTTATCTCTAAGAATTTTACTCATTTTTGTTCTATAAAATATTAAACTCTTCTCATCAACTATTAAAAAACTGCCATTTTTTAAAGTAAAAAACAGTGCACTAAGAGAATTTTCTCAAACCTCTTTTTTGTTGCTCTTGTAGTTGCATGGTGTCGAGCTTAATTTTTTATTCTATACACGTGCAAAATTTTCATGTTTTAAACATTTTATTTCGGTGCTGTTTTTTTTTGTTGTGCTGTTGATAATATTTTCAGCAAAGAGAACAGCCGTAGTTATCCTAAGGTTTTTTACATTTTTTTGTTGTTAAAATTTTCAACTATTCTATAGTTATTTCTCTTGAGCTTAGTTGAGTTGCAATGCAATTCAGTTCTTAGCTTTTTGTTTACTTCCAATGCCCAAAGTGTTCGTTTCGTTCTTAAGTTTAGGTAATGATAATTTAGTTGTTTTTAAGCTAGAATTAGCGTTTTTTTTATAAAACTAAGAAATCAATTGTACAAAATGTACGAAATATTTCGTTATTTCGACCACGAAAGTCTTTTGTAAAGTGTCAAATCTGAGAAATTTTTCTTAATTTTTATGGCATAACACTTTATTATAGTAAAAAATGTACAATTTTATCAAAAAACTCATGTTTGTTCTTTTGGTATGTATTGTTTATCAGCAAGTTTATACTTTCATTTATTTATTTATAGAATTTGTCAGGTTCGCTGATCCTCAAAAATTTTTCCATCTACTCTTACATTTTTTGAAAATAAGTGTTTTCTATTTCATAAAAACATTTAATTTAATCTCGAGCCCAACAAATTCTAAATAAAGATATTTGGTTTTTTACATTACAAAATAAAATTTTTGGTTTACAATTTCAGAGATAATTTTATGTCCAAAATATTATTTTAAAGTTTTCTTGGTTTCGAAAAATCTGAAAATACTTTTCTTTTCGTTGAAAAAATATAAGTAGTCGTATAAATTAACAAAAAAAAAAAAAAAAAAAAAAAAAATACGAAAAGTTTTCGTAAGTTTCCTAAAATAAGTCATAAACGATTAAAATAACCAATAAATTTTGTATGGGTGTTTTTCAGTGTCAAAATAAAAATTCTTGAAACTTACCATAAAAATAGTCATAGCTGATGCAAAATTTTCGTTTAACAACATTTTTAACTTTTGTGAGCAAATGGGCGTAAGTTAACATGATATCCCTTATTATTTTCTTTAAAAAAAATTTACGCAAATTCTTTGCCACATTCAAAAACATAAGTTTCGTTGAAAAGTTCAATATTTTCGACGAATTATTGGTGCAGGGAGCATTTTTAAAAATGTTTTATATTGCACTGTTAAGTATTTTTGATGTAAATTATTTTAAAATATTTGTAAAATAAATGTTAAAAGTGAATGAATTAAAAAAAGCTTTTAAAAATTAGAGATAAAAACTTTAAAAAATTATAACTAGTAAATGGCTTGTTTTTAGAAAAGCATAGCAATTACACAAAAAAAATTTAAGATTAACTTTTGATAAAATCTTATTGGCAAAAAATATAAAATGTCAAGGTAAAAAAAAAACAATCGACAAGAAAATATTGAAATTCAAGTTACAAAAAAAATTAAAAATCAGGCCACATTTGTTATAGTTTTACGACCAAGATTCTTTTATACACCAAAAATTGTCAACTTTAACATTCTGTAGCGCAATCTATATCAAAATACAGTGACCATAAAGATAATTTTCTGCTGGCTCTTGTGGAATTTTCAAATTTTTGTTTTCTATAATTTACTAATAAAAGTTTTCATGTTTCTTTGCAATAAAAACAATTTATAAAAAAGAATATGATTATATGATCTAAAATCCTTCTTACACTATTCATTTACAAAATAATAGATCAACAATACATAAAAATTTCATTACTTTAAACACAAGGATACAGTACAAAATATAACTCAAAAACTTTGTCTAATCATTAACTATCAACATAGATTATGTTGTAGATTTCATATGGATTAGGACAAACATTTGAAAAATTAACGGCTTGATATAAGTTTTGTTATTGGTTTCTTTAAGAATTAAAGTTCATAACAAAAAAAAAAAAAACTGTAAAAAAACGAAGATAAATATATATTGGTAAATTTCGTTGATGTTAGTCTAATTGTGTGTTGTTTTAGACAATCATCAATAAGCAATAACCATAATACCGGAGTTGGCAGTATAGATTTCAAAATAATTTTAGAAATCGGTTAAAAATTACTTATGGCTTAATATAAAGAATTGCAAAATTAACTTTCTTAAAACAAATTACCGGCTTGGCCAGAATTTTCAAAGTTTTAGAAATTCGTGACGTAATAGCACTTAAACAATGCGTTTGTAACTTTAAAAATGCAAATTAAATTTAAACGATTCATTTTGTTATTTAAAATAATTTAAATTTCAATGCAAAAACTTAATTTTCCAATGACAGCTTTAAATATAAAAACCGCTTTTATACATTTACGTTCTGAATTATTTATTCGTTCGAATTAAAAAAAAATGCGTTAAAGTTAATAGCAATAAAAATCTTTTTTTTTATTATTTTCAATAGCAGAAAATGTTCTTTCGGATTGGCAATATTAAACTTAAATTTCCGTATCTTTACACAATCTTTATAGTAGGTTTTGTGCTTGTTGTTTTGTAATTATAAAAGTTATTTTATCAATTAACCAGTTTAAGGGTTCAATCCATAAAAACAAAATTATTTATAATAATATTACTTAAGCGTTTTTCTTGTGTTTTTTTTTTCATTTAAAAAACGTTAGCATCATTGTTTTCATTTGTACATTTTTTTGCACAGTGTTTGATTGGAACAAAAAGTTGTAATTTAGATTTTTACCATTTTCATCGTTAGTAATTTATGTGAAGTTTAGTTTAGTTAAGTTCAGCTTCTTGCTTTTTTTGTCCTCTTGTTTGATATGAAATTCTGTAGAAAAATGCTTTTGAACAAGTTGTTCGGGTAGTTTTTGTTAAGATTTTTACTAGAATTTATATTCTAGAAATTGTTTTGTTGTTTTGTTTTAAATGGTGAGAACAGGAAATGGTCTAAAAGAACGCCATCTTGTAAGAATTTGTTAGATTTTTTTGTTTCATGTGCAGTTTGTTTGTTGATGTGTTTGTTTTTTTTTTATTATTTCATATTCTGAAAGTTTTATAAAATGTGGTTTAAAGAATTTTTCAATGTAATTTCATGATTTGTGTGATGTAAAAAGTAGAAGAATAATGTGTTGTTTTTTAGCTATATTTTATAATGACAAGAATTTCTAATTTAGAAAAATTAATTTGAAATAAAGAAGAATAAATTTGATACTACTTTTTTAGAATACAGTTTTAACTAACAATTTGTGTTAACATATTTGTTAAGCTTCTTCAAATAATATCGAAAATGTTTCATATAACATGTTGTTATATTGTTATAACTTGTCAATACACAGAGAATATTTTCCTGCATAAGTTTTAGTAATTAAACAAAGTTTTTTTTACAAAGTGAATGAACAATTTTTTAAACTCATAATTCTAATAGTACAACATAGTTATTATTGAAACTTCTTCATTTATTGTATGAATGTTTAAATATATAGAAATAAATTTTTCATAAAATTTAATGAAAAGTATCATTCATTTAATATGCAAAAAGTGTGTCAATAGAAACATTACTGATTTTTGCAAACATTTATTAATGTCAGTAGATAGTTCTCTTATAAGAAAAGTACACAAACCTAAACACTGTAATTTTGATGAAATTTGGAAAAGAAATCTAAGAACAACCTGTCTCACATTTTCGGGCACCTCGGTGAAATATTTTGTCATTTTGTAAAAAAATTTTTTTTTTTTGCAAATAACAGTGAAGGAGATTCTGTCGTATTTAAGCCGCAGCTAAAATTTAGGTTTGGGGTATGACGGTGAGCTAAGGGTTAGTTATATTAATTTAAAAGTAACATATTTCTGTTCAACATCTTTCGTAATATATTTGTTTCTTCCATTCATGTTATAAAATACCTCAGATTTATTTTCCAGGCGATAACAGATTTTCTGAAACTTCCGCAAAAAAAAACATAAGATGTAGTCTGACAGGAAATAATCAAGATAGTAAATAAATAAATAACAATATGATTACTGCCGCAATAAAATTTTCCCCTCAGGCGCGCTGACTTTTACCAAAAAAAAAAAAAAAATTAACCAATTCAAAAAATTAAATAGTAAGCTGACCAAACATAATGTGTAGAAAATAATACTTTATTTAATTTATTTACTTAAATTTTAAGGTGGTGTTTCCAGATCACGTTTTTGAAAATACAATAACAAAATACATGCAATACAAAAACATCTTTTGGAAACCGACGTACATCTTTTGGCAACCCCATATAAATCTAGAAATTTTTTTGGGAGTAATGAAAGTTATTTACAAAGCATTGTAAAGTGTATAAATGTCCAGACTTTCACATTTTCGCAATATAAAGTATAAAAAAATAATTATAAACAAAAATATAAACCAATCCCTCAATCCCTATATATAAAGGAATAACGTTACTGACTGACTTTATCACCCACTCACTCACTCACTCACCAAACCGCTGAAATTTTGTACGCAGGTTCCCCCTCCGGTAGACATACGCTTAGACGGGGTTTTTGGAAATTCTTTTGGGGAGGGGCAAAAAGGGGGAAATCTCTCCTTTCACGGCCTGTCGAAACCCATTTAGCTACAAACCTGAAATTTGAAATATGCCTTCCTGGGAGTATGTGCTTATTCCTTGCTAAGGTACATTTTAGAAATTTAGCCAGTGACGTTGTAAAAATGGGGGCTTAAAGGGCAAAAAGTCTCTCCCTTTACGGCCTGCCCAAACCATTGGACCTAGGAAGTCAAACTTTGGTATGCAGGTTCCTTCTCCAGTGTATATAACAGCTAAGACGTGATTTTTGCAAAATCCATTGGGGAGGGGCATAAAAGGTTAAAATCCTCCTCCTTGACGGCCTTCCCAAACCGTTGGACATGGGAAGTGGATATTTGGTATGCTGGCTCCTTCTCCAGTCTAGATAACAAATAAGACGTGATTTTGGAAAAATCAAACGGGGAGGGGCAGAAAATGGTGAAATTCTCCCCCTCGACGACCTGCCAAAACCGTTAGAGCTAGAAGGTTGAAATTGTGTATATTGGTCCCACCTGAGGTGTAGATATCCACCCTTGTAGGATTTTTGTAAATTCCTAAGGGGAGAGGGAAAATCTCCCCATTAACGGCTTGCCCATACCGAAATTGCAAGATACATGAAATTTTAAACATGTATTACCTGGAGTATGGACTAACTCACTGATAAGCAACATTTTAGAATTGTAGCCAGGGACGTGGTTAAAATGGTGTTAAAAAGGATGAAATGTCTCCCCTTTAACAGCTTGATGAAACGGCTGGACCTTGGAAGTTGAAATTTGGTATACAGACTCCTTTCCCAGTGTAGATAACAGCTAAGATGTCAATTTTGGAAAATCCAACGGGGAGGGCAAAAAGGAGAAAAACGCTAGAGCTGGGAAGATAGAATTTGGTACACAGGTTCCCACTCCAGCGTAGAAATCCACACAAGTTGGATTTTTAGAAATTCGTAATGGGAGGCGCAATAAGAGGAAAAGTCTCCCCCGAACGGCCTGCCCAAACCGCTGAAACTAGAAAATTCATATTTGGTATGCAGGTTCCTTCTTTAGTGTAGATAACAGATAAAACGTGACTTTTCGAAAATCTAACGCGGAAGGGCAAACAAATCGAAAATTCCCCCCCTTGACGGCCTGTTAAAACCGCTTGAACTGGGAAGCTAAAATTTGGTAAGTAGATTCCTCCTCCAGTGTAAATGTGCATATGTGCAAATTTTCAACAGTGAAAATGTGCAAATTTGCACTTTTGAACAAATTTGCAAAAGTGCAAATTTTAAAATTTTACAAACATATGCACATTTGCACTTTTGCAAAAGTGAAAATGTGCTAATTTGTGCAAATGTGAAAATGTGCAAATTTTCAAGTGCAAATGTGAGAATGTGCTAATTTGCAAAAGTGCAAATGTGCAAGAGTGCAAATGTGTAAATATGCACATGTGCCGATGTGCAAATGGGTAAATCTGTAAATGGGCAAATGTGCAAATGTGTTAATGTAAAAATGTGTAAATATGTAAATATTTATTTATTTTATTCAACATTGCCCAGCCCAAACCCTAGGAGGTAGGACGCTGAAATTTGGTATGTAGGTTCCCCTTGCGGCGTAGACATTCGCTAATACGAGGTTATTGGATATTCTTTCGGGGAAGAGCAAAACGGGGAAAACCCCCTTTCACGGTCTGCCCAAACTCTTATAGATATAAACCTTAAATTTTAAGTATGCTTTCTTTGGAGTATGTGCTAACTCATCGATGAAGTCTCCCCCCTAACTGTCTGCACAAACCGTTTAACCCAGGAAGTTGAAATTTAGTTTGTCCGATCTCCAGTCTAGATAACAGTTAAGACGTAATTAGTGGAAAATCCAATGGGGAGGGGCAGAAAAGAAAAATTCTTACCCTTGCCAAAACCGCTGAAGCTGGGAAGTTGAAGTTTGGTGCATAGGTAGACATTTATCTAGGTCGGATTTGAGATGGAAACGTGTACGGGGAGGGGCAAAATGGTGAACAGTCTCCTCCTTAACGGGCTGCCCCCACCGATTTAGCCAGAAAGCTGAAATTTTATTTATGTGTTAACTGGGGTATGTGCAAACTAATTGATCAGCTACATTGTTATCCCGGGCAACCGTTTGTTATGCTAACAACGTAGCGGGCTTTGCCCGCTAAGGTGTATATAGGGAAATATTTGCAAGGTAAAAATGCAAATTGGATGGTGACAAAAATATAATAGAAAAGGGTGCTGGTAAAATTGAAACACTATACAAGGGATACGAAATGGAATGAAACTGGGTACGAGTGGAATTAAAATACTTGACAAGGGGATTGAAATGGAATGAATTGAGTGAGGAACGAGTGAAATCGATACACTTGATAGGTAAAAAATAAAATGGAATGGGGTACGACTTTAATTAAAACATTAGACGAGGGGAAATAAATGGAATGAGAATGAGTGGAAATGAATCATAAGACAAGGAGAAAGAAATGGAATGAAAAGGGTAACAAGTGATATTAAAACAGTTAACTCTGGGCACGCCCCTTTACTCTAAATTTAAACATCCTCTTCAAAAGATGAAACGAATTCATTTAAATAGTAAAATCTTTAGAAAATAGAATAATATTTTCTTCTCAACATATTTCGATATTTAAAACTGCCGATAACGAAGTATCGGGCTTTTAAGCTAGTTACTTATATGCCTATGTACCAGGCACTGAAACCATGAAAAAAAGGGGTTCAGGTTCGGGTTCATCGAAATAAAAATTACAGGTTCGGTACAGGGTTAGGCTTCAACATTTAAAAAAAGTGTAAATGTTTTATTAAGAGGAAATTTATTTATTTTTCAAAGAATTTTTCATTTAATTTTATAATTAATATATTTTTTAAGTTTTCTTCTTTTAAATTTGTTCTTTGATCAAAAAAATTAAAAATCGTTCCTTCTTCTGAAGAACAATATTTTGATTCTCTCATGAATTTCTCCTCTTTTTCAATTTGGAAACTTTTCAAAATTTTAATTGTCTGTAAAATATGTTTTTTAGCATTTTTAATATCTTCGGGACTTAGCATTAACTTAAATCTTCTATCTCGATATATAGTGCTGCAATCAAAAGTAGATTATTAATAAAGTGTTTATTTTTTATTAAATTTAAATATAATTCTTATGAAAATGTTTTTGTTTTGCCATCTTGTGTTAGCTCTAATTTAAAACTAAGCCAGACTCTATAAAAATCACCTAGAGTCTTCTACGAATTCTTTACAAATATTATAATTTATAGTTAATGCAGCATCCAGTAATTCCGAACAAAAACTTCTGAATTCCAATAAGGCTTGAACCATGTCATAACTGGAATTCCATCTACTTTGGCTATCTTTTTTCAAATTTATCTTTTTAGCTGTAGAAGAAATGTTTGGTGTTCGCAATTTTTTGCAAATAGCTCTTCATTGATCAAGTATTTGCTTAAAAGAAGGACTAGATATAGTGTCAAGCACTGCAAACTGGAATGCAAGAAATGTAATGATTTTTTTTTTTTTGATTTTTCTATCAAACATTTCTCACGCCATGAACAGCAAGAACATTTTTTTATATATTTGAACCCGAACCTGGTGAAATTTTTTGGTTCAGCGGGTTCAGGTTTAAAGTTTATATAAACAGCCAACCTGAACCCGTTTGGGTTCGGATTTGGGTTCGGTTTAGTCTCTGCTATGTACATATTTAATGTTGACATTTTTTGATGAAGTAGATACAAGTAATTCAAAAAAAGAAATAACAAAATATATGTTATCTAAGAACTCAAACCCTTTTAGTTTTTATATTTATCTAGGTTTTTTGTTTGTTATAATTTTTAGTTTATAGCGATCTTTTAACCTCCGTATATTTACCAAAGCACAAAATCGATTTTTAGCTAGGCTGATACATGTATTTCGATCCAGAAGAAGATAACTTGGTTCGACTGGGTTTTGGTGTTTGTGGTAAGTTTTAGGCTTTGGTGTGTTCTGACATATGTGATAAAATTTTACGGCCAACATTTTTGTAGAACATTTCATTCCCGCTCTTCCCCTTTTTAGGGTGTTTTTTACGATTCGTTGGAAAATACCAAAAAACAATCGTTTTGTGGGGGAGTTAAAGGGTTAATATGTTCCACAAATATATTTGCGTTAATATTTTCTACAAAGTTGCTGAACATATCCTACACCTCAGATGTAAACAACACATAGTTTCATATACCTACATACTGGACGAACAGGCCAAAAGTAGAGAATATTAACCCACCCCTTAAAATAAAATTCCGGTGTGATATTTCAAAACGTCAACACACGTATGTTTTTTTTTGTCTCCTCTTCAGAACCCTATAATTTTGGAATAAGTTCGAAATTACTGTACAGTCATAAAAATTGCAAAAAAAAAGTATTCTTCTTTTACGATTAGTTAATCAATCGTTTACTAAGTTTTTTAAAAGGTGGAGACAAATTATATAAGGTTTAAACGAAAAATTACGCAACTTTTATTTTACGATTATGTGAAATTTGTACTTTAATGGAAATTTTGTTCTTTAACAAATGTATATGTTAACAGAAAATGAAGAAATTTTTATGCATTACAGCCTTCATCTTTATTAAATTCAAATATTTAAATTTGTAATTTAAATCATAGGCAGGCACTTAAACAAATCGGAGTTAATACACTATATTATATTATTTATATTCATATTTTCTAAGTATCCATTTGTTTTATACTTTTACATCATCATTGTGATTCAATTACACATGTTCCCATTACCATTACATTTCGTTCTAGTTGTCTATACACAGAATACATATTTGTAGTTGCAACCGAATTTTTGGACAGCCGAATATTTGTAGTTACATCTATAAATAAATATACTATATTCTATTTATAAATAGATATTCTACTAACAGAGACGCGCTCCACAAAATTTATTTTAACTATAACAAATTTTTATGCTTTGAACTGGAGATCTTCCGTTTGTCAGGCCATTGTTTTTTCTCTAGGCTAATCTGTATTAAATTTTTTTCTAGTCCAATTTCAAACTTGAATATTTTTCATTTTTAAAATTCGAATATTTTTGTTTAATAATAATATTGCGGCCACTACAGAAAATAAATTGTGTCTCGAATTAAAATCAATAACAAATATATTTTTTAAAACAAAGTTGTTGTATAATTTTGAATATACGATTAAATATCTATATGAATAAAAAGCTAAAATATAATAAATTTAAAAATTTTGTTATAATACTAAAAACTCCGGTTACTAATCTTAATATCAAAATCAAAATTGTGGAAATTAATGGTTGATTGCACAAATGTTGATAAACAATTTGATATTATACTAAAATTGACATGAAAAATTATTATTTTGGATAGAGCAATAATTTGTATTGAAACAAAACTAATATTTGATTATAACTGCCAATATTTTATTTAAATGACAGAATCTTCAATAAATTGTTGGTTGTTGGTATTTAACGTAATTTAGAAGATAAGATTTTTTCAATATTGATTATAAAAACCAATATTTTGAATGACGTGACATTCTTTCCGTTAATTTGATATATTTGCTGTTATAATCAAATTTAACTATTTCAATTAAGATTTTTGAGTCCTTACAATTAAAAATTTTAAGCACAATACAATTTTCGTAATTCCGAAAGAATTTCAAACAATTTATTTTCTTCGTGTTGTTTTTAAATTCAACTTGCTACCACACTAGCCCGTCAAGGAGGAGACTTTTTGCCCTTGGAAGCCCCATTTTAACCAGACACCTGGAGAACATTAAAAAATGTACCTTATCAGCGAGTTAGCCCATACCTCAGAGGAGAACACATACTTCAGGTCTCTAGCCAAATAAATTTAAGCAGGTCGTCAGGGCTGAACCCTCCCCATTTTGGCCTCTCCGTAGAAGTTTTTAAAAATCCCGATCAGTGAGTCAGTCAGTCACTTTATTCCTTTATGTATAGAAGATATGAGCAGTAAAAATAGGTTGATAAGCTGGTGACATATAAGTGGTTACAAGTTTGTCAATTATAAGATTTCCTCATAAACCTTTTCGGCTTTGCCGAATCTTATATACCCTTCACCATGGTTGGGAAAAAAATGAAGTTTATATATGGACATATATGGAATGGGCAGATTTATATACGGACGCCTTTAAGAGGAAATTAACCATTTAGTTTGGTGATAAAACTTGGACTCAGGAAGATTTATTGTTCCAGAAAATAGGTTTTTAAAAAAAATTTATGTTTTGGGCATAACTTTTTTGTATCTGAACCGATATTTCCGAGTTTTTCAGCAAATATGTTATACTAAAGATTTTCGATCTTTTGCTATATAAGACGTATCCATAAGTCATATTACAGCTCTAGAATAGTGTTTGTTGTTTGTGTATAAAAGGTGAAGAGGTGAAATAAAATAATTTTAAAAAATCGTTAAAAGAAATCACTAGAACTGCATGTGTTTTATTTCTACAAAAACGTTTGATTTAGCTGGCAAATTTGCATTTGGGATTTTATTTTGCTTTTTTATTAAAAATATTTTTAATTTCTTTAGCTTAATTTTAAAAATTTGAAGGAAAATAGTTAATAATTTTTTTTTTATAAATTATTATAAGTTATAACCTAAAATAGTTGCACTCAAAGGGAAATTATGTATAAAATTTTCTTAATATATGAGAAATAAAATGGTTTAAAAATCTTTTTATAAATTCTTTTAAATCGGAGCAAAAAATAGAAATAAAACCGTTTGTATTTTGTTTGTATCAGAGGGTTTTTATAAAAATTTTGATGTTTTTAGCCTATTTATGGATTATTTAATTATTAATATAAAATTTTATTTAAATTAATTATTAAATGTTAAAAAAAAAAAATAAACAAAAAAAATCTTAAGAAAATAAAAAAAATGTACAAAAAAAAAAAATTAATTGACCGGGATTCGAACCCGCGACTCTTCCACCTGTGGTGAAGGGTATAAAAACGTTTGTATTTTGTTTGTATCAGAGGGTTTTTATAAAAATTTTGATGTTTTAAGCCTATTTATGGATTATTTAATTATTAATATAAAATTTTATATAAATTAATTATTTAATGTTAAAAAAAAACCAAAAACAAACAAAAAAAAAAAGTCTTAAAGAAAAAAATTAAAAAAAATGTACAAAAAAAAGTGAATTGACCGGGATTCGAACCCGCGGCCTTAGAGAAAAAAAAGTATTTGTGACATAGCGTCTAGAGAACTGAGCTATTGAAGCTCACACAAAATCATCGTCAATAGAGGTACATATATAAAAGTCTTCATTCATTAGAGATTTGTTTAGTTTTTATTTAAATGACAAATGTTGTTTGTGTATAAAAGGTGGAGATGAAAGAAAAGAATTTTAACACATGGATGTGTTTGTTATGCGTAAAATTCTACATACATATTAAACAAAGAGATTTTACGGAAAAAATTAGAGGTAGTCCTGGTTTTTTGCTAATATCTCAGCCATTTATAAACCGATCTGTCTGATTTTTAATAGCAAACAGAAATGGATCACATGTAACAGAAATAAATAACAATCAAGTCCTCATCATGTCTGGGTTCTTCGAAAAACCCATTTCAACACACAGACGGACAGGCGGACATCGTTAAATCAACTTCGCCCTTCATAAGGACCCAGAATATATATACTTGATAGGGTCTAAGATCAATATTGTAGAAATTACAAACGGAATGACAAACTTATATATACCATTCCACCTGTGGTGAAGGGTATAAAAAGCGAACAATTTAATATTGATTTATTTCAGCGTTTTCAATATTATCAATTCAATTTTAGCAGTTTTTTTAAATAGTATAAACATTGAATTTTATTGTTTATTATCACCTTCAAATTATTAATTTTATATTTTTGACATTTTTGTCTACATGGTAAAAAAAAATAAAATCTAAATATGTACATCCAGAAAAAAGATTGGTTGCAATACGATCAAATCCATTAATATTTATTTGTGAGGATTTAATTTTATTTGGAATAACCAAAATCCATTAATAAAGCAATAATGTTATATTGGGTATTAAAAAAAGGGAAAAGAAACTAAAAATCAATCCTATTATTCAATTATTGGTATTTCCAATCATCTTTAAAAATAAAATTCGATTAGAATTTGTGTGCGGTGGAAGCAACCATTTATTAAGTGAATATATTAAAAATTTGGTACAATCTATCAAATTTATTAAAAAATTGTCGATATTTAAAAGTGGTAACTTCAAATACGGTTATTCAGGTTAAATATATATTTTAATAAGGGTTTCAGTAAAAGCAACCGAATTGTGGATTGTACTGATAATAGACGTCACTAATGATTGGTATTGATAAACAAACTTTATATTAATATTTCTTTTCCAAACAAATTGTATAAATTCAAAATTTAGAGTTGTTTATGTTGTAGTAGGTAGAGAGGTAGCTCAGTACTCCGAATTTCCGAGTTCAAAACCCATTTAAAAAATAATTTTTTAATTCAAATAAAATATTCAAATGTTTAAATGGAAAATATATCAAAGAAAATTAAAATTAGTTGTGGTGCAGTAAGCAAGGATGTGAACTATGAATCTTATTGCCCAGGTTTGATACCAGAAAAATCTAAAAATAAATTTTTTCTTAAAATAAAATTTTGTGGAACGTAATAATATTTCTGTGGATTATAAATATAAAATTGTACAACTGAATATTGGCTTTCACAAATAAAAGATAGTTGTCGTAACCGCCAGAATTCGATTGGCAATAAATTCGGTCGCCACAACTGATACTGTTTTCTGGGTGTACATTTATAAATACACCCAGAAAACAGATTCGTGCTGACAACGAAATTTGTAGCCAATCGAATGGTTCAGTTGCAGGAACCGAATTTTTTGGTTGTAACTACCGAATTGTTTTTGAGGCAACCGAAATAATGTTGTCACAGTCAAATTACTCATGTCTCAATTAGTTGTCACAGTAAACATGTATTTACAAGAATTTTCTTGTTCCACTTATTAACATTTAAAATATAAGTAGTTACCGAATTAAATGAGCAGTTACGCTTAATCTTGACTGCATATAAAAATGACTTCGTCTACCATAAATAACTACTTAATACTGACTTCGAAGTCTTAGGCCCAATATTATAACTTGCCTTTAAGGTGCGTGTTAGTTAAAGGTAACTTTAGCTAAAGTGAGGAATAAAGTGACCTTTAACTTTTTTTGGTAATTACAACTTCCTTTTAAAATAAAATTAAGTTTTTTGAAAATATGGCATTACCAGAGCAAAAACCGATTACTTTTGACAAATTAAAATGGTTTATTAAAATACGTAGTGGCAACGACGTATTTTTATTTATTTATTTACTTACAACAAACAAAAAATACAAACGAAAAACAAAATTTCTTCGAATTGTGTAAAAGATCAAAATGTTTGTTGTAAAAAATTTACATTTTCGACGACGAATACAGAAATAAACCAAGCAGCAAAGATACGGTCAAAAAACTACACGGCAACTACACTGCAGAGCAAAAATGTGGCAACTTCAAATGCTTAAACCTTACGTTAAAAGTTAAAGGTAAGATGAACTTACCTTTAGCTTATCGGTCACTTGTTTCCACATCGGCATGCCCTGAGTGTTAGTATATCGTAAAAAGCTATAACAAATGTCTTTACGAAATAAATCAAAGAATATGTGAGTTTTCTGTATGAAAAATTGATTCTAATTTGGATTTGGAATTCCCCGAACTTTTTTTATTTCCCGGGAAAAGGGAATGAAAAATTACACTCCGGAAAATTTTTCTTTTATAGAAAAATCGAAAAATATTCGTAAAAATTTATTTTATTAATATTCAACGAGTTTAAGTTCTATACTATAAATAACACCTATTTAAAATATCAAGTAATAAAAAAAATTATCAAACTGATGAAAAATACTTTTTTTAGAATAAGAAATATTACAGAATCCGCCATATTTTTACTTATGGATTTACAGTAAATAACGTGTCTACTCTTATGGCTTTAGAGGTGACTATGTTCTCTTGTCTTTATACCATTTTTATAGTGTTTCAAAAATACAACTGTAAATAAAAAGGATGTTACTTTAGAGATGTAGAAGTTCTATAAAAAACGCAACACATAAAATGATTGTTTTTATTTAGTAGCTTTTTATTTGGAATTTAGTAATTAAAAACAATTTTGGGCACATTTGTACCGCAACCATCTCCTTTAAAGCGGATTAGGAAGGTTCAATTTTTAATTCGGCTAGTTATGAGAGTCGAAAGTTTACTTTTTCCATTATGATAAAATAACCTTTCCCTGTTGATAATACTGAACATAAAAATATTACCTCCATTTTACAGTTTATTTGTACTATTGCAAATGTACCCAGAGAAAACAGATTAATTGTGGCAACCGAATTCCTTGCCAACTGAATGAGTTGGTTGCGGTAATCAAATGTATTATTTTCACAGTTCCTTTCATAATTAAATAACCGAAATTCTGTTGTATTAAAAGAATTTCTGTTCTGTTAACCGACCAAACCATTCGGTTGGTTTTCTCTGTGTAGGGCTGTAGGTAAAATTATGCCATTTAGAGTCTAAAAAACATGAAAATTTCCAATACTTTTGAGCGAAAAATGATTTTTTGGATGATCTTTTCTTTGGTCACAAAAAGAGTTTGCGAGTAATATAAATTTCGATTATATTTATTTAGAGATATTTTTAATTAGCCAAAAATGGGTTAAAACAGTAAAACATTTTTGGAATCAAAACTTTCTTTAAAATTATTGATATTACAGTAAAAACTACTTACAAATAAAGTCAAAACAGCTGAAAAAGCTTAAAAAGTTAACGCCTTAACAAACAAAAAATAAGTATTTATTTCGCGAGAGCGCCCCGACAGGTTAGTTGGTAAAGTGATGGCTTAACGCTGCGGGGATCGTGGATTCGTTTCCCACCAGATGCTTTGGTCTGTCTATGCTTCAATGATCCGATAGTTTTCGTTGCTAGTGCTCGGCTATACTCTAAAAAATGTTTGCAAATTTACTACTATAAAATGGGGAAAGTTTTATGTAATATTTCGAAAATTCGGTAAATATAAATGCGTAAAACTTATTTGCGCACACTGCCCTATACAATAATGTACACCCACTTTGTGTTTATAATTAAACACATTATAAAAAAAAAAGGTTATTTGTTTCTTAAATTCATCAATTATTGTGGATTACTCAATAATAAATTTATTGTTTTTATTTTTATTGTGATACACTTAACAATAAATTAATTGTTTTTATTGCAAAAAATGGGTTGTTTAAATTTCAAAATCGTGGTAGAAACTATATGCATTTTTTGGGGATTTTTCCGCATTTTATGTGCACATTTACAGGAAAATCGTGTTTCTTGTGCGTAACAAGTTTGGTTAATTTACTCTTTTATTTAAAAACTTTATTTAATTTTTACGCACTTTTGATGTAATTTTACCAGTTCTGTGTTCATCAAGTTACGGATATGTGATTTTTTTTTCATTTACACATACAGAGTAAATTTACCAAACTTTTAGTAGGAGAACAGTTTCCTACTATAAGTAGGGTATTTGTGATTTATGATTATTATAAATAATAATAATTTATTTTGTGAACTCAAAATAAGTTTTGGTTTAGTGCACCCTTAAAAACAATTTTTTTGTTTAAAATATACATTCGAGATTGTGAACGTACGCAATAAGCTCCTAATTCAAAAATATAATTTTGTATTAGAGTCATTAAACTTTTTTTTGGATATGATAAAATAATAACAATGAAATGTTTACCCATTTCAGTGTTATTTAAGAATAACCTCTATACATGCTGTGGTTGTTATATATTTCGTTCACTGAACCTTAAGGGCATTTTAGGATTTGTTAAATTATTAAGTGACCAAAAGGTTTTAGATTGCTTATAAGATTGTGATTATGCAAAATCAAAATATTATTTGATTATTTCTAAGGATGTGTTATTTTTTTTATAGAACACATAACTATAATTACAAATACTTATTTGAACCATCTTCAGGCAAATTAGTCATTTCTATAAATGATTATTTTTTAAAACTACTAATTTTGTGTTTTTTAAGAAAACATCAGCACCTCAGAAAAATAGCAGTATTAACAACAGAACCACAATGATAAAATGTATATTTTTGAGCTTTACATATACAAAAAAGTGGTAAAATTATAAACAATAAAAAACTTTTATACGGAGTGAACTTTAAAAGAATATATTCATTTGAAAATATATTTATAAGAAAATTTCGAGTACTGATGTTGTCTTCTTTTCGTTAGATTTAAGCGACTTTTTGTCGTATTAGTATTTGCTCGGGTTTAAGCCAAAGTTCCGAAACATTAAATTTATTCATAGGCTGGTTACCAATGTGACCAGATTTAAAAAAAATGTTGCTAAATGTGTTTATATTTCATAATTTTTACCTTTCATTACCCTACAAATTTTTATTTCATTTAATTTAAGCAAAATTGATTAAAAAAAGAACAAAAAATATTTTATTTAGTAGAAAACTGGGAACATAAAAAGTCTTACAACTATTAAACAAATAATTTTATTAGGTTTTAAACTGTTTTCTACAGAAAAAATGGTATTCTGTAAATTTAGATTATTCTTTGGTAATCGTTGCTTAAGTTGATATATTAATTGTGCTATAAAGTTTTGGCATGTAAGTCTTTTTTTCTTTTCTAGTTTAGGATTGATATACATATATATTTTAAAAGTACTAAAGAAAAAAACTAAATTCTAAATGAAAAATTTGCATTTAAATCAAAATAAAAAATGCCAAATTAAGCTGCAAAAATGGACACACTGCTGGCAACTCCATTTACAACATCCAGACAATTTGATTTTGAAATTTGAAGATTTCAAAAGTATTGAAATTATCTGTAATTTTCTAAAATAAAGAGCTGCACACAAAAATTTAAATGAAATATTATAACTCGCAGCGTAAATTTGGCCATTGCTTTATTGTTTCTAAAAGAATACATTATTTAAAGCATTGTTACAGAGAACATAATCATAACCACGTTAATAGATTTAAGATATCTAGTGTAATATTGTTACTCAGAGGTTTCTTTTAACTTTTTGTGGAATAGAATGAAATGTGTACTGAATTACAAAAAAATAAAATTGCATTTCCTTGGTTACTAAAAGCTACTATTTGAAACAGATACACACGCATGCACTCACACTTGAAAGTAAATTATTTTATATGTGAGCTTAATAATGCGCGAGAGTGGATTTTTTTTTTATTTTATTCAATTGTCTGTGTGTGTGTTCTATGGAACAAACTAATGAGGTGAGTAACACAATGTAGTTTCAAATATACAACTTTTTAATAAGCGATAAAAGAAATGTAAAAAAACACAAACTTCCCCTATTTTCTTTAAAAAAAAGTATAAAACGATACTATAACATTACTCAAGTGCAATTTTTCTTTTAACTCATAATAATCATAAAGAGTGTTTTTAGTTTAAAGCAAATTTGACGTGGAACATAAATTTTTACATACGGATCAAATAAAAAGGGAAAAAAAAATTTTTAAGTTTATTTAAATTACAATTAATATTATTAGTGACTTTGTCGTTAATAAAACTTAAATATACATTACAAAAATTTAGTTTGTTAAATAATTTGCCGTGTTGGCGAATTTGGCATAAAACATTTTGAAATATGTTGCGTACGATTATGCCTTAATAAATAAAGACAGGCGCTAATCATGGTAAAATTCTTTTAAACCAGCGTTGAGACTAAAATGTGAAAATAACTGTTTTTTTGGTAACCCATGGTTACAGCTTAACGGGTCCCAAAATTAATTCAAAATGTCTACAACCAATTAATTTGGTTGGCACAACCATATTCTAGTGTGATTTCTGAATATTTTTGGTGATGCTAATCAAATTTCATTGTCTTACCCGGATTATGTTGCAAAAACTTATATTCAGTTTTACCAAACGGTTTTAGTCGTTGTAACCGAATTTCAGTTGGCAATTGACAAAATTTTTCTCTGTGTGTACCCTTCAGCAAACTGTGCCTGGAAAAAACTGTAGCTTCAACAAACCACAAATGTTTACAAATAATCTTACAGATTTTACAGAAAGTAAAATTTCAAGTCCGCCAATTTCCTATTCATTACACTCATAGAAAAAAATTAGTAGAAAAATTAATTTAACCGTTAGTAAACCAAATAGATAATGTGCAATAGATAATGTAGTTTTGAAACTACAAAAATAGAGTTTTGAGAAAAACGCGATTGAAGTTTAAAAAAAACTTACATAGAATCATCCATTCCGGAACCATAAGGTCAAGAACCTGCTGCAGCAGGTTTTATATAAAAAACCCTATGAATATTTATTTATTTGGAGATCTATACATATTATGCATTAGGAAAATAAAAAATAAAATTAAAGTAAAAAAAAAATATTACCTATATCACAAAGATCAATCCCAGTTTATAAGTTTGCTACGAGGGCGGATCAATAAGTCCGTGACTTTTCGAACTTCCCTCGTAGTTATAGAAATGCAACACTGCTCTCATCAATTACCACCTGTTAATAGACTACCGTCATTCACTTTGCGTTTAACAGCTGTTCAAAGCATACAACCTCTTGGATTTTTTTAAAATGGAAAAAAGTGTATTTCGTTAATCAAACCAAGGAAAAGCTTGATAAATACAATGGAGACTCTGCACCATCGATTTCAATGGTAAAAAAGTGGTTTACTGACTTTCGTTGTGGCCTTACAAGCACGGATGATGCCGAACGTTCTGGACGCCCAAAACAATTGAAAAATTCACGATATTGATTTGGCCGAGATTGAATATGCGATAGATTGTGGAAGACATAGGCATCTCACATTTCTTTCAATGGTTTCCCGCCCACATTTGGTCAGATGTTTTGTATTGATAATCAATATGCTCGTACCTTATTTTGGAACTTTTCCTCTTTCCGTTCTCCAAATGTTCAGCAAAACTGGCCGAAATCGTTGAATCAACTGTGCTGTACGTATTTGTTATGTTAAAAAAAAAATAAAAAAAAACAAATAAAAAAATCTTAATAAAATGTAAAAAAAATGTACAAAAAAACTTGAATAGACGGGGATCGATCGCGCGACTAAAAAAACTATTTATGACAAAGCGCTTAGACCACTGAGCCATTGTGCACATACGCAATCATCGTTAATAGAAGTAAATAAACAGTTTTCGTTCAAAACTAATGTGTTTGGTTTTTAGGTAAATCTTTGTATGTGTTTGTTGTTTGTGAAGAGGTCAAAGAAAATAAGTTTAATAAATAAAATAAAAAAAGAATAACAACCACAAACATAATGCCAATCAGTGTTGTCATATTATTTTTTCAGAAACCTTTTTAGTTGTAAAAAAATTATTTTCGACCAAAAAAATATTTGTTTACAAATCGTTAAAAGAAATCAATAGAACTTCATGTCCTTTATTTCTACAAAAACGTTTGATTTAGCTGCCAAATTTGCATTTGGGACTTTATTTCGCTTTTTTATTAAAAAATATTTTTCATTTCTTTAGCTTAATTTTAAAAATTTGAAGGAAAATGGTTTATAAATTTTTATTTTATAAATAATTATAAGTTATGACCTAAAATAGTTGCACTCAAAGGAAAATCATGTATAAAATTTTCTTAATATATAAGAAATAAAATGGTTTAAAAATCTTTTTATAAATTCTTGTAAATCGAAGCAAAAAATAGAAATAAAACCGTTTGTATCAGAGGATTTTAATAAAAATTTTGATATTTTTAGCCTTTTTATGGATTTTTGAATTATTAATTTAAAATTTTATTTAAATTAATTATTTAATGTTAAAAAAACAAAACATAAACAAAAAAAAAAGTCTTAAGAAAATATAAAAAAATTGTAAAAAAAAGTTGAATTGATGGAGGTAGGTATCGAACACGTGCCTTAAAGAAAAAAATGTATTTGCGACATAGCGTTTAGACAACTGAACCATTGAAGCTCATAAAAAACCATGGTTAATAGAATTAAATAAACAGTTTTCGTTCAATAGAGATTTGTTTGGTTTTTATTTAAATGACAAATCTTTGTATTGGTTTGTTGTACGTGTATAAAAGGTGAAGAGGTGAAAGAAAAGAAGTTCAGCAAATCGTGAAAAGAAATCACTAGGACTGCATGTCTTTTATTTCTACAAAAACGTTTGATTTAGCTGCCAAATTTGCATTTGAGACTTTATTTCGCTTTTGTATTAAAAAATAATTTTAATTTCTTTAGCTTAATAAAATTACTTGAAATAAAATAGTTTATAATTTTTTTTTTTTATAAATTATTATAAGTTATGACCTAAAATAGTTGCTTTCAAAGGGGAATTATGTATTAAATTTTCTTAATATATGAGAAATAAAATGGTTTAAAAATCTTTTTATAAATTTTTTTAAATCGGAGCAAAAATAGATATAAAACCGTTTGTATTTTGTTTGTATCAGAGGGTTTTTATAAAAATTTTAATGTTTTTAGCCTATTTATGGATTATTTAATTATTAATATAAAATTTTATTTAAATTAATTATTAAATGTTAAAAACAAACAAAAAAAAGTCTTAAGAAAATAAAAAAAAAATTTTACAAAAAAAAAGTTGAATTGACTAGTGTAGGAATCGAACCCGCGCCTTAGAGAAAAAAAAAGTATTTGTGACATAGCGTTTAGACAACTGAGCTATTAAGGTCATGTCGAATCATCGTTAATAGAATTAAATAAACAGTTTTCTTTCAATAGGTTTGGTTTTTATTTAAATGACAAATCTTCGTATTGGTTTGTTGTTTGTGTATAAAAGGTGAAGAGGTGAAAGAAAAGAATTTCAACAAATGGATGTGTTTGTTATGCGTAATATTCAGCATACATATAAAAACAAAGGGATTTTACGGAAAAATTAGAGTTAGTCCTGGTTTTTTGCTAATATCTCAGCCATTTATCAACCGATCTGGCTGATTTTTAATAGCAAAGAGAAATGGATCACATGTAACAGAAATATATAACAATCAAGTCCTCATCATGTCTGGGGTCTTCGGAAACCCCATTTCAACACACAGACGGACAGACGGACATCGTTAAATGAACTTCGCTCTTCATAAGGACCCAGAATATATATACTTTAAAGGGTATAAGATCAATATTGTAGAAATTACAAACGGAATGACAAACATATATATATACTCTTCCACCTGTGGTGAAGGGTATAATAATATTTGATTGTGAATGATCCTTTCAAAAACTTCTGACAAAGAAAGAAAAATAGCAAAACCGCCTATATTCAGATTTTGGGTATTGGTATGATTTTAGAATTTTTTAATTTTGTTGTTTTAATCTTATTGAATATATGAGTAGCGAATGGCAAAATCTGTGAAAGAAGAATTTTCAAAAATTTATGATGAATTTCGTCTACCCCAAAGCGTTAAATAGAATCATAGTGAAGATTAACATAATTGTAGTAGTAGTTAATGTTAGCTTTCACCATAGGAATATTGATGAACTTTTTATTTATAACGTCAGTATCAACGAATAACGATTTATTGTTCACAACTTTGCCGATGCCAATTTCCCTAATCGTTTGCCACGTTTTTTTTCGATCCTAAAGCTGATGATAATTTATCGGTAAAGAATTTTGATTTAGTTTTCTTGATAACCTTTCGAGTTTCATTTCTTTCATTTCTGCTATTTAAAACTTTCTCCAAAGTGAGTAAGCAAGGTCTCTCCGATCAGTAGATTGTTTTGGTCTCGATTAAAATCATGGATTTTTCGTTGGCTTTCATTTTTGATCAAACTTACTATTTTTTAAATATTTTTTTAGTTCGACCAAATAGCAAAATCATACCGAATAAGCCGAATAGTGACCAAATATTCGTGACAACCCGCCCATACAGTGGGTTAAACAGTACACAAAATTGCAAGCAAACAAAAGTGACGACGATAAGAATTTTCTACTCTATACAGCATTTATGGCCTGCTTATCGTTTATATTTATTTTTTTGTTTATTTTATTTTAAATAATTTTATTTTTTAATACAACAATACTAAAAAAATGTGTATATGATTAAGTTTTTGCGATAAATCAATGACTATGACGCTTTTCTTAGGGACAGACAGTCAGCCACATTTATAAGTCAAACAACAATAACAAACGAAAGGTGAGTAAGCTTGTGTATTATTTTTCATTTTTAACCCTTTTGGTGTCTTTTATTCCTCACTTGTGGGCTTTTGGTTTAAAAAAGCGAAATTTTTAAATTGGATTCTTATGCACTGAAAATAATACGACCAGAGGCTTTAAATAAAATTTTTTGGAATTAAAAAATTGTTTAATTAAAATTGACAAATAAAAATATTCTTTTAAATTACAGAAAAACTCTCTGTTAATATAAACTAATTTCAAAGTCCCGAATTTTTGACAACAATTTTCATATTGTATAAAAATATCTGTTGTATGAGAACGCTTAAGACGAACACTTTTTTGAAATGAATTATTTCTTACACATTTCCCGATTAAAAAGATTGATATGTCGCCGGATAAAATTATATAGGTTAAAAAATATGTTATATGAAATTTAATGCAGAAATTTGTGGATATAATTTTATATGATTATATATAATAACATATATTTAGATATAATTATAATAACATATAAGATTTCGAAAAATGGATACATCTTATTTTACATAGGTATATAAAATTTTATAAATTTTTATATAAGTGAACCCCTACACCCAGACAAAAGATTAGCTGCAATTCGATCAAAACCATAAACATTTATTTGAGAGGTTTTATTTTTTTTTTTTGGAATAACCTAATTCATTAATAAAATAAAAATCTTGTATTGGAAAGTAAAAAAAAGGGAAAAGAAACTAAAAATCTATCCTATTAATAAATTATTGATATTTCTAATCATCTTTAAAAATAATATTCGTTTAGTATTTGTGTGCGGTGGAAGCAACCATTTATTTAGTGAATATATTAGAAATTTGGAAAAATCTATCAAATTTATTAAAAAATTTTCGACATTCAAAAGTGATAACTACAAGTACTGTTATTCTGATCAAATATATCATTTAATTAGGGTTTCAGTAGAAGAAACCGAATTGTGGATTGTATTGATAATAGTCGTCACTAATGATTGGAATTGATAAACAAATGTTATACTAATATTTGTTTTCCATACAAATTGTTTAAACTCAAAATTAGCCATCAAAATTTAGTGTTTGTGGTGTGGTGCGCAGAGAGGTAGCTCAGTACTCCGAATTTCGGAGTTCAAATCCCGGAAAAGGCAAACATTTAAAAAATTATTTTTTAAATTAAAATAAAATATTCAAAATATAAAATGACATATATCAAAGAAAATTAAAACAAGTTGCTGCACCACAAGCAAGAGTGTGAACTATGAATCTAATTGCCCATTTGTCATTTTTTTTTAAATAAAATTTTATGGAACGTAATAATATTTCTGTGGAATATAAATATTAAATTGTAAAACTGAATATTGGATTTCACAACTTAAAATATAATTTAATATGAAAACAGTTGTCGTAACCGCCAGAATTCGATTGGCAATATCAATGTGGGATTTAAGTTCTTTATTGGGGTAATATTATCTTTCTAATATTATTTTATTTCTATATTGGCCGAATAAAGTCAACAAAAACTTAACGAAACCTCGGTAAAAATCCCAAGCAAAATCGAAAGAAACTTGAGAAAAAATAACAATAATAAAAGTCTTGTAATTGTTCAACAAAGAAAAAAATTTGACAATAAAAATATGTTTTTTTTGTTGTTAATAAATGTGGTTCATTTTAACCCAAAGACGACAGAAGTGTTAACGAAAATACGAGAATATTTTGTTAAAAATAAAAAGTGAAATGTTTGCATAATACATAATCTACAAAACACAAAACAACTCATATATATTTCGGAATTAAGATAATACCTTGACAATTCAGGTCGTTGCCATCATAAAATAATATTTCAATGTGATTCATTTCATTCATCGAAAAATTTCATTGTCTATTAGTATTTTGAAATGATATTTTAATTTATGATGATCGTTTCATCTTATTGGAAATTTGTATATACAGTATATACCCTGCGGGAAAAGGACCTATCCCAGGACACGTCACATGACCGGTTCATTGTGATAGGGACTGGTCACGGGACCGATCACTTTAGCATGGGCTTGTCCTAGGAGGGGGTCATTTGTCCTCTGTGAGATGTCACAGGACTGGTCTAAAAAGACATGTTGTGACTTTAAAACCGGTCACGTGATAGGTACTTTAGGAACCGATACTCTTTTCAGCTATCTCGTGATATATTTTTTCGAAACCGGTTTAGTTTTCACCTATCCCGGGACAGGTCCCAATTCCCAAGTGACCCCTTTTTTCCGCAGGGTATGTATATATTTTGTTGTCAAAAATTATTTAGTGTTTTCTTTTGACAGTAAAAATCAGACAAATTAGTTATTTATTCAAAAGTGGTGAATACCAAAATTTCGAGATTTTGAATATTTTTTCCCAAATATTCCTGGAATATGGCCAAAATCGTACTGTTGGATCTCATGGTCGGGCTAGACCGGCTATAATATTTTTATTTGTTTTTCAATTAAAATATTTTAAGGTTACGTAAAACGTTTTTGTGATTTAATAATCAATATAATTTACAAATTTTTTTATAACAACAAACAAATAAACTAAACAAATACAGCAGCAGATAACTAAAAATTGTTCCTTCAAACTAAATATATAATTGACTTGCAATTAATGCAAAATTACAAAGTACATGAACTTCGTTAAGGTCAGAGATAATTGCATTATTTTTTGTATACACAATCATACTTGCATTTAGAGACAATCATAAGTAACTAGAGTTTATTGAAGTGATGTCCAATGTACGGCGCATTTGCTTAATTCATCAGTTTCTAAAATCAAGTAAATTTTTATTATTACATAGGAAAAAATTTATTACTTTTTGTTTTTAATTGTCTAAACTAATTTTTAGAAAACAATTCTTAAAAAACTAGAAAGTGGTATACTTAAAAACTGAATTTCGAAATGGCTTTCTATGATTTAGTTAAGTTTACTACCCGCGAACAAAAAATGAACATACATTAAGTTCAACTACATACTTTCTCGATTGAAGTTAGACACATTTTTTGTACTAAATGGGAGTAAATAATGCCTAAATTTTTTTTGAACTAAACTTAATTTTATTACATTTGACTATGAAAATTTCTTAAAACTAAGATGTTTTTACTTAAATTAAATAAATTTTTATTTAATTGACTTGATTTTTTTCCTAAAATCAAGAAATATTACTTAGGAAAAATATGAACTATTTCTGAGTATATAAACTATTTCGTTTTTCCTCAAACTTAGGAATTTTTATTCTTTTTAAGAAAATTTTTCTAAGTTTTAATAAAATTTTACTTAAATTGAGGACAATTTATAAACTATTTTAAAGGAAATTTTTGAGTACATTTTAGTTCATGTCTTTTTTTTTGAGTGTAGGTAGTTATTATTTATTAACTTAAAATATCATGTAATTTAAAATAACTGAAAATGTAATTTAAAATTAATGAAAAATCACTTAAAATCTCGAATAGTAACTTTTCATTTAAATCATTGTTCATTTTGATAGGGACCGGTCACGGGATCAATCACTTTAACATGGGCTTTTCCTAGGACTGGTCTAAAAGGACATGTCGTGACTTTTAAACCGGTCACCTATCTCGTGATATGCTTTTTCGGAACCTATTCAGTTTTCACCTATTCCGGGGCAGGTCCCGATTCCCAACTGACCCCTTTTTTCACGCATGGAAGTAACATACTAACACAAATTCACAAAAGGAAATGATATTTCTATTATTTATTTATTTATTTATTTATTTATTTATTTATTTATTTATATATTTATTTATTTATTTATTTATTTTTTTATTTATTTATTTATTTATTTATTTATTTATTTATTTATTTATTTATTTATTTATTTATTTATTTATTTATTTATTTATTTATTTATTTATTTATTAATTTATTTATTTATTTACTTATTTATTTATTTATTCATTCATTTATTTATTTATTTATTTATTTATTTATTTATTTATTTATTTATTTATTTATTTATTTATTTACTTATATGTTTATTTATTTATTTATTTATTTAATCAATACAGTACAACAAGAACTAGTCTTATCTAATAGTATTGGGGAGATAATTGCACAATATGATTTTTGTTAGAAAATCAAAAATTTTTTTTTACCAGAAAAAATGTTTTTCACCTCCAGAATTTTACATTTAAAGTTTCTTGCGTTACACATATGTATCAAAAATAGTAGAGAACATTTTTATTTGAATATTGGTGGAGGGTATTAAAGATTCGGCACAACTAATTTAAACCTTTTGTTTACTAGTTTTTTAAAGGGTTAGATGAAAAATCTTTTTTTATATAACAAAATTAGCAGTTGAGTATGAACTGAAAGATTTAGTTATTAGGTTGAACACCTCTGACCGATTCGTAATAGTATTTATATTAATTAAATCTACAAAAAAAATTGTATTTGTACATATGTATATATGTAAAGAGTATTAATTCAGATGTATTGCTTTACATCAAAATATTTAGCCAAAAAATTAAAGGGAATTTAATTGAAAAAAAAAAAAATTATATAAATAATACATTGAGGTAGGGTAGGTACAGTTTTACTAAAAAATAATAAATTTGTTGTCGATGTTTCTGTTGCTGTTGCTGCCGTTGTTGTTGTTATTCTTGTCGCTGCGTTTTTGTAAAAAAAATACACTGCACTTACTAGTTATACAATTACATTCATTCATTGTCAACATGCTTATGCGAGAATATAGAATAAAAAGTACATACGGTATGAGTACATATCATACAGTACTTTTAGTATATGCATGAAATTCACCAAAAAAAAACAAACTTTAAACGACAACAAGCAAATTGAAGCCATACAACAACAGAACAAATTACGAAAAAAGTTACGAACAAATAATGAAAAAAATATATATAAAAAAACAAAAGTTGAATAAAATGTTAAGGTTATTAACCATGAAAACAACAAAAACGTAATATAAAACATGCCGTCATGAAAACAGACATGTCAGACTTTTGACAAAATCTCCAAAAAAAGAAAGAAACAAGAACAAAGAATAAAAATAAAAGCAGGGAATTAGGTATTGACAAATTTTATATTGAGTATGGTCAAGAAAAGAAGACATAAGGTTTCTTGTTAATTTAAGTATTTAAATAAATGTAAACAGAAAATTGTTATTGTCGATGAATATTAAATAAAAAAATACGGTACACAAAACTGCACCACACTTTTTCGGGATGAGGGTGTATTATTTAGATTAGTATAGTAACGGTACTCACACTCTGCCTAAAAAAGAGTCTTCGATTTGCTATTTCTTTCATTAAATTTTTATTTAGATTATGTTGCGAACTAACTACATACTTTTTTTCAAACAATTTAAGTGTAGTTATATACAGGGTGATTCAGTCACGACCCGCTGAATTTCACCAGCGTATTCCTTGGCTAATTTTATGACCATCCCCGAGAATGCAAGGGCGCGAAATAGCAGCGGTTTGAAAATTGTCGGATTGGTGGTCGGAGGGTAGTAGGGTAATATTGCTAACTTCTGAACCAGTGGTAGGATTTTTTTTGTTTTTGGGCTTGTAGGAAAGGTCTTTGGGAGACCTTTGAGAATCAATAAAGAAAAGATTAAAAAAAGTGAAATCGCCGAGACACAGAGCTTTTGAAAAAAAAAAAATTGGAAAAAGACATAAGAACATGCACATAACCTTAGTTTGATCAGCCAGATGGAAGGTAACTTACGCTTTTTTTTGAAAGATAGCCCTACCTCTTACCTTAGCAAAATGTCTTAAACAAAACCCAGAGGCCTTACTGTTCCAAAGTTATAACCACTTGGCTGAAATTCAAGCAATTTTCTTTCAGTTACCGAACCTTGTAATTTGTACAAAATTTTACTTGGCCGCTTATTTCGATGAAATCTCTATGCTTATCCCTCCTCTATTTTTAATTATTTCCACACTTGTATTATTTGGGTAAAAACAACCAAAACTACACTTAAGTTTTTAAAAACCGATCAATTGCCTTTTTTTTGTTTATTTTAACACCTTTTATCTTTTTCAAACGTTTTCTAAAAGAGGAGTAATTAAAGGTTGATTTACACGTCGACTACCCTTATCTGCTATTACTCAGTATTGGGTTTACAAATAAGCAAAACAGCAATATAATAAAAACGTAAAAAAAATTTAGTTTATTGTTTTTAATTGTTGTATTTTGTGTGGGTGTGAGATGGCTAAATAAAATTTAAACTAAATTTAGGTATCCAAATTCCTATGAAATTTTAAAAATTGTACAAATATTTTTCAAAGATATTTTAAAATCTTTTGATAATTTGTATTTAGTTTAGAATTAATTTAGCTACCTCGCACAGGTCCTAAGTGGAATTATTTCATTTGTATATTTTCTTTTAAAACAAAAAAATCGTGTTTCCAATTTTATTACTTTTTGAATCAAATATCTGAGATTTAAATGCCACATTAAGTCTTAATTGGAATCCCCAAAATTTATTATTTATGAGTTTATTTTAATATCAAAACATATGTATTTAAAATTGAAAATATTTAATAAACTTTACTTATATAGACTATCAAAGTAGTTATAGTAGTTAAAAAGTAAGATTTTATACAAATGCTGCCAAGTCTTGACAAAAATATTAGAAATTTTTCTACTTGTAATTTGATAAAATATTAAATATAACATAAGCTAAAAAATAAATTTGTTTGTTCGTAAATGTAGAGCAGGGCACACAATATAATTGCTATATTTCGTGTTCCGTTGAAGTCCATATATGAAAACAAGACGTTTATAAAAAAAATTAGACAAAATTGCCCAAAAATGACAATTGAAATTAAAAAAAATCCGAAAGAAAAGAACACAATTTAAGTTCAAAAAACTACAAATAAAATTCAAAAATTTCCAATCGAAACTTAACAAGATCAATTAAAATTAAAAAATACCAAACGCAATAACAAAATTATTGGAATTTAACAAATATAGGGTCCGCCTTCTAACGTTTTTTTTTTCAACTAGTGCTTATTTCGTGAATGGTAACACTTAGCTCATGTCTGATTTGACAGATAACTAGTTTTATCCTTCCGCTGAACGAATATGGTTGTGTATACGCTTGAACAACGGTGGGAAATATTGTGACATTACTTTGAAAATCATGGTAATGTTGCAGAATGTCATCTTTTCAATGTCATCTTTTCAATGTCATCTTTTCAGATGAAGCTCATTTTGATCTTGGCGGGTATGTAAACAAGCAAAATTGTCGCATTTGGGGCACAAAAAACCCGCACGCATACATTGAAAAGCCGATGCACCCAAAACGAGTCACTCTTTGTTGCGGATTTTGGTCCAGAGGCATAATTGGGCCATTTTTCTTCGAAAATTAGCAAGAAGTGGCCGTTACAGTCAATGACGATCGTTATCGGGCTATGTTGAACGAATTTTTGTTCACAAAAATTGAAAGGGAGGATTGGCAACATTTGGTTTCAACAGGACGGCACTACGTGTCACACAGCCGAAGCTACACTTGATGTTTTTCGCCCTGTTTTTGAAGATCGCATTATTAGCCGCAGAGCTGATGTCGTTTGGCCACCTCGGAGCTGCGATTTGACACCGTTGGACTATTATTTGTGGGGTGCCGTCAAAGATAAGTGTTACGCCGACAAGCCAGAGACAATTAACGCTTTAAAGGACAATATTCGTGAGGCCATTGGTGAAATACAGCTGCACACAATCGATAATGTGCTTAAAAATTGGACCGATCATGGCCAGCCGAGGCAGCCATTTGAATGAAATTATTTTCCATTATTAACCGGAAGGATTGTACTTTCAAATAAAAAAAAAAATTTGATATATAATAGCATTTTCAAAAAAAAAAAAGTTATTTGGCGGACCCTATATTTATTTTATGTGATTCGTTTTTTTTCAAATTTCAATTCATGCTTTATAGATTACATTTGGTGTCATTCGGAAAGTTTTTAAAACAATATAATCGTTTTTGAAATGGTCTTTGAATTTGAGTTAAAATTTGCACGTGGCTATTCCCCTGATATCTGTGTTGTTTTTTTATTTTAAAAATTCGATGTAGTTCACCGTGGCGTTGTGCAAAATGGCCCCAAAAAAATATGACCCCAACCTTAAAATGTATTTAAGCCCCATTTTTTCGGGTAAAATTTCATAATGAAAATTAACACTAAAAACACATTATAAATTACCCCAACAAAATGAAAATTATCCCCAAAATTAGGTTTGGGAAATATTTTCATTTATTAAATAGATTAAGGCTTTTATTCATTATGTAAAATAACATCAATTTGAGGATATAAAAAATGAGCCCAAAGTATGCAAAGCAAAGAAATGTTTCTTATCTACAGCATTATACGCATTTATATTGCATGGAATCAATAACATTATAATGTACTCCTTAAAACATTAAAGTTACTTGGGCCAACCTAAATTGAAATATTTTAAAGAATTTGAATTAAAATCATCTTATAAAATGTTATAAATTTTTAGAGCGAATGGTTTTCTATGATATTGCGTCTTAGAGTTTGGCAATTTTGAAACTTGTTAAGAATTATATTTGTTCTTAATGTATGAAAAACAATATTTTCCCTGCAGGGTCAACTTCTACGAAAAATACACGAAAAGCAGAATAAACATTTTTTAACACAAATCGCATGATTCTTGGTAAGTAATTTCGCCCTACAAATAGATTTTCCGGTCACGACAATGTGGTAAAGAATTTATAATACATTGCACCAAGCCGAGTCTTTGAGGATTCATCAAAAGAATTTTGTAGCATAATAGATTTTTATCAAAATGATCTAAAAGCGGAGAGAAGCTTTACAACACAAAAACAATTAAAATGTATTTAATATAAAACGTATACATTAGATCTCAGTCAATGCAATAAATAAGTTTTAAATAAAAATTGTTTATAAGTGCTTCAAAAATGTCAAAAAATTGAGGTTTAGAAAATGCCAGCTTTAAAAAAAAACTAAGATGATAACATATAGTGTATGATAACATATAGTGTATGTATTGTAACACACTTCTGTTCATATATAAAGGGATCTGCTCACATCTGTTGTCAGATATCAGCAGGTCTAAGTCATTTTATATCTGTTACCAGATCTTAGCCATTTGAGCCGTTTTTAAAGGCACCAAGATTTAAATATATATCGATGTGATATTTTTTACTGATGCGTTCCTTGAATTTTAAAAATATTTTTCACATAATATTCACAAAGTTTCCAAACTTTTAATAACAATTAAAAAAGCGGAAAACAATTATGAAATGTATTTGCAATCAAAAGTATTGGTACTGGTTAGCAATTTGCAAAGCTTTTGAAACGGCCAACGCTAATACAAAGGAATTTGTTGGTAAGTTATGATAAAAAAATAAATGAAACTAAAGATATGAACACACATACCATGTCACTTAATTTTAGCCCAATGTTGTTAAAATACAACCCAGGTGAAAATGTTCATATATCGTGAGCATACATGTCATGTATGTAAGCGTATATGGTAAATACATTCAAAGAAAAAGTTCATATATGACAATATATGATACCATATGATACACAGTGCTTATATTGATTCGTATATGGCATATATGTTCATATGTGAGTACATATATTATTCCATATATGGGTAAAATTCTCTTTTAAGATATGACAATATGTGAAAGCAATAGTTATTTCTTTAATATAAACGCTTCTTCTACCATATTCAGATCTAGTTCGAAATCAACTTTAAGTAATTTTCAGTTTTTTTTTCCCTTAGGCGGATTTACATGTAACCAAAATTTTAAAATATTTGCTAATGAAAAAATACCAAAGTCGAGAGCACCAAACGGCGAAATATGAATGTTTAAATGTCAATGAAAAAATATCCATTATCAACTTTGTACCTTAAACCCCATTATTTTTTTTTAGAGTTTTCTTTGGAATATTTCCAAAAAATTAGGATGTGTAAAATAGAGAACCTTTGATATAAGTAGAGACCTAAGCCAAAAAATTGTCGAGCTAAATTTCTTCAAAATATATAAATTCGTCAGCAACATGTAAATAAAAGTATAATATTTGATAAAAAAAATTTAAATTTCTATGAGAATTTTTCTTCATATATATACCGACGAAATTTAGTATTTCGTCGGTTCAAAAGATAGATAGATTTAAAATTTATTATTCACAATTTTACTAGTTTTTAATACTTTTACTTGTTTGTTCTCTTAAATTCGTTTTGACGTGAAATTTTAACTTTTTAATGCAGTTGTTTTTAAATTTTGACAATTATTTTGTTCTTTTTCAGTTTATCGATCATCATTTTGCAAACCAAGAATTTAACAAACAAAAACTTTCTGATGACATAGAACAGGTTGATTTAATTTTTTTTTTTTTGGCTGCTTACAATTACCAAAATATTCCCTAAAAATATGGTTTAATCTATAATTTCTAAAAATAGCTTAATTATTAAAAACTAAAAACTTTAACAATAAATTTATAATTCTTTTAGTTGCTGCTGAAAAATTACAAAAAAAAATTTATTTAAATTTTTCCGAAAAATTTGTAATTTCTATGATACTCGTAATAATTCAACAATACTGCCAAAAAAATAAATGTATTAATAAAAATGATTAAAAACAAGAAGACCGCCTTACAAAACACAGCTATATTTTCCGTTAAAGCATAGTAAGTTGTTCGGGTTTCACGTGGAAAAATTGTTATACTCCATTAAAAAATTGTTTTTTTACGAAAATAAATTTTAAAGCAAATATTGTGCAATTTGTTTTCATGAAAATTTACTATTATTTTTCTAGTGTAAAAGTGACATTTTTGGTTAAAAGTGACAGTGCTTTTCTTATTAAAAAGAAAATCTATTAATTTTCGGAATTAAAATTACGATTTATTAAAGTTCTAGTGTAATTTTATGACTGCAAGAACAATAAAATCCTACTGAAGTGTTTCACAATCGCTGAATGTTACATCATTTTATCATTTAATTAATTTTTGGCTCCTACACATATAAATATCACTGTAAGTTAAATTATAACTCTTGAAATGACACACGAAAACCTAGAGACACGTAAACTTAATTTTGGGTTGTAGAATTCAGTGACGAACCCCGTTTTGAAGTCAGGTCATTTGAAATATTTAGATTTTAAGTTTGTATTGACTTAAACAATTTTTTGATTAAATTTTACTGCAAGACTTCGAAAACTCTTTTGCAATGACATTATTTATTGATTTTTTTACTTGTTTACTATTTATTACATTTCTTTTTCGTTTGCAATAAAAAAAAAATATCAAAATTTTTTTTGAAAATAAAACGGCATAAGTCATTAAAATCTGTTACAATAATATTACCTATACTTATTGGTGTACTTTAACTCGAATTAAACACATCCCAGTGTAAAATTAATATTGGGGTATCATTATTTAACAATATATTACACAAATAATTATAACTCCTTACCTTCTAGATTAATTTAAAAATAATAGTAATAAATAGTAAATAATGGAAAAAGTAATAAATTAAGTCATTGGAAAACAATTTTCAAAGACTTTTCGTTAAAATATAATCAAAAAATTGTTTGAGTCAATACAAACTTAAAATCTAAATATCTTGTTAAAATGACCTGACTTTTCAAAACGGGGTGCGCCACTGGCTCAAAATTAAGTTTACATATCCCATTCAAATCTGATATCTTATAATTTTGGGTGTTGCAACTAAAATTCAGTTGTATTAACCGAATATTGTTGTGAAAATTTATATTCAGTTGAAGTAGCCGAATGCAAAAAAATGTCCACTAAGCTTTCATTGTAGATTCGATGGCGATATATATTCTGACTTTCCTAAATATGATGTGGCCCTTTATGTTTTATGAAAAACCTCAATGTGGGCCTTTGTGTTAAATACGTGCCAACCCCTGGTATATAATTACTAACAATTACGTCATCAATTAATGTAATAATAATATTTATAATAATAAAAATAGATTGCAACAATTTCGTAAATTTAATTCTATTAAAATTTTTGGTGTATTTGGGTTGTATGTACGGGGTGTTTTTTATGTTCCAGGCCCATGTTTTTTTAATAAATCTTAAAAAGTGCATTATTTTTAATAATATTTTCTTGCATGAAAATTTGGTTTATAACAATTAAGTGTGAAATATAATATTTTGCATAACATTTTGGGATATTACGGGTGCTATTGCTCCAATTTCCGCAATAGTGTTGTTCTTTAGCATCTGGCTTGTCGACAACATTTCCCTTCAACTACTCCCAAAAAAGTAGGCCGGGCAGTGAAATCAAAAGATCGAGGGGACCAATTTAAATCACCTCTTTTTTACATAATGCGGTAGGGAAAAGTTCTCGCAAAATACGAGGTATAAAGGCCGTTAGTGTGTCAATTGATGATTTTAAAATTCCCCAGTAGTGGATATTCTGTTCATTAACAAAACCAGCCAAGTCAAAATGAGCCTTGTCGCTCATAATGATTTTATATATATGTTTTCATAACTTCAACACGTTGTTGGTGCTTTAGATGCTCTATAATAAATTGTTATCGACTGCTCTGCATAACTGTCAAATGTCAACCAAACAGAGATGGCGGTCAAAAATCATCCTTCTGGAACATAAAAAATACCCTGTATGTATTATGGCTTATTTATGTTAATAGAATATATTATATAACATGTCATTTATTTAATTTTCATTAATTAACATATTTTTCCCGATACATATAGATATATTCTCTAATTGAATGTGCCATTTTATGTATATGCATGCACTTAGCTTGAAATCTCTTATAGGTTGCATTTAAACTGTCAACAGGGTTTTCGGAGTAACAAAAAAAGTTACTATTTAGAAATGTTTACCAATGAATGCAATGACGTAAATATATATGTAGGGTATTTTGCATATGATGGATCGATTTTAATTGAATACAGTTTTATCAAAATTCATGCATAATTTCTTTGTATTACATCGTATTTTCTTTATCCAAGTTCGTTCGATTGTTTGTCGGTCTGGTGGTAACATTAACTTAAACTTGACTTACTTTGAACTTACACTAACCTCACCCAATAATAATAACAATACCACACCAACGACAATTTCTCGTCTACACACTATATTTATTTCAACATCATTTGTGAGATATTTTTTTGTTAAAATTTTTTTAATTTTTTCAGATCATATGCCACTTCTTATTTGCAAAAAAAAAAGAGATCGGCTGATGTTGTAGTTTTTTACTGCTATTTGTAACGCGATTGTGTGCATGTGTGTAAGTTCATATCTTGTTGTTATTATTTTCCTCTCTTGTTAAGCTTTCAGTTGTTATATTCTTAAAATAAAGTATAAAGTTATTGATATTGTTATTTCATACGCATAACATATACATACATTGTTATATACAATCATACAAACAAATATAATAATGTACGTGGACAGTGGCGATAATATAAATAGCACATCTTTGTAAGCTGATTTGTGGCAATCAAAAAATGAGGTTGGTAAGAAATTAAAAATTTTATATTTTTTTATTCATATTTTTATTCTAATCAAATTATTTATCAGAATATTATATTTTCTGTCATCATCCAACAGATTACGCCACTTACAGATAGATGAAATATAGAAGCCTTTTCTCCTTTATTTGACAAATGTTCACATCGTACCAAATAAATCAGATGGGACAATATAACGATTGGAACTGCTTTTAACTATAACATTATCCCAGTCGTCTCATTGCTTTTCAAAAATAGACCTTCTTGGGGCAAACAGAAGTAGGACTGTACAATCTAATTTGTTTTAGTTTAAGTTTACCTAACCTATAGTAGGGATCTCTTTTCTTACTATAAATTGGGTAAACTTACTGCGAGTTCATAAATAAAATAATTACAAACACTATAAGTTGTGTACATAACAAATGTGTATATTTATTAGGGAATTCCATTAAACGATTCGATTAATCCATTAATCATTTAAAATATTATCCAGTTTTGTTTTGTTTAAAGTTTTAAATTAATTGATTAATCAAATAATTATTCGGTTTTTTCTTAACTGGTTAATTGAATAAAATTTTAAAATGAATTGATAATCGAAAAAAAAAAAATTATGAAGAATAATATACATTTTTGTTCTTTTAATAATTTCATTTAAAAAAGAATCAAAAATAAGTTCAGTAACATTAACAAATTTATGTGCATAAAAATGTGTGAATTAAGATCGTGTTTTATAAGCATTCTTAGTTTTTCGTCTAGGTTTTACATTTTATAAAGTTCAGCATTTATTGGTCAGTCTATAATAATACATTCAGATTGGGTAACTTTTCTAAAAACAACATATATTAAACGTTAATTTCAAATATTTCTTTTTAGATTTGACATTCATTACTACAGTTCAGCACTAAACTTTGGTTATTTGAGATAAGCTGTTAGGCCTCAATGAGTTAAATAAGAATAAAAAGTCTTGCATTTTAATTCTATTTAGGATCACTTTTTCGTCTCCCTCAGTTCCTATGTTTAATTTTAATAAATATTTTGAAGGAAAATTTAAAAAAACTTTGTGATTAATTTTGTTAAATTTGTTCCAATAGCTTCTGAAACGCTCACACATATGTTATAAAAGTTATTTAGTTTGTGAAGCAGTTTCGTTTTCCAGCCGGGGAAAACTCCGTAAGGGTGGATTTGTTAAAGGCCTGCTTCATTTGAGTATCGATACGACCGTCTCTGTAGATGTTAAGAATGGAGACGATTGTATGTCATAGACAGTTTCCCCTAGCGCTATGGTAACACCTATAATTTGGGTCATCTCGGGATTAGAACTTTTCGGGTAAAGTTATGTTCACGAGAATAATCGGTAGGTGAGTCGGGTTAAATCGTGATAGGGGAAAGGTTCTACATACAATTAGTAAATACTGCTAAGTAACTGACGAGAATAATCGTCAGATGAGTGAAACTGGAAAAGGTTCTAAATAGGATTAGTAACTATTTGTAAGTAAGTCACGAGAATAATAGGCAAGTGAGTTGGGTTAACTGACTACCTCCTATCAACGCACATTGGGTTCAAATGGTATCAAAGTGGCGATTAATTGAAATTTATAAATAACGTTTTTATAATAACTTTTGGTATAGGATAAAAGTATATAAAATTCTGCATTACTAGCTGTCAAAATCAATCAACTACGTTGTTTACTTTCTTTTCAGTGAGCAGTCAAAGTTAGCAAATTATTGCCGTTTTTTAAAAAGTGAGAAAATTGGAAATTTTTACAAATCAAGCGATTATTATTATTGTTAAATCTATTAAAAGTAAATTTTTTATAATGGAACCTTTAACATCAGTTTTTAAAGTATATAAATTTGTTTTGTTTATAAAAATTATGTGTAAATATTTTTAATAATTTTTTTAAAAAAGGTCCAAAATTGGGATATTTCCGCAGTTAATGGGCCACAAGTATTAATTTAGTAAGAGTTGGAAATAGTTTTATGGATTTTAGAAAAGTATAGGATATCAGCTTATATTTAAAATAAAAAAGTCCAGACAATGCCCGGCCCTTTTTTATTTTCATTTTTGTGTAAAAGCTCTGGTTGTCATTTATTGAATAATACCAGTAAATGTGTTTTTGTGTTTTAATATTGTCATTCTCTTTATTTTTGGTATTTTATTCTTTTTGTTTTTGTTGATGCATTTGGTTTATTTTAGAGATGAGTGCGTGAGTGATTTCGGTCACTTAAGCTCACGTAAAAAAATTGTTTGACGCACAATTTACAGTACTAATATTTTCATAACCAATATGTTATATTAATACTTTATGTTATATTAATTTTATTTAATAATTATTTAAACAAACAAGTTTTAAAATTAAGTTTATCAATGTATTCTCATCTCTACGATAACGCTTGATGTCTGAAAAAATAAGTCGTATCCAAAATGAGTTTCGAGAAAGAACAAGTTTGATTGTTGATCAGCCAAAACCCGGCTTTGGTAATTCGAATGACGAAAACACCGCCAGACGTTTTTTTCAGAACGCGGAAATTTCTGCTCAAATTAAAGAAATGCGTACAATACTAATTGTTGTTTCTTGTGGTCATGAGATTCATTTGGAAAATTTTCGTAAATTTGCTCACAAAACGGCTAGATATTTTGTTGAAAAATATCCACTTTGCATTAATTTTTTATTCACGGGCCGGAGATTACACAGTAATAGGAGAATTATGGGAAGAAGCTCAAGAAGCAAGAAACAAAGATTTGAAAAATTGTAGAGAGCACTTTGCTCGCAAATGCAGCCGGGAAAAGTCCAATGAAGATATTTTCAATAGGTTTTTGCTAAGTTTTGACCCATTTATATCTAGCATGAGCAAGAAATATGAACAAAAAAAATCTAATTTATCAACTTCGGAATTGGAGTTAGTTTTGCCAGATATTTTTAATGAAAATTATGATAAAGATGATGGTAATGAAGATGGTGATAAAGATGTTGATGGTAATAACGACGAAGATAGTGCTGATGATAATGATAAGAAAGATTATAACAATGATGATGAAGAAGATTATAATAATGATGATGAAGATAATGAAGATTATGATAATTGGGATATTTGTGATGAATTTAAAAATGCAGAATAATACAAATATTTTAATATATTTTTTTAAAAGGTTAAACGAAAACAAAGATTCCTCAAAATTTTTTATTTTGTCAGATTAATTTTTATATTTACTGAATTTAGTGAAAGCAAAAACTGGATACTTAAACTGGATATTCTTTAAATTTATTTTGATAAAAAGTTACAGGTTAAAAAGAATAATTTTCTTCCATTTTTTTAAGCTGTGTTTTTTGTATTCATGATTATTCATTACTAAAAAATTATAATATTCTCTTTTATGACCTTTTTGAAGAAATTTGAAAATTTATAAAATTTTGTGAAATTAAGTATATTTTAATTTCCAATTTTATTCATTTATTTATCGCATTTCATTCCAAAGTTACAGCGTAAACTGTGAACTAAGGTCTTTTTTTCCAAAAAAAAACAATAATGCGCTTAAGGGTTAAAATTTTTTTTTTTAACTTTTTTTTTAAAATGCTGTGTTTTTATGTGCTTATAAAAACATATCAATTAAAAAATATAATATTTTAAAACAACGGTTTTTATGAATTAATCGCCACTTTGCGAACCATCGAACCCACTGTGCAACGGCTTATAGTTTATATTTCGGCAGCAGGACGGTTACTTAAAACCTCAACAAAATACTAGCTCTCCCTTTGCTACCAAATTTTGCCACTATATAGAAAAAAATTTCCTAACTTAATGAGAATTAATAGAATTCTATATTACATATAATATATATTACAGCCATAAATAGATTGTTGGTTATGGTCATTAGCAACTGCATTAGGTGTATGAAGAAGTATGTTATTTGCAACGTCACTTTACAAGTTCCCATTAAATATTAAGTTTGACTATGTACACTTTTATATACAAATTATTTTTCTTTCTAAACTCCATATTAAGATTTTTCGAATCTTAAGGCTTTTGAAATATCCTTTTCTAGAGGATATTATGAATGCTTTTGTGTTCCTTTAAAAAGTCCTTAAAAAACATACTTTTGAAATATTTTTATACCCTCCACCATATATGGGGAGGGTATATATCAGTTTGTCATTCCGTTTGTAATATATCGAAATATAGGTTTAAGAGCCCATAAAGTATATATATTCGTGATCCTTATGCAATTTTAAGTCGATTTAGCGATGTCCGTCTGTCTGTCTGTCTGTTGAAATGGCGATCACGATGCTAAGACGCAAGCGGGGGTGCCTATTTTTACCCAGATTGGTATTGAAAATGAGCAAAATCGGTTTAGCGGTTCAAAAGTTATGAGTGAAAATGTGAAGGTTCCTCTAAATTTTCCATACAAATTGGTACAATTTTTCTGTATCTAGTTTTTTTTCTGTTTAGTAAGTAAGTAAGGAAAAATGGTATTAAGTCTTCTTCTTGTTCGATTCCATTGATTGTATTACATACTATGAAAATAATAAAATTCTTAGAGCTATATGTGTGAGATAGATTGTGTAAAAAAAGTACAAAATTAAAGGTTTGACAAGGCTTGCTTTCGGCCTTTAAAGTCGCTAACAGAGCAGACGTCTGTAAATAACATTACTAAAACTAAATAAATAACATTACTAAAATTAAAAAACAAAATTACAGTTCATGCAAAATTTAGTATATACGTATATCATCTTCAGCCCCTATCTCCGGCATATAGAATGAGGGAAGGTCCAGAGGAGCTGGATCGTCGTCAATACGGCCATTGATTATACCGACAGAAGAAAGATATGTAGATCCAGCCCAGATGGTGTTTTTCTCGCTTTCGTATATTTGGCTGACAAGCATTTTATCGTGTAGCGCAAGTTTCTCAACAAATCTGGCTTTCAACGACATGGCGTATCTACAGAAGGGTAGAACATTGGCATTTTCATTGACGTAACTATTTGAAAATCGTTTTATGAAATTTTCATAATTTTTTCCTATGCATTTTCTTAGGATTTTCCGTTTAAAAATCTTCAATTCTTTGGCTACTATAGGAGTATAGTAAACCAGGTTGGGTTTTTCGTTTCATTCCATAAAATGTATTTTTTGTTTTTGTAAACAAAGACATTTATATCTAAAGATAGAGCAAAATACATAATTGCTTAAGTGCTGCTACTTTTGAATAGGTGGCGCTGAATTAACTAAAACAATAGCCTGCCCCATGGCGATATAGCCTTGGATTAGGCTTTAAATTAATTTATTTACCAAAAATATTAAATTAACTACATACTTTAAATTCTAATGCATTCAGATGTTACATAATTTTAAAGTAAATTTTTCAAATGTGTGATGTAAAAAAAGCATTTTTATGTCATAAAAGAAATTTTCATAGAGTAAAATAGTATTTCTATTTTTTCCATTAGTATTTTTGAGAATTGAGGGATTGGCAAATATATATTTATGTTAATTTTTTCTTTTATAAAAAAATACACATGAATAAAGTGCAATATTGTGCTCTTAAACATCTAAATGACTATTGATTTCAAAAATCATGGTATAATATGCACATAAAACATATATTTTTCATATTTTTTGGCAAATATTCATTTATGTTACGAAGAAAATAGAAAATCAATAATACTCTACTGCATATTGTAGCACAATATGGCTAATGGAGACTAGCTCTGCAGCAAAATATGCCTAAAAAGAGAATGCACCTTCTAATGGGCCATCTATTGACAAATAGTTACAACTCATGTTATTTCTTTTACAAATTAATTTCTTTGCTGTATTCTCTCCATTAGACATACACAATTAAATTTTTTAAAGAGAGAACATTTTTTGCAACTTTTTATAAATACATGGCGCATCAGAAAGTGCATTCTCTCCATAAGGCATATTCAGATGCAGAGCTAGTCCCCATTAGCAGGAACAAAATTGAGTATTTGACAAAAACTATGCTTTAAAATGTGTTTTTTGTGCAGTCCATGGTTAAAAAAACAAGTGAAAATGTAAAGGTGCCTCGAAATTGCCCATACAAATTTAGTATAATCTTATAGTAGCGACTGGTACATAACATATTTTCTCATAATTTCTTCGCCAGTCGCTTAGAAGTAAATATTTTGTATTCACCTCAAACATTTTTTCACCACTAAAAATTTTTTCACCACAAAAAAATTTGTTCACCTCAAAAAATTTTTTCACCTACTTAATTTTACTTCAAAATTTTTCTAATATTATTTGTATCAAAAACAGTAGGGAACATTTTTTTAGGATATTGGTGGAGGGTATTTAAAGATTAGGCACAGCAAAATTTAGCCCTTTTTTACTTGTTTTTTTTTTACCAATTTTAATTAAACGATTAATAGTATAAAATTTTTCGCATTATTCGTTATTCGAAATTTGGGTATTTTAAAATAATTCGAACAATTATTTAACAAAATTGTACGATTAATCAAATAATGATTAACCTATTGCATACCCTAATATTTATATTAACAATGAGTATGCAATTTTCAGAAATTATGTGCACTTTTACGATTTTTTGTTCGTGTAAATAACCCCAAAAAAGTGCTTTAAACAGAATAAAATTATTTTTTCAAAAATATTTTATTAAAAAAGTAATAATCAAATAATTATTAAGCCAAATGAGTGGTTAAGAATCAGAGAACTTTTTTCTAAGCAAAAACCTCAGATTCTGCAGACTCATTAATATAGAAACACTTCATATTCTTCTGATTCTAGTTCCTCAGAAAGACCTAGAAAAAACATAAAAACATTAGTTTACAAAAACTTGTTCCTTTAAAAAAACCTACAAGATTCTTTGGGGTTGGCCTCATATAATGAAGATTTTTTCCTATAGAAATAATCTTAGATTTTGAGAACTATTTTCAATAGAAAAAGACTTTTTCCTATACAAAAAGTTTGAGATTTTAACAATGTTTTTCCTACCTAAAAACCCTAATATTCTGATGATTTTTTCTATACAAAATATGTCAGATCCTGAGAACTTTTTCCTATAGAAGTAGTCTGGGATTTAAGAATTTGTTCGTAAAGAAAAAATATTTGATGATGATTTTTTTTCAATAGGAAAAAGTTGTCAAATTTTAATGTATTTGCTAGGAAATTTCTTTTAAAAATTTTGAATTTTTTCTATGAAAATTTCTCACTTTTTTGCGATCATGAAAAACGTTCACGCAGCAAATGCATTGAGGCCTTGGAACATATATAAGAAAATATTTTGATCGCTAAAAAATACAATAATATCGTGTCAAAACTTTCGCCCCAAAGAGGTGTGAAAAAATTTTGTTCGTAATATATTTTTATGTACGATTATAGTAGAAAACTACAAAAAAACCAAGATAGTTATCACTTTCATATTAAAAAAAAAAACATTATAGACTTGTATGAGTTTGGTGCGTAAAAATCAGTATTATATATTGCTTATAGTTTTTTCATGCCCTACACGATTTTACGATTGGACGATGTCGCGAAAAAATGATAACCCTAATACACACGTTTGTATTTTAAAAATATGCAATTTTCTAACTCAATCTGCTTAATCTAGCAACATATAAAAAATATAACTATTGTGGTAACATTTAGTTTTATCACAATTGGTCTCATTTAATTAATAGTAATTTTATAAATTTTCTTATATTTTATCATGTTTTTTCTTTAATTCTTTGATTGTAATTTATTTATAACTACACGCTAAAATGGGTAGAGTTAAATGTAATATTATTAAAATTCAGTAAATAAAAACTCCAAATGCGTAAAGCTTTTTTATGCAGACTTTCATATGCAATAATACACATACGAAGTATTTTAAGACACTATGTGCTTACAATTAAACACGTTATGCTTAAAATTTTTATTATTTTCTTGAATAAGAATTTTACGCACAAAGTTTGTAAATATACTAATTTATGTTATAATGGTAAAAAACTATGACATTTTTAAATTAAAAAAAATATAGAACAATTTTAAAAAATTACTAGGAATTACTAAACAATAAATGAATTGTTTTTATTCTTAGTGTGAGTTACTAAACAATAAGTATTTTGTTTTTATTTGTATTGTGAATTACGAATCAATAAATATATTGTTTTTATTACAAAACAATAATTTTTGGGCTGTTTAATTTTCAACATCGTGGTAGATATATACGCATTTTCTAGGATTTTTCGCACTTTACGAGTATCTGTACATTTACAGGAAAATAGTGTTTCTTGACTTACAAGATTGGTAAATTTACTCTTTAATTTTAAAATTTCATTTAATTTAACCTTTATGTTTGCACCACGTTGATTTGGCACAGACCGGTACATAACTAGACGATTTTACGTATAAGTAAATATAAAGTTTTTTTGTTTACAAAGTTATTTATTATTCACAATTTAATACCTAATATATAAATTAACAAAGAAGTTAAATAATAGTTCATGATTAAATTAATTAATTGCTAATTATTTCGTGTATGAGAAACACGTATAGACGTATCTTGAGAGTTGCTGACATACGGGCAGCAATCATCCCCAGCAAAACCACACATTACCAAATAATTTCTAAAGTAATGTGTAGTCATAGGGGTTCATGGATTACTTTACACCTTACTTCACTGATGAATTTTACAGGCGATGAGCCTCAAAGTAATGTATATTGTTACAGTAGCCTGAAAAAAAACGAAAAGAAACAAATATATAATATGTACTACAAATATTAGATATAAAAACTTACCAATAAAGGTCGGCCGAGGAAAGCTCCCAGATTCACATTCACAGAAGCTGAAAGTATACCGATGAAAGCATCCAACTCAACTTCTGTGAATTGATTTTCTTTGAACAACACTTTCATTACAATTCCTTCTGACTGAACTTGATTACTGTCTGAATATTATCTTTAACTTCATCACTGTCATAGTTCTCCTCTATCTCCAATCCTTTTTCCTTTTCGATATCCGAAGCTTCATCTCTCCTCTTTCCCGTTCAAGAGAATTGTGTAAGCAGCAGCAACACGTTCATAAAATATTGGGTCAAACCATGAATACGACTGATAGACCAAGCCAACTTCTGCTATCCCTTCCACTTTTATAAAAAATAATCAACAATACACAAAGTATGCATAATCACTATTTCGAAGCAAAATTTCGAATGAACTGATTATTTTCTTTGCAGCACATGCACATTTTTATTTAATAATTTCTGAAAAAGGTGGCAATACCTGTTAAAATATTAAGAAAATGTTGTGGGTCTGTCCAGACCCAGTTGTTACGAATATGGCTAGAATTTTAAAACTCCAAAATTTACAGAGTCAGCACGATAGAATACTTAGTATTTTCGGTTGCCGCCTCAGTATCCACGTTCTTCTCTTGGGTCATTGGAAAACACCTTTGCGATTGTAACGATAAGTAAAAAAACTATAGTAAAAAAAACTATTAAGTCTTGTCCATAATCTTCTTCTTTTTTTTTTTTGTTGGGACCAATTATTTTGAAATGATGATTTTGCAAAGTTTATTCAAAAATTGTAAAAGCTTTCAAGGAATTGCTTTATAAATAGTATATTTAATTCAAATGTGCTATTTAAATGATCATCATTGTATACCTACAAAACATACACTTTTTGTTCGTAGTTATTATTTTATATTAGTAGAAATAGACTTTCAACAATGCTTCCGTGTAAATGTCGCACAAGTCAACAAGTTGCTTTGTTGTTGGTGCTGGTGCCAATAGCATTTGATGTTGTTGCTGTTGTTTAACTAATGTTGCTTATTTAAGTTTTGTGACTGTGTTACTGCCGCCATATAGAAATCATGTTTGCTGCTGTTGCAGTTACGTTTTCAGATGGTTTTGTTGTTGTTGTTGGTTGCTTTTAAGCTCAATCATTGTTGCCGCTGTTGTTGTTGCTGCATTATTTCGATATTCGTTGTCAATGTACAAGGCCAACGTGTGGCAGTTTACATTTTTATTATGATTACGGTTTTAAAATGAACATAATTGGACATATTGAGACACTTATTCATGATTTTAGTACTATAAGACATTTATAATACAATGCAATACAACCAGTATAGTTTGTCATACAATGTGTTTGAACGAAAATCCACAATTCATAGCAGCTACTCGATTTTGTACAATATATGTACATATAAAAATGTAAAGAATTCAATATTGGATAGAATAAAAAAATATTTATATTAATTTTACTAAAGAAATATGTTTTTTAAATTGTAATTTCAAAATCTTAACTTTAAACGAATTTCTTTGATTTTAAATAAATTTTCCTTGTAAAAATCGAATTATATTGGAACATACATTATCATACGTAGGCATACATTAACATATAGGTCCATTCATGGTTAAATATATGACCATATATGGCATATGTCTTCGGATCCGAAATTTAAGGGTATCTGACCATACATGAGCATACATGAATCATATATGAGCAAATATTATTATACATAACCATATACGTCAATATACCCTTAAATTTCGGATCCGAAGTATATGTTCATATATGACATCATGTATGTCTATATAAAGGGTGGTTAAATTTTAAGAGCAGATGTTGAATGTGAGCCACACCTAAACGTCAAGTTTATTTTTGCATTTCATTTGACATTTCTCAATTTCAGACTAACTTAATTTGAACCATGGAAAGATACACAATCGAGCAACGCGTTCAAGTTATTCAGGCTTATTATGAAAATGGGCGTTTCAAATCAAAATGCATATCGTGCACTTCGTAATTTTTTCGGTCAATTTAATCGTCTAAATGTGCGTACAATCGAAAAAATCGTGCAAAAATTTGAGCAAACCGGATCTGTAGGGGATGTGAAAATACCAGTACATGCTCGTACTGCAAAAAATATTGCTGCTGTTCGCGATAGTGTGGCTGAAGAGCCGTCCACCTCAACTCGTCGTCGTGCCCAACAATTGCACCTCTCACGCTCGTCGTTAATGAACATTATGCATAAAGAATTGCATTTACACGCTTACAAGGTGCAATTGACTCAATAACCAAAGCTTCTTGACCATTCCAAACGTCGTCAATGGTCAGACTGGTGGTCAGACTGGTGGCAACAGTGGATGATCAATTTTCGAAGAAAATCATATTCAGTGATAAGGCACATTTTTCCCTTAGTGAATTCGTCAATAAGCCGAATTGCCGCCAATCCAAGAGTGATTGTCGAAAAACCAATGCACCCACAAATAGTGACTGTTTGGTGCGGTTTATGGGCTGGCGGCATCATCCGGCCGTATTTTTTCCAAAATGAGGCCGGTCAGGTAGTTACTGTGAATGGCCCGAATTGGGAGATATGGATGTGCACGATATGTGGTTCAACGGGACAATGCCACTTGCCACACAGCTAACGAAACAATGGCTCTTTTGCGCGACAAATTCAATGGCCGTGTTATCTCACGTGGTGACGATGTCAATTGGCCGCCAAGATCATGTGATTTGACACCGTTGGACTTCTTTTTTGGGGTTATTTGAAAGAAAAGGTGTACGTCGATAAGCCAGCAACAATTCAAGAGCAAAAGGATGAGATAATTCGGCACATTAACGGCATAGAACCGACAATAATTTCCTAAAAAATAGAAAATGACAATAATTTCCAAAAAATTTGTTTTATTCAAAATCAACATCGGCATATATTTAGATTTTTACATGGATAATCAATTTTTTTGTCTTTTTTTATCTATTTATCTTCATAGATAGAATTGTCAGTTAATAAAATTTTTCAGCACAAAGTGAAAACTAAACATCTGTTAACCTTTTTAATTTCTTAAGAATGTAGTATTTGAAAAATACTTTTATTAAGGTCGTCTAACTTGTCTAAAAGTATGCTCATTTAACACTATTCAGATATATTTTCATGCAATTTCACTCCTAAAAACCACTTTCGCTGCCTTAATCAAAAGTAAACTTTTTATTAAAATAAATCGGGATAGTGTTAGCCCACCTAAATGTTTGAAAATTATTTCAAATGGAATTGAATTCTTCACAACTTTTATCATTTAATTTTTAGAATTTAATTTATATAATTCTCTCATAAAATGCACTTTATGAGAGAATTATATCAATTAAATTCTATAAATTAAATGATAAAAATCAGAACTGCCAAATTTAATACTTTACTTGCTTTTTTAAGTGTATTAGAGCCAAGCAAGAATAATTAATCTATCGAACACACAACAATATGTAATAAAAGTTTAATATTTCTAAAATATATTGCGAAAAGGGAGGATATAGAAAAATATGAATTTTCAGAAAAGAGAGTAAAAGAAAAACAAAAAACAATAAAAACTAATAAAAACGGAAATACGTAAAAATGCATTAGCTATTTTCTTGTAGATTTTTGTTGTTTTCTTTTTGGGTGGGGCTATTGAAAAAAAATATATAAAACATAAGAAACCTAAGAATAAAGAAACAAAATAGTTATTATAGTAGTATATAGAAATTTAAAAGAAACTTCTAAAAAATATACTAGTATTATATTTGTTAATAATGTTAAAAGTTTTTTTTTTTCTGTAATGGCATCAATGTTTGTTATGTGTTTGTTTAGTTTTAAATTATTAAGTAAACAAAAATTTGTTAAAAATATTGCATTTGGATGTGAGTGTGGGCATTTTACAAGCACATAGATACGAGTATATGTATCTGTAGCCTTAGTCTGATTAAGTTTGGTTAACACTGTAAACTGCTGCACAAAAAAAATGCGCCAAAACACTTGTGGATTAGATGAGTGGCAAAACAGCATGAAACAAATTCAATTTACAAAATGCATGTTTATACGTATAATCACAAATATCCAGTATTGCAATGTATACAGACACACTCACTTGGTAATTTAAACAAATGGTCAATTGCACTATGGGTTAAATTTATGAAAAGTTTCATAATATTTTTGGAGAAACACTAATTTTTTTTAAATGGAAAAAATTGTAAGTATCTACGCTATAGAGAGCGCACACTATCGACCTGAGCGACCAGATCATCGTCAGCCTCCATATGAACCACCCAACCCACAACCAACTCATGGTTTGAACAGGCTTCTATATCATGATTACACGTATAAATCAGCTTTTTCAATTTATTTAAAGAGTTACCCTTGGCAACCATCTTCGATTTTCGAAGCACATATTGACAGAGTTGCCAATCCAACTAATAATGGTTAAATTTCTGGGAACGAATTGGGGTATCTGGCATGGAAAATATGTTTTCTGTTATTATACCAACCAGACAAACAAATTGTACTTTTTCGATCCTCACGGTACCAAAATTTTTTCCGCTTTTTTAACAATTTTATCGTATTGAGTCAGATTTGCTTAGACACTAAAAAGACTTAAAAAAATTAAATTGACGAGGTGAAACAAAATTTATCGTTAATTTTATGTAGTCGTATAATTACCACAAAACTTTGTAAAATTTTACTCTAATTTTTATAAATGTCACACCTTTTTTTCTGTGTGTCCGCCTACTTTGGAGGGCAATTTAACCTTTTCAGGATTTGCTATTAAAAAATTTAAAGGCATTTAATAGCTTTTTAACAATAATACACTTTTTTGTTTTGAGAGGTAATTTAAAATCATCTGTTTAATGTTGCCACTTCCGAATATTTTAGTACAATGTGTATGCAAACATTTGATGCATTTGATGTGACACCAATTTAAAGCCGGTTCAACTTAAAACTGACTTTATTTTTTACTTTAGTAGCTGAATAAATAAACAGGTTTTTAATTTAAAATTGCTTTTAAAAAAAGTCGACTTTATGTTATGTTGTTTTATCAAGTTAAAAGTTGAAAATTTTAAAAAATTTCAAATTGTACTAAATGAGCCGCGGTAGTACCACGGTACCAACCAAGGTAAAAATGTACCAAAAAAGTACAATTTTAACATGTTTTTCATCCCTGATACTAATATTTTTTGCACACACCAAAAAGTGTTTACTATTCCTTAGTAATATTTAATTATGATCTCGAACCTGATAAATTTTAAAAATATATAATTAAAACATAGAGATCGAATAATATATACTAAATTTACATACAAAACAGGCCCGATGTTATTTATAATCTAAAATGAGAAACAACACTCAATATATTGTGTAAGAAAAATGTTAGTATGCCAGATTCCCAATTCGATCCCAGAAATGGAAACATTAACAGTTGGAATGACAACCCTGTCAATTTCGTAATTCTATAAATAGATGGACAAGCTCATTTGTACGGGTAATCATTCACTAACTTTTTTTTTTAAAAAAGTAATTTCGCATAGAATTTCGCACAGACATTTTCCTTAGATTGTTTGATAGATAAGCCTGTTCAAAGTATGACACAGTGGTTGCACTTACATGAAGAAGAGCGACAAAAATAGTTGCAGTAAATATATAATTTTGAAATTTACGCAGTATATTTCAAAATGATATCAAATTTTTGTAATGATTATGAACTCTTTATTAACGTCCGTTGTTTTAGCCGCGAAACCAGATTTAATTTCTTCTTGTCTACTAGCAAACCCATCTCCGATCTTAGCTTGCTTTGAATTTCTATTTTTCTTTTCATAAATTTATTTTTTTCATCTTTTGACCAAATTTGCCATTTATTTAGACCTAATTTATAAGCAACGTGAATGAAATACTCGAAAAAGGATGTGAAAACATATATATATTTTATGGGTTCTTAGACCTATATTTCGACATTTTACAAACGGAATGTCAAACTGATATATACCCTCGCCATGTACCTTGGTGGAAGCTAAAAACAATATAAAAATACAGGGTCTATATTTGGAAAAGTATATTTCGTAAATTACGGAGAAACTTTACGACTACTGTTGACTTTGCAGGTAAAGACCAATTTATAAAATAATTTATAATGTAGAAAAGTTACAAATTTATAATAAAATGTAAAAAAGTATTAAATAGAATTTGAATATATAAAATAAAAGATCACCATTAAATATAAAATACCATTGATTGCTAAAATTTAAAATTATAATCACTTTTTGTAAACAAGAGATTTTAAAAATTTGAAAAAAATATACAAAGTTTTCCTTAAAATTATGTTAAGGCTAATATTTTGTTCACAACAGCGAAAAAGGCGTATTTTTACTGATTTTTTAATATATCAAATGACATTTATATTTTGATTAAACAATTTAGCATCACGCAAAGAAAAACATGGTTGTACAATCACAATCGGAAACTATCATTAATGTTTGTGGTTATGATTGTGTCAATCACGTCTAAGTAACAATATATGTTCAGATATAATATTTATAGCTAATTAACTCAAACATATTATTATGTTCACAAGAAAAGAGCAAACGATCTTTCAAACCGTGTTTCTATATTTCAACATGTTATATGGTTCTCACAATAAACCAAATAGAAAATGTAATTTCAAAGATTTATTTTTTATTAAAAGGGTATACATATATATATTAAAATATAAATTAAATAACTGCATTTATATATGTACACGTACCTTTAATTTCTATTATGAAATCGACTGTATCAATATATTGTTGAACTGTTATTGAAAAAAATTCGGGGCTTATCACAAAATTCTGCGTCAAAATTTCAATGGCGTTTTTAATGTTGTATGTTTTTTTGGCTGCAAGAAAGACAATGTAATTTATACGTATTTATACATGTATTAATTTAGGTATGTATTTTTCTAATTATATGTATATAAATTACTTACCTGTTTCAATAAACGTATAATAATTTATATCATTAAATTTGCAAGGCAGCATGGCCTTTTGCTCCCCGAAAAATGTTTTTATAATTTTATACTCACTCATTTCATTAACTATTGCTGGCGAACGGAAAATGACGCAGCAGAAAATTTTATTTGTTTTAAAAACACACACTGTTTATTTTGACAATAAATGTTTGCTCATTTAGAGAATGTGTTTAAAGGCAAACATAATTATTTGTAATAAACATACACTTTTGTGTGCAACTAATATTATGATTTTAATTGTATAGTTGAAAACATATATGTTATAGTAGCAAACATTTCACATAAATTAATATTTATGGTGTAAAACACCATAAAATATTATTATGGTGAATTTAAAAATGCTTAAGACAAAAAATTTTTGTTCAATTTATTCTAGGGTAAACATATTAGGCTAATATGAATAAATATGGTCGTAGTGACCATTCATTAATCATGGTTTTTCTCTGTGTGATATCAAAAATACATATTGGACAATTACTTTGTAAATATTTTATTTAAAAACTTTTATTGACGGAAGAAAAAAATGTTTTTCGTCGTAATCAGGATAATTTATAACTGGTTCATCAGAAATAATTGTAAGAACCCAATTTTTTTCTGTTACTAAATGTCTAAGACTCGTGCCTGAACTATAGAAAAATAAAAAAATTGAACTCAGAATTTTTGGAGGAGTTGAGAGCTACAAGTCAAATTTTCACCACGTATTGCCCCACAAAATAAGGTGTGATAAAAAATCCTTTGTTCAAACAGTACATTATCTAATTTTCAAGAAGTCTGCAAAATTTTAACAAGTTCGGTTCATAACTTTTTGGGAAATAATGACTATTAACTTTAAAAATAGAGTTTCGAAAAAAACGCCATAGACAGGAGTTTTTAATGATTACTTATAGTAATAATAAAATCTCGTTTTATTGGACTTTTGAATAAAACTCTTCTTCTATTTTATACAAACTTCCAATAATTGTTTTTTAAAGTATTGTGGCCTCCCAAATAAGATTTTAAAGTTAAATAAGTTTAGTCATATCGATCTTCCATGTAGTTCCGAATCTAATCAACGTTTCTGAAAATCCAATATTTTTTAAGGTACAAGTATATATAGTTCTACATGGTTATACTTATAATTGTTAAAATCCATAAAAAAATATATACACCGGAAGACTATTTTTTCTGGGTCAGGTATTAATAAAACAAGGGGCCACATTTCTGGACCTTAAACATTGGCAACATGTGTATAAACATTTTAATTTATTTGAGTACTTTAAAGCTAGGTAGAAAAAACTTTAAATCTGTACATTTGCGACTTGTTTTCATGCAAAATTATCACAATTATAAGACCTCCGTTTTGGGCGCTTTAGCACTAATCTTGTCTCCGACACAATATATCTGAATTTGATTGGAATTAGAATCAACCACTCCACTGCTCTTTTATGTTAGTGCTTAGCAGTTAACAGAGATGTTTTTTTACACCAAATTAATTATAATTTTTTTCAAACTACTGCCGTTATCTATTTGTCAGGTCAAACATAAGATGTATAAAAAATTGCTAAATGACAATGAGTGATTCGAAATTCATATCTATATTATTTGACAATTGTTAGTAACGGCGTGTCTTTCATGTACGAAATGATGTTGAACAAAAGCAACACATATATCAAACAACTAACACCAAAACCATTATATCATCATCATAACAACCAGAAGTAGTAGTAGTGTTAAAAAAAGCTTTAATTTTATTAACATTTAATATAACAATTCTCTAATCTCTAATACAACTACCTGTTGAATTCACATAAATGTTTGTGCATTTAAATATAAGGCGTGTGTATGTGTCTGCGTATGGGTGTTGGTAAATATTTACCATATGCTAACATAGAGATGCTGTGTATTTGTATTGTTTATACTACAACCAAAATATATGAGGTGTTCACACCGTATTATACTGAATAAAACTAAAAATACATATGTAGCATTTTCCGAAAAAAAGTTGTTACTCAAACAAAAACTGGTGCAAACTACAAAATAAACTGTTGTTTTCACATTACATGTAACAATACATTTGTTTCAATTATATTTTTTTGATGTAGTTCCCCAACTACTGACACTTGTTGCCTTTATATAACTATATACTATATTGCATATATATGTTATTTTCTTTCCGGTATATACATATATTTAAGGACATGCATAGATATATATAAGCTGTGTGTATTATGTATATTCAACAAGTGCATTCTTAAAAACTACTCCCACCCTCTATTGATGTTGCTGTTATTACAGTTTTTCTTAAAATTTTACTTTCTCTAAGAATTTTCATCAAGTGACTGTTGTTTTGTTGTAAAAAGTTTTCTTCTACTTGTTGCTTACAACTTGTACAGTTTTTTTTCTTTTTGGGAAGTTTATTGAGATGTTAAAGTTTTTTTAATATTTTGTAAACAATCACCATCTCGCTTCTAAAATTTGTATTCTTTGTTATGTAAGTACTGCTGATATTTGTTGTAAAAGTTTGTTTTTAACAATTAAAAAAAAAAAGACTAGAAAACTTTTGTTAATCTTTGCATTACTCATATATTGAAGTAAATATTAATCACTCATACATCTAGTAAAATAACATAATAAATATTACGCATACGACTCGTTTCTTATATTTTATATAATAAGCTAGTGCCAAGCAAAAACTAGGTTTCAACTACTTACCAGCCAATTTACTCGCATAATTACTTTTGTTCGCAATGCCCCAAAAGTAATGAGTAGTCATTATGTTCTCACCTGAACTTTGATATTTTTAGCTACTATATTTTAAGTATTTTAATTGAAGAATTTAGGATTCGACAAAGTTCGTATCAAAAATTGGCCCAATACCAAACACGAAAGATCATCAATTTTTAAATGAAAATCGAAGACGAATACTTGGTCGGATACTACATTTAGCACACAAAAAAATATCTCTTAAATAAGAATATTTTATATGAAAATATATTTATATATAATTTGTATAAAATTAACAATTGTAGGGTTCAGAGTTATTCTTTTTAATAATGTTTTAGACACCTTTTTATTACAGAAAATTTTAAAGTTTAAGGCATATTGCTATAATCATATTCTAGATTTTTTAACATATAAAACTTTCAGTTGGTTTTGCTATCAAAGTACATATGTATTAAAGGTTTTTTTAACTTTTTTTTATAAAATAAAACAAATTGAGAGATATTTTCTCTTAAATTTTTTCTGTTGTTCTAGTTTATGATGTGTTTATAAGGAAGTTCGATAATTAGGGACAAATTTTATAAATTTTTTTAACATATTTCGTTAATTTAACAATAGAAAATTTTTGGAGTTCAAGTTAACAATTTTTGTGGTTTACTCATGCAATTTCGAAACAAATTAAAATTAAAATTAATTTGATCTGTTACAGAATAAGCTTTTCATAAATACAACCGACAGTTGTCTTTAGTTATCGTTAAAAAAGACAAAGAAACAATTTTTACTGAAAAAAACTAGATACATATTTTTTAATTTAGAATAATTTAAAAGACTGTCGTATTTTTAGGTGCTTCATAAACTATTCTTGCTTTTTTTTAAAAAATAAATAATTATCTTCCTGAGTAAAACTTTTATATATACTATATATGGCCTTATCTAATAAGTGGGAGTTTTTTCTTCCTCATATAAATCGAAGTCCTCCTTCGGTGTTTATATAGCACTTAACCACACCGAAGTATTGGTTGTATTTATTGTCAACCAAGTCCAATTCATCCATTTTGGGCTAAAAAAAGTCAATAATTATCGCACGGTACCTTGCTCCATTGATTGTAACGTTGCGATTTTCATCGTTCGGTACAATGATGCCGCCGGCCCACAAACCGCACCATTGAGTCAAAAATAAGCTCCGTCGCTAAAGACAATTTTTCGGTTGAAACACATTTCACACGAATTTTGATAATAAAATTCAATGATTTGCAAGCGTTGTTCGTTGTTCTATTCATGATGATATGGCAAAGCTTACTGTCCACTTTTGGCATTGCCACATGTTACGATTTTTTTTTACACTGAAAAATCAAAAAAAAATCACCCTTCAGTATGTGGTGTATTAGCAAAAAAACTAATTTCGAAATTTTTTTAAAAAATTACTTTTATTTATTTAAAATATAACGTGAACCTGGGTGTTCAATATTTGATCAATATTTTGTTAAGAAGAAATTAAGATGTCATAAAATAAAACAAAGTAATTTGTCAACTATGTCGATAAATTGCTGAATTCATTAAATTATAACTTTTCAAATATGTAGTCGTTTTCTTATTTAGTATCTGCCTTTTTTTTTAAGATATCAAGGTTACAGAGTTACAAAGTCAGTGTGGACATTTGACTTTTTGAAAATTCCTAATGGTCCAAAAAGTTTAGTTCGTTAAAATTCTAAAAGTTACTGTCTCGCTCAAATAAGGGTGTACACTCAGAAAAAAAGTTTGTAGAAAAATTTGTAAACGGTTTTCAATCCCACTTTACTATTTTTGTACTGATTTTTAGTAAAAAAATTATTATTTAGCAAATCTTTTTGCTATTTACATTTTACAAATTACAGAGTTTTTACAGAATATTTAAAATTTTTGTTGCTAATTTCAGAAATCATTTTACAAATTATTGAAAACCGATTTGCTAAAATTAACAAAAAAAAAATACTAATTTTAAAAAAGGAAATGTTATTTCTAATAAAAACTTATACCTACAAACTTAAATTGTCTTAAAATGTTACATAGAATAAAAAAAGGATCGGAAGTGAATATAATGGCTCATGTTTGAAAATAGGACATCCACTTAAAATAGCACTAAAAAGTTTTTTTGTTCTAAAAATCAATTAAAATTTTACCTTAAAAGTTAAAAAAATATTAAATATTTTTGAAAACAGAAATTACCAAACAAAAACAAAATGATTAATTCATTTATATTTTAACAATTTTTAAGAATTTAAAACCTTTGATTTTGTTTTAAATTTTGTATAAAATATTTTTTTAAAAAATAAAAAAAAAAAATTTGATGCTCTATACAAAAATAAATTTAAAATTTTGTACTTATACTCACAATATTTAGTAAGTTCCGCTTTACAAAAAGTTTACTAAAATTTAGGAGCGGCTACTAATTTTTATATTAATTTCATTGCACTACACGTCAGCAGACATGTGTTGCTAAGATTAGCAAAAAAATACCGCTGGGCTCAAATTAGCAAAATTTCCCGTAATAACAGCAAAATTCTCAGTTGCCATTACAGACTTTTTTTGGTGAGTGTAAAATAGTGCTTCCAAGTCGGTTAATCGATTGACAGATTCGATATAAATAGATCAATTAGTCGGTTAAATTTTTAATATGAATTTTTTGTTTGAGTAAAAATTGCAAGAAAATCTTAGAAAAAACACTACCTAAAATAGAAACAAATTCTTTTAAAATCGGGTGAAAGAGATAGTTAAGGATTAGATAACTTTTTTGAGAAACTCAAATAAAGTGCTACATAGCCTTCAGGAAAGATTTTCTGGTAGGATAATACCACGCCCTTTAGTGTTTATATTTGCAACCAAATTCGAAAAGTTGCCTGGCTGAAATTCTTAAATATATTCAGATTTTTTAAAATTAAATTTTTGGTTTGATTTCTAAATTCTAATCTCCGTGAATGATCATTTTTGTTAAGTTTAAACACTGTTGTCATTTTTAAGCCTTTTGAAAAAATTTCGACGTAGAAATTTTTAAGTCAATTTGTGGAACCTCTGGAATGATAATTTTTTTTTTAATTTTGATACTATCCTATACTTAATACTGCCCAGTTATATCAATTAGGGATCCGGATATATTAGTTTTTAAGTTAATGTAATTTAAGTTTTCATGTCCTTCAATACAAGGCTATATATTAGTTTGTTATTCCGTTTGAACATAACATGTCAAATTTTCGTCTAAGACCCCATATAGTATATATATTCGTCTGTCTTTCTATCTGTCTGTCCGTCTGTCTGTCTGTTGAAATGTCGATAACGAATTTTGGGTGCTCATTTTTACCTAGATTAGGGAACATCCCCCGCAGCAGTTTGGTATTGATCAAATTCGTTCCAGCGGTTCAAAATTTATAAGTGAAAATGTGAATGTACCTCTAAATTTTACATACAAATTGGTGTATTTTTTTACTGTTTCTATTTTTTCTGTTATTCTCCATTAATAAGCTTTGTTGGTTTTTCGTTTCATTCCAAAAAATGTATTTGTTTTTCAAATCTCATATTTTATACTTTTGTTTTTGTTTCTTTACCAATTTAAGTTGTGCCAATCAATGACATTAATTTCTTAAAGAAAAATTTTTTTTTGAAACTATTTGTCAATAGGTGGCGTATGAGACTCTCGCCAATAGTCTTCTTATCCTCTATTAGCTATATTCTGCTACAATCAGACATTATTTTCTTAAAGATAGAACATTGGATAAAATTATCAGAAAGTACATGCTCGTAATATAACTGAATATTTGCCAAAACTATGCAAAAATATGTGTTTAATGTGTATTAAAAAAGACGGAATGAGTAATGAGTGAAAATGTGAAGGTACCCCTAAATTTTTCATACAAATTTGCGTATTTTAGTACAATTTCATAGTACCGAAATAGAAGAATACTGTTTTTGTTACGAAATATATTTTTTTATTCAATATAATCTCTTAGAAGCTCAATACACTTGTTCCAACGATCTTCCAATAATTTATCCCATCCTTATAATGGTTTTCCGGAAGCTTTGCAAAATAACCGTCTACGGCTGCTATGGCCTCTTCATTCGACGAAAAATGCTTTCCACGAAGGAATTGTTTGAGATTTCTGAAGAGATAGTAGTCACTGGGAGCCAAATCTGGTGAATACGGTGGATGTTCAAGCAATTCGTACTTTAATTCTTTGAATTTAGCCATCGTCAAAACACTTTTGTGAGCAGGTGCATTGTCTTGATGAAAAATGATTTTTTTCTTCTTTAAACCAGGTCTTTTCTCGAGAAGTTTTTCATCCAGCTGATCCAAAAGGCTGCAATAATATTAAGAGTTGATAGTTTTACCTTTCTGAAGATAATCAATCAACGAAATTCCTTTTGCATCCCAAAAACCTGATGCCATAACCTTCTTTGCTGATCGTTGTGACTTCACCTGCTTTGGAGCTGAACAACCAGCTTCAGTCCACTGTAAACGTGCTTGTTTCAATTTAGGATCATGGTGGTAGATCCAAGTCTCATCCATAGTTATAAAACGACGCAAGAAGTCGGTTTTATTTGGCTTAAAACGCTCCAAATTACGCTGAGAAATTTGTTTTCGATCCAGTTTTTGTTGAATTCCAAACAGTTTTTTCATACGTAATTCTTCATGTAAAATATGGAGTACTCGTTCGTCTGAGATGCCTATGGCATTAGCAATTTCACGCTTAGTCAAACTTGGATCTTCACTAACCTGCTCAATTTTTTCTGCTGTGGTTGCAGTTTTTGGTCGTCCTTCGCGTGGATAGTCTTTAAGGCTGGTACGACCACGTTTGAATTCACCAGGCCAAAATTCAACCGTGCGTTCCGAAGGTGAGGACTCCTTATACACTTCTAACAATTGTTCATAAATTTCCTTTGCTTTTAAACTCTTCAAAACAAAGAATCTAATGACTGCACGATATTCAATTTTTTCATATTAAAAAAAATCAATGACACGTCAACTTCAAAGAAAGAATTGACAGAATGACTTGCAACTTTGCATGTGTTCTCAGGACAGTTATACCAACTTGAGAAAAAAAAGTTTGGAGCTAGCAGTGCCATCTCTTGGTGAGCGCAGGAACTTTTCAACCAACCTGTAATATATTTCCTCATATTTTTTCACCAGTCGCTTAGAAGCGAATAATATTTTGAGTTCAAATATTTTTCGCCTCAAAAATTTTGTTCATTACTAAAACTTTTTTCACCACGAAAAATTTTTTTCACCTTAAAAACTTTTTTTCATCTCAAAATTTTTCTTCTACCACAAAATTTGTTTTCACATCCAAAAAAGTTTTTCACCTCAAAGAATTTTTTTCACCTCCACAATTTTACTTCAAATGTTTTTTACATTTTTGTATTAAAAACTGTAGAGAACATTTCTTTTAGAATATTGGTGGAGGGTATTCAAATATTCGTCACAGCCAAATTTAAGTCTTTTTTTACTTGTTTTACATCTCCCAAGAAAATTTTTTACAATCCGTCTGAAATACATCACTTCTTCATAGTATTTCACTAAACTTTAATATAAGATATATGTTAACTAACTCGAACTAGATCCAGGAGTGGTGCAAGGAATACCAGTTTTGAATAATATAACTTTGAAATAATTTCAAGCGAATATCATCGGGATTAAAACCGGCAGAAGAACAGGTCATAAAAGAAGTTCTTCTGCAAGACGTTTTTGGGACAGAAAATTTATTGTTAAATTTTTGTTACAAGTAATAAGAAATAATTTACTTTCAAAAATTTTCAGATTCTAAACCCATTTCCATCTTAGAATATGATAGCTTCAACTGAAAGACTTATTGCGGCAAAGAACTTGTTCCAGAATAAACATTTTACCGATGCATAAAACTGTTTGTATTCATTTTCTCACAAATTTAAAAAACTATTTTTGTTTATTTATAAAGAGATCTCAATCTCCATATATTCACATATATAAAGAAAAATAATTAATTTTAGCTAGGCTAATATATGTAATACGATCTGCCAAAAGATATCATCAGAACCCTACGTTTTGAAAAGTTTTTTCCTCCAGAATAGGCAGAACTTGCTCCATCTATTCTTGCCTTCTTAGCAATCAAACACATGGCTACTATGACGTGGCTTATGTTATAATATAATAGATTATTTAATATGAAAATTTTTCCTTTTTAAATAAAGTTTCATTATAAATAACATAAAAAAATTATAAAAACTAAAAAGTAACAAGTAATTTCGCAACTAATTTGATTTAAATTGATTTGTTACAAACATTATAAAAAGGAGAAGAACTGTAAGAACTTAAGTAGAAAGAAATTATTTTGTCAAAAATATTAAAGAATTTGCTTATTCGCATCATTAATTACACAAATAAAAAAAAATCATTGCAGTTCACTAGGTAAGGCACTGACACTAGGTAAGATACTGACACTATGAAACTATGGCAGATTCTTATAGCTTTTTTAATAGTGAAAGTGACAAAAAATTGTGGCAGTTCTTTTGAACTTTGTTCGTGGATTTTTGAAAAGTTTAAGTATTTTAAAAAGGTTTCTAGGTTCTTGACAATGACAAATAAAGAAAATCTTTTTATTTTCTTTACCGACAAAATGTCGCACTGCTGTTAAATGCCATATACATTGAGCTTGTCCTAAGAAACCCCAGGATTCGACCCCATGATTATTTAAAAATTCTCAGAATGCTATGAATTATCCTAAGCAAACACTTTATAACTTGATATTTCTTATTAGTTGAAGAACATTCATACAAACAAAATACTCGTATTATAAAACAACATTAAATTGGAAAGAAACAGATTTAAAATAAAACTAAGTTTTTTCTTTTCAATTTTAATATGTTTCTACTTGGTTTTAAAATGCAATATTAATTTTAATACGAAAAACTTTATTCTAACTGGAAACGTATTTACTTTAAAAAGATTCAATTTTAATTTAAAAATGTCCATAATGTTATAAAACATAAATTGATTTAAATATGATATAATACATGATTTAACTATGATTTTTTCTCAGTGTACATAATATTAATATTTCAACCTAAATTGCATGTATTTCCACGAGGGCTGTATGAGTTAGGAAAATGGTGGCACCTTTTCAAAGCATTAAAGTACCTACATATATTTAATATTTAATTGTATTTTTTTATAGTTTCTTGAAATTTTTTTAAAAATTTCTTCATAACGTACTGATTTGGTGGTTCAATAAGTGGCAACAAAGATTAAAATATTAAAACCATTAATATTACTTTACGAGGATATGATTTTATTTAAAATATCCTAAAATCCTTTAATAATCCTAAAATCCTTTAATACAGAAAACATATTATGCTAGCAATTAAAAAGTGGGAAATGCAACTAAAAAACAATTTTAATATCCAATAACTGGTATTTCCAATTAACTTTAAAAATAAAATTCATTTAGTAATTCTGGCCATAGAATTAAACACTTATTTAGGAAATGTGTTAGAATAGTAGTACAATAGTACAATATACCACATTTATTGTTGATATTCAAAAGTGGTAAGTACAAATACGGATATATTGATCAAATATACTATTGAGTTATGGTTTCAGTAGAATCAACCGAATTGTGGATTGTATTGATTGTAAAAGCCTCTAATTGTATATGTTTTCCTACTAAATAATTTAAATTTTAAATTAGCCATCAATATTTAAAAGTGTATGTGGTGTAGCGGCTAGAGAGGTAGCCTAGTACTTTGAATTTCAACTCACGGAAAAGGCAAACATTTAAAAAAAATAAATTTTTTTTAATTATATTAAAATACTTAAATGTTTAAAAAGCAAATATTTATATCAAAGAAAAAGAGTGAAGTATGAATCTAAATTCCCAGGTTTGATACCGGCTAAAAAAATATATATTAAAACTTTAAATAATTCTTCATATGAAAAACGAATTTAATCGAAACTTCATTGATTTAATACAAAAATTCATTAATATCATACAGATAGTTCTCTAAGTGTACATTTGCAATTTAAGTTTACCTAATTTAGCACTCAATCCTAGTTTTTAAGAAATTAATTATAATTAATATACTTTTAGTAAGTATATAAACTTGCCCGGAAAATGCAAAGTCACTGAACCGTATAATATAAATTATAAAGAATTTACTTAATAACTTCTGGACTTTAATCATTTAATTGCAATACTTGTTAAACTTAAAATTTAAATACAAATTAAACTTACCGCATACATTTGACTTTAATGGAGTTTTGCATATTCAATTAACAGTTTATTAATTAATCACTTAATAGTTATTAGATTGCTTATAAAATACTTAACATATGTTAATATTTTTTAGATACATTTAAATGTTGATACGTATATGTATATAGAGATGATGATAAGAACGTTAGATGATTATTATTGGTATACAATACTTTTAAATAAATTGTTGTAACTATTTTTTTATTTTTTCTTTAATGAAATTTACAAACACTACACTTACATTACAATTACTAAGCTAACATTGATATACGAAACACCAACACAAAGATATATTTGCCAAACGGAAGCGGAAGCTAAACTATTTATGTTTGATTATTTGTATAGTTACCAAGAAATAAGAACAAGATTTTACACTACTTGTTTTTAATTTGTTAGAAAACAGCAACAGGTAAAATTGTTATTTTAATATGATTTCAATGACATACATGATCTTTAAATACAATATAGTTTACTTTATTGCTACTACAACCAACTACTTCTTTCTCTACTGTTGCTGTTTGGCAAAAAAATGAGCAACAGTTGTTAGTCTAACAATTGCTAGCACAATTGATGCTAATGATATTAATGTCAACACTTTTCACACAACATCTACAGATAGTTGATGTTGAGGAACACAATTCACTGATACACACATACAACACTTGAAATATTCTGAGCTCTGTGCACAGGAAGTTTGTAGTTTAAAAGTTTCTTAAGATGTGCGTGCCTTTCACAAGCCTGTTGCTTTTAAGACTAACAAACAATTATTGTTGACAAAGTCTCTGATGCTCTGTGGTGCAGCCACAACTATGCAAAAAAATAAAAATTAGAAGAAATTTCGAAAAAAAACTTTTATACACAAACTTTATTTTGCTGGATTTTTCTGTTTTATTTCTCTTTTTTTTTCTTTTTGTAACCGAAATATGTGAACAAGACCAACACCAAAAGTTGGTAAACTGTTTTTGTTGTTCGATAAAACTACAAAACACCAATGACGCGTAAGTGTCTGCTAGTAGTTGAGTTTAAGTGATAGTATAAAACGAGACTTTTTTTTGCACAACACAAACATACTAACACACAAAAGATGAAACAACAACAAAAATAAAAAAACTATAATATTTGTTGTCCTGATGCTAGCTATTGCCAAACTCACTTGTTGCACAATGCCAAAAGCAATAACAGCCATGCAACACTAAAATACGTAGAAGCAACAAGAGAAAAATAGCAGCAGCAGCAACAACATAAATGAGGAACAACAAAAAATAGCTAAAAAATGAAAATTCTATACTAAATACGCACACACATATAAAAATTCACATAAATACCTCTATATAATATTCTGTTAAAAAAATGATATAGAAGAAATTTCGACAAAAAATGCTAAAAACCTTACTTAACTCTCCCATACTTCTTTGCTCCCCCCTCCCCCTAAAAAAAAAAGCAACAAAACAGCAATATAACAACAGCAGCAGCACTATAACGTGGCACATTAGATATAAAGGTTGTAGCACCCTTAATGTTAGCCCAAACAGCCAATGATGCAGCTAGTGAAACGAAATAACGAAATATCAAACGGTCACCTCTTAGAACCCCTACTCTATCACTAAACTAACCTACCAAACTAAACTTCCTACTCTTCTTCATCATCATCATCGTCGTCATCATCATTACTACCAACATCCTCCTCATCCTGGTTAACTTCAAACTATATGCATACCACCAACAACCGACTAAAGCATAAACTGCAAGAAGCAACAAAAAACGTAGGAGTGAAAAAATATAAAATTTTTTTCGAGCACACGAAACTTTTTTACAAAACTGTAAAAATTTTGTATATAAAAAAACTTGCAATTTTTCTATAGTTCTTGCTTTTTTCGCCATTTTGTTTTTCAACAGTTTTCGTCGATGCCATACAACAAGTTGTTGTTATTCTAGAGACTCAAACTTTCAACTAGTACATGATAGTTTTGTATTTTTTTTTGGGTAGTTTGCTTTTTAACACCCTTTCCATTTTTTTGAAATCTGTGTGCACATCCAGGACTAGGGACACTCATTCACACACTCGCATACAATGCATCCCAACAATTTTTATTATTATATAATATTTTTTTTTTTTAATTTTCATTTTTCATATTGTTGTAAGCAACAGTTACCATATGGTAACCTAAATTTTGATAAAATAACGTATTTATAAAACGAAATGAGAATTGTATAATAATAAGATACTCGATTCAAGGAAAGTTGCCAAAATATTTTAATATTAGACATAGATACTAGGCGTGTCTAAAACATGTGCTTCATTTTAACCATTTAAGATGAGTGTGTTAGTAATCAAATACTTTACTTAAAAAATTCTGAATTATTTATTCTTTCTTTGATATTCAGTAGAGGAAAGATTTTGCAAATATATGTGTGTTGTTAGTTTGAAAACCCTTACATAAATTAAATATATTTGCTAACGCCGCACAGTGGTATGAAACAAACAAAACAAAAAAAGTGATAATAAATGTGTATCTTTTAATCTACTGCCTGATTGGGACAAAATGTATGGCTGACTGTATAGTAGCATTAGATAGTTGCGCAGCAAAATATTGGTAAAGGTTTGGAATTATTTCTAGTACTACCTGGTAAAGTGAATCCCTGACTCTTTGCTTTACTTTGAAAATTAAAGTAATACGTATTGTGATATATCACTCTTTATATGAAAGTTATGAAATAATGAGTTCCTGATATTGATATAAATATATCACTCCTTTTTCTGAGTCCTAAATAATGTTGCTGATATTGTATTAAGTAATAACTGATTAGAAAGATTACAAATAAGACTGGTTTTAGTGCAAAGAAGCTGTCATTTTTTTTTTTTCTTACTTAGGACCTTATACTAATTATATTAATAGCAAAAATTTTAATTTCCTACGTGTAATTTTCTAGATTTTGACTGGTACAGAAAAAAGAAGAAATTTACATTAAAAGCAGCATTTATTGCGGCTTTGTGCAAAATGGCCTCAAGAATTATGACCCTAATCTGAAAATGCAATTGAGCCTCATTTCCTGCGGCGAAATTTCATAGTGAAAATTAAAATCCAAAATATAATGAAAAATGACTCCAATAAAATGCAAATTATCCCAAAAATTAACTTTGGTGCATATTTTCATTTATTAGTTTGAGCCAAAAATTCAAAATATTTCGAAAAATTTATCTTAAAAGAATTTATTTTATCACTTGAACCACTTAAATGAAGTGTTATCATACCTTTTTGCTATTTAAATTTTACAAATTACAGAATTTTTACAAAATATTTACAAAATTTTGTTGCTAATTTCAGAAATCATTTCCAATCATTTCTAATTAACCTACAAACTTAAATGTTAATGTTAATGTAGTGAAAATGCCTACTTATTGCAAAAAAAAAACCTTTTTAAAATAACACTAAAAAGTTTTTTTAATTCTAAAAATCAGCAAAACAAAAATATTACGAAAAATATTTTTCATAACAAAAATAAGCAAATTAAAACGATATATTGTTAATGTTTTTACTATTTTTTAATTCAAAACAAATTTCAAAACAAATTAGCAGCTTAAAAGTGTACACTCACCAAAAAAAGTCTGTAGTGGCAACTGAAATTTTTGCTGTTATGGGAAATTTTGCTAATTTGAGCCCAGCGGAATTTTTTGCACATCTTAGCAACACATGTCTGTTGACGTGTAGTACAATGAATATAGTAGAAAAATTAGTAGCCGCTACTAAATTTTAGTAATCTTTTTTTAAAGCGGAGTTTAAAACCGGTTTGCTAAAATCAGCAAAACAAAATTTACTAAATATTGTGAATATTAGTACAAAATATTATTTTTTATTTTTTTCAAAGAATATTTTATAGAAAATTAAAAACAAAATAAAAGGTTTAAAAATCTTAAAAAGTGTTAAAACAAAAACGAATTAATCAATTTGTTTATATTTGGTAGTTTCTGTTTTGAAAAATATTTTAGTCAATGTTTTTTTACTTTAAGGTCAAATTTTATTTGTTTTTAAGGCTGATTTTTAGAACTAAAAAAACTTTTTAGTGCTATTTTTAGTGGATGTCCTTCAACATCCACTTTTTTAAAATTAGTAATTTTTTTTGCTAATTTTAGTAAATCGGTTTTCAAAAATTTGTAAAATGATTTCTGAAATTAGAAACAAATATTGTTAAACATTCTGTAAAAACTCTGTAATTTGTAAAATGTAAATAGCAAAAATATTTTGTAAATAATAATTTTTTTACTAAAACTCAGTACAAAAATAGTAAAGTGGAATTGAAAACTTTTTACAAATTTTTCTACTAACTTTTTTTTCTGAGTGTAACAAGTGTATATTAAAATGAATTAGTTAATTTGTGCATTTTAATAATATTTTTTATAAATTATAATTTTACAGCAATGTACTCAAATTTAGTAGCCTTTATTAATCTTTTATTCTAATGTGGTTGTACTAATATTAAAAATATTTAGTAAATTTTTTTGCTGATTTTAGCAAACCGATTTTAAATTTTATTTTACAAAAATTTTACTAAAATTTAGTAGCTGCTACTTACTTATCTACTAATTTTATTGTACTACACGTCAGCAGACATGTGTTGCTAAGTTTAGCAAAAAATACCGCTGGGCTCAAATTAGCAAAATTTCCCGTAATAATAGCAAAATTTTCAGTTGCCATTACAAACTTTTTTGGTGAGTGTAGAGAAAAAACAGTCTTGCATGTAAAAAAATTGGAAAAAAAATACAAAAACCAATGAAAGGAATAATTACGACAAAAAATCAACTCACGCACGAAATATTTTTAACAGATCACGTGAGTAATTTAAATTTTGACTCACGCGTGATTCACGTGCCCTCCTCTAGTTTAAATACCATAAAAAGCTAAAAAATGAAAAAAAATATATTTTTGATCCCTTAACTGGTCGATAGTAAATATTTTTCATATATAACATAACCAAATTTTTTCAAATACGGAATGTTTAAGTTGGGGTACTTTCCTTGTAAGTTTTTATGTCGACCAATACCAACCTCTGTTAAAAAAAACACCACTTTTGTATCGAAATGACGTCACAGTTAAGGTACCCATGAAAGAAGACCTTACCAAATAATGGGGTTTAGAACGAGCAGTATCTGTTTGAAGTTTGGCTGATAAGCTCATAATTTTATCACAGGGATGTCATTGGAGGTAGATAGTTGCTTCCAATCTTACGAGTAGGGAGTAAAATAACTTGTTAATGGTAAGGTTGAAATATCTAGTTGTAGATAGGTAAGGCAAAAGTAACTGGTTACTATTCATATAATAAAACTGATTTTTGTTAATATTAAAAAAATAAATAACAAAACCAAAAATATATTTTGACTGCCAAATAAGTTGTTAAGACACATTAGTAGTAACTCATTATTTTCACTTTAGAAGTAATGCAGTGGGCAGGGTTAGGTCATTATTGGTCATGCAAAAATCAATGAGCTGCTATTACTAAATTTTTTCTAGGTATGTTACTTTCAGGCCGTTCATATTTTGACCAGTCACGAAGTACTTTTAATTTTTTTAAGCTTTGAGGGTAATTGTGCGGCATTTCCGGGATAGATATTTTAAATTGTATGTCCTGGTTTTACCCATCAATGGACCAGTCCTTTAGGTATAGCTGCCACAGCTTAACCCACGGCAATGGTAAATTATATCAGTCCTGTGACAAGTCCTGTTTTATAAGTCATGGGGTAGATACTTTGAAAACAATGTACCCCTCAATCTCCGTAAGGCGTATACCGAGTAAAAACATTGACAGATTCTAACGATCCTCAAAAGGGTTTATTCCTGAAGAAATACAAATAAGCCAACGTTAAGTGTTAACTGTTACTTTTGTGTCAAATTTCATCCAAGTGTCTTTATCAGACATCGGTAATTCGACTTAGCTAGTGATTCTGAGTTGATTGGTATCATTCGAAATTTTACGTTAAAACAGCTCCCCTGACACATTATTGATTTCCCGACAATATTTTTTTCCAGTTGTAATATCTTAGTCCTAGGGTATTGCATCCCAAAAGGTAAAAAATATGTGTGTGCTTTTCTGAATTTGATGTTGTAAAAATTTCAAAAATTTTGTGTATTAAAGGGGCTTTTTTACAGACTTACGAAATGATATATTTAAAATTTTTATTTGATAGCATTTAGTATTAAAAAATAATTTTGGAAACATGTGTACCGCAGTCACCTCTTTTAAGGCGCATTCGGAAGGACCAATTTTAAATTTTTTATTCGGCTAAAAGCGACAGCCAAAAATTTGTTTGTTTCTATCATTATAAAATAACCTTTCCCGAATGATTTTACAGATAATGATTTGACAGTTTACTTGTATTGTAACTGTAGTAAAGTAGAAAATATTACGAAATTTACGGCCTAAAAAACATAAACATTGAGTTGATGAGACTTAGGTATTTAAATAATTGAATGTCATTAAATATACTTTCAATTGAAACAATAAGTTTTTTTCTTTAATTTCGTAAGTTTGTGTTTTATTTTAAATAAAAGTTCTCAACCTCTAAAAAACACCCTTTACATATGGATCTCATGTCTGTCAAACTCACATATTTTATTCCTTATTAAACCTTAGCGGATACGATTTTTTTCTGTTTTTTTCATATTCTTGCTATTTTGGATTTGATCAAATTTTTCCGGAAGCCCTTTTCAACACTCGTTAAAACAACTTCGCAACCCTATGCTAACATATTATTTTGATTCAGTTTTTATATAGAACTGCATACGTTTTGACATACTGCTGATCAAAAAAGTTCTAAAAATGTCTGAATTTCTTCCCTCTATTTCACCCTTTAGATCACCGAAGTGGCCTAAATAGTGAGACATGCCGTTCTTAGATGTTGCCACCGCTGGGGATCCAACATACAAGCTCCTGTGTAAAAGTCCAATGCGCCAACCATTGTACTACATCGTCTTGTTAGATCCTGGTGTGGTATTTATCCATATGATACGAAATTATTTAGCAGTTGTTGGAGGCTTTTCATTAGATAAGCGCATTTTTAATGGTAATTGGCGATGAAAAAAAAAAAACTATTGAGAAATCTATATTTCTTCAACTATTAATGTCTGTATACCGAAAAGACAAATGATCCATCGCATCTTCTTTTGCATATCAAAGTTAAGTTAGAGTTTTCTCATATATTTAACTCTTCTATGCAAAAATTGGTGATATTCTTGAAGCTGTATTTTAAAGAAGATCTGATAATTAATTGTGCACTACTGCAGGATACGGCAATATGGCAGATTTTGTTTTATGTAAGGATTTATTTGAAGGCAGAGAACCCAACCCCACTGTCTTTTGTAGCACTTTTCTCAATAATATATATTTCTTCCTGTTATACTCAGGGAAAAAGCTTCATCATACTTATAAAAACTTCGTATATATGATGAAAAACTGTTATGATGAAGCTGTTTTAGAAAAAATGTAAATTGATGACATGTTTAAAAAATAATACGTTAGATTTAAAAAATTCCTTTTCCCACTTATAAAGAAGATTCATCAATGTTTATGAAAAACTTTCAGCATATTTATTAAGAAGTATCAATATGATGAAGGTTTTTATTTTTAATTGGTGATTTTAAATTAGTTAAGTTAATAGAATACAAACTTTGTGACAAACAGCAGTGTTTTGCAATCGAATTAAATAATTTGTATTTTTTTTATTAAATGATGAATATTTATGAGATACTTGTCATAATTTTTATGAAATTCACATCACATGAAAAAAATATCATAAATATGAAGAAGAGTTAATGCGAATCGATTTATGAACCAGTTTCTTCAATATGATGAAAATTTTCTCTGAGTGTAAGACCCAAATTAAGCATTGTGCTAATTAAGGTTTCCTAGACCTACTCGGTATTTTGGTATTAAAGAATATTCTGAAACGAATTTAAGGTATTTTTGATATTATATAACAATTTTCAGTCGGCGAGAAAACTTCCCAGCAAAACTTTTTCATTATTTGCAAGCATAAAGTAATAAGTTACTGATTATTGATTACGTAATATATGATTTATAAATGTGAAGTAATAATTGAAATATTTTTGATAATATATTTTTAAATACATTACTTTATGTTTTTTGTAAGTAAAAGGGTAATGTATGTTTGTTTTGGCAACACTAGCGAAAAAACGAAGCGCAACAATTCATTTAAGTTTAAAGCAATCAAATACTATATGCGTCGATAGCTCAGTGGGTAGAGTTCTTGGCTGGCAACCAGATTTCCCTGGTTCGATTCCCATCTTGACCACATTATTTTTAATTACAAATATTTAAAAAAAATATTTGTAATAATTTTTTTTAATAAAAATTCCTCTTTTTTAAAAATCTGTTTTTTAGACACATTACTTTTTCCATTCTCGTAACCATATAAGTAAATCCTTACATTATCACCTCTAAAGTAATGGGTATATACATTTATTTTAGGCTCATCGCCTGTAAAATTCATCAGTGAAGTAAGGTCTAAAGTAATCCATGAGCCCCTATGGCTATACATTACTTTACCCATTATTTGGTAATGTGTGGTTTTGCTGGATTAGGTAGCACAGCTGAAATTATTTACGAAAATGAGTATTTTCATCAATCTTTAATTTTTTATTGATTATACACTCAAAATAGTTTGTAGCTTAAATTAAGTGAAAATGTATTTTGAAATAAATAAAATATTACTTAAGAACCGATTTCTAATTTTTCATTTAAATCAAAAGATCTTTTAATTTTTTTTTAATGTTAATAAATTAATAAATGATTTTTCATTTATATTAACTTTTAACAAACTAACTACAAGATCGTATAAGCAAATATTATTTACTGTAATCATTTCTTTAAACAGACAACTAATTAAATTCAAAATCTGTAAATAGAAATGATTTATCCTTTACTTCATTTCTTTGAACTGTCAACAAATAACCTATTTTTTTATATGTATTAAAAATTAACTGCAAAGGTTTATTAATTGTAACAAAAAATCCGTATTTGTATGTAATTTATTCTTTTAATAAATTTATAATATTGTTGAAAAATATATTTGTTTCTATTTTAATAATTTAATTATTTAAAAACCAAATGTGCGAATAACTTTTTAAATAAACTACAATAAGGAACTGTAAAAATATTTTGAGTGTTATTACTATAATAAAACAGCACATTTTTTATGGAAAAACGTTACATCGCATCGATAAATAATATAATTTTTTTTTACATAAATAAACGAGTTACGAACAAATTTAAATGTTAGTAAATTAGGATTTATTATCACCTCACTAAATAACACAATATTAATGTTAAAATATTAGTTTTTTTAGTAAAACTAATACCTAACATGCGAATATCCACTGATCACTTGTAGCAGTTGTTTATATTAAAAAGGGTTGGGTCTTATTTCGGTCAAAATGAAACGAAAAATTTTACGATATTGTTTCTTACTCATACATACATACACATCTAATTTAACACCATTGAACACACCCACACTCCCAAAAAATATATAATTTTTTCCAATTTTATTTTATATATATATTTTTTTTATCATTATACTCAACTTTAACTAAACTAAATCCTTTGACTATATACGAACTATACTATACAATACATACTATACCCATACCAGTCCGTCAGCCAGCCAACACTTTTACCACCACCACAAAAAATTTTTACATTAAAACTACTGAATACTACCACAACAAACTTCTGGGAAACCTTAGTTCACTTTAAGTGCATACAAAAAAACACGTGCTCTATATAATACAAAAATTCTTCAAACCACCCACTTGTAGAGCTCTATATAAGAATTTTAAGCAACCAATTTTATTTTTTTTACCACTTTTTCTGGGCAAAATAAAGTCTTTTCACATTTGCTTCGTTTACTAGATTGTATTTCTTGTTAGAGGAGATGAGTACTCTGATGTAATGTGTATTATTTCGAAAAATGTTGTGCGACCAATTATTTTATCGTGCTAATTGTGATAAAATTTTGATTCTTAATAGCGAAGATAAATTTTTGTTTTTTAATTAAAAAAGTTCTTAAGGTTTGTATTTTTTTTTAATTTTTTATCTACCCAGCAAAAACATTGTAATGACTTATCATTACTTTATACATTACTTTGTAATGAGTACTCTTTACATTCATCATTATTTTCAAAATAACAATAATGTATTACCTATAATATGTTACTTATTTTATTATTTTTAATTAAATAATAAGCTACCTGTAGTGGCTTATCTGTTCTATTATTTTAATATAAATAATAATAAGTCATTTTTAATTGTTTAAAGAATTTTATTTATTATAATGTGTACTTTATTATTTTATGAATTAAAAGTGTTTAATAAAACAAATTATCATGTAAGTGAACAGGAAAAATCCTACAGATTAGTTTAGAGAAGTGTCGAATTAATTAAATTAATTTTGGTATTCAGATCACGAATATGACAAAATAAATTTAAACATCTGGGGGCAAAAATCGATTTTTAACTTTTTATAAAATTTTTCAAAGCGATTGAAAATTTTGGAGACCAAATTTTGAATCAGGAGAAAAAGTCTTTAAAAATCAAATCTTTCATTTGATTACTTGAATTTATATGCGAATAAAAAATGTTTAAAGCTGAGCAAAAACTTCCTCATTTTGACCTTTGACGACCCATGGGATGCAAGTGTATTTCCCAAATTGTATCAGTATGAAGTGAACCAATCCCAAATATATTCATGTTTCTAGAAATTAAAGAAATGCACCATGTCCTACCAAAATATTGATCCGCTGTGTTGGCTAATAGGATTCGCGAAAATGTCTTCTGTCGATACAAGCCGCATTTAAGAAAATCCGTGCCAAATGGGCCAAATACGACCAAAACTAAAAATGGGACATTTATCACCATTGGCCGTCACAAGGTTAATTTATATATTTCCATTTGGGAAAAAAGCAGATTAGAAATTGGTATTCACAATGCCATGCGCATTACCTTGTCGCTTACTCAAATTTCAATTATAATTGGTTACCAGGAGTTAAAAAATAATGCGTTACTCAATTTCTTACAGAAAAATAAAAAATTCAGCATTATCCTTTATTTTTTCATGTAAGCAGAACACCTTACTTTTTGGAACATCCCATATAAAAAAAGTTAGAATTATAATATATATAAAGGGTAATACATGAAAACCTTGGAGTTTAGATTACTAGACTCATTATTTGGTAAGGTGTGTGTTTGCTGGGTATATCTATAACTACTTGTAAAAAACGACTATCCCTAGTTACCTGACTTTTCTTAATTTTTTGTAAACAAATATAAATTTTTGTTGTCCTTTATCACATATCCGAATTTCGTTAAGATCGAAGAGAACCCATTAGGACACTCTCCTTGTGGGGTTCAATGCTGGCATCGATAAAGAAGAAATTTTTTATGTTCAAAATAATGGAAGATATGTTTATAGCTTTCCACTGCAGTGTGTGATAGCTGCTTTTTAAAACTACATTTCACTAAATATCTCCGATTTCTAGAAACGATGTACCTTTATATCGTTAGTTTTAAGTACTTTTGAAGATATATTTGTACTACAGTACCAACATTATTATTGGTACTACAGTACCAACATTATTATTCCCAGAAAAGTTACTTTCTATCTAAACATATCACAAAAAAATTGAAATGCAAAGAAAAAAAATTAATTAAAAAGTAAAAAATTGTGAAAAGTACCAAATGAGTGAATGCCATAGACATCGCTATATCGACTAAGAATGGCATAAGGATCTTGAATATATACCTACTACCAGTTCTACTGCCGATAATTTTTGTTTGCAAATATCCTAAAAGTGTGCTTATTCGTAAAAATATATCTAATTTTTTCAGATCATGTTCTGAGACTTGTTAGAATAGAACTGGTTTTAGAACAGATACAATAAAGAAATTGTTCCAAAAATTCTTTCTGGGGTCATTTAATCACAAATCAATCCCAATATTTTGAAATTCATTTAACTGAAAAAATTTGTTAAAAATCTAGGTACTGTTTGAGGACCATATTATTGACTTTAAATATTTGCAGGAATTAGTTTTACAATCGTTAATAGCCTAAAAATATAAATTTGTCTCAAATGGTACCAAATTGACAAATAAAATTATCAACGCTATTTCTTATAGAATACATAATGTCAGAAACTAAACCTCCCTTTTCTGATAGTGCCACACCAAATGCTACACATTTTATATTTAACACCCAAGGATATAAGAAGGAAGGCAAAAAATACTCACAAAAAAATTGGGTATAAACTAAAAACCCAAACTGCAATACAAAAATTCGCTCACAAAAGCTTTAGGTTTACTTGAAAAAAAAGCAAGATCCTAAATATATAGCCAATACAGACTCTTACTACTCCTACCAAGGATAAAAATCCTTAAAAAAAACACACACAAACTGCTTGCTCCTTCTCTTTTGGGTAGAAATCCATAAAAAAGCACGAAAAATATAAAAAATAGAACACAACTACTCTAGCACATTGAATTTTGTTGTTGTCAGTAGAAGTAGTTGGATGTAGTAGAAAGTAGTTTTGGTATTTGCCTTCAGTTTTTATTTTCGTTATATTTCGTTGTTGTTGTAATAGTTCGCTGCGTTTGACTCCTGGCAAATGGTTTGAGGATGATGATAATGATGTTGAGTCTTTTTTCGTGTATACGTTTTATTTCTTTGTTGTTTTTTACCCGGTTTTTTTTTGTTATTCTCCGAATTTCATAGTCTTTGTCGTAGTTTGTGTTGTTGCTGTGTTTCATTATAGTTGTATAATATATATCTTTTTTTTTGTTGCTACTAAATTTTCATCGCCAATCGTTTTCATCGTCTGGGTTCTGCCTTTTCATACCGCCATCAACGCTATCATTTAACCCAACACATTCTGGTGCTGCTAGACTCATTATTATGATTATCCCTCATACCAAAATGTGCATTTTTTTAGTATTTAATAAAATTCATACAAAAACATTTTGCTGATTTTCTTTCTTTGCCTTCTTTTGTTATCGTTGTCGACTAACTGAAATATTTCGTATAATTTTTTTCGAGTTGCCTTCTTAGTAGTGAAAAGTCAGAGGTGAAGGGATCAATATTATATGTTGAATAGTCCTGATGTTTTAACTTTAAAAAATACAGTGAAATAGAGTGTTATAAGGTCTCGTTATCTTCCCAACAGATAAACAAGTCACCAAGTCCGCTCGGTCTATTCAGAATAGGTGAGAACACTATTACTATCTCATCTCGTTCACGTTTTAGAAATTTTAATAGTCTATTCATTAGCAATAACAGTCTATAACATAGTTCTTTCCAAAAAGCCTAAAATGTTTTTCCATTTTCAAGGTGGACTGCGCTAAAAAAAAAAAAAACTTCTCTGGCCAATGCCCCTAAACCCATTTAATCTCAATACTATTAAGTTATTCATTTTCTCTTTTCCCACGGGGAATTCTTCCAGGTTTCAAAGAGATTGCATTTACTGCCGCCTGGCTATATGAAAAGATACTAACATTTCCTTTATGCATTTCATGATTGCCCTCATCTTCGCCAGTATTATGATCCGATAGGCAGAAGCATTATTCAACAGAAAAGTCGGAGCTATAGAAGCCACAATCAGTCCTTCCATCCACTTTCGAATCATCCATATAAAAGTGAATGCCTGGATTGCCAACGCATAAATGATAACAAACACAAAGTTACAAATAATTTGTTTGAATTATCCAATTCCATTGTTGAGGCCTATTTAAAAATTGTTTGGTTTGTATTTACAAAACAGGCGTGTAAACGTGTTTAATAAAACAAATGCAATTTTAGTAAATTTTGTCTATCTAACAAATTAAAATAAATACTATGGAATTTTAAATAAATTTCGGTACTGGGAAACTACTTTTCTCTTCCTTTTTAATATCCTCGGAAGACATTTTTTATTAAATGCATTTTAAAATCACTTTATTTTAGATTATTCCAATGTTTTGAAATCCCACACAAAGTGCTTTCTATATATTTGTCAGTTTCTAGTGGTAAAGTTTTAAATGGCAAATTTATGTTAATATATGTATGAGAAAAACAAGACCTGTTAAATCCTCTGTTGAAAATGTTACAAAATCATACATCTTTATATATGAGTACATTTCATTTCAAAAATGGTTGTAAATTTCGTTAATCACTTTTTGTTCAAACAAAAGGCATTGTCAGTACTATTATTATATTTACGATTGTAAGTTTTGTAAATCAAGAACTGGAAAATCACTTTTTACTAACTGCCAAAGCGTTCTTAATATGTGATCTTTATTTATTGTACCATCGGCAATCAGTGCTCCGCCAGTATTTAATTTTTTACCATCGGCATTTTCTGGATGGGTTACTACACATCTGGGTTACTACACATCTGTTTGCTTGAAAGTTTAGTTTGAGTCCATTTTTTTTTTGAGTAAAGAAAAAGATGCTTCTGCACCATTTGAAAGGGATATCTTAAGGATTAGCTGAACAGGGTACAAGGCTTAGCGTATATTGAGTAGGATGCTCAATCGAGTAAGGCATTTAACTGTATAAACATGGACCAATAACAAAACCTTAGCTTTCGGCCTCATGGTTAAGACAACGAAATATTTGAAATAATTACTATTTCTAGTCAATATTTATTTAACTTAGTAGTTTTCGATAAGTAACGTTTTTTTAATAAATAAATCCGTTTTTATTGGGTTAAGTGTGTTTATGTATGGGAAGAAGAATAAAAATGATAGTTTATGTGTCTGTTGACCAGAGTATTTTTATTGCTAAATTCTCCTACATAGTGCGTGCAAAGTGCAAGGACTCGTTATTGGTTCCTTTTAAAATAAGTATTATTGAGAAGGTTCAACTAAACGTTTGAAAATGTTTAAATTTAAAGATTGATTGAATACTCTAATATTGAGGTTCATTTACTGACCCTATTTTACTGACCCTATTTACTGGGTGGTCATACTGTAGCCCCCGCATTAGTGCAAAGCATTAAATTACTGTCCAATTTGGGTTAGTTGTGTGGAGATGTAATAGCGAGTAACATAACAGGATTTTTTGTTATTAAGGCTTAAATGATCTGTTGTTTTGCTTCCGGTATTTACACTGGAAGTTTGGGTTGTCTTTTGACTTTCACTTGCTTCCACTTACATTTGTCGGACAGTGGAAGGAGGAACTGTAAAAATATATATAAACGTTTTCATGGAAATGTTATTGTTGTATGTTTCCTCTTAGGTGCTAGTAAAAACATAATTGGGAAAAATAAAGACGCGGAATGTTCGTGTACCATTTTGGGAAGAAAAGGATTATAAAGTTTTGTTTAAGTAGTTTTAAGTAGTAAGAGTGAGATGCCAAACGATCCAAATGTCTTCCAGGTTGTAAAGGAATATTTTGATGCTGGCTAGTGTGTTGGCTGCTTATTGAAATATTGATCGACATGTTCACATGCAGTTCTATGCACAGATACGAAGTTTTCAAACGTCTGCTTAGGAAGAGTGGGTATATCTCTTGGCTTATGGGTGCGAGGCCATAGACGATAGAAAAACATATGATAGACGAATTGTCTGTGATATTAAAGATTGAGCTTGGAGGTCTGACAGAATATTTTTACACACTCTCCACATCAGCACTTAAACTAACAAAGCAATCAGGAACTTAACCATTATATTTTATTTCACCTCTAACCAATAACAAGATTTATTGATCTCAGAAAAATCCGCCTGCAACATCCTGACTGTAAACAAAAATCTAAACAGTTGAAAAATTGTTCAATAAGTGACTATAGTTAATTTTCTAAGGCCCAATATTAAAACTAGCCTTTAAGGTGCGTGTTAGTTAAAGGTAACTTTAGCTAAAGTAAGGAATAAAGTGACCTTTAACTTTTTTTGGTTATTACAACTTCCTTATAAAATAAAATTAAGTTTTTTTAAAATATGGCATTACCAGAGCAAAAACCGATTACTTTTGACAAATTAAAATTGTTCTTTAAAATGCGTAGTGGCAACGACGTACTTTTATTTATTTATTTACTTACTTACAACAAATAATAAATACAAACGGAAAACAAAATTTCTTCGAATTGTGTAAAAGATAAAAATGTTTGTTGTAAAAAATTTACATTGTCGACGTCGAACACAGAAATAAACCAAACAGCAAAGATACGGTCAAAAAACTACACAGCAACTACACTGCAGAGCAGAAAATGTGGCAACTTCAAATGCTTAAACCTTACGTTAAAAGTTAAAGGTAAGATAAACTTACCTCTAGCTTATCGGTCACTTTTAGGTTAAAGTATACTTATAATAACGAAAAACTAATAATCTGTCCGTTAACATCCTAACTTTAGCTATCGGCAAGTTATAATAATGGGCCTAAATGTTATTTATAAAGTTATATATTTATTGAAACTATATTAAAAATCCACTGAAATACTTTTATTTCTATATCGAACGTTGTTTTTAGAGTTGGGAAAGCTTCCCATTGCTTGCGAGATTTTCATATGATGGGTGCGGTCCTCTTAAAATAACTTGTTTTGTTTGTTTCCTTCTGCTTGCCAAATTTACCACCCTGTCAAAACTTCTCTACTGTCCAAGAATAAAATGCAATTTCCACTTTGCGACCAAAAATGTTTTACAATAGAAAAAAAAAAAAACATTACGAAGCTGACTTTCTTAAAGCTACAAGTGGGTGCTATCTGCTATCTACATCCACTACAATGTATATCGTCATAGTCGTCCTTCTACTATTTCTTATAGCTGGGTTTTGTTAATGCAATAAAAAAAATTCAATTCATACTTACTAAATATCCGTAAAGGCAAACATACTGCCAAAGATTCATGTAGTTGTACATATAACGTTTAACATTATGTTAGTTGGGATAGTAAAATAAGTATTATCCCACCCAAATACATCCATTTTTTGTTTGCTACAATTACCAACACACTTAACTATATTATTGTGTAAGTGTGTTGTATAGTTAGTTAGGGTTTATCCTTGTTACCTTCTCTTTTTAGGAAAAGTGCATGTCGTTTTTTAAAAAAGTTTGGGTTTGGCTTTTATTTTTTCGTCATTTACCCAATATTTGCTAGGCTAACAGCGAGCGAGAATGAATCGATTTTAGTGCATGTATATGGTAGTTTTTAGTTTCGCTTCAGTACGCTTCATTATATCGTAGAAGAAAATATTTACTTGGTTTAACTTTTGGAAAGTTTTTATAAAAAACTTGAGTTAACGAAAAAAATGAGAACCTTATGTTAACTGTGGGACATAAAAAAAAGATTTCTTAAAATTATTTAAATATTTTTGAACAATTTTTAAATGCATGGATTGAAAAATGGCTTTAAAGGAATTTTGCTTAGGGCAGGGAAGATAAGTTGGGAATATATGAAAAAATATTTCTGGAAAGATTCAGCCAAATTAATATTGATCATTGCGCTTTTCATCTGTGAAAATATTTCGTCAGTCGCTCTTATTCTTATAGGAAGAAATTTTCACAATCCAGCGTATTTTTGGAGTTGTGTATTCTAACAGGAAAACTCTCTCTAATCCGTATAATTTTAATCAACACAACACGAATTATTCCAAAATAAACTCTCCGATATGTAGTGGAGCATGGACTATTCTGAGAAGTTGAGGGCGCACAGCAAGCCCACTTTCGGGCTAAATGTATGTCCTATTTTTAAACATGAGTCGATTGTGAAGCTTGAGGCTGGTAGTTAGACTACGAAGTACTCGACGGAATATATTCTTTAAAATAACAAATTGCTTCGAGTTCCTTATGAAATTGGGATATGTTGTAAAAATTTAGAAATGATTGGTATTTTTTTGTAATTTTTTCTTCGGAAGCGTGTCGGATATAAAAAGGAGGAAATGCATAAGGCTTATTTTTTAATACTGGTTCACAACCCAACCAGCAGAAAATTATCACGAATATTTCAAAAAAGAAAAACTTTTCCACTTAAATTAGATAGGGAATACAATATGTATGTTAATTCGGACGTCATGTCAAAACAGAAAAAGTACAAGAGATGTTACTGTGAACAATGCTTAAAAATTCTTTTTCAACGTTTCTACATTTGGAATTTGTTCCTTAGGAAAAAGTAATAAAAAGGCCAAAATAACGAAAAAATGTCTAATATTGAACATCATTTTGTCCCCCCCCCCCCCCCCCCTTCTATTACCGTAGTGTTTTAAAAGCCTTGGCTAGTAAATTTTAGATTTGTTTTCCACTACAAATACGAATTTTATCCCAATCGAAGTACTTGCGTTTGAACACTTTCCTCTTAAGTTTTTTTTATAAATTGTATCCCAAATCTTAAAATAAGAACAAAATCTAAAATAGCTGAATACTAAATAGTCGAAAAAAAATTATTATTTAACTCACGCTCCACTCATGTATATTTCACTCAAGGGTTAAGCAAATTTCGTTTTTCTGGCCAACCTCGTTTGTAATTCCCTAAAAAAAATTTACTTTTTCTAACAATTGCCTGTGAAACTAAATAAAAATTGTGTCCGATCAAAACATTCGCTAGTGTGGTAGACGGATACTTACAGGTGATATCTGAAAACTCAGCTCAACAGTGCACAGCGATTTGCTTATATTAGATCATGTTCAATTGATTAAGCCATTAAACTGTTATACATATGCATAAATAACAAAATCTAAACTTTTGCTTATTTCGAAAATTAATAAATTTATTTTTTCTAACCTTAAGCAACTTAATGAGAATTTCATTTATAGGATAACAGCGAAAGTGAAAAATCAAAACCTTTTTGGCTGAAACTTTCGAAAAAAATAAAAATATCAACAACTTGCCCATTCAAAATACATCAAAAGCCTCTATTAGATGCACGCTATTTTAACAGGCCAAAATTTCCTTTTTTTCTTTAAGTGCATTCGTTTCTAAGCCAACAACTTTTAGAAAAAACGCTGTTTTACTAATGAAATAGTAATAGCAAATATTTTTACTATCTTTTTTTATCCTCTAGTCAGCAAGATGCTCTTATGAAATGAAATTTATACCACACGTGCGGCATTAAAAATAAAGAATAGGTATTTTCTTTAACAACATTTTGATTCTTTGGCTACTTTAGGAAATATGTGTCAAAATAGGTTAAAAGTGTATTTCAAAAACTAATGCATATAAAGTGTAGGTTGGGCATAAAAAATTTCGCTTACCAAAATATAACTACTTGTTTCGTGCTTGTTTTAATGAGATGTAGCTAATTTGGTTTTCTGAAAAATGCGAAAATGTACCTTCGCTTAAATACGAGGTTGGGTCAATAAGTCCGTGAATTTTTGAAGTTTCTGCCTCTAAACGGAAAGAGAAACACTGTTCCTGTCAACAGACATCTGCCAGTTAACTACTGTGAAAATTTGAGAATTTAGTTTGTGTTTACCAGCCATTGATAGCAGACTGCTTCGTGATTTAAGAAGAAAGTGGATAAAAGTTGAAAAATAAAATGGACTTTTTGACCTGCGCTCGTATATATTTTTCAAATTTTAACGCTTTTCTGCTAATTCTAAATATACTTTTTTTTGTCATATTTCATAAAAATCCCTCCATCGTTAACAAAATTAAAACGGTGTCCTTGAATGGTATACTTTTAGTATCATGTGTGTCCTCGGCTCCTATGGCTATGCATTACTTTACAGATTATTTGGTAATGTGTGGTTTGATGGGCAATTTAGCGATAATATATTAATAGTTTGCAAATTAAATGTTTGTATTGATAAATCTCGTGCCTAAGTAGATATAGATCTAGGTAACATTTTACTTATAACCCACTGTGCAACAACATGTTGCTTCACCCTAATGATTTTTTTTCGCTTCGGTTTCTTTTCTTGTTTTTATTTTTGTAAATAATCACGAAAATTGTCGTTGTCGTCATCATTATATATAAGTAAAAAGAACCCGTCGCACTTGTTGTTGCTGCTGTTGTTGAAAAATGTGCTTGGTTGTATTAGGTAATGGCAACAGGTTTGGGTCAACTACATACACAATAAACATTTTGTGGGTCGAAAGGACATAGTCTCTGACTATGGGTAAAAAGAGTCTGTGTGTGATGTAGAAATAAATTTTGGTATGTTGTAGTTGTTAAAATGTTACGACGTACGAATTGAGGACAACGTTAAAAATAAGCAACAAGGACGATCAGCAACTTGCACACATACACAGAAAATAAGCACACACTTAGGATATAAAGAAGTAAGGCAAGATTTTTTTTTAGGTTGCTAACTACGGCCAAATATTAATGTACGTCTACAGACAGATAATCCTAGTATGTAGTAAGCCAAGTAAGTAAATGTTGAGGTGGCTGGCAATAAGGAAGTATTTTAACTACACACTAAATTGTGGACATGTGCCAAAGACACTTGACTTGGTTGGTGCTGTTGTTTTTGGTCGTTAGGAGTAGAAATAAAAAGGGTGTTTAGTTTGAAAAAAAAAAAACTGAAATAAAAAGTATTTGAAAAAAATTTACAACGCAAAAAAAAAAAATATTCACATATTTAGCAGGTGGTATATATAAACGGATGATGAGTAGAATATGTAGAGTGGAGTCTTGGTACTATATGGTATTCATTCTATGTACGAATGTATGTACTGTGGCATGTTATGTACAAAAAGAGTTTTCGATTAAATTTATACTATTTATTCTCTTGATATCCCAATAGCTATGTAGGAGTATGTAGATTGTACTGATGCCGCAGCAACCGACATTAGTAGTTTTTTATTGGAATCTTTGTACAGCATGTTATTTCATTTTAGCTACCCAAACTACTTTTCTTTTGTAGAATTTCATCTATAAATCAAAGAACTTTAATAAAAAGAAAATTGCCATGCAGAGAACGTACATTTTACTTTACATTAGTTTTTTTTTCATTTTTTGTTCTTTCTTTAAAATCTTAAATCTGTAGCAACAAGTGTTTGTAATTTTGTTAAACATCATTTTGCTAGAAGATTATCTTGAAATGTTAAAAATAAAAAAAAAATAATTCACATTTGATCAAATATGCAATTTTATTTGGAGAATAATTTTGCCCATAGGAGCTTTTTCAATAGACGGACTGATAGCAATAGAATTTCAGCTAACTCAACAAAATTTCGGTTGTAGCAACCGAACCATTCGAATGGCTTAGAGTTTCACTAAAAGAGGAAACAAAAAAATTTATAAATATTTTTTTATCCACACGCAGACTAAAAACGTGGTTGGGACAATCATATTCGAAGAGCATCACATTTTTTGAGATTATGATTGTGCCAACCATATTCATATATGATAACAATATAACAATAATTTCCCCATAATATAGTCTATACTGTTATATTATGATTCGAAACTATGAAAAAGTTCTTTAAATTTAAGAATATTTCTTTAAGTAATGTTTTTCCTGAAAAAGGTTATAAAACCTTTTAAAGAAAAGTTCTTTGATTCCATGGACTTTTTTTAATGAAAAATACTTTAAAAAAATTTTTAAATTTCAAAGACTTTTTTATTGAAAAACATAGATTCTATGGCCTTTTTCTAATAGATATATTCTTAGATTGTAAGGACATTTATAAGATAGATAGTCCTTTGAGTCCCAGAAGTCCTTAGAATCTAAAAATATTTCTATTTGAAAAAGTTCTTAGAATGTAAGTATTTCTCATAATGAAAAGTCCTCCGATTCAGAGAATTTTTTAGAATCTAAGTTCTTTATCTAATAGTTTGCAGAATCTGAGTATCAAAAAATGTTTCCATCAGAAAAAGTTTTAAAATCAAGTATTACGTAGAAAAAAACCTTTTGTTACAAAACAACTCTTGGTTGGGTTCTATAGACTTTTTTTAAAAAATTATTTAATATTTTGAGTACTTTTTCCACAAGAAAGTAGTTTTGCTGGGAATAAATGAATTACACTCACCAAAAAAAGTCTGTAATGGCAACTGAAAATTTTGCTGTTATTACGTGAAATTCTGCTAATTTGAGCCCAGCGGTATTTTTTGCTAATCTTAGCAACACATGTCTGCTGACGTGTAGTACAATGAAATTAGTAGAAAAATTAGTAGCCGCTACTAATTTTTAGTAGACTTTTTGTAAAATGGAATTTAAAATCCGTTTGCTAAAATCAGCAAAAAAGTTACTAAATACTATTAATATTAGTACAAAGTTTTAGATTTATTTTTTTTATCGAGCATCAAAAATTTTAATTATATTTTTTAAAAGATGTTTTATACAAAATGAAAAAAAAAATCAAAGGCTTAAAAATCTTAAAAATTCTTAAAACATAAACGAATTTATCATTTTGTTTTAATTTGGTAATTTCTGTTTTGAAAAATATTTTAGCCAATTTTTTTTTTTTTTACTTTTAAGGTGAAATTTAAATTGTTGTTAGGGCTGATTTTTAGAAATAAAAAACTTTTTAGTGTTATTTTAATTGGATGTCCTATTTTTAGACATGAGTCGGTATCTTCACTTCCGATCCCTTTGTTAATCCTATGTAACATTTTAGGGCAATTTAACTTTGTATGTATAAGTTTTAGTAGTTTTTTTTTTGCTAATTTTAGCAAATCGGTTTTCAAAAATTTGTAAAATGATTTCTGAAATTAGCAACAAAAATTTGTAGATATTCTGTAAAAACTCTGTAATTTGTAAAATGTAAATAGCAAAAAGATTTGCTAAATAATAATTTTTTTACTAAAAATCAGTACAAAAATAGTAAATTGGGATTGAAAACCGTTTACAAATTTTTCTACTAACTTTTTTTTCTGAGTGTAATAAACATATTTTATTGAAAATCATTTAAAAATATAATATTTTTGAATGAATATTTTCGAAAATAAATTAATTAGTATAAATTATAATGTTATATGTATTAGGCATTTTGGAAAATAAAATCCCCCAGGTGAAAATGATAATTTTTACATGGGTTCATTATCCATAAAAAATTTTACATGGAACACTGAACTAATACAATTTTGTTTATGAAAAATGACAGTATTATGATTGAAAATTTCAAAGTCATGTTTTATTTTACAATTATTCATTGATTGTTGTGAGCATTTTATAGTTTAATAATTATCATATTTTTTTCATATTCAGAATTTTTTTGTTACCCCAGTATGGTTAAAGCTCATCATGTTATAAAATAGAAAGTGGCAATTATGAAATGATGAAATATTTACTATAGCGATCATATTGATGGTTAGAACCCATTTATAAAAAAATAACTTGACTGTGATAACCACACACGAAGGCAGCAAGCATAATATACCCAGCAAAAATGAAGCTGCCAAAGAAGCAATAAAAGCATCACTACTATGGCAAAGGCATCACTTCTTTTCTGATGGTTTCATCGATGAATTTAACATTAGCGTGTCATAGGATGGAAGTATTCAAATGTAGCTACTAGCATTACTCATATTTTACTCTGAGGAAGCAATGATAATACAATGATTAGATATTCTGTTGCATAAGTGGAAAATGTTCATATACTTTGTAATATTTAAGCTTTGATGAAGATTTAATTCATAAGAATGCAGAAAAATATGTTTAAAGAAGCGAAATTTATGCATTGATATACAAATACTCTTTATTAACAACTAAATAATTATGCATAAGTAAAAAAGCATTTTTGAAACATTTTTAAAAAATTTTAATGAATTCTTAGATAAATTTCAAAATATTTTTGGATAATTTAAAAACTGGTTGTACAATTTGGAAACATTTTTAGACAATTTTAAAATATTTTTGAATAATTTTAAATAATTTTTGCACAATTTTAAAACATTTTTGGGCAATTCGAAATAATTTTTACACAATTTTAAAATAATTTTGATAAATTCTGAATTAAAACTGGAAATGGTGTAGTGTTAAATAATATACACAATGCAAAAATGCACAGATTGCGTCGTCATAAATAAATATTTAAGGCTGAAAAAATTACAGGCCAGCTAGTTTCAATTAAAGATCAAAGAAATCTGTTATTCTTGATTTTTCAAAACTTTTATAAAAATTGCAAAACTTCATAAATTCTAACCTCATGATTTTGAACTAAAATATACAAATTTTGAACTAAAATATAAAAATGATTTTGTAAAAAAATTAAAAAAGCTCATCAGAACTATTAATTTGAATAAATGCTTTAGGTTCAAAAAAAATATACTATAACTTATGCTTCAGAAATTATGAAGAGTGATTTTTTAAGATATGCATCTGAAATATGAACACATGAATTCTTTTGGAAGTGCCTTAGAATAACACCAAAAAATCATAAAAGAATGTCAACTGAAGTTTAGGAAGCAACGAAAGAAGTTATAGAATGACTACCTTTTTTTGTTGCAACCATGATTTTTTTCTGCGTGCAGTAAACAAAAATGCCAGAAAAACAAACTTACTAACTTTCGGACGGTGATAAACGGTAATTTTTAATGTATAGACTACTTTTGAATGAAACTACTAAAATTGAATTTGCAATATCGAAAGCGATGAAATAAATCAATAATAAATGCACTTTTCATGAATTTTAAATGCATATTTTTTGAGCAAATGCATATTGTTTGAGTAATAGTAAAAATCAATAAATATGGTCATTGCAAATGAGTTTTCCAACTCTTTTCTTTAAAATTTAATCAAAAATTTGTTTAAGGCAATACAAGCTTAAAAGATAAATATCCTGTTAAAATTACCTGACTCTTCAAAACGGGGTTCACCAGTGAATTCTACGACCCAAAATTAAGTTTACGTGTCTCGGGGTTTTCGTGTGTCATTTCAAAAGTTAAAATTTTACTTACAGTGTAATTAGTATATAAAGGGTGTCCCAAGAAAAACGCAATTTTTAAATCTGGCAACATTCGAAGTGTCATTGTTTGACATTTGAACAATTGTTATTTTTTGCTAGTAGAAGGTACGAGGTTAGTAAAAATGGAGCGCTACACGAATGAACAACGCATTCTAATTGTGAAATTGTTTTACCAAAATGGTGAAAGTTTTGCGGCTACAGTTCGCAAATTGCGATCAATTTGGGGTCACAATAATGCTCCAAAAGAGTCAACTGTAAAGAGATTAATGGATAAATTTTCCGAAACTGGGTCTGTTAGTGACAACAACTCGCCATCGACCAGGTCGATCGACCGAAAATGTCGCAGCTGTACGTGATGATGTCGCTCAAACTCCATCCACCTCAATTCGACACCGAGTTCAGCAAATTGGTGTCTCCAAATCCACTTTGCAGCGAATTTTGACGAAAGATTTGCATCTTCATGCATACAAAGTTCAATTGACTCAGGAACTGAAGCCAGCTGACCATGGACAGCGAAGGGAGTTCGTTAATTGGGTATTGGAGAGACAACATGAAAATGCTGATTTTGCCGATAAAATCATCTTCAGTGACGAGGCCCATTTTCATCTTGATGGCTTCGTCAATAGGCAGAATTGTCGCATTTGGGGTGAGGAAAATCCTCGAGTGATTCACGAGAAGCAAATGCATCCTCAACGTGTCACTGTATGGGGTGGTTTTTGGGCTGGAGGAATCATTGGACCTTTTTTTATGAAAATGAGGCAGGTCAAGCGCAAACAGTCAATGGTGTTCGGTATCGTGAAATGATAACCAGTTTTTTCTTGCCTAGAATTGAAGAAATGAATTTGGAGGGCAATTCAATTGCTGCATCAGTCATTTCCCGGTCGTGTTATTTCGTGTTTTGGAGATCAGAATTGGCCGCCTAGATCGTGCGATTTAACACCATTAGATTTTTTTCTTTGGGGTTTTTTGAAGTCGATGGTTTACGCGAATAAGCCGACGACGACTCAAGCCTTAAAAGAGGAAATTGGACGCTGCATTAATGAAATACCGCAGCATTCATGCAAAACGGTCATTGAAAATTTCATTAAAAGATCGCGTGCATGCCAGCAAAGCCGCGGCGGCCATCTGCACGATATATTGTTCCATACATAACCTCATTCTGTCTACTTTACGATATAATAAAGTTTCACGATTTTTTTTTAAATATGTGTGTTTTATTTAAAATTTAAAAATTGCGTTCTTCTTGGGACACCCTTTTTTACTTTTTCCGTTATTTCCACAAGATTAAGGCTAAAAGTATGTGTATACTGCACAGTTTATTTATTAAAAAAATATATCGGAACCACTTACTTACTTGGCGTACATGAAAATAAAAAAGATTACAAGGGACAACACATTTAGTATATAGGATGTGATTTAATTGAAAAGATTTGTTAGAATTTTTTACACATGCCAACCACAGAGGTTAAAATGAGAAAAAAATATTTTGAATTAATTTTTTTCTAATTTTAAAATAATTAACCACGTACATTTTGTGTATATGTATGTACGTACTTATGTAGAAGGATATATACAATATACTGTAATACATTTCTTCTAACATGATAATTCTAGCGTAAATAAATTTAGTCTCCCCTGATAAGAACTGTACAAAAAATTGCACAAAAGTCGTCAATAACCATTTTTACTACTTACAAAAAAAAAAAACACTACGAAGACATCTAAAATTTAGCAACTGGAAAATACTTCTAGCTTAACAAAATTTCTAAATATTTTAAAACCGTTGTCTCCTGACGAATGCCTTAAATAAGAATTGACACAGGATAGGGGCTAGTTGAAAAGAAAATATTTTTCACAATTTTTTAAAAAAGTTTATGGGTGTTTGTACGAGTACATTTAAATGTTTTAATGAAAAAAATTTTGTAATATGAAGAATAGTAATTAATGTTACAATTAATTACTAAGAGATTTCCTAAAGTGCTCCTTTGCAGAAAGAAGAAAATATTTTAATTGGAAAATTTATCAGACATAAGGGAATTTCTCCAGTCTGTCGCAGTTTCAGCAGTTTCTAAAATCTTAAACAGATTTTAGATTCGAAATATTTGATAAATGTCAATAAGTTTTTAAGTTTTAACCAAAATATTTTATATATGTACTTACCAACTATATGTAACATATCCTTGGATTGTTTCATTAATTCCCGTTTAATCAAACGACGCTCCTGTATACATCTGGCATATGAACATTCTGCCATTTTGGTAAAAAATCATTTAATATTAATTAAATTGAAATAATTAATTATTTTTTTATGATAGTTATAATATTTTTATATATATTTTTTTTTATAATAAATTTTTAAATAAATTAGAAAGGAATGTAAAACCAAAAATATTTGCAATTGAAGAATCTGTAAAGAAATAACAAAAGGAAAGATAATGGATAAGTGTACAAAGACGATTTAAACATATTACTCTTTTTATTTACTACACTCGAATAAAGTTCGCAAACAAAATATAAGTTAGCAAATTTTGTTTTCGTCATATTTTGCTAATTTTAATATGTTTTGTTTGCTGATTTTTATGCGTAAATTAAAAATGTAAAATTTTTAAAAACTGTAGAAAAATTCTCCTTTTAATTCACACGATTTTTGTTTAACTATTTCTTCTAATTTGTTATGATTGAAACGATTGTATATAAAATATTTGTATTTTTTTTTGCATTTTTAATGCTAAAAAATTTCAAATAGTGTCTGTTAAAATTATAATTAAACAAGATTTATTCAAGGTAAAACACAGAACAAAAATCCAACAAAACTAGTTGTAATTTCAAGTCGCGTAAATAGAATTTTTTGCTATATTGTTTTTGTTGTATGCAATATTAATTTTTTCAAATGTTCTCAAGTTCGGTTTTGGTTCTAAAAAAAGTAATATGAAATTCTGTTGTTTATATGGGGCTACAAGTTAAAAATATTTTTATTCAAATATTTATGTGTATTTGTACACTCACAAAAATACATATATAATTTATCAAAATTTGTAATTTAAAATGAAGATTTGATTGTAATATTTGGTTGCTTTTATATTTATGGATTATAATGTGGTTTTCAGATATTTTCAGACCTCAAAAAAAATGCTCAGTGTAGAGTATTCAAAAACCGAAAACCGGTCAACCGGTTTCTTGTTTTTTTTTTAACCGATCGGTTTCGAATATTTTGTAAATTCGAAGAAAACCGAAAAGCGGTCTTTTTTGTTCGGTTAACCGGTTTTTTTAATTACATTACCAACTGGGTTACTTGGTCTCTTTTATTATTTCCGAAGACTTTTATAATCGTTTGGTTATGAAGATTTAGATGTAAGTCTGATAGAATGCGACAAAAGAACTGAAAAGTTTGACAATTTATATAATTGTCTTTTGACTATTTATCCAACATCTACTACTAGTGAAAGAGTATTTTCCACTTCTAGCATTATCAAAAACAAACAAAAAAAATCGTCTTAAAACGAAACATTTAATTTGCATATTATTTCTAAAATATTTTTTTAGAAGTAAAAAAAAAAATTCTTTTTACATATTTAAAATGTATTATTAAAAAAACTTAGTTAATGCCAAACGTTTTTAACGTTCAAATTACTAACGTACCTAATTTTACCAATTTACAATCTCAATGATCTCTATCATTTGATATAAATATAGTTTTATAATTTATATTAAAAAATATTAAAACCAATAAATATAATGTTGAAATGAAATACAATGAAATATAAAAAAAATTTATTTTTTTTCAAAAAATGTTTTTTTTTTATTTTTATTACTTTATATATTAAATTTCTTTATTTTTTGTATGTAATTAAAACAATTAACAAATTATATAAGTTTTTTATTCAAATTAAAAAAAAAACCGAAAAAACCGGTAGACCGGTTTTTTCTGCAAAAACCGAAACCGGTTATTTGAAAATTCGATTTTTCGAAGAAAACCGAAACCGGTTTTTCCAAAAGGCCGGTTTTTTGAATACTCTAGCTCAGTGGGAAAAGATTTGGTGCGAATGAAGAAGTGATTGCGCAAGATATATCATTATACCCTTCACCACAGGTGGAAGGGTATATATAAGTTTGTCATTCCGTTTGTAATTTCTACAATATTGATCTTAGACCCTATAAAGTATATATATTATGGGTGCTTAAGAAGAGCGAAGTTGATTTAACGATGTCCATCTGTCCGTCTAAGTGTTGAAATGGGTTTTCAGAAGAACCCAGACATGATGAGGACTTGATTGTTTTTTATTTCTGTTACATGTGATCCATTTCTGTTTGCTATTAAAAATCAGATAGATCGGTTTATAAATGGCTGAGATATTAGCAAAAAACCAGGACTACCTTTAATTTTTTCCGTAAAATCCTTTGTTTAATATGTATGTAGAATTTTACGCATAACAAACACATCCATGTGTTAAAATTCTTTTCTTTCATCTCCACCTTTTATACACAAACAACACACATACAAAGATTTGTCATTTAAATAAAAACTAAACAAATCTCTAATGAACGAAGACTTTTATATATGTACCTCTATTGACGATGATTTTGTGTGAGCTTCAATAGCTCAGTTCTCTAGACGCTATGTCACAAATACTTTTTTTTTTCTTTAAGGCCGCGGGTTCGAATCCCGGTCAATTCACTTTTTTTTGTACATTTTTTTTATTATTATCTTAAGACTTTTTTTTGTTTATTTTTGGTTTTTTTTAAATTTAATAATTAATTTATATAAAATTTTATATTAATAATTAAATAATCCATAAATAGGCTAAAAACATCAAAATTTTTATAAAAACCCTCTGATACAAACAAAATACAAACGTTTTTATACCCTTCACCACAGGTGGAAGGGTCGCGGGTTCGAATCCCGGTCAATTCACTTTTTTTTATAAGTTTTTTTTTTTTGTTTATTTTTTTTTTTTTTAACATTTAATAATTAATTTAAATAAAATTTTATATTAATAATTAAAACCCTCTGATACAAACAAAACACAAACGTTTTTATACCCTTCACCACAGGTGGAAGGGTCGCGGGTTCGAATCCCGGTCAATTCACTTTTTTTATAAGATTTTTTTTGGTTATTTTTTTTAACATTTAATAATTAATTTAAATAAAATTTTATATTAATAATTAAATAGGCTAAAAACATCAAAATTTTTATAAAAACCCTCTGATACAAACAAAACACAAACGGTCTTATTTCTATTTTTTGCTCCGATTTTAAAGAATTTATAAAAAGATTTTTAAACCATTTTATTTCTCATATATTAAGAAAATTTTATACATAATTTCCTTTTGAGTGAAACTTTTTTAGGTCATAACTTATAATAATTTATAAAAATAAAAAAAATTATACACTATTTTCCTTCAAATTTTTATAATTAAGCTAAAGAAATTAAAAATATTTTTAATAAAAAAGCGAAATAAAAACCCAAATGCAAATTTGCCAGCTAAATCAAATGTTTTTGTAGAAATAAAACACATGCAGTTCTAGTGATTTCTTTTAACGATTTGTTGAAATTCTTTTCTTTCACCTCTTCACCTTTTATACACAAACAACAAACACTATTCTAGAGCTGTAATATGACCTATGGATACGTCTTATATAGCAAAAGATCGAAAATCTTTAGTATAACATATTTGCTGAAAAACTCGGAAATATCGGTTCAGATACAAAAAAGTTATGCCCAAAACATAATTTTTTTTTAATACCTATTTTCTGGAACCATAAATCTTCCCGAGTCCTCTTAAAGGCGTCCGTATATAAATCTGTCCATTCCATATATGTCCATATATAAACTTCAGTTTTTTCCCAACCATGGTGAAGGGTATATAAGATTCGTCATAGCCGAATTTAGCCGCTCTTACTTGTTTTATAAAAAAGTTATCGAAATGTTAGAAAGGCGTTGGAGTGATTGTATCGCTATTGAACGACACCATGTTAACGAATAAAGTCTAATTTTGCCAAAAAAAAATTGTTTAATTGGTTATCCTACGGACTTTTCAGCCAAAAGCAAAAATATAATACATTTCAAAATTTTCATATAATAAAAATTTCGGTTGCTAATACTAATATTTTATTATTAAGGCCAAAATTGTGGAAATAAATGTTTAATTGGACAAATGTTGATAAACAATTTGACATTACATTAAAATTGCACAGTCTAATATTTTAGATAAATCATTAGATTTTAATTCTAGATAAAATTACCTTTCATTTGTTTACAATTATGTAGGGAAATGTTAAAGGGTATTTTAAGGATTTAATTTGTTCTTAAAATTGCTACAAATAACAAAATATAAATTAAAAGCATTCAAGCAATATTATAGATTGTAAAATAGCAGAAAAGACTAAACTTAGCCTTCCTTAGTTTTTCGTTCTAACAATTCAAGGGATCGCAGGTTAAATTTTGTGTGTCCAATCTGCAGATAGTTTAATTTGCTAATTACACAATATTCTAGATTGAAAGATGTATTTGGCCCAGAACTTTTTGTTTTTGTGATAGTGCTGAATTCCAAGTGAATCCGTAAACTAGTTGATATGTTTAACATGTCATACATGTCTCTATATTGGCTCTGCCAACATTAGTTTAACTATAATTTTGTACATCAAACTAACAGCCTATTTATCTAAAACGAAACGAGAGATCTACGAATATTGTGGCAACGAACGATCAAGCAAGAAAATTGGTTAATGTATCACGATTTAGTTATTTTCGTTTATACTGAAGTGTGCTACGTGATTTGCTTTTTTATTTAAAAGGATTGCTATCAAATATTTTTCATATTTTTAAAAGTTTTCAACTAGAAAAAGTTCTTAAAGTCTAAGTACTTTTCCTTATGAAAAATCCTCAGAATCTAATATTTTTTAGCATCTAAGTTGTTTTTTAAGAATATATGAGTTTTTATCTAAGAAACATTATTTTATTAATTCTGAGACTTTTTCACAAGAAATTAATTTAAGATATTTGTTTCTATTAAGAAGAATTAAAAATTTAAAATTTTTATATATAATATTTTGACAATTAATATTATATATATTATATGTTATATGTATTAAGGCATTTTCGAAAATAAAACCCCCTTGGTGAAAATTATAATATATTATAATTTTTACATGGGTGAAAACAAGACAGTACTATGACTGTAAATGTCAAATGATTTATAATCATTCATTGATTGTTATCAACATTTTATAGTTCCACAATTATCAAATTTTTTTCACAGTCAGAATTTTCGTTACCACAGTATGATAACAGCCAATCATATTATAAAATAGAAAGTGAAATCATAAAATATTTACAATAATAATGATGGTAACGACCATATAAATGAACCAAAAAAGTTGATCGCTAGATATTTAGAAGAAATTTTCTTCCCGTTCGTAATAGATAAATTGGCCGTGAATCGTGTAGAGCAGGTGCTCTCCCTCAAAAGTTATTGTTTCATCCATGTTTTAATTTTTCTACTTGTGCAAACAGCTTTTTTTGAAAATATATTAAACATATTATTTAAATACCCAGATGGAAATTGTGTCTTATATGTTACTATATTTATACTAATCAAAAACTATATAAAGGGTGTCCCAAGAAGAACGCAATTTTTAAATTTTAAATAAAACACAGATATTTAAAAAAAAAAAATCGTGAAACTTTATTATATCGTAAAGTAGACAGAATGAGGTTATGTATGGAACAATATATCGTGCAGATGGCCGCCGCGGCTTTGCTGGCATGCACGCGATCTTTTAATGAAATTTTCAATGACCGTTTTGCATGAATGCTGCGGTATTTCATTAATCCAGCGTCCAATTTCCTCTTTTAAGGCTTGAGTCGTCGTCGGCTTATTCGCGTAAACCATCGACTTCAAAAAACCCCAAAGAAAAAAATCTAATGGTGGCCAATTCTGATCTCCAAAACGCGAAATAACACGACCGGGAAATGACTGATGCAGCAATTGAATTGTTTCTCTGGCTGTATGACATGTGGCGCCGTCTTGTTGTAACCACATGCCCTCCACATTCATTTCTTCAATTCTAGGCAAGAAAAAACTGGTTATCATTTCACGATACCGAACACCATTGACTGTTTGCGCTTGACCTGCCTCATTTTCATAAAAAAAGGTCCAATGATTCCTCCAGCCCAAAAACCACACCGCACAGTGACACGTTGAGGATGCATTTGCTTCTCGTGATAACTCGATGATTTTCCTCACCCCAAATGCGACAATTCTGCCTATTGACGAAGCCATCAAGATGAAAATGGGCCTCGTCACTGAAGATGATTTTATCGGCAAAATCAGCATTTTCATGTTGTCTCTCCAATACCCAATTAACGAACTCCCTTCGCTGTCCATGGTCAGCTGGCTTCAGTTCCTGAGTCAATTGAACTTTGTATGCATGAAGATGCAAATCTTTCGTCAAAATTCGCTGCAAAGTGGATTTGGAGACACCAATTTGCTGAGTTCGGTGTCGAATTGAGGTGGATGGAGTTTGAGCGACATCATCACGTACAGCTGCGACATTTTTGGTCGATCGACCTGGTCGATGGCGCGTTGTTGTCTTTACATCACTAACAGACCCAGTTTCGGCAAATTTATCCATTAATCTCTTTACAGTTGACTCTTTTGGAGCATTATTGTGACCCCAAATTGATCACAATTTGCGAACTGTAGCCGCAAAACTTTCACCATTTTGGTAAAACAATTTCACAATGAGAATGCGTTGTTCATTCGTGTAGCGCTCCATTTTTACTAACCTCGTGCCTTCTACTAGCAAACAATAACAATTGTTCAAATGTCAAACAATGAAACTTCGAATGTTGCCAGATTTAAAAATTGCGGTCTTCTTGGGACACCCTTTAGTTTTACTTGCCAAAACACATATATACACGAATGTGCAGTCCGACTTGAAGACGGTTTTGCTACATTTCCAACATGGTATCAATAGTAGCAGAATTTGACAATTGTTTTTATAGTTTCCTATGGACTTGGAGGAATATTGTTGCCATATTTTATTTTTCCTCTGGCGGTAAAAGCCTGCACTTTCTCGTTTAATTACATACTTTTTTTTTGAGTGTAATAGAGTGAATCGAATTTAAAAAATGTAAAATTTTATAAATATTTATAATTTAATTAATAAGAAAAAGTATAATAAATTAATTACAGAAAATTAAAAAAAAACATTATAGGGAACAAAATTCTTTAATTGGATATTTATGATTCTTTCTCATTGTGGCCGAATTCCCGAAGTAAAGTAATTTCCCAAGTTAAAAATCTCTTATACAATTTTTTAAAATTTCTTAAATGGTTTTTGAGATATAGTACAGGAAATTCAAATATCCATCAAAAAGTCAATTCGGAAAATGGTTATATGAAAAGGTTATATCGAATCTTTATTCTCAAGGTCACTAAAGTGATTTTTCTTGGCCACCGTACTCACTGAACCAAAATTCATGTGATTTCTTCTTTTAGGGATATTTTAAATATAGGGTGTATGTATCACTTCCGAAAACACTTCTGTAATAACTCAGATTTTTCCATAGTGTATTTAATCTGTCCACAACTTTTCAAATATCGTCCCTCTCTAATGTGTTAATGTGAAAAGTTGTTTAAAAATGTGTATTTCATTATTATTCTGTTAGTTTCTGGTTTATTTGTAAAGTATTTAATATTTTTGTTTTGTTTTTAGAATTCAGCAAATTGCCGCCTTAAGACTTTGTTGTTGTAGTCATTTTTGTTGCTAATTTAATTTGTATTTATTTGTTGTATAATTTTATATGTTATGTTGTTGTTGTTTTAATTAAAATGTATTTTTATGCCCTACATTAAAAATTTTAAATTATTAGTAAGAGACAGGATTTTGTAATAAACAAATTTAGTGAAAAGCTTTTAACCTATAAAAGTTATTTTGAAAATGTTGAATAAAGTTTTGGAACAAAATTAACCAGTTGCTTTTTCAACAAAAAAATATTGTAAATAAGCTTACAAAAATATTGTCAAAAACAACATAATAAAAACTTATTAAGCTAGGCTGATACAGTTTTTTTTGTCCGACAGAACATAAAGTTTTAGAAAAGCTAGAGCCTTTAAAAGGGGCAGAGCTTAAAAAAGAACAGAAAAATTATAGAAGCGTATATTTTGCTTTATTGCTTCTTTACAATGAAACACGTGGTTAAGTTGTTTTTCCAGCAGACACAATGAAGTCAGTAAAGTTTAAAGACCAAAAATGTACTACTTATATAAACAAAATGTAATTACAATACATTTTTTTGGTAATTTTGTTTATTTATAACTAACTTTTAACATAAGTATATTTACAAAAATAATAATTTTTACTCAGATGATACATGGATTTCCGTGCGTAAAAAACTTATTAAGAATGTATAATTTATCCACACAAAGAAAAGAGATTCATTGTCACAAACGGATTTCTTGCTAACCCAATGGTTTGGTTGGAGCCACCAATATATTTGCCTGTGGCGACCGAAATTGGGTTACCACAACAGAATTTCGGTTGAAACCATGTATTTATGTTTTATTAGGAATACATTTGGTAGCGACAACTAAATAATTTTGTTGCTGCAACCAATTATTCTGTTGTCACAATCTGTGCAGCAATTTCTGTGCAGCAAATTAATTCTACAAAATTGTTTTTTTCTCAGTATATATTGGTGTAGTTATTTCTTTAGTCGTCACTCACTTTAATTTTTTCAACTTTTCTAGTTATTTATCTACAAAAAAAAATTTACATTTAATAAACTATACTCGAAAAAAGTTTCTTATAAAATTCAAATAAATAATTCTACTTCATTTTGTTTAAATTAATTTATGCTAAATTGTTGTAAATATTAAAACGTGTTTGGGTTTTGTGTTTTTCTTCATTTACGAGAGTACGATTAAAAAAAAATCAACTGCATTGTTTTTTAGCTGTTTTTGTATAATTAATTTTGTCGGTTTTTTTAGAAAATGATATTCAACTTAAAATAATATTTGTAATCTAATTGTTTACAGCGAATTACATGGGTTCAAAATGTAATTTAAGTAATTTTGTTTAAAATGAAATTTATTGAATTTCATAAATTCCTAGTATGACTAAATTGTTTTCCTGGTATAAATCAGTATTGTGAAGGTTACACATTTTAAAATTTGAGAAATTTAAGTAAATATTATGTATTAATATTTTTTAACGTGTAGCGAGCACTATTAAATTAACAACCATCTAAAAACTAATTATAGGGATCATGAAATTTTTAAATTGATCGTATATTTAAGGGAAAATTGATAGCATAAATAAAAAATAAAGGTCGATTGAATTTACAGAGCTAATATATTATATGTCACCGTTATATAGCGCGATATCAAATTTCTGGTTAGTTCTATGGCATGTTACAAGAGCTCAAGTTAAATATGTATGAAAAGGCCGATCCTTGGACAATTTCTACACCCAGAAAACAGTATCAATTGTGGCCACCGAATTTGTTGCCAATCGAATTCTAGCAGTTACTACAACTACATATGTTCATATTAAATAATACTTTTAGTCGCGAAATCCACTATTTAGTTGTGTAATTCAATATTTATATTCCACATAAATATTATGACGTCCCACAAAACTTTATTTTAAGAAAAATTATATTTTTCTTAAAATAAAGATTCATAGTTTACACTCTTGCTATTCAAACATTTGAACATTTTATTTTAATTACATTTTTTTAAATGTTTGCATTTTCCAGGACTTAAAATCGCCCAGCAAAAACATGGTATCAACTACTATACCACGCTATTTACTCGCTTAATTACTTTTGTTCGCGATCTCCAAAAAGTAAAGGGTACTCATTATTCTTTGGCTGTTCGTAAGCGAGAGGGTAATGACCACCCATTACATTGCGTTTTTTGTAAGTGAGAAGGTAATGACCTCTCATTACTTTTGGGATATCGCGAACAAAAGTAATTAAGCGAGTAAATAGGCTGGTAAGTAGTTAAAATCCTGTTTTTGCTGGGCGGAAATTCGGAATACTAGGCTACCTTTCTATCCACACACAACAATAACTTTTAAATATTGATGGCAAATTTTATATTTAAATTATTTGTTAGGAAAACACTTTTTTTTACCGAATCTAATTATATAGTACAAGACGAAAAAAAATACGGGATTCTGGCAATGGATTCTGGTAGAGAAGACGATAAAAAAATAAGATCACACCGGAATTTTAGTGGTGGTATCCCCCCTTTTGTCTGTCCGTTCAGCATATCGTTATATGAAACTATGTGTTCTTTACATCTGAAAATATTAACTCTTTGACTCCCTTACATAACGGAAATGGTTGGCTCTATTCTAACAAATAAAATGTTCTACAAAAAATGTTGGCCATAAAATTTGACTACATATGTCAGAATACACTAAAACCCAAAACTAAACACAAACACAAACACCAAAAACCATTCAAATTCAAGATTGCTCACCAGATTTCTAGTCAGATTTTGGGATGACCTACATATTATGAGTCAGATTTTGGGATGACTGGTTTTTGGTATTTGTGTTAAGTTTTGGGCTTTAGTTTGTTCTGATATATGCAGCAGAATTTTATTTAAACACTTGGGCTTCCATTTTTTACGTTTAGCTTCATTTCAAGCACTTACAATGTTAAGAGATTATTATGAATGCAAAATCCAAAATAGCGGCTCCTATTAACCTCAATATGTAATGTAATTAATATAGTATAAAACGTCGCACTTTAGATGGAAATATTGACAATTGGGTACACTCTAAAAAGGCCTTGAAATTTTTAAAGATATATTGTGAAACTCTTTTATATAAAACCAAAAACAATACTTTAAATTACCTAAATCCTTAGAACATTAGATTATATACTTTTGTATAAAATTCTAAATACTGCATTATTCATAAACAATCGTTGTAGTAATATATAAATAATTTGGAGAAAATTATATATTAATTTTACACATTTGTTTCTAATTCTAAATAATGTTATTCTCATGAACTTTGTCTGCAAGGGGAGGAAGATAGTTGACTATGGGTATGATAATGTGATACTGAGAAAGAGAAAGTTTCTTTCAACAATCAATTAGGTCATGCAGGCAGTTCTGAGCTAGGACGAATGGGTATAAGTCCAATGGGCATAAGTCCAACGAAGACAGGGTTGGTACATTTCACCAGGAAATATAGAGTGGATAGTTTTAAATTGCCGAGAATGGGCGGTGTTGAGCTGTTTTTATCGGATGGAGCAAAGTATTTAGGATAGAAAATTCTCATGGAAGAAGAAGGCCAAAGAGGGGTCTCAATGCCTACTATGTATGCATGCAGAAATTCTATTGTTTAAAAATGGGGACTACAACCAGGCATGATAAACTAGATTTACACATCGGTTGTAAGGCCCATTATTACTTAAGGTTGAACGGTTTGGTGGGAGGCAATGAGAATGAGTAGTTATAGGAAGATGCTCTATAAGGATGTAGGCTGTTTAATTGGCATAACTGGCGCCACCGGTAGCACACCTCGGGCGGCGTTGGATATAATCCTAGATTTTCTACCGATTGATAGGTATGTTGAAATTGAAAAAATATATACAGACACAAATGTTGAACAAAAGGCATATAAAAATAGCTTAATCTTAGGTCGATAGAACGGTATATATAATTCAATATTTAAAGATGATTTCATGCGAATGTTGACCGCAGCTACGCCTCAAAAGGTTCATACGCTGGGTCCAATTTTGGCATACTCCCTCCAAGATATCGGCCGGTATCTCACGAATAAATTCTTCAATATCGGCTTCCAGTGCGTCAACCATTGCGAGCTTGTATAGACATGAGCCTTGATATAGCCCAACAAAAAATAATCTAAAGGCGTTAAATCGCACGATCTAGGCGGCCAGTTGACCGGCCCCAAACGTTAAATAAACTGTTCACCGAACTCGCCTCTCAATTAGGCCATTGTTTCACGTGCTGTGTGGCATGTGGCACCGTCATATTGAAACACATGTCATCCAAGTCCAGCTCTTCCATTTTGGGCAGAAAAAGGGTTTGTAATAATCGCACGGTAGCGTCTAATCAAAAATTCACGGTCATCAACAACACGGTCGGATACAGCTGCGATATTTTCCTCTGTCCGCACTCAACGTTTGCGTGTTGGTGGTGTAATGTCCAATAATGTAAATTTGGTGCGAAATATAGTCACAAGGTTCCGAATAGCCGCCTCAGAAGGTCGCCCAAACTGACTATAAAATAGAAGAAGAAGTGCACGATGCACTTTCTTAACCGAGCATGAATTTTTATAATAAAATTCAATAATTTGCAAGTTTTGTTCGTTTGTAAGTCGATTCATGGTTAAATTATAGACTAAACTGAACATGTTTGATAGTAATATGTTACACAAAAACAGCTGAGTTGCCGAAAACAGTGTTGCCAAAAAGAAAGTTGCTAAAAATCACCATTTGAATTTGAAGTTATTTTGAGAAGCTAGTTCTCATGGTGGTTTCCTTTTTTCTCTGTTTTCTGTAGAGATGCAGATTTTATGCAAAAGACAGCCAAACTAAAATATTTCAAGGAAAATCCACAACACGTTGAGTAATCCTCCAAAAGGTGGGACAATTATATAAATTCATATCAAATTATGTGCTTTTAATAATAAAATTGTAGATCAATCATATGCTTTTATGTTATCAACATTAATTTTGGGCAGAGCTCTGTTACGTTTGACAAAGAACGTCTCATATTTTCAACGATTTCTTTTTTCTGCGTATATATAGGAAGAAGATTTAATTATGATGTCACTACAGATCATACTGCAATCTTTTTTTAGTTAAGTTCAACAGATTTTTTTTACCAAAAATAAAAAATATTTTTATTAAAATTTAACGTTTTATAGAAAAACAATGTCAATTGCGATGGCATACAAATGGTATTGAATCAAAAACACAATTGAAAAATTCTTATTGTGCATCTACCACCACCACCAAAAAAACCAAAAACAAATCGAATCAAGTTAAACAATGATGTCGTCGTCAATGTGACATACATTATGGCAATGAAAGCAACATGAGGCAACCAAACCTACAACAGACATGAATTCCCAAAAAGTTAAGGTAAGAATAAAAACCAACAACAAACCATATTCGTTGGGAAAACCCAACTATATGAAAACTCAATTTTTAACATGAATTGTATATGTATTGAAATGTATTTAACGTACCATTTCGAGGATGCCAAAATGACATATACAAAGAAACAACAACATGAACATCGTCATCACAAAGACATTGAGAAAGTTGTACATTTTTCAGTTTCAATTCTATTGTTTCGAATAAAGTCAAATTAAAGCTAAGATATGTTGATTTCTATGGAAGTGTCATTATTTGGATATAACTACACTAACTACTACCAAGAATCATGGAACAACAGGATGTGCAAAGTTAAAATCATCGAGCCTATGTATCATTCAGCCAAACTTTCAGAAGCTTTGCAACTTTTGAGCTGAATTTGAATCGGTGTTGCTGGCTCGATGGTTTCATCAAAGATCTTAACTCTGCACATCCTTTTATTCCACAGTCCTTGCACTTGTATGAAGTTTTCGGTATTGACATACGTTTAGTATCTTTCTGAAACTATATGAATAAAAGGAACTTTTAACGTTTATTTGTTTGGCTTTAAACGAAAATTTTCTTATTTGAAAATGTTTATATGGGTGTGTGTGTGTGTGTGTGTGTAAATTTGTACATGTGTATAGAATAACACCACAACAATTTTTTGTCACCAGTTTTAAATGGATGGCATACAAGTTGCATATATGTACAAACTGTTGCATGTGAACAAAATCGAAGGTAGTGAAGATAACTGATATTGGTTTGGGGTGTGGTATCATTTCAGACAAAACTAACAAAACAACGAACATGTAGTGTTGGGGTTTCTTTGTTTTATATTCGTTCGTTGTTCTCATTTTGGCATTTTTAAATAATATGTAAAACAAAACAAAGCTATGTTCAATTTCAGTAGTTTTACATGTTCCGACACTGTTCCTCAACTAGTCTGACACTATTGTAACTGGAAAAGGAAATGTTACACACACATATATACAAAATATAAAACTTTTAGAGTAGTGGTAGTCAGTAGTTTTTGTGTTGTTTGTAAACGTGTATTTGGTTTGTTTTAACACTCACACATATACATAAAAGAAAAAGGTCCAATGTCTGCGATAGGTGATAGACGGGGTCGCAGTACTAAGGGTATGATGATAATTTTCGTAAATAGTTACATAGACAAAGCATCATTTACCGACTGTGTTGTGTATGTATTGGTATGAGTTTGCAAATGATTTTGGTTGTTTTGGTTACTTCAAGTCTTTAACCATTTTATCTTTTTCCGTTTTTTTTTTTGACAAGTACATTTATTTTTATTTTTTTGTATCATTATTGTATGTAGTTGTGGTCGTTTCCTCTCGTTTTCGGATCGTTTAAAATCGTCGTATTCTTTGTTAAAAAAATAAAGTAAAATTGTACATGTATTTGTAACTTTCGAGGGCAACGACTTGTTGCGCTTCATTTTTTCGTTTATTTTCGTATTTTTTATTACATTGCTTTTTATTCTACTATAATGTTCATCTTATTTTAGCAGTTATATAATTCGATGAGGGTTGGGAGGATATTATGTCTGGGATATACATATAAAAATAAGTCGATTAAATTTAGTATTCTTATAAAAAATTTGTAAATATTACTTATATATATTTTAAGTTTAAACGATTTTTGGTAAATTATTTGTAATTCAGTGTATTGTCATTTTAGAGGACTATTTCGTAAGAACTAAGAGATGAGAAAAAAAATCTAATTAACCTACCAAATAATGTGTAATCATAGGGGCTCATGGATTACTTTACACCTTACTTCACTTATGAATTTTACAAGCGATGAGCCTCAAAGTAATGTATATACCCATTACTTTAGAGGTGATAATGTAAGGGGTTACTTATATGGTTACGAGAATGGAAAAAGTAATGTGTCTAAAAATAGATTTTAAAAAAAGCGGAATTTTTATTAAAAAAAATTATAACAAATATTTTAAACGTTATTAAAAATAATGTGGTCATGATGGGAATCGAACCAGGGAATCAATAATCAGTAACTTATTACTTTATGCTTGCAAATAATGAAAAAAGTAGCGAGCTATTATTACAAGGTAACACATGAGAATATCGCACCCATTACCAAAGTTTTGCTGGGAACTGGCACACGCTTAAACGGGAAGAAACATAATAAAAGTAAATGTTGATTTACACGATTTTAACTATACTTAGGATTAGTTAATTGAGTGCACTAACTAATTGACAATTTCAGTAGCATTATTTAATGGCAACGGAAATGAATTGTTTGGCATCGGCATTAAGATCAAGTAGTGGCAAAATCTCATAAGTTTTTTAGTCTAATTCTATAACTTTTTTTAAATTTCTGTTATTGTAGAAAACCGAAAACGTTAACATTAAAATTTATTATTCTGTAATTTTTTTGGTGCTAATATTTCTATAAAATATAAAATAAAGGTGTGTACGACGTTTGCGCGGGTGCCCGCGGGAATCCAATTTCACCAAAAAGCGTTTCTTGTAACAAAAATTGGGGAAATCAGAGCGTTCATAAGAGAATAATTGTGTTTCTCTTTTTAAAAATGGTAAGACTGTTAAATCAACACTTGCGCTAATAAATAAATAAATGTATTCTTGAAAAAAAAATTAAAATTAAATAAAAAATTTACAATAAAGGAGTTTTTCTTCTTAATAATGGAAAATACATTTGAAAATGCAAGTAGTTATTTGCAATTTTTAATATATATTTTTTTAATAAGCTGTTTTTTAATATGAATAAATTTGACGTTTATTTTTGGGTATGAAAAGTGGTTTTGTGCGTTCGCAGTATTTTGGGTATTTTTAAGTCATTGTAAAATAATTTTTAGCTTACTTTCATTTTACTAGACTTTACTCAAAATTACATTGTACAGACCTTATATGTTCATTACGTTATGCCTTTTTATTCAAATTTTAACAATGCCAGATTTTTTAAACAAGATATGCGAGAGCATTAAGTTGTTCTGTGTCTTTTGAAAATATTTTAAATTGTCAATTTAAAATAAACAAATCATAGTTTTATTTTATTTTTCAAATCAAAAACATTTGTGATAATAATCATTGTGATTGTGATAAATATCAGTTATTATATTAATTACAATAAATGCAAATTTTTTTATTGATTCAAGTTAACTCGTAATATATAGACTTGGTGTTAAGCAACAGAAATTTGTAAAAAATAATGACACATGTCAAAATGTTAATTTTGTGTTTGTGTGTGATTTAAAGAAAAAAAAAACAGTTATAAAATATGTGACAAAAAGCCAAAATCAATGTATTTTATTTTATTTGGAAAAATAAAATAATTTTTTTTTATAAAGCTGACCATAGATGATTGTGCGTGTGATTTGTTCGCGTACCATTTCTCCACACACGACGAACAAATCACAACAACCTTAAACTTCAAAGAGAAAATATGAAATTAGAAGCGGATGATGCAATTGATCTTTTGATAATTTAGTTGTGGGTACGCGGCATATCCAAATATTCATTCACGATATGTCCAACGCGTTGCTTTAATATCTTTAGAGTCTCTTAATCAATTTCACTTTACGGTCATTCAAAATTATTTTGTGGACTTTTTTGATGTTTTTGTCGGTAACTGCCTCTTTGGGGCGTCCACTGCGTGCATCGTCCTCGGTGCTCATTTCGCCTCGTTTAAACTTAGCTAACCACTTCTCAACGGTTGTTTATTCTGGTGCAGAGTCCGAATAATGTTTATCAAGCCAAGCCTTGTCTTCAACAGTGTTTTTTTCGCTAAAGAGAAATTATTTTCAAACTATCAAAAGTTGCTTCACCCAAAATACTTTATCTCACAAACTAATAGTCCGACAGCTATCAAATTTATACACGTGTCAGTTAGGGCTAACTAAAATTCATATGGATTTCATACTAGTAGCACCATCTATGTGTCACCCTACGAACTTTTCATCCAAAATGTTATATATTTAGTACCAAACAAATTGTGAAGCATATTTTGGATGTTGCAACAAAAAATTTTGTTAGTTCAACCATGTTCAAATGTGATTCCTTATAATTTTGGGTGTTCCAACTAAAAGTCAGTTGTAATAACAGAATTTTGTTGTGAAAATTAAAATTCAGTTGGAGAAACCGAATGCAAAAATGTGTATACAAAATTTAAAAGTTAGGTGAGCTTTTATTGAAGCTTCGATGATGATGAGTATTCGTTGTAACTTTTCTAAATATCATGCGGCCCTTTATACTTATGGAAAACCTCAATGTAGCCCTTGGTGTTAAATACGTGCCCACCGCTGTAATATAAAATATAATATAAATATTCTCTCATTATATCTGAGATATCTAATATCAACTTTAAACAAAAAATAAATAAGAAAACCTTTTTCAGTGTTCTTCTTTTGAACATTTGAGCAAAATAAAAAGCTGACGATTAATTAAACGTTTTCTGTGAGTGTGTTATACTCTGTGACAACAACAAACCTCCATACCAAACTAATAAACGATACAAAATCAGAATACATGTGGTTTTTACACTTTTGCTCATAACTTATGTCCATCCTTAAAGACCATTCAAATTATTTGAACCAACATTTTTGAAATCAGAAACTTTAAAAGGTGCTTTTTTCTAATCAAAAAATATTTTTTCAGCTAGCTGCTTTAAAAAAATGTGTTTTTACCCAACTTTTTACTTTCGCTTACTTGAAAAATATTTTTTCTACTTGTTTTGTTGTTTTTTTTTGGAAACAAAAGTGTTTTTCCCCAACTTTTTACTCTTGCTTTTTTTTTGTTTTTGTCCAACATTACTTTGCTTTATATATGTCGATTTTATTTTCGTCTCTGATAATTGTACATATATAATCATGTAAGAACAGGAAAAATGTAGTCTCATAAATTCAGTAATTTTATGTGTTATATAAATATACATATAAAGGGTGTCCCAAGAACGCAATTTTTAAATCTGGCAACATTCGAAGTGTCATTGTTTGACATTTGAACAATTGTTATTGTTTGCTAGTAGAAGGTACGAGGTTAGTAAAAATGGAGCGCTACGCGAATGAACAACGCATTCTCATTGTGAAATTGTTTTACCAAAATGGTGAAAGTTTTGCGGCTACAGTTCGCAAATTGCTATCAATTTGGGGTCACAATAATGCTCCAAAAGAGTCAACTGTAAAGAGATTAATGGATAAATTTGCCGAAACTGGGTCTGTTAGTGATGTAAAGACAACAACGCGCCATCGACCAGGTCGATCGACCGAAAATGTCGCAGCTGTACGTGATGATGTCGCTCAAACTCCATCCACCTCAATTCGACACCGAGCTCAGCAAATTGGTGTCTCCAAATCCACTTTGCAGCGAATTTTGACGAAAGATTTGCATCTTCATGCATACAAAGTTCAATTGACTCAGGAACTGAAGCCAGCTGACCATGGACAGCGAAGGGAGTTCGTTAATTGGGTATTGGAGAGACAACATGAAAATGCAGATTTTGCCGATAAAATCATCTTCAGTGACGAGGCCCATTTTCATCTTGATGGCTTCGTCAATAGGCAGAATTGTCGCATTTGGGGTGAGGAAAATCCTCGAGTGATTCACGAGAAGCAAATGCATCCTCAACGTGTCACTGTGTGGTGTGGTTTTTGGGCTGGAGGAATCATTGGACCTTTTTTTATGAAAATGAGGCAGGTCAAGCGCAAACAGTCAATGGTGTTCGGTATCGTGAAATGATAACCAGTTTTTTCTTGAATAGAATTGAAGAAATGAATGTGGAGGGCATGTGGTTAAAACAAGACGGCGCCACATGTCATACAGCCAGAGAAACAATTCAATTGCTGCATCAGTCATTTCCCGGTCGTGTTATTTCGCGTTTTGGAGATCAGAATTGGCCGCCTAGATCGTGCGATTTAACACCATTAGATTTTTTTCTTTGGGGTTTTTTGAAGTCGATGGTTTACGCGGATAAGCCGACGACGACTCAAGCCTTAAAAGAGGAAATTGGACGCTGCATTAATGAAATACCGCAGCATTCATGCAAAACGGTCATTGAAAATTTCATTAAAAGATCGCGTGCATGCCAGCAAAGCCGCGGCGGCCATCTGCACGATATATTGTTGCATACATAACCTCATTCTGTCTACTTTACGATATAATAAAGTTTCACGATTTTTTTTTAAATATCTGTGTTTTATTTAAAATTTAAAAATTGCGTTCTTCTTGGGACACCCTTTATAACACAGTTACACGAACAATGTAGTCTACTAAAGGCAGTTATTATGTATAGCAGTGTGTAGCTGCACGAGTTAGCCGCCGGAAAAAAACTCTGGCAGATCGAGTTCAAAGACTACCGAGATAATTTTTTTGGTAAGACTCAATTTTTTAATTTTTAATCCCAAACAAAGTATTATTGGATATAATCTAATAGAATTTGATCTACCAATTTATTTTTGATCAATTTAGATCTTACTTAAACCCCAAATATACTCTTGCGAGTATATAGTTAAATTATTTGAATTGGATAGGGAAATACACCCAGCATAAATAAGTGGAAGTGCTTCTTAAGGAATTAATTTTCATTGACTCAAAAGTATCGTTTAGCTCTGATTTTCATCTTCTAAGGTAGTTCTTTTTCAAAAATGTGATTTTTTTATTGAAATTTAACACATTTCGAATCTATGACGGGTAACTTATTTTAAAAACAATCAAAGTTAAGCATTAATCATTAATATTTCTATATAAATTTTACATTTATAACTATGCTTCAAATTAAAGTGATAATCTTTAACTTCCATTTTACCAGATTTTAAATTCTTAAAATCGTAGTTATTATTGTTACAAAAAGTAAAAAATTTATTGTAGTTAAAATTGCAAAAATTTCGAATAAAGTAATTTAAGAAATAAGGCCCGATTACTGAATGTCTCGTTATAATTTAACCAACAGTTAAACTCAAACTTTATATGGGAAACAAGAATAAATGCATCAGTTAAATTCCCAGGTAAATGTTAACAGGAGACTGTGAAATAGAGGCCAAGGCCCAATTACTGATATCATGTTAAAATCTAAATAAAAAATTCAAAATTTATTTGGGAACATCAAAAGAACTCATTGTTCACTTAACCATAAGAAGGGCTTTAGATGCAATGAAAAAGATTTATAAAACAAAACTTCCATCCTATGCCACCCCTATGTAAAAATCATTGGTTCTGATCCAATTTTTCACAACACCGGAATCAAAATCACTGCTTCTTTTTTTCTTCTTTTGGTACTTTTTTTTTTGCTGGGTAGAGATACAAAATTGAAACAATGCAAAGAATTATTTTTCGTAAAACCAAAAACTTTTTAAATTTTAAAGTGCAAAACCACTTTAAAAGATTAATGTAAAAAATTGCCAAACTTACCTGTTCAGAAATGTTAGAACAAATTCTTAAAAATAACTCTTCTTTTTTAATAACCTTCAGCAAATTATAAAAAGTAAAAACAACAACAAATATCACAACTCATCACAAGCATTAGGGTCAAGTACAAGTTGAAATATAAGTAAATATTATTGCCACTACTCAAATAAACTGCAGCAAACCTGTATACAAATAATATCAAATGATTTTCAAAAACGAAGAATGCAAAAGATATTGTCGAAGATAAAATACCTGATGCAACCATGCAACAATATTTATTAAAGTAACAGCCATAAGCCACACAAATCAACTTGTTGAATGAATTCAAATGCAAGCCATATTACATTAACAACAATAAAGACAACACCAACATCGTCGAAAAATCAACTGCTGCAACTACAGATTTAGCAATTGTGCCAGTTGAGCGGCATTAACCAAGAGCAAGACCAAGTCCAAGTACATATAAAAATTTAAAAAAATTTAAGCCACATAATGATTTAAAAATAAATAAAAAAATAAATAACCATGGTTTGAAAAGCAACGCGAATATAAAATATCATATACATAAACGATCTAACACATGTAAATAAATACACTTGAAGAAAATAATTAGTAAGAATTAGTTAAAATATATTTTATTCTTATATTTAATATACACATAATTAGGCATAATAAGGAAGTTAGTCTAAATGAAAGGCGCACTTTTCTGAATCGCGCTCTTACGAAGATATTTCCACCAAAGTCGAAACGTAGACTGGCTGGAATTTTTTATTGGATTTTTCAAAGTTATATTTTTGGTTTGTCTCATAATTCTAATCTTCCTGAATAATCAACATATTTTTGTTGATACATATTTTAAAAAAATTTGGTACACTGGCTAAAATTTTCCCAGGGACAAACCCAGTATAACGTGTCATAAATGCACCCAGAGAAAAATCAAAGTAAATAAATTGTATTCATCAAGCATTGATCAACATTTTTAAAAATTTTTAGACACAATTCTATTGCGAGCCATTGAAACTTTGGATCAAACTTTTGTGGAATTTTACTTAGACCAGTGTATGGTCCTTAATTATCTTGCTTGACTTATTATTTCGAATGAGTGTAAATCAGGGATGGAAAATAAGATTTTCATCTCAGTATCACAAATTTGTTCGCACTCAAACAATCAATATTTTTTGCTTTTGTACTATTATTTTTTTTGTACTTTTGCTCTCTCTTCTCTCAACCTTTACAAAAATCTTTTTCAATTGCATGAAATTATTGCGTAATTGGGTTGATTTTTTATATCAATTTAACATTTAATTCTGTTGGGATTTTCTAATGATTGAATCGCGGTTAAACCTAGCGCGAAATGTTTTCTCTGTTATGAACTGAAAACTAAGCATCCGAGCAAAATCCTGATTGGACCTTTTTCAAGCATTATCTGGAAAAGCATTTTTTGAAAAAAAAAATTGTTTCTTACGAAGATTTTAGTAAAATAAAAACACAAATTTCTGTATATATATTAAGGTTTATTCTTATATTTAAAAAAAGTTTATGCTCCTAAAAAAATAACGAAAGCTCTCTTAAAAAACTCAAAATATTGTATAATATATAACAAGTATAAAAAACTCAAAATATTGTATAATATATAACAAGTAAACCGAAGATATAATAAAAAATCAACTCTTTATTCATAATTAAAAATGATTTCTTAAGCTAATTAAACTTAAAAAAATACTTAAAAAATTCTACTTTTAATATCAATAACGATTTGTTCAAAAAAGGTCCAACTATTTGCCGGCACTACTTATTTCAAACTTATCAAATCTATAAAGGGTGTCAAAAGTTTATTTATTGAATGCACTATAAAACAATTTAAGAAATCATTGAGATTTTTTAAGATATTTTTGTTTTTTTTTTTACAGAAAAATTAATAACTCAAATTCGGAAAATTTCATGTTTTTCCATACATTTTAGGGTTTGTATGAGAGCAGAAATAGGTTATGTAAAAATAATTAGGGTCGGTTTAAGATATTAACCCTCTATGGGCACGCGTTAACCGCTTAGGGTCCGAAAACAAATTTTGGCTCAGAACTGTTTTTGAATGGAAGTCATGTAAAGATGTCGAAATAGAGCTTTGGTATACAACAAAAATAGTTGCATTTTATTAAAATAATGGGTGCTCGAGGAACATTCGGGATGTATATTATATAAATTTTTTAAGTTACTCGACGAAAAGTGTTGTTTTTACCGTAGTTACTGACTTCAAGAGCCTGGCACCGCACCAAAAATTCTCCGATTGACCTAAAACTGTCAACACGTGGCATGGTATTTTTATGCACGCAGAAAAAAGATATTATTGAATATGTTTGCAGGCAATTATATATCTGTTAAGATACTACTATATATATTTGAAATATGCTTCCAATTATTTTATATTTATGGTTATTATATACATATATGTTACCGGGAAAACATAAATTAATAATAATGATAACCATATATATTTATATTTACAGACAAATATGTTATATTTGTAGGCAAACATATTGTATCATTAGTACTATTTAGTTTACAGAGTTTCCAAACATATGTACATTAACAGCAAAATTATATTTCCAGCAGAATGGTGAAAGCGTGTTCAGCAAGTCAGCAGGGATTAACGAATATGACTTTAGGACTTTTCAAGATAGGTTTTTAAAATTTAATGATATCCAAAAAAGTACAACTTTCCAACCCTGGTGCAAATTCATGCAAATATTTGTATGAACACATTATATTAGTGTATTTGCAACAAAAAAAGTTTTTTAAGCTTGTCTCACATTTTCGTTGTTGTAGTATTTGGATTTGTAGGTGAACTACACCATGAGCGAGTAGTTCAAGATACAAACGAACTAAAAAACAAAACGAACAAGCACACAAATTGGTGTGAATATACGAAAATAAAAAAAAACTTCTATTGATCTTGTACTATGAACATGATGGCAGCAACACAGGCAACACAACTATAATAAAGATCTTGTTGGGTAACAACGAATAAAAGTGTTTAAAATCAGTATTAACAACAAAAATTGTTTACAATTGTTGTAAAGCAACAGCTATTATTGCTTATGTTTGTTGGGCGCTATTGTCAATGTATCTACATACATACATATAGTCGTAATAAACCCTGGCCTATTGCCTACAACAGCTTTACAAATTTTTAACTCTTAACTTAACGTGACTTAGTTTATATGAATGTAACTATTCCATGTAAAAATGTTTGTTAAAAAAATTTTACATGGCTAAAATGATAATGGTGATGATCATCATCACCATCGACTAAACTATGAAGTCACATTGGATAAATAAGTAAAATGGAAATGCGCTTCGTCGAATGTGTGTTACTGGATCTTGTGCACCATGCGGTTTCGATTTCAATGCCTCTTCCTGTCGTTATTGGTATTGTTTTTCTTGTTGTTTTTAGTGCCTATACGTAATTTCAATTGCTATTTGCAGCTTCTGCTTCTGGTAATATTTTTTGTATTATGGCTGCCTTCAAGCTGCCATTGTTAATGTTTTATTGGCTTTTTCTAATGATTTAACTAACTATATGATCATGTATTACATGATCATTAAAGTCATTGTATTTTAAAGTTGATTTGAAAACGATATTGTTAATGATCTAACTAATAGATGAAGATGTATGAGATATTACTTGGAAATCAAGTCATAAATATTAGAAGTGGTTATGAAGTTTTAAATGGTAATTTGCAAAAAAAAAAAGATTTTAAAGATTCAAATAAATAATTTCCATAAGTTTTATGCTTAATTTAGCAATAAATTTCGTTAAAAAAAATGTCGCGAAATATTCGTCGCTTTTCCGAATTCTGAATGCACATAAACAAAACCTAAAGTAAAATAATCCGATATTTTTTGCTGCTTATTTCATTTAGAGGAAGTTTTGTGAAAGTAAACATAAATCATTAAGTTTAAATTACATTTTGAGGCCATAAAAATTCGATTTAAAGTTTTCCACGGAAAAAATAATTTACTAGGGTTAATTTACTCTAACAAGAGATGGTAGGGAAAGGGATGGTACACTCTTAAAAATGTTTGTAAAATTACTACTATAAAAGAGGAAAAGTTTTATGTAATATTACGAAAATTCGGTAAATATAAACACCAAATTCGTAAAACAGTTCTGTACATATTTTCATATACAATAATACTAACACAAAGTATTTTTAAACATAATGTGCTTACAATTAAATACTTTATGCCTCAAACTAGGATTCTTTTGTTAAATTAAAATTTTACGCACAAAATTTATAAATATACAAACCTAGGAATGGTAATAATTATTTTGACATTTTGAAAGAATTCAAAAAAAAAAAAAAATAAAAAGAAATAATTAATTTTCAAAATTGTCAATTTTATTGAAGAAATTGTGATAAATGAATGTATATTAAATTATTGGGTCAAGAATCAAAAACATCTGCCAAAAAATTGAAATATTGCAACAAATTTTGCTCTTTGAACGAAAAAGAGGATAAATTATATCGCACATTACAATATGCCCTGTAAAAATTGCTAAACGTATTTTATGTATTTTCCCAGCAAAAACATGGTAATGACAGGCCATTACTATGTATATTACTGTGTAATGATGGGTCGTTACCTTTTGTATTACTTTAAAATACAAAATAATGACCTACTGATAATGGATGGTTGAAGTACTTACATGTATATGCAAAATAATGGTTTAGTAGTTACTGAAATAAGAACCGAATTTTGGGACATCGCGAAAAAAAGTAATTAAGCGAGTAAATAGCTTGGTAACTAGTGAAACCCTTTGTGGGCTACTTACTCCCTTAATTACTTGGTAACGTCTGTTTTTGCTGGGATAATAAAAATAAATTTATTGTTTTTAGTTCTTTTAGGAGTATATTTTCTCTGAAAACAAACTTTTTCACGCATAATTTTAGTAAATTTAAAAATTAAATTTTTACGCATTTCAACGTTAATCTACACATTACGTGTGCATAATATTACAAACAATGTGTGTTTTTTTTTCGTTTACGCACACATAGTAAATTTACCCAATATATAGTACACTCAAAAAAAAATTAACTAGAATTTAGAAAAATTAACTTATTTAGAGGAAAAATTGAAATGAAAACGGCGCCAAAGACACTTACCAATATTTAATAAAATTTTCCTTGAAATTAAGAAACAAATTTTACCTAACATTTGGCTAAAATTTCTAAATTATAGAAAAATTTTACTACTGAGAACTAAACTTTTATTAGAAAACAGTAAAATTTCCTTCTAATTAGTTCATACAACATTTAAAATTTTACTGTTAGTTAGGAAATGTTTCCTTGGTTGTAAAAAAGTTTTTATTTTATTTAAGTTCATTAGATATTTTTTTTAGTAAAAACTAGGACTTAACTCCCTTAAAATAAAAAAATATTTTCTAACAACAAGTTAAATAGCACTTCTTTTAAGTTATAGTTATTCTTATCCTGCTTCTATGATAAAAGTAATATATTTTACCATATATTTTAAAGTACTTTACACTCAATGAGTAAGTATTTTCCCACTTCCGGAGGACTTCCGCTTTGTGAGGACACTGCTCTTAACCAGCTTTTTGCTATACATTTTTGTCTTGAAATTTAATTGAATTAAACTAAATTCATGTATTTAAAATATAAATTAAATTTCATCAGCAAAAGGGTAAACAAATTAAAAAAATGTACTGCAGGATATCCTGAAACGTAATATATTGTGACAAAGTCAGATTCTTTTCGTAGTTAATTAACGGTTCTGCTTGAGAGAACTACAAAAAGGACGCCCTAAGTGACACACGGCATCTATGGCTAAGGAACACTGGGGGTCCTTTGTCTTCTTAAATTAACTACAGGTTGGTTGAAAAGTTCCTGCGCTCGAAATGAAAGAATACTGTTTTTGTTACGAAATATATTTTTTTATTCAATATAATCTCCTAGAAGCTCAATACACTTGTTCCAATGATCTTCCAATAATTTCATCCCATCCTTATAATGGTTTTCCGGAAGCTCTATGGCCTCTTCATTCGACGAAAAATGCTTTCCACGAAGGAATTGTTTGAGATTTCTGAAGAGATAGTAGTCACTGGGAGCCAAATCTGGTGAATACGGTGGATGTTCAAGCAATTCGTACTTTTATTCTTTGAATTTAGCCATCGTCAAAGCACTTTTGTGAGCAGGTGCATTGTCTGGATGAAAAATTAATTTTTTCTTCTTTAAACCAGGTCTTTTCTCACGAATTTTTTCATCCAGCTGATCCAAAAGGCTGCAATAATATTCAGAGTTGATTGTTTTACCTTTCTGAAGATAATCAATCAACAAAATTCCTTTTGCATCCCAAAAAACTGATGCCATAACCTTCTTTGCTGATCGTTGTGACTTCACCTGCTTTGGAGCTGAACAACCAGCTTCAGTCCACTGTAAACGTTCTTATTTCAATTTAGGGTCATGGTGGTAGATCCAAGTCTCATCCATAGTTAAAAAACGACGCAATAAGTCGGTTTTATTCGGCTAAAAACGCTCCAAATTACGCTGAGAAATTTGTTTTCGATCCAGTTTTTGTTAAATTGTTAATGTGTGCGGCACTAACTTTCCAAACAATTTTTTCATACGTAATTCTTCATGTAAAATATGGAGTACTCGTTCGTCTGAGATGCCTATGGCATTAGCAATTTCACGCTTAGTCAAACTTGGATCTTCACTAACCATATTATGTACCTGCTCAATGATTTATGCTGTGCTTGCAGTTTTTGGTCGTCCTTCGCGTGGATCGTCTTTAAGGCTGGTACGACCACGTTTAAATTCACCAGCCCAAAATTCAACGGTGCGTTTTGAAGGTGAGGACTCCTAATACACTTCTAACAACTGTTCATAAATTTCCTTTGCTTTTAAACCCTTCAAAACAAAGAATCTAATGACTACACGATATTCAATTTTTTCCATATAAAAAAAATCAATGACACGTCAACTTCAAATGGCTTGTAAACAAAGAAAGAATTGACATGCAACTTTGCATGTGTTCTCAGGACAGTTATACCAACTTGAGAAAAAAAAAAGTTTGGAGCTAGCAGTGCCATCTCTTGGTGAGCGCAGGAACTTTTCAACCAACCTGTAATTTAAGGAAATTGTCGCAAAAATACAAAATATCACAGTTACATTTCTTGTTATTATTGGAAAATGGAAAAATGTCATAAGTTTATTTTATGGGAGTTTTAGCTTAAACTTTATTTGACATATACAAATTTAAACTTTTTTATTATTAAGTGAAAAAAAATAGTTCGATTAATATAAAGCTTAATAAGCGCTACGTCAATTATAGGAAAGCCATTATGCCGTAATGTATGTATAAAATGTGCCTGCGATATTCAGCAAACAAAATTATTACATAAAAGCGCAAATTCGAAATTTTTAACCTTTTGCTAACGAAATTTTAAAAAATATTTTAAGCTACTTTAAGTTCAATGTTAAAGACTGTTAAGATTAGTGATAATCATGTAAGCCATTTTTGAATCACGCACCAAAAATTACAATCATGCACGATAATATTTTTAAATGGTTACTTTAATTTGTTTCCTTTAATAATATTATTTCTTGGAAATTAGAAAAACTAACTAGTTTGTTTTTAATTTATTATTTTTTTTTGGAATAGAATATTAAAAATAATTTAAACGGTTTCCAACAAAAAAATCCTATACCAAGTTTTATTATTTTTTAAAAATTAGGAAACTTTAACTTGAAAAAAAAGAATATTTTATTAAAATTCTTTAAATTTATCTGAACTAAGTTGCATGAAAATTTTCCTTAGAAATAGTTCATCAGTTTCTAAAATCTAGAAAATTTGTATTATTATATAATAAAATTTTTTTACTTTTTGTTTTTAATTGCCTGAACTAATTTTTAGATAACAACTCTTCAAAATTAGAAAGTGGTATACTTAAAAACTGAATTCTAAAATTTAGTTAATTTTACTACTCGCGATCAAAAAATTAACACACATTAAGTTTCAGTACTTTCTCGATTTAAGCTAGACACATTTTTTGAACTATATGGGAGTAAATTATGTCCTATTTTTTTTTTTAACTAAACTTAATTTTATTACATTTGAATATGCAATTTTTATAAAATTAATAAACTTTTACTTAATTGACTTGTTTTTTTCCTATAATCAAGAAATATTACTTAGGAAAAATATGAACTATTTCTGAGTGTATACACACAAAAAAATAAAATTCATAATTTTTTATGAAAATTGTTCATAATTTTAAAGATTCATATTCTATATGAAGCTTACTTATTATTTATGAACTGTTCCTAACTTCCCAGTGTTGTTTTTATAAATTCGATCATAATTATTGTGAACTTTGTTCATAAAGCAAAAAATCATATTTAATATGTCTTAATTCTTAAATATTATGAAAATTTCATAACTTAAAAATGTTTATACAATTTCCTTGCGTAATTCGATGACGGCGGGCATACATAATAGAAACATGTTCATATGTTTTAAGAACGGGTTCAGAATTACAATATATTATGAAATACTTCATATTATATATCATATTTTATTGTTTTCATATTTGTTTTACCTAATTTTAAAATTTTTTTTAACTTTGAATTCAAATTCATACACAAAGCATTTTGATTTATGTTATGGAGAGTTTCATAGCATATATGAAAAGGTTCATACAAATTATTTATAATATGAATTATTTCCTAACTAAATTCCCAGTATTATATGTATTTATGCACTCGTTCCTTAATAATAAGATTTTGTACATTGGCAAATTTTTTAAGTACTTTTTCATAAATAATAAGTACATCTACAGACATTTTAAGAACCTTTTTATAATAAACGAGTACACAAAGTTTCCCAGTATTTTTTTTATGAGCTGTTCATAAATACAACCTGAGTTTATGAAAAAGTTCTTAAATTAGTACATTGGCAAATTTTCATAAAATATTCATAAATAGTATGAATTTGTTTTTTGTGTGTAAACTATTTTGTTTTTCATCAAACTTAGGAATTTTTATTCCTTATTCATGTCTTTTTTTTGAGTAAAGGAGTACAGTTTCCTACTATAAGTTGGGTACAATTCAAAAGAAATTAATTAGAGTGTAGGAAAAGGGTGTCAATTTTGTAAGTTTTTGTTATGTAATGCAAAAACGTTTATAAGTGCGAAATAGTTACGAAAATATAATCTAAATATTTAACGAACTTTCCTCGGATTACTCAAACCTCGTTTTATGCGACTTCAAATTTATGCGTTACTATTAGCTGTTTTTCTGCGGAATGATATCGACGTTGGCGTCTGTCACTTCCATACAAATTATACATACACCCAGAGAAAATATTGGTTGAAATTCGATCAAAACCATTAACATGTGTTTGTAGGGATTTTATTTCATTTGAAATAACCTATGACCCGTTATCATATGAAAAATATGGCATTGTGAATTAAAAAGATGGAAAAGGAACCAAAAAAAGGATACTATTATCCAATTATTTATATTTTCAATCAACTTTAGAAATTGCATATAGTAGAAGCAATCATTTATTTAATGAATCTACTAGAAAATTAGTACAATGAATCAAATATATTAAAACATTGTAGAAATTTAAAAGTAGTAACTACAAATACAGTTATCCTGATCAAATATATCATTAAATTAGGGTTTCAGTAGAACCAACCGAATTGTGAATTGTATTGATTACACAGTACAACAGCCAATCTGGGGGGTGAGAAATTCCAAGTCAGGGTGATGGTACTAGGTCAGTATAGTAAAACCCTCAAAGGATTTGGCGTTCGTATGTGTCAGTTTTTTTTATGACCTTTTAAATTTTTTCCTTATCTTGATGTTTTTTCGCTTAGTTGTAACATTTTGGCAAAAACGTAGTTTAACATAACTCGAGAACCACTTGTCCGATTTTGATGAAACAAATTTAGAAAAATTAAGAATTACAATTTCTCTAATCTGTTTCTATACCGTTTTCCTATATGTGCAACACTTTCGAAGTTAAAAATGAATGTATGAAGGGAAAAAAGTATTTTTTGCCTAAAAATTTAAATATTTTTTTTTTTTAAATTCATAAAAAATCCAAAATGGAAAAAAGTGCCAAAACTAATTACTTTCGCGTAAAGTCACATAACTCATAAGCGAAAAAAGGCATAGATCATGAAAATCTATGCACGCGTTTCTCATTTATTCACAATTAGGTAAATGTATGAATTTCAAAAATTTGCTCCAGATATGCACAACATTATTTGGAGAAAACATTGACACTCACAAGCCGAACTCTCTCATATTTTCCTACTGTACTAAAAGAGAAATATTGATGTGGCAACACTGGTTCTGTAATGTTCACAAAAAACATGCATTGTCATTACACTTCTTCTCTTTCTCACACTGGTTCTGTGATTTTTGTCATTTAACAAGTGCCGACGAACGCGAACAGTAAAAGTGATTTTTCTCCAGTTTTTTAAAAGTGAACAAAACTGAACAGAATATGGAACTATGCAAGCCAGATATAAATAGCTTTTGCTACTGCTGTGGTCAATATGTCTCAACACATAAAAAAGGGGAAATTTCAGTACTGATTTTGTTCAAACATACGAGATGTACTTCAACCAAAATGTTATAGTGAACGAAAATTGGGTACCAAATATAGTGTGTAAAAGCTGCTACAACCGTCTAATGGATTGGAAAAATAGAAGACGTGAATGTATGCCATTCGGTATCCCAATGACTTGGACTAATCCTGGCGAAGGTCACAATCCATTGAATTTCTATGCATGTGCGAATAAAGGAGCCGCAAAAAGGATAAGAAAATCGTATAATTACGTTGGTGTTGCAAGTGCCGCAACACCATTGCCTCATTCGGACCACATTCCTGTGCCAAAAGCTTCTAGCCCAGATATTTTCTCTTCTACGACTGCTCCGACATATCATGCACGTGATGATCCCCCATATGAGCCATCAGTATACAATGAGCCAATTTTACTAAATCAAAATAAGCTTGATTCAATTGTTGCCAAGTTGGAATTAACACAGCATAAATCGGAAGAGCTGGCTTCCATTTTGAAATCAAACAATTTGTTGGCACCCGGTGTGAAAGTCACAGCTTATCGAAGTCGTCAGGCAACACTCCAATTCCTTGTGAATGATGAAAAAACTTCTGCATATTGCCCGGATGTAGGAAAATTGATGGAATGGAAATAAAATATGAAGCAGATGACTGGAGATTATTTATTGACAGTTCAAAACTCAGCTTGAAGGCGGTTTTACTGCATAAGACCAATAAAAAACCTTCAGTTCCAATCGCCTATAGTACAGAAACGAAAGAAACATATGATGCACTGGAAAATATTTTAAAAAGTGTTAACTACGCCAAACATATGTGGCGCATATGCTGCGATTTAAAAGTTGTAGCAATGCTTTGCGGTCTTCAAAGCGGCTATATAAAATATATGTGCGATTGGGACACACGATTTTCCGGTGACCAATATGCATGCCACGGATGGAAACTCAGAGAGCACAGCAGGTTACAAACGGCCAATTTTATTCGTGAGCCTCTAGTGCCGAAGGAGAAGATATTGCTGCCTCCACTGCATATTAAACTTGGAATTGATAAGAATTTTATCAAAACTGTCGCCAAAAGAGATGAAATTTTCTTGTGTTTGAAACTAATTTACCCGAGACTCAGCGAAAGTAAAATTAAAGAAGGTAAGTTATAATATCACATTCATTTCCCATGATTTTCCATCTTAACAAATTATTTTTTTCCAATCAGGCGTAGTAAATGGTCCAGATATACGAAAGCTGATTAAAAGTGACGCATTCAACAATATTTTGATTGACGCTGAATTGAATGCATGGCAGGCAATCAAAGAAGTAATAGAAGGCTTGTTGGGAAAGCATCGTTCTAACAACTACGATGTTTTTGTCGCAAGGATGTTAAGAGCATTCTGGAAATTGGTGTCCACATGTCCTTGAAAATCCATTATTTACATCATCATCTGGACTACTTCAGCAAACAATTGGCTACCGAATCTGATGAACAAGGTGAACGCTATCATCAAATTGCTATGCCATTTGAAATGAGGTAATACTGATTTTTTATTTTTTCAAACTCATTTTAATAAAACAAAAACTTACAGATATAGAGGCAAAAAGTCGCCGAGTGCAATAATTGCGGAAATTTGCTGGTGGAGTAAGCTTGTGTGGCAAGACAAGGATGATCTTGATGATAAAGAATTTTCATGACATGCAGAAGGGCCAACAGTGGAGTCACACATTGACATTATGTGTGGTTCAGAAACTGATGATAGCGATGAATGCGATGCCACTAGTCCCGAACAACCACCATCGAAAAAGTCTAGGCAATATTTATTAAAATAAATAAAAATAAATAAATGAAATAAAAATAAAAAATTATAAAAATGTTTACTTAATTTTTTTAGTAGTTTATTGCCAGAAGTCTGGAGTTATTGGGGAAAATTTATAAAAAAGGCGATAAATGACACTTTTTTGAATAAAAACAAATATCAATATTCTTGTCAAAATGGGATACCTTCACTTAATTGTAAATAAAAGCAGAACGCGTTAATCGATTTCTATGATCTATGTCGCATTTTGTTTATAGGTTATGTGACTTTACATAAAAATAAAAAACACTTGATCCTTTTTTCCGTTTTGGACTTTTTATGAATTTAAAAAAAAAAAAATTTAATTTTTAGGCAAAAAAATATTTTTTTTCTCCACAAATTTATTTTTACCGGCAAAACTGTTGATTATAAAGAAAAACGTTATATGAACGGATTAAAGAAATTGTAATTCTTAATTTTTTTGAGTTTGTTTTAGCAAAATCGGACAAGTGGTTCTCGAGTTATGTTAAACTACGTTTTTGCCAAAATGTTACAACTAAAAAACATCAAGATAAGGAAAAAATTTAAAAGGTCATAAAAAAAACTGACACATACGAACGCCAAACCCTTTGAGGGTTTTACTATACTGACCTAGTACCATCACCCTGACTTGGAATTTCTCACCCCCCAGACAATAATTCCAAAAATGTTCCATAGTGTTATAGAAGCCACTATCGATTGGTATTTGTAAACTAATTTTCTGCTATATTTATTTTCCTAAAAATTGTTTAAATTCAAAATAAGTCATTAAAATTTATAAGTGTTTGTGGGCTAGTGATTAGAGAGCTAGCCTAGTACTCCTAATTTCCGTGTTCAAACCCCGGTAAAGGAAAACATTTAGAAAAATATTTTTTTTAATTAAAATAAAATATTCAAATGTTTAAATAATAAATATATTAAAGAAATTGTGGTGCAGTAAGTAAGAGTGTGAATTATGAATCTGGATGCCTAGGTTCGATACCGGAAAAATCTAAAAAAAAATTGTCTTAAAATAAAATTTTGTGGAACGTAATAATATTTCTGTGGAATATAAATATTAAATTGTACAACTGAATATTGGCTTTTACAACTAAAAATATAATTTAATATGAAGACAGTTATCGTAACCGCCAGAATTCGATTGGCAACAAATTTGGTGGCCACAACTGATACTGTTTTCTGGGTGTAAGTAACGTTAACAGTTAACACTAAACGTTGGCTTATGTCAAATTTGTATGGGAATAACATAAGCCAATTTTTACAGCTTGTCATATTAAAACAGATATTACAGATTTAAACAAAGAAGCTCTTGAAGAATCCTCGGCCGTTCCTTCATGTCATAATATTTTAAGTGAAATGATGTAATTGTTCCCTGTAGTGATGAAAGCGATGTAGACAGTTATTAAGTGATTTTGATACATAAAATCTGAATTAAAGATAAAATTTGAATCCTTATTTTTTTTTTTACTGAATTAGTATTATATGATTGTTGGTTTTCCTAATTTATTTGTCAATTTTTACTAAGTTGTTTTTTTTTTGTTTTTTAATAAATGAAATAAATTTTTTTGTTGACTATTTTTATGCGATTTCGTATGCTTTGATTTGAATTCTTCCTCTTTCTTAAATTCAGAAACGAATTAGTAGTTTTTATATAAAGCTAGTGTATCATCTTATACGAATCGATTTTAAGCAGATTTTTGCATAAGACGAGGTTTGTGTGTACGACATTTAAACTTAGCGAAACATGCCTAGTTTTTGAACAAAACTAGTTTTTGCTTATTTTTTATATAGTATGAGTTATGACAAGTAAAACCAAGCTAGAGTAAAAAACTATGACGATTTTGCTTTGTCTTAATATAGTATAAGATAAAAAATCAAATCACTGATTTTCCAACTGCAAAAAATTAGCAATATTGAGACAGTTAAATAATAAACATAAAAAGATAACACACATATTGTACATATTTATGTATATTTTTAATACTGTCTATATCTGCGTTAATATCATCAAAATTTTGCAGTTTTCGAAACGCATTGTTGCACTTATCTACCGTTGATGCTTGACGCTGAACATTTGACGTTTGTGCTGTAAACCGTGCTCAGCAGCAACAAATAATTTAGTTAACATTATGCTGTCTGTTTTTTTTTTTCGATTTACTCAAACTGCAGCAGAGACCTCAACATTTTATGTTTCCACTATAAAATACAGCAAAACAAAAACTAAAACAACACATAAAATATAGTTTGTAACAAATTTAGAAGTCGAGGTTTTTCTTTTGGTGTTGATTTTAATAACTAATACACTATGGCACATAATTTCATTAAGCTGCATGAAATCAGATCTGGGCGACCAGACCTATCAGACCTATACCAATCATGGGATATCGAGTTTATACAAATTGGATTTTTTTAAATGTTTATCATTTATTGCTTATACTCAAATACAAAACAGATCAAATTAATAAAAGAATGGACTAATAATAATATTTCTCAAGAAAATGATACTAAAATCCCATTTTCATCTTTGGATTTTAAAATCACATAAAGTGTATATCACATCTGTTAGGAATTGAAAATATACAAATATGTTATTTTTTCTCCGTACTTCAAAGGGATATTTCAAGAAAAATATTGTGCTGTCACAATACCGGAAGATAGAAAAAAACAACCTGAATTTCGCGGTCTTAAAATAAGAAGGTAAAACAAATATAAGTCAAAATTATGTACACATGTGTAGATATAAATAAAATGCTTAAGCAATATTCACGGATTTTTTCTGGCTTAGAAAAGACTTAATTAAGGTTGTAATAAGACATCTAATTTCAGTGCAATTCCTTAACATATGACAATTAATTTGAACTGTCAAGCAATCAATTCAAGTAAAATTAACACAATTAAGTATGTTCGTTTACCCAATAATTTGTACAAATTTTTACAAATTTTTACTGGAAAAAAAGAGAAATGAAGTGACAGTTTGATGTTGATGTTCTTCTTCTTTTTGCAAATTTTTACTGGACAAATTATTGCCAGCAAGAATTTACAAGCAGAAATAACAATGTGTTTAAATTTTTCTGAATATAAAAAAAAATTTTACAACTACGTTGTTTTATGCAAAGCAACAAATATTGTTAAATGAATTATAGAAAAGATAAGAAAACCTTATAAAATTTTTCTGCTTTAGATTTTACAACAATAATACTTTTTTCATAGTAACCAGTTATATTTATTTTTGCATTTGGTTTTACAATCAGCTGTTTAACAAACTTGTAAATTATTGCAAATTTTCTGTTCATGTACTTTTTAAGAAAAATTTTATTTTAAGAGTAAATTTGTCTTACTCTCTATAAATTTGTTAATGAGTAATTTTTACTGGACTTGACTGAGAAAAGTAAACGAATGAACCGATTATACTCGACAATTGTCCGTTTTCCTGGCAAAGTGAGCGACTAATTTTTGTCATTATGTTTAAAAAGCTTCCAATTTTTTGTGTAAATTAAAAGTTTAAATTTTCATTAAATTTAAAACTAAATAAAAAATGTGATTGAAGAGTTTTCTGATTTTCGTAATTATTAGGTATTTTATTCGCGATATTGCGTAAAATAATTTATTCCAGAAAAAGGAAATTTTCAGCCACTGAAAATATTTTTTATTATTTTATGGGTTTGAGAGTTCTATTTCTCCTAACTGTTAGGTTAGATTATATTGAACTAGCCGGTCAAAGAAATCGCATAGATCAATTTGGTCTATGCACCCAGGTTGCCACACACTCTCTCCCAAGATCTGTTACCTTAGGATCGTAAGACTTTCACATAATCCTCGACACCCTGCACGTTCCAATATTCCACCAAAACACCTCAGATCTGCCCATTACAGTGGAGCATTCTGTTGCTATTATATTTATGTATATGGACTTACAGCAGCAATAAAAAGCGTTTAAATGAATACATTAATGTTAATAAATTTTTTAGAATCGATCCATGCTTAGCCTTAATTTTCCTAAAAAATCCCTGTATAGAAATGTCCTTAACATATTTAGATAACATAATTAAGAAGATATCTCTATTAAATTTGCTACATAGAACTTTTAAATATCGTACTTTCTACATAGAGAAAACAAATTTATTGTGACAACAAAATTTCTTGTCAGCTGAATGGTTTGGTTGCAGTCACCGATGGATAAAAAACAAAAGAAATCTGTAGAAAATTTCTTAGGTCAGCGAACTTTCTATACAGAAAGTAGTTATCTTTCGCCCATAGTGCAGCGGTATTATATACAGTCCTCTATGGTACATTAATGTTTAACTGTTTGTATTAATATTATAAAAGTTCTTTACTAGTATTATTAAAGTTCTTTACTACTGCCAAAGGTGTTGTCATTGATATTTTGGTTTTATGTTCGGTGTTGGCTGTCTATAACTATGGTTGGCAGCATGGCTTGCAATTTTTGTTTTCATATGCTTGAAATCTAAATTTATTTTTTTAAGTTTTGTTTAATTTTTTTTAAGTCATTTTAGTTTATTTTATTTAACCTCGAACTTTAGATTTGTTTGCAATGTTTATGGGAGCATATCGAATTGAATGTTAATTGTTTATATTTGAATTAACAAAAGTACATCTAAATAAACTGTAGTTGAAATGATATTTGAAAAACTTCAAATAAATTAAAATTTTATATCCGTTTAAAGTTTTAAAATCTATTAAATATTTTAATAGATTTTTTTAAAGTTTTATGATTTTCGTGTAGGGTTTTGTTTTAAGCATTCAACAAAACTTATTTTAATTATTATAAATATTTATTAAAACTACATATGTTATATATTTTAGGAGTATTTAATTTAAAAACTCACAACACTTCAAGGTTAAATTTTATTTTTTTCCCACTTAAAATTCATAAAACAAACATAATTTTCCTTAAAATTATTGAATGAATGAAATCTATCGTTAAATTATATTAAGCATTTAGAAAGTTAATTTGATCAAGTAAGACTGCTGTATTTATTGATTAATATGCATAAATTGTAATAAATATAAATAAGATAATTGATAATTTCCGCATTTGTTAACAAACAGCCGATAAATAACGCAAAATGAAACCGTTTTAAAAAAATTTAATTAAAAAAATTCGCTAACTTATAGTACAACAAATAAAAGCGAAATAATTGTTATAAACAATTAATAATTAAAACGCATATATTTTTGTCTATACTAGACGTAGATATTAGGTGAATGTCATGTTCCTTGAAACTTTACAATTTTAATAAGACATGTTTTAAAATTTGAATGCATCACATAAATAATGTGGCATCTTGCAGAGAAAATAGTTAAAATTTAGTACTTGATCAACAAAAAAATTTTTTTTTTTGTAAACAATAAAGTTTTTATATAATTACCTAGAATGTTTTTTTGAAAAGAGCAGAAAATGAAAAGTTCCAACACCCACGATATCCCTCTATTTGATTTAGATATTAAATTATTATTTTTATTTAAATAATTTAAATGCTTCGAAACGTCATTATAAATTGTGTTTTGTTTGTACGAAACTAATCATATGAAATGTATTGGGATAAATATTAAACCATATATAATTATATTTCATACCATATTAAAAAATATTTTTGATAATGCCCCAAATATTATATATAAATATATATGATTGCGTATAAGTCATATATAAGTTTATACGATATTTATTTGAATTTTATATCATACTTTATTGTATAAAGATCAATATATAACCAGATATGGTTATATATGACATAATATAAGGTAATTTTAAAAAATTCATGTAATATATAATTATATATGATAATCGATACTGACATATGTATTTATGTATATATGATAATATATTATTAGATAAGGCCATATTCGATTATATCTAAAATTTTTTACAACGGATATCCAGATAATTCTCTTACATAACCCTATGCATTTCGCCTGTCATTTTGCCGAAAATTTTTTGTATATTTGCGGTAAATTTTTTGTATATTTGGGATTTAATTGAGCGTTTTTGGACAATTTACATGCTGTCTGACATCATTACTAAGAACATTAAACTTAGATTCATCGCTCCAGACAACCAATTTCAAAAATGTTAATCATAGTGGAGATATTATTTTGTAAACTCCAGACCTTGCTTAATATTTTTTTGTCATATTCGGCTTAAGTCTTGCTGTGTGACCATATAAATTATTTTTGACCAAACACTTTTTTACAGTTTTTTCTGGTATTTTATAATTGTATTCTGACTCCATGCTAAACCTCATTTTCGTAGATATAAAGAAAGGGTAATTTTTACTGATTCTGGTGATTAACCTGTCTGCAGAAGAAGACGTTTTCCGGGGTTTTTTCTTGGAAAATTAACTATTAACTATTTTTCCACACGATAATTAACTGATGTTAGCATATTAACATCCGAACCAAAATTTTGGAAGCATTTCCAAATGAGTTTCCTCTCTGCGGGGGTAGTACTTCTATATTTGCTCGTTAGTTAAAAATATCACTATAATCGATTAAGAAGGTGCTGAAATTTTGAATAAAGTAATTTTGAATCAAATATTTATTTTTCTGAGATTAGTTATCTACTTAAACTTAAGTGACTTAATTACGTGTCCACTTAAGACTAAAAATTCTAAGACTAACTGATTGCTAGTTTTTTTGTTTAAAATGAAAACTAATTGGTGTATATATTTGATATGTTTGGAATGAACAAAAAGTTAAGGAACCAAATGTACCTCGAAAAAAATGTAAGTAAAATGACTTAACTGTGTGACCACGACTGTATGTAGGCTTGGATCCTTTAAAACGCACAAACGGACAAATATAATATAATGATAAAATTACAATTGCAAATATATCTATTTTAAGGTGGAAACATAAAAATATTACAATGTTTGAGTTTAAACATATTTATTTATAATAACCACAAAAAAAAAATATTTGGAACCCTTCTTCAAAAATTCATATGGTAGTTTCTAAACAAATGTAAATAGTGGTCAAATTTTTTTATTAAATTAAATAAAATTAACTAAATTTAATATCGACTTCGCAGTCAATTTTTCCAAGACTTTGTTGATAGTTTCTGGTTCTATCTCACGAATTGCGCTCAAAAGATCGATTGTTTGATGAGGTGTGTGACATGCTGCACCATTCTGCTGGAATCAAAGATAAAAGAATAAAAAGTTCGTAATCATGGCTCTGTAGCGCTCGCCGTTGATTCAAATGGCGTTACCAGCATTGCATTGACATGCGACAAATACTTTTGAGGTTTTAGTTGTGGCAAAAAATTACTGTATTAGTAACTTTATCATCCCCGAAAAAGCTTCTTTTATTTATAAGAAATTATGTTGGTATACAAGAGTTATCATAAAAATAATGGAGTCAATGATGTATGATACCACACAAATTACTACCAGTACCAACTTTATCGTTCCTGATTTGTTACAAATAATGTTAAAACATTTTATAAGTGGAGATATTATTTAGGTGAAAGAACATTTTTTTGAAATGAACACTACTTTAGATGTGGAAAAAGGCTGTTGGCAAGTAAAATCGCCCTAAGGAAAATGGTCCAAAATTTGAATTGAAAAATTGCCCAAGAATTTGTTAAACATATTTGGGCGCAATGTGACATAAAAAATTACACAAATTACTTGAATGTGTAATATGTTTTTGTACCGTGTAGAAAAACATATTACACATAGAAAAATTGCGTAATTGCGTAACAGTTAAAAAAGGAGCCATGTTTTTATTAATAACACGGTGCTACACTGAAAAAGAACTTGCGAAATGACCTAGTGTAGGTTGTAGGTCTAGCTGAGTGTATTATATAACCGCTTTTATAGTTTGCAATATACCCTCAAAATTTCGAGATATGGGGAAAAGAGTATTGGACTGGCGCACTTAAACTTTTCTAACTCAGTAATTTTTTAACCGATTTCGAAACGGTCAACTTTTATAATATTGAAAAAATCTCTACATATTTATATTAATAGTATACGGGAAGTATATATATTTGGAAAGAGCACGTTCATTTCTAATTAATTCCGTTGACCGTTTCGAAATCGGTTAAAAAAAGAGTTAGAAAAGTTTAATGCGCCAGTCCAAAAAAAAAATATTCTTTTCCCCATATCTCGAAATTTTGAGGGTATATTGCAGCTTATAAAACCGTTTATATAATACACTCAGCTAGACCTACAACCTACAATAGGTCATTTGACAAGTTCTTGCAATTTTTTTTTGTAGCATAGTGTAATTAGTTAGATTTTCTTTGTGCAATTAAGATGGTTTTCTTCCTTTGTTCATTTTTGGCTCATACGTCAAATTCTAGAAATCTTTTTTTTTCAATAAAAATAAAGTCTTTTAGATTCCATGATAATTTCCTTTGACGGTATTTATTTATATACAAAATAAAATAGTAAAAAAGGTTTAAAAATAATCAAACAATCATGTGTTAAATTCTACTATATGACATTCGTTTACAGTGCGCGTTGATTTTCGGCGACGCTATGTTTTGTTAGTTTCGCAAATGTTTTGGAGTTCCTGTGAATTAAATAAACATTACTTATAACGTTAGATTTTCTTAAAAATAATTCAAATGTCTAAGGCAAAACCATCGAATGAACTTACTAATAAAATTTAATTTTCCTTAAATTAATCAACATAAATAATCAGATGTTGCAATTTCTGAAGACAAAAACTTTGAGATGGCCCTTTTATTATTAAATTATATTTACGTAAATAAGAAAATGAGTGATTTTTCAGTCGAAAAATAACCCAAATTTTTTAAAAATTGTTTACTGAAAAAACTTTGTGAATTTAAAGACTTGAAAGTGTATAATATTATAAGGACTGTATTCTTCAGAAATATGTGAGGACTTTTCTATATAGAAAACCTATTATGTTTTATGTATTTTTAATTCAGAAAATTTCTTTTATTTTGGCCAAATATACATAAAATGTTTCATAGATTTCTTAATTTTTTTACTAATGACTTTCGTGGTGCTAAACAATGAAATATTTTGTACACTGTTAATTAATGGAGCAGCAATTTGGTTGTAGGGTGTAAAATACAAAATTAACAAACTTCAGGTGATGGAAACACAAAACAAGATTTCAAGGTTTAAAACGCAATTGAACTGGTTGTACTTGAAAATTTAAAAAATAAAAAAAATCGTTTTGGAAAAATCGTTTTGACAGCATGTATACATGAATGCATATGATTAAATTTGGTAAAGTGGCATTAGTTAACACCGCTACTGCTTATGAATAATCTTTCTTATTTTTAGAATTACTACCAGAGAAGCAACTTTGATGCAAAACAGTTTGGAACAATAATATTCTTCCTATAATGCATATTTGGCTTTATTGATTTATTGATTTTAAATGCATATTTTTGCACACTATATTTTATTTCATATTTTCTTAAAATTAAAATAAGACTTGAATTTTAAATAAACTAAACAACGAATTTTTGGTAAATCACATATTAAAAGAATAAGCATCCTGTTGCCATATACCAGGGGTGGCCCGAATTTAACACCAAGTGCTACAATAAGGTTTACCATAAATCATAAAGGGCCACATTATATTTAAAAATGTGAAAATATATATCGTCATCGAAGCTACAACATACATGGGACTAATACATTGATTGGACTAATGAATTGATGATTTCATTACCATTACATTGATGAAAACAATGGTAATGAAATAAATTTCATTACCATTGTTTGAATTAATGGTAATGATTTAAGGATCTGATTTTATTGATCAATAAAAATGTTTTTTAATTTCATTACTATTACTAATGCACAAATTTTAAGAAACAATTAGCATTTTTAACCGTCATTTTATGTGTTAATATTTATGCAAATAATTATTTATGTGGGTTAACATTTGTATGTTTTCTATTTTGTATTCCCGGTTAAAAATAATCGTATATGTTCATGTATGTCTATGTAATGATAATCATATATGAGTCCATATATGAACATTAACGAAAATTGAGGTAATATGTAACTTTATGATCATACATGAAGGTAAATAATGACATATTTGTATTCATACAAATTCATATATTTTTGCCGTTTTTTATTAAATTATCTTTTAAATACATAATTTATATTAATTTACATAAAAAATGTAACTGATTTGTATACAAAAATCTATAATTATAATAATATCACGGGTTTGCTTGACGTATTAAATAAATACTGTTTATTACTTCAATGTAACGTACAAATCAAATCTGGAGTTTCTGCTTATGTGTTGTTCTTTGACTTTATCCAATAATTTCGTTCTGGAAGCTGATTTTGAAAGGTAAATTGGTTAAAAATGTAGGATTTGCGGATAAGGGGGGAAACCTTTTAATTCTGCATTTTAACACAAGTAAATGCAAGGATAACGGCCTAGATTTTGTCATCGCCAAAAAGTCAAACAGCGGTCATTTTTTTAATACCATGAACTACGTTTCACCTTAAAAAGTACTGCGCCGTCCATCTTAAAAGAGGATTTGATAAATACTGAAATTGTAAAAGACATTTATAAATTTATTGTAAAGAATCTTAACCGCAAACTTACCAAATCTAATAAAATTGTAACATATCATCCTCGAGCAAATTAATTAAAGATTTTCGTCAAAAAATAAAATAAATCATACAAAAATTTTAAAGAATGCAGAACAAATATATATAAATTTTTTTACACAATAAGCTCTCATAAAAATTATTAAAAACTTCAAAATAAATAAATATAAAAATTTTGACATTGTGATTTTGAAGTTTAAATCAAACAAATAAATCAAAATAACAAATAGAAAATATAATCATTAATGGAAATGTATATGACATACAATTACATGTATTTTTAGCATGCATAGATAAATATATGCTTCCATAAATGTCACATACTTTTCTATATGATTCATATACGTACATAAATTAACCAATATGTGAGAATACATGAGCATATATTTTTATTTTTACCTGGGTTATTATTTTCTGTATAAAAAGCTACTTTGATAATTTTCAAATCGTATAAACTTTTTTTGTAAACAAATGATTTTTCAATCAATTATTATTTGTTTTTTTATGCATTTGTGATGTTTCATTACCATAGTAATGAAATTTTTAATGGAAAAACTATCATTACAAATTAAATTTTTTTCATTTACATTAGTGTCAACTAATGGTAATGAAATTTCAATGGTAATGAAAAATTCCCAAGTATAAGCTGCAATGAAAACTGACATAAGTTTTTAATTTTTTTATGAACTCAGTGAAACATTTTAACATTAGGTTACTTCAACTGTATATTAACTTTTACAACAAAATTAGCTTCACACAACTGGCTTTAAATTGCAATACCCAAAATTATACATTATACAATCGTTTAAATTTAAGTTTTTAATGGGAAACAACAACAAAAATGTTTAATAAAAATCTTTTGTAATTTTTCAAAAAATTAAATATTTAGAAATTGATAGAACAATTTTTTAATATTAAATAATAAATGTTTTCTAGCAATTTTAGATATAACCATACTTTTGAGTAAGATTCAGCAACAATGGAGAATGTCCAATTTAATTTTAGGCAACCAAAAAAATACCTAGATCAACTCATTTTACGTCATGAGAAAGTTTTTATTTCTTAAATTGTTTATTTACACAATGATTATCGATAAGAACTTTGTTAGAGATTTTGGCAATACTTAAGTTCTGTTTGCTTAATTAAAACATCAACTGTGACATTTAGTTCATCTAATGGGTCTGTGTGATTACATCTCCAGTAAAAATAGTAAACTTAGAAAGGACAAAATAATTGTCGAAAATTAAGAAAAACTGTGTTAAAATGTTTCAAATTTGACGTCAAAACGAATTTAAAAGAAAAAAACTAGTGAAATTATGAATCGCTAGTATGTTAACAAACAAAGAGAAGGCATAAATTTTGAATCTAAAAATTTTATAAAAATATATTTGGAAAAATTACGAAAAATCTATTGAAAATACGAAATCAAATTTCGTCGAGGGCCGCACTAAAATCGACGAAGGGCCACAACTGCCCACCGTTGCCATTTAGTTCATCTAATGGGTCTGTGTGATTACATCTCCAGTAAAAATAGTAAACTTAGAAAGGACAAAATAATTGTCGAAAATTAAGAAAAACTGTGTTAAAATGTTTCAAATTTGACGTCAAAACGAATTTAAAAGAAAAAAACTAGTGAAATTATGAATCGCTAGTATGTTAACAAACAAAGAGAAGGCATAAATTTTGAATCTAAAAATTTTATAAAAATATATTTGGAAAAATTACGAAAAATCTATTGAAAATACGAAATCAAATTTCGTCGAGGGCCGCACTAAAATCGACGAAGGGCCACAACTGCCCACCGTTGCCATATACCATCTATATGACATATATCGACTAACAAATATGATGTGCAAATATCGGCACATTTTAAGTACACATTTGTTTTTAATTATCGATGCATGCTTTTTGATTTTTAGTGCATATTTTATTTTTAGGTCATATTTGGGATTATTTATTGCTGATTTTTCAGTGCATCTAAGTCGCTGCCCTGATTATTACACAACAACAAAAAAAAACTAAAGCTATTATATTACAAATTATTAAGAATTTATAATTCTTACTTAAAAAAATGAATTTATAAATAAAATATAATTAAAGTTTTATATAATAGAGAAACAAACACAAGTTATTCAGTATAATCAACAAACGAAATAAAATAGAACTCTGATTGAACTAATGTATCAAACATTGAGAGAAGAGAAGAAAAATGTAATTTATAAAAATCTATTTTATCGAATAAAATTTTAATTAAAATCATTTTTTTTTTGTTATTTTTGTTGTTGTTGTTTTTTACAATAAATATGCTAGTGGCATAAATGTAAAGCAAAATATGAAAAAAAATCGACAAAAAATAATAACAAGTAGCTGTAGCTATTTGTTGTAATTACTAATATTTAAGATACATACATATATAGTGGAGAAACAAACTGCATACAATTTTTACTATCTAAACGTTATAGAAAACTAATAGGCAATTTGCTACACCCTCTCCTTTACATGCCACATATTTCAATATATGTACAATAGAATATAACGTGCAACGAACATGTTCTCATATACATACATATGTAGACTGGTGGCTTAAAATTAAAAAAAAAAAAACTTTAAACTTTTTTCTAAATGAAAATAAGGTGACCAGAGGGTCAATTCTCGATTTGTGAAACGGTGAAATGAAAAGTTTTTTCACGTTTTCATAGTACTTTTGATTCGCGTTTTGTGAAAAAATGTAAAGAAATATCAAAACGTTTTCATATGAAAAAAGAGTGGAACGAAACAAGATTTTTTCACGATTGCACAGCACTGGCGATTCTTGTTTTGTGTAACAGTGCAAACAACTGTCAAAATATTTTCATATGAAAAAATTGTTAACACAGACTGTTTATAAGTGAAATAAACATGGAGAAGATTGTAAGAGGAAAGCCTGCCAGCGAAAGCCAAAAGGAGTATTTAATTAATTATTTAGAAAAGCATGTGGACATTGCAAACGATAAGTAAGTAGTTTAATTACCATAATCACACTTTTATTAATTCCATATTTACAGATTTGTAACTTCAGATGGTGCTAAATTTAGAGACGAAAAGTGTAACGAATTAGTGGCGAGCCTTAACAGTTTTAGTGGGACCCAAAAGGACGGTGAAAAATGGAAAAAGTATTGGAGCGACTTAAGGTTTATTTATTTATATTATTTATGAAATGTTTTTTTTTTTTCTTTAAGTAATATTAGACTACATACGCTAACCAAATATAGTTCACTAAAGCAAGCCGATATAAATCCATGAAGTGCTCGTCGGTTGTCATCTCGAATGGATTTTGGACATCACGAAGTATGCGTCTCAGCCCTCTCAAAAAATTTCTATAAATTATTAAATATTTACAGCATTGAAATGCTTGTAACATCATTGTCTTACCTTTGTTCATCCCGAATTCTTTGAGTAATATCCAATAATACAAAGAATCCAGACATTTTTATATAATTATTTAAAATAAATTTTACGAGCTTAATTCACTTTTGTTTACATTTTTCTCTGTTTTGACATTTGCTTTAAATTTTGGATACCACAGTTATAAAAGTTTCATGGGTACAGTGCGAATGAAACATTTTTTTCATAATACATACGAGAATCGCAAATTATGTATTTGTGAAAAGTTCGAGTGAAAAGTGCTTATGAAAATAAAAATGAAAAGTTTTTTTTACTTCACATTATCACAGAACGAGAATTGACCCCCAGAGCGTTAAACAAATTATATTACAACAGTAATACAGTTTTTAATTTTTTATAAAAAAAAAATATATATATAATATCCTTTCTAGTTAATTAACTTATTTTAACAGGGTAGAATAATTACACTAGTTTATTGCATTTTTTCAAAAGGCTTGATTCGACCAAGTTTTTGCACAGCCTCCTATTAAAATTTTTCTTACATAAATATTTTGTGCTTCTAAACACGAATCGGAAGTCAAAAGGGTTTCATCAAATAGCATGGGTCTTTATGACTCCATTTTGGTTTAGGTTTTAGACTTGAATTCTAGATAATAATTTCCTTCCATTTGAGCATAATCATGACGGGCAATACTAAAGGGCATTTTATGGACTTTGACATCACGATAATTGTGTATTTTAAAGAATAGGTTGCATAACAACTTATGTGGCATTAGCATAGGTTCAAATTTATGTTCTACTACCGCTACTTTTTGTATAGAGTTTGATCCAATAGCGATAGGTCCGTTTTATCCAAACTAGAACGGTTTGTTAGAACCATAACATACAACTGGTTCTTGGACAGCAAAACGAAGAATTTTGAGTCCTAGGAATTTGTTCTAGGACCCGTGGTAGAAGAATTTGTTCTAAAAACTTTTGCTGGGCATATTTACAGCCCAACATGTATTTGCAGTTAAAGATATTGTATTAGAAACACGCCAAATACAATATATTATACAGAGTTTCCAAACATATGTAACATAAATTACCAGCAAAATGATATTTTAAGCACGCTGTTTGTTTTAGCATGTGCTTACACTTCTTCGACAATTTTAAAATACGTAGATCTACGTATCTATCTGTTGTTAATGGTTTTAATCAAATTTGGTTGTCAGTCGAACCAAGAATTGAACTCGAAACCTTATATTTCTTACAAGAATTCAAAAAAAGAACAAACAATTTGTCTTCAATTTGATATGGTCAGCTGAATAGCAATATAACAAAATGCGACAATACAAAACTTGAAGAAAAAACAATCTAAATAATACAAAAAAAAAACAAAATGATTGTTTAGATTCTAATAAAGATAGTGGCAATAGTTGCTGGCATATGAAAAACTTTAGCACAGATTCATTGTATGAAATCTTTACAAACTGCAGACGTGGTAAAATGTTTAAGGTTTCCATAGATGATCACTTTGTGTCTTTTTGGGGTAAAAAAAAAGTTGCTTTAAAGGCACAAGTCTAAATTGGAAAATATTTAGGTCTATTTCCTTTGCCATATGTTACCTCGAAACGTCTATAGAAAAAAAATAAGTTTTTGGTGGCCATTATTATCCTATTCAATCTATCATCATCCAACAGCATCAGCAGTAGCATCATAGCCACCAACCAAATAGCCAAACATATTTTCTTAGATGTTATTTTGAAATTTTCATTACCAACCAACCATCCGTCGTCCACTGTTTGTAATAGAAGAAGAAGAAGTATGTGTAAGTGACGACATGCATTAATGAAAACTGGAAGCTGTTCGACAACTTTTTTGTTGTTGTTCATAATTTTTGTGTTTTTTCGTCTTAGGAGTAGACAAATACATTTGGGTCTGTTTTTTTTTGTTGTTGTTTCTATGAAAAGCAACAACAGCAACATTGCGTTGCATGATGATAAGTGAGTGAGGCACCTTGAAAATTGCCGCCACATTTTGCTACTGCCAAAGCCTGAAGCTGCCTTTTCTTGTACATAGTTCTTAAAGACTGCTGCTGTTGTTGCATATGGAGGGCGTGTTTGTAGTCTGTGTATGAGTGTGTGGTTTATAATTTTTGTTAGAAAATTTTGTGATTCTTTTTTGTCTATAAGAACCAGCTGGGCATTGCCACTGACATTGATTATGATGGACGGTGATTTGATGTTAGTTGTCTTTTGTATAGCTACTGCTTCATACATCAAGCATAAGTTTTCGTTTTTTGTTGTTGTTGATGTTTTTATGTTGAATAGCTTTAGGAAATGCTGAAAGGAAGATCTAATTGAGAAAGTTTAATAAGATTTGTAAATCATTTATTTATTTGGTTGGCTGGATCCTTAAATAATTTCTGGAACTGACTGATCGGCTAAGAATAATTTTTCTGATCTTTTATTCTGTTCAAAAACCTGCTACAAACGTTAAATTCCTAATTTTTAAAAAATTTACCAAAATTTAGCGCACTAAATATCAATATATAATTTTAAGTTATATAAGGCTTTCCCAACATACCAAATGACTTGAGAAAAATATTATTAGAAGCTTATAAGCACAAGCCTTAAGCTTGAAAAAGGCTATCGTAACAATTGTAGAAAAATCAAAACGGAACCCTCGTGAAAATATTATGTGTGTATGATTACTATAAGCTTATTCTTGCAATTGTAGAACAAGCTTACAAAAATAATATATTATTAATAGTTGAAAAAGAGAAATCATAATCAATCGTTATATTGCGTTGTTGTTGTATGTTTTTCATAAGCATACTTGAGAAAAAGTTATGCATAATAATCTTTTCTCTAGCATTGTTAAATACTGCTTGTAAATTCACATTTTATAAATATTATAATAAGCGAAATTAAGAAAAGCTTAAAACACACTATTAATTAATATTAATATAAGCTTATTCTCAAGTTGTATTGCAGTTTGATTGCTATATGGTATATTGGATTGAATCTCAAAAATCGTACTAAGAGTTTTTGTAAATTAAATGTTGATCATAACTTGCGTTGGACGTAGTAATTTTTTTATAACAGACAGTTATTATTTTCTCTTTGGTTAAGTAGTTTAATTAAGAAAAAACCATTTATATAGCGCGCACAATGCGTTCGTTATAAGTAGGTAAATTTCAAGAAAATCTATGGGTAAAATGGAAAAAAACATAACCTGTTTTATTCTGTGTTCTTTTCAAACCCAAGAACTTTAAATGGAAAAGCGATATAGCAAAATAGTAAAAATCATATGAAAGTTTAAAGCCTTGGATTGAACTATTAACAAAATTGTAATTAGTATTGCTCCTGTGTTGCAATATGATCATTCGAAAAACATGTACATATGTTATATGGTCGTCAACATAAATTTTCTGCCGAAGCAATTTCGATTTTGTTTTGATTTTCCTATTTGGCTACCCAATAGTTATGTCATAAAGAATGGGCATTCTGTGGACTCATCATAACGCTTGTCAAACATAGTATACTTTTTGACAAACTTTGGAAACCTTAAAGGAGTATAGGGAGCAGAAAGAGACTTACCGCGTACTAAATTCTTTTTGATCCAACTTTTTTCTAAAAATCGCATTTGGACTCAAGAATTTACTCTATCTTCTGTGTATATACAATTCTTGAAGTTCTTGAAATGGCGATTTTCACAGAGGGTGCAGGGTGTGGAAATCTGTCTGTCTGCTATTCACTTGGGAATAGTAAAAAACGATTCCACTGTTGGATCTCGCAAGGAGCTCACTACTTCCGGTTTTACACCAAGTATTCCCTGTAAATCGCGATCAAGCATCCGCTTGTTAACAGCTTAAGTGAAAAGGCGAACTTGCAGCTGAGTAACCTGATTGGCATGCTAGCACCGATGCACAGTGATTTATTCCATAGACAAACATCAAAAATAAAATGTTGTTGATGAATATTGACAAACAATATATTTTTGGAAAGATTATAAGGCAACTAAAAGATATGAAAAAAATGTTTGGTTTGACTCTTTTTGGCGTCATGAGAGGTATAACAAAAATATGGATTTTAGTTGTTTCACGAAAAAACAAATTGTATGAGAGTTAAAACTTCAACTTTTGATTTTATTTAAAATATTAAATTTTATTAGCAGTAAGGCTGTATTTTATTGTTTTGCAGCACGGCAGATTATGAATAGTACAGTTTCGACTTTTAAAACAAGAATTTATACAAAGGCATTTGTAACAAGTTAAAAGGCATTATGTATTCAAAATGTAAAATACCGCTATGAAATTAGAGTGATTTTAATAAGCAAAGTAAATAATAAAACTCAAAATGATAATAATAAACATAACAGAGAATTTTGAACTCATAAATGAGATTAATAGATTAATAGATTAATAAATAAAAAATAATAATCTCCAACACAAATATAAATTCATTTTTTAAAAAATTAATTTAAAGTTTGGTTTTTATTTTGTCTTAATATATTTATAATCGACTAAAAATATACTGTACAGTATAAATCGTTAGTACAATTATTTTTTATGAATCTGAAAATTACTTATTTTTGTGTTAAAAAATCGAAATTTACAAAACTTTGATGGAGTAAAAAAATATAAGAAATAAAGGGTATTTTTGACGTTCTTCAAAGTCAATACTGTTGTCTTAAAGATTATATGAAGTATAGAACCAAGTTTTTGCCACAAATTACAAAAGCAAAAAACAAGATTTTATATATGTCTATTTTCTAAATTTGTACTAAAATTTGTTCCACTTTTAATGTGCCAAAATTTGAAATGACGTTCAAAATATTAAATATTTACAATAAATATGGATGAAAAATACATTTTTGGTAAGATTATAAAGCAGCTTAATACCGTGTTTTTTTAAAGACATGAGAGGCCGCTAAACTTAGAGAATTTGAAGCAAAAATAGGTAAACACAAAAAATTTAAAAAATTAAATTTTTTAAAAAAGTTTTAGTTTTTTTATTTAATTGTTCTAGTATATTTGTAATAAACTAAAAATATAAATTTTATTGTAAATTTTAATATAAATATTTTAAATATTTTTTTGTGGCTTTAATTTATATATTTTGTTTTGTTGAAACCCCATCATATACAAAATTTTGTTGGAGTAAAAAAAATACGAAAAAAAGTTATTTTTTTGAAATTTTTCAAAGTTTCCACTATTATCTCAAAGATAATAAGAATAGAACCAATATTGTGCCACAAATTATAAAAAATCATGTTTTTAAAAATGTCTATTTTCATGATTTTTTCATAAATTTGATGCAATTTATTAGCGTTAAAAATAAAAATGATGTCAAATAAAATAAAGTTCCCAGATAATACATTTATTAAAAAAAACATATTTTTAGAAAGATTATAAAGCGTTGTGTGAAAAAAATTTAGATTTTACTCTTATTAGCACCACTAGAGGGCGCTAAATACGTGGAATTTCAAGGAAAACTTACTAACAAGAAATCAGTTTTAATTAGAGATATCGCGAATAGTGTATTCGAGTGTATTCGTCACGAATAGTGTATTCAAAAAACCGAACATTCGGTATTATTAAAAAAGTTCCATCACTTATCTTGTTTTATTATATTAATATTTTATTTTCCGTTATTAAAATTTATTAAGTTAGATGTGTTGTCGTTCGCATAGTTTTTTTTTTTTAATAAAAAGTTTAATAAGATTTAATTTGATTTCTAACATTCGTGGTAATCGAAATAATGCCTGGTTTGGTATTTCGGTAACGAATTTTTGATAATTTCAGTATTTTAAGGATATTTAAAACAAATTTATTCAACTTAAGTGTTAAAAATAATTTTCAATGACTGCAAACTAACAGTATTTTAGGGATAACGCAATTTAAAATATTACAACATTTTGGGAGGTATTGTTTGTACTAATGACTTTTTAGTTACAAAAACGAATTCAACGAATTCTGGTATACATGTTTGTTATATTTATTTAAATTAATTTGATAAGTTTGAATGTAATCCGTCAACTTTTAAACGTTTTATAGCAATTTTTTAAAAGGATATATGACAGGTAAGCGAGTCCTTTCTCCGATCGAAAAGCAAGTTTGCAGGCACGTTAATAACTTTGATTTAATAATTAGCAATTTTTGTTATGTTAAGACAAAATTTGAAGATGTTATTACATTTTTAAACTTCGGGATATATGAGAGGTAGGCGTGTTTTAGCACCAATTTTCCTAAAATTTCGTTTAGATTTTAGTTAACTCAAACTAAAATCGCGTACCAAATTTCAGTAAGCTACGACAACTTCTTCTATTTTTGTCTACTCGTTATATGGGAAAATCGATATATGCGTCTCAGGAAATTAGGTGACAAATAGATTTTCAATGGTCACTAAAACTCACTGCTCACCATATATTTGTGGTGTATGATGGACCGGAGACTACAACTGACAGCCCCGCTTCAGTCTAGGACGCAATGGGCTAATCACCCGTTCGTTCAAATCAGGACTGATTAATAAAACCAAAATATCTTCTGTATGGTCAATTATAAATGTCAAACCCTTTGGGAAAGCATACTTATTCGTATCATATTGGACAATATGGTATAATTTTTCCTGTAGGCGACCGGTTGGCATGAAAGGACACATATATAGATTATAATCCGCGAAGTCTAATATTTAAAAAGTGAAAACAATATGACCCTGCGGGAAAAAAGGGGTCAGTTGGGAATTGGGTTCCTAAAGTACCTACCACGTGACCGGCTTAAAAGTCATGCCATGTTCTTTTGAGTAAGTGCTGTGATATGTTCTTTGGGGTTAGTTGTGTGACATGTTCTTTTAGACAAGTCCTGTGACATGTCACATAGGGCAATTGACCCCCTCCTAGGACAAACACATGTTAAATTGAGCGATCCGGTCATATAAAAAACCAGTCACGTGACGTGTCCTGGCATAGGTCCTTTTCCCGCAGAGGAATTATAGAAATTACAAAATACCTTTTACTTTCTTTAGTTAAAATTTATTGACGTTTATTTCTAAGATATTTAAATGTGTTACAAATGATATGATAAATTAAATATGCTTGTCATGGGTTAGTTTAGTTGGGGTTGTGACAAAATAAATTGTACAATCAAAATAAATTGTACAATCAATAAACGAAAAATATAAATTTTTTTGTTTAAATGGAATGCAAAACAACAAAAAATTAAATGCATCCAATTACAAATTGAGTGCAACACAATTGGATGAAAATAATAGCAAAAAATAAAAAAAGTAACTCACAAAAAATATATATAGTATATAAAATAATAATAAAGCAAATATTTGTGTGTATATCAAATTTAAAATTAAAATTTTTATAAAAATTGATGAAAAAGTTTTAGAATGGAAACAAAAATAAACAACAACAAAAAAACGCATTGCGCATAGAATTTCTTCCTGTATACAAATATAATAGACAAAAGATATTCAGTCTCATTCGACAGACTGCAATACATACAATTATGATTTTCGTTTGTTTTTTCCACTTTTTGTATTTTTTTTGTAATTCGAATTGCATTCGAACAAAATAAATTGTTAGCTGACAACGACAACTACTTTTTTGTATATGAATTTATTATTATTTTTGCATTTTTTTTTTTTTTTTGCAAATATCAAGGCCAAGTTTTTTTCATATTAGTTTTGTTAGATATAAATAAAAACTCAAATCATACGTTTTAAAAAATTAGAAAAACAAAACAATAATCATATACAAAAAAAAACAAAGCTGTACTCGTGGTGCATACACATGATTAACAAAGTCCAATAGATTTTTTTTTGTCATATTGTAATATAAAAACTATTGAATTGAAAAAAATTAAATGGTTAAAAATTTTTAATTATTACTAATTTTGCTGTTATCTTAAATACGAAAATAGTAGTTAATGTTTTAAGACAGATTCTATAACACTTAACAGCCATAGATTCAAAAATTAGTTTCCTCAGAATTTTATTTTATTTTCTAAAGAACCGCATTACTTTTTCAACAATGTAAATTAGTACCATTTAGAGTGTTTTTTCGACTTATTGACTTGTTGTTGAAAACTGATACATTAGACATGTTTACATTAACAAATATTGCGATCGATATATTAGCAAATTAATGCAAAACTGGTATTTACACAATTGTTTCCCAAAGACTATTAAATAAACAGCAACCAAAAAAAAAAAACAGCTAAACTAAACTAATATCTACTGCAAGGTCTGTAAAATAATATTAACAATAACACAAAAAAATGTTTTTATTTGATAAAAAATTTTAAAATTAACAATTACTTATATTACTCATACGCCACGTTTAAAAAAATATTTAGTTAACCTGTTTCTGAATAGCTTATATAAGTTTTCAATAAAGAAATTGCTTGAATCGATTACTTTTTTAATCGATTGTTCTCCAAATATTCAAATCTATATAAATCGGTTGCACAATTTCTTTTGTTTGCATATAAACATAAGTAATAACAAATTCAGAATAATTGAATAAAGAAAAGTGGACTCAAATATCGACTAAAAATTGTAAAAAGCTTTTTGTAGGCAAAATTATTACAAAATAGTAAAATATACAATTATCTTTCAAAAAGATATACAATTCGCCTGGAGTATTTGTTGGGACTTGAGGCCAGTCCCAACAAATACTCCAGGCGAATTAATATGCCAACACATAACCATGAAATTGAAGTATACATTTTATTTTTTTCGCGAAATTGTTTAAATCCATGTGAAAATCAAAATACATTGGATCATCCACGAGAGTGTTTATGATCGTACATGGGCATTCGTGTCCAATATATTATATGTATAGATATATTATTCATATATTGTCATAAATAATCATATATGACTCATATATGGTCATACATAATCATATATTCTCATATAAGCTCATATACGATCATATATTACCGAACTCAATCATATGTCCTTAAATTTCGGATCCGAAGACATATGGTCATGCATGAGATCATATATGGTATATATATATAGCATATGGTCATATATATAGTCCGCCAAAAAAATCTCAAATTTTTTATTGTTCCTCCCATACAACATTACATATATACATATATATTAAGTTGGTAAAAAAAAGTTCGCGAGCTCCACAATCCTACAAATATGCCATTATGGAAAAAATATGGAATACCAAAGAAATTTAAGAAAAAAAGTCTAAGCACATCGCCATTGAAGTTTCTTAGTTGTAGTTGTTCTATTATTATTTTAAATATTTTAAAATTTGAGAAAAATTAAATATAATTATTTGGATCGCGACTCATCAAATCTAATATATTTTTGGGCATACATTACGAATATGTACTCAAAATTAAGTTCGCGAAAATTTCAAACAAAAAATTTTCCGCTTTTAGCAAGAAATTAACATATACACTTAAAAAAGTTTGTAAGTTAAAATAACTGAAAATGTCATTTTAAAGAAATGATATTTCATTTAAAAACCGGTCTACTTAATTTTCATTTAAATTAAATGCCATTTGTTATTTATTTTTAAATGTTGATTAATCAACTGACACATCCGTAAGAAACAAATGATATAATCAGTTAAAATAAATGTCAAAATTTTATCTACCAATCCTTAAAAAATAAATGTTATTTTCATTTATTTGAAATTATTTCCGTTTTTGTATTTTTTGTTTTTTTTTTTTAATATACTCGTACAATACAAAATGTATGTATGCATATGAAGCTACCCAGTGGGCCAAAAGTCGAACACGAAATTTTCGTCAACGATGTCTTCACGACATTTAAGAATTTGTCGTGCACGATGTTTGTCGCAAAAAATGTCATTAACGACAGTATTATGGAAATCTTCATAAACGACCAGGAGAATGACAAAATACTTAGCTAAGCGTTTATCAAATTGTTTTAGGAAAATTTCAGCGACATAATTCTATTTAGTCCTGTACCAAGTTCTTTTGACGAATGTTTAAGCAATTTAATAATTTATTTGTCGTCAATTTAACTCGTTTGTCGACAAGATCATCGACAAAATCATGTTCTTTTCTTCTAAAATACTTTATGGATGATGATATGAGCGACAATTGGTTTATGTTGTCGGTAGTCCACGTCTGTTGGCGACGTGATGAACAACAATCAGTTTTTGGTGTCATCAAACGATAACGGGATATAATAAAATTTATTATTTTCGTACAATTAGTTTCGTTGCGGACGGGTTGAGCGACAAAATCATGTTTTTGTCATCAACAAAGCATCGTTACAGACAAGGTGAGCGAAAATGTTTCAAATTTGTCTTCAATTAAAGTCCGTTGGTGACAAGATGGTCGACAATACCTATATTACACGCTGCTTTTTCATTTGCGTTGACGAAAAGATGAGCGACAATCAATATTACACTCTGTTGTTGATTTGCGTTGCAAAAAAATATGAAAAAAATCAATTGTAACGGGAAATTTTAACGGGACTTGAAACAGCAAAAAAACGAGTACAAATTAAAATATTCAGTTGAATAAGTGAAGTCAAATTAAAAGGTCATTCCTTTTGGTGTAAAATATTTGTGTGTAAATTTAACTAAAGTGAAAAAGTAATATATTAACTGGTAAGTACTTACATATACTAAATATATATATATATATATATATATATATATATATATATATATATATATATATATATATATAAGGAATTTGCGACGTGAAATTGAACGCAAGAAGCGTACATTTTTGCAAAGGGTTAAAAATCCTAATAATACTAAAATTAGAGGTTGCGAGGAAGAATCACCAGTTGAGGTTTCTGATTCTTTTACAGAAAATGTTTCGCAAAAGATAAATTTAACGGAAAAATTTAAAAGTATATTTTTAAAACATCACGTTAGTAGAAGGTTAGGCGATGATGTACTTAAAGCTTTGAACGAAGAAGGTCTAAGCGTACCGAAAAGTTCAAAACAACTTTTCAAGAGGAAAAATAAAGCCATAGTTATTCGGACTGTGAATCCAGGGGAATATTTTAATTTTGGGTTAAAAACGCAAATATTAAAGTTAAACGAATCGCTCAATGATTTTAACGAAATTCGGCTGGATATTGGAATAGACGGGCTTCCACTTTATAAAAGCAGTTCCGTGGGTTTGTGGCCAATTTTGGGCAGGGTAATAAATTCAAATAAAAAAATCGTATTTCCAATTGGGGTTTATTGTGGGAGCAAGAAGCCAGTTAGCAGTAATTCTTTTCTGCACGATTTTACAACAGAGATAAAAGAATTATTTGCTAATGGTATTTTATACCAAAACAAATGATAGTAAATTATTTCGAATAAATGTATAAAAAAGTTAATATATATATTTCTTTGAAAAATAAATGTATTTTCCTTTATTTTTAAATGGAACGGAAAACTTTTTTATTAAACTACAAACAGTTAACTACATTATATTCTGAGTGTATTTAACTCTGCGAAAAATTCTTTTGTGAATGATTATATGTCCACGGAAAGTCTTCTTATGTGACACCGGGTTTTTGTTTTTAATACGCTAAATATTAGCGAAAACCTATAAAATAAAAATATAAAATTATAAATAAAAAGCGCGAATTTTTTAAAAGTTGGTAAACTTTTTAAATTTTGATCTTATATTCCTTTTATGCACATTAATTAAGACTAGTATAGTTTAACTAATAATTTAATTTTTAGTCAACCCTACTTTTCATATAAATTATCTGACAAATTAACTTTTTGTTCAATCTCTAAATAAAGGGTGATTTTTCAGTGTAAAAAAAGAATAAGCTTACTGATGCAAAAATGCTCAGTAAGTTTTGCCATTTCACCATGAATATACTTACAAACGAACAACGCTTGCAGTTTCAAATTATTGCACATTAGTCCACCAACCATTTTGCGAAAAGTGCGTACCGACGAGAATATTGCCGTGAAATATCCGTGAAGTCTCCCGTGTACAGGGACAAGCCAGTTGCAATTCCAGCCATTGAAGACAACATTACAGCTGCCATAGGTAAGATACCGGCCGAAATGCTGGAAAAAGTATGCAAAATTGGAGTTCACAGATGGACTACCTACTTTACTTTAAAATATACGGCAAAATATATTACCTTTACCATATAAACAGTTTCATATATATGTATAAGAAAATTTTTTTTATCAAATTCTAGAATAGGTTTCACTTAAAAGAAGTGCTTTTTAACTTGATGTTAGAAAATATTTTTATGAATTGTTGATCTGTTATTTTGTAAGTGAATAGTATAGTAGGATTCTAGATCATGTAATCATATTCTTTTTATAAATTATTTTATTGTAAAGAAACATGAAAATTTGTATTAGTACATTATAGAGAATAAAAATTGAGAAATTCCACAAAGCCAGCAGGATAGAATAATTAGTATTCTGTATGCCCAAAAATGAGAATTTTAGCAAAAAATTTCGAATAGTCTAATTTCAAAATAAAATATTAGAAATTAGCCCTTATTGGCATATGGGGTCAAAATGACCCAAAATTTTAAAAAGGTTAAGGTACGGAGCGGGATTTTGTTGTTTTGGCCGCCTTTGATAAACGATTCAACATCTCTGCATTGAAAAGCGAAAAAACAATATTTTATTATTATTGCTGCTTAAAATAACGTTAATTATACTTACCACCAAACTCTAAATTTGTAGGTTCACATCCGACGTAAACAATATCGTTTCATCCAATTATATTACCGAAATAGAACTTTATTGGGCAGACCTTTTATCGACATTTGTGCATGTATGTATTTTTTGAATAACAAATAATATTTTTGACAAATTTTAGTTAAACACAAATTATTTTGGAAGTAGGCACAAATGCGTAAATTTAAAATATAATAATAATTTACACTAAATTATTCTTATCTTACTATATTAAAATAAGGACAAAATAACGAGGGCGGATCAATAATCCAATATATGAAATGCAACACTGTTTCCATCAAGTAACACCTGTTAATAGACTACTGTCAAATTTTAAGCAAAGTTCCGTCATTTACTTTGCGTTTAACAGCTGTTCAATACATACAACCTCGTGGATTTTTTTAAAAATGGAAAAAAGTGAATTTCGAGTGCTCATTAAACATTATTTTTTGCGAAAAAATACGTCAATAAAACCAAGAAAAAACTTTATAAATACAATGGGGACTCTGCACAATCGATTTCGATGGTAAAAAGTGGTTTACTGACTTTCGTTGTGGTCGCACAAGTACAAATGACGCTGACCGTTCAGGACGACCAATTAAACAAATCCACGATATGGTGTTGGTGTTGGTTCGAAGAGTAAAAGTGCGTAAGATTGTTGTTGCCATAAGCAGTTCATATGGCAGTGTGGTTTCGATTTCAAATGACCAGTTGAACTTAAGAAAGCTGTCTGCAAGATGGGTGCCGCGTTTCCTCTCAATTGACCATAAACGTAATCGTGTGACAGGTGTGGTCTCAATGGCAAAATTCCATGAATTGGGCTACGAATTGGTACCTCATTCGCCATATTCTCCGAATTTAGCCCCCAAGGACTATTTTATATTTTCAAACCTAAAGAAATGGCTTGGTGGAAACAGATTTAGCTCCAAGGATAAAATTATTGATCAAACAAATGCCTATTTTATGGACCTCGAAAAATCATATTTTTTGGAAGTGATACAAAAATTGGAGAAACGTTGGACTAATTGTATTGAGCTAAAAGGTGATTATGTTAAAAAATAATTTTTTTTCCCAAAAAAAACTGTGTTTCATTCAAAAACTTACGGACTTATTGATCCGCCCTCGTACTTTCAATGGGACCTGTAGGTTTAGTATGTTTATTTGGTATGTCTTGCTGAGTTTACGTGAAAAAGCTTTTAGTGAACCTTATATACTAAGTGAATGAAATTTTTAATAAATTATTTCAATGAAAAGTTTCAATAGACGAATACCAGTAAACTTCATTGACTTAATGCAGACATTAATTAGCATCACGCAGATAATTCTTTCAGTGTGCAACCATACATAATTGATTTTGAATTTATGAGTTTTAATTATCCCATGTGAAAATCGTAATACCTGTGGTCATACATGATCATTTATTGCCCAGTTTATGATCATACGTGGATATACATGATCATATACTTCCATGGAAAGTTCAGTGTATGATCATATATGATCGCATATATTTTAACATATACTCATATCCGTTATTTGAGGGTATATGAGCATTATGTTCCAAAAAATAAAAAAAATGTTCGAATTTACGAGCTCCACAACCCTACAAAAATGCCTTTATGGAAACAGTATGGTGTGCCAAAAAAACGTTAAAAAAAATTATATAAAGGTAGCACATCGCCAATTTAGTTTCAAAGTTGTACTTGTTTTATTATTTTAAATAAATTAAAAATTAAGAAAAATTAAATATAGTTATTAGGATTTCGACTTATAAAATCTAATATATTTTTGGGTGTATATTACGAATATGAATAGTCGCGTATTTCGCGAAAATTTCATACAAAAATGTTCCATTTTCATCAAGAAATTTACTTATATTTGCCTCTGCGCAAAATTCTTTTTCGAATGATTATATGTCCACGGAATGTCTTCTTATGTGAGAGAGTATTTTTGTTAACAATTTCATTTTAATGCGCTAAATAATAGTGAGATACTAAAAAAAGTAAAATTTTACGTCCAATTACAAAGATAATTATTATCCTTTCAAAAATTAAAAACATAATCATGTCTAATGAAAGCCCTCGGTAAATAGATTACAAAAGTACAAAAAGCTGGATTTTTCGAAGACAACATTTTTAGATAGTTAGGAAAATACCAAAAAGAAATTGAATATTGTTGAGTTTTCAAAAATCGCGAATAATTTAAAAACCACAAACTAGTTTTCTGATTGTAGATTCGTAATTGTCATAATTAATTTTTATTAGATCAGATTTGAGAAATTTACTCATATAAGGCTTAAGCAAGATAAATTTTTACCTACATCTTTCAGAAAATTTTAATACTTTGAATAAAATATGTACTTCTATGTATAAATTTTAAAAATAGCAAACTACTTAAAAATTACTGATTTTTTTTTAAATTTTAATCTCATATTGCTTTTTTGCAAAAAATAAACTGTGTTTCATTCAAAAAGTCACGGACTTATTGATCCGCCCTCGTATATAAAGAAATGTGTTAGATTCTTTTTGTGGATTTAAATAAAAAATTACATACAAGATCGTCGTAAATTAAAATAATTTTTTTAGATTGTATGGTATATATTTTATATAACCTTTATTTAACAATGATAAATTATTATAAATTTTAGGTTTAGTGTACGAGTTGTTTTACATAACGAATAAATACCTTGCGCAACATTGATAGCGCGTTCCGCGCATATATTACTGCGCTGATGATTCGGAATTATAGACGATTAGAAAAATCCAAACGAAATAAAATGGAACTTAAAATTTAAACTTTATCGCATTTGGCGCGTGAACTTTTTAAACGATCGCGAAAAAGTTTCTAAATATTTTTAATGGACTATACGGCAATGCGATGAAGAATTTGATATTTTTAAAAATTGCAAAAAGTTATAACCCGTACACTACCAATTCATTCTCAGAAGTGAAAACATTAGCGGTTGGAACGGCAACCATGTCAATTAATGCTTTGCATCCAGAGAAAAGATTGGCTGCAATTCAATCAAAACCATTAACATTTTTGTAAGGATTTAGTTTTTTTTGGAATAATCTAAAATCCTTCAATAAAGCAAAAATGTTGTATTGGAAGTAAAAAAGGGAAAGGAAATAAAATCAATCCAATTATTTAATTATTTGTAATTCCAATCATCTTGAAAAATAAAATTCGTTTAGTATTTGTGTGCGGTGGAAGCAACCATATATTTAGTGAATATATTAGAAATTTGATACTATCTATCAAATTTATTAAAAAATTGTCAATATTCAAAAGTGATAACTACAAGTACGGTTATTCTGATCAAATATATCATTAACTAGGGTTTCAGTAGAAGCAACCAAATTGTGCATTGTATTGATAACACAGTTCAACACAAAAAAAAAATGACGGGATTCCGACAATTGATTCTTGTAAAGGTGAACAATTACAATATACGTGTGTCGGCGTTTTGATAGTCTACATCGGAATTTTATTTTAGAGGCGGTTAAAGTTTCCCAGCTCTGGCCTGTTCTTGCAGCATATCGGTATATAAAACTAGATTTTCATTACATCTGAGGTGTAGGGTATGTTCAGCAAATTTGTAGATAATGGTATGGAAAATATTTTTGTAGAACATATTAACCCTCTACCTCCTCCTCATAACGGCATTTTTTGGCTTTATTTTAATAAATTGTAAAAACACCCCGAAGAAGGGGAAGGTCGGGGATGAAATGTTCTACAAAAATGTTGGCAATAAAACTCTACTATATATGTCAGAACATACCAAAACCCAAAACTTAACACAAACCCCAAAAACTAATCAAATTCAAGATTGCTCATCAGATTTCTAGTCAAATTTTGGGATGACCAACATATTATAAGTCAGATTTTCGGATCACCTACATAATATTATGGTCATCCCAAAATCTGACTATAAATTTGATGAGCAATCTTGAATATGTCTGGTTTTTGGTATTTGTGTTTTGGGCTTCTGTGTGTTCTGACATATATAATATAATCTTAAGCCCAACATTTTTGTAGAACATTTCATCCCCGCCCTTCCTCTTTTTCGGGGTGTTTTTTACAATTTGTTAGAATAAAGCCGAAAAATGCCGTTATAAGGGGGAGTTAGAGGGTTAATTTGTTCTACAAAAATATTTCCCATACCATTATCTACAAAGTTGCTGAACATACGCTACACCTCAGATGTAAATAAAACTTTTACCGCCTCTAAAATGAAATTCCGATGTAAACTATCAAAACGCCGACGTATATTTGTTTTAGTCTCCTTAACAAGAATCAATCACCGGAACCCCGTAGTTTTTGAAAAAGTTTGAAATTGTTTTACAGTGTAATAGACGTCACTAATGATTTGTATTGATAAACAAATTTTATACTATATTTGTTTTCCTAACAAATTGTTTAAATTCAAAATTAGCCATTAAAATTAGCCTTTAAAATTAAGTGTTTGTGGTGTAGTGGGTAGAGAGGTACTCAGTACTCCAGATTTCCGAGTTCAAATCTCGGAAAAGGCAAACATTTAAAAAATAATTTTTTTAATTAAAATAAAATATTCAAATTTTTAAATGGCAAATACATCAAAGAAAATTAAAATTAATTGTGATGCAGTAAACAAGAGTGTGAGCTATGAATCTGAATGCCCAGGTACGATACCAGAAAAATTTAAAATTTTTCTTAAAATAAAATTTTGTGGAACGTAATAATATTTCTGTGGAATGTAATATTAAATTAGATATATGTACATTAATATTTACAACTAAAAATATAATTTAATATAAAGACTGTTGTCGTAACCTCCAGAATTCGATTGGGAACAAATTCGGTGGCCACAACTGATACTGTTTTCTGGGTGTGTGAATCAAAGGTTGTTGGAGATGAAAATCTAAAAATAGAGGGAAAAATATCATTTGTATGGGTAATCAATTCATTAGCTAAGAAAAAGTAATTTCACATATCGCTTTTCCACTCAGTGGTTGATATATATCAGTTGTTGTGAAAAAGTGTGGCACTTCCTCTTGTGCTTATCCTCACAATTTTTTCCATATTCCCTTACATTTATTCAAAATCAGTATTTTCCTTTTTTAGTAACATTTAAATTTGATCTCGGTCAGCACTTGTGGCAGCTACTAAAGTGCTGTGCCAGCCCTTTCCTGTTTGAATTTTTCTGACTGGGTTTGTTTTTATTATGCATATGATTAAAAACTGGTTTTTGGATTATTTTGTTACAAAGTAAGTTATATAAGTTTATAGAAAAACAGCAAAAAAAATAACAAAAACATTTATGTTACTTAAAATAACACTGTGAAAAATACTCTGTGAGTGCAGTTTCAGTCAGTTCAGTCACGACCGTGAGATTTTTATGATCTTTTTTATGAGCATTAAAAGCTACAACGCTGATGATATTCTTTTGTTTCGTTTATGCTTTTGTATATAATGTTTAACATTGATCATGACCCAGATATAGCACCACTTCAAATCAAATTTTTACATCGAAAATATTAAGATTAAGAACAAAATACAAAAAAAAAACAAATTACAGGAAAAATGCAATTAATTTTTCATTTTAACTTAAACTCTAAAGGCCTTTAACATTTAAAAAATATATATTTATGTTAGCTATGTTTTCAACGTAATACAAAATGTATAAATTATCAAGTTTTATATTTATGGTTGTTGTATGTTATTGCAACAAAATATTGAAAATAAATATCTTAGATTGCACCATTTCAAAATTTTGAAGAATCACTGTTCATCCATGCATTAAAATAAGAACTCAATGTCAAAATAAAATTGCATTACTTTAAGAAAGTTTTCGTTATCTTGTCATTTTTTCGTATTTGCCTGAGTGGTAGTCGGAGGAATGCCCGTAATTTCAAACAACAAGGTACATATCTAAGCACATGCTAAGAGCATGCTAAATAACCATCTTGTGAATTTTCTAGAATCGAATTCACTTTTGAGCGATCGACAATATTGCTTTCGTAGAAGCCGTTCTACAGGAGACCTGTTAGCGTTCCTCTAGAAACGTTGGAGTAGGTCCATTCACCGGTTCGGTGAGAACAAGTTGATTTCTTTAGATATTTCCAAAGCGTTCGACCGTGTGTGGTACGGCACAATTTTGTCGAAACTAATTGCTTTTGGTGTCAATAATGATTTCTCTCGATTTATTTCGAGCTTTCACAGAGATCGCTTTATACCTGTTGTAATAGACGGGATTTCATCCCAGAAGTTCCAGCTAAATTCAGGGGTACCGCAAGGTTCAGTTCTTTCTCCTTCTATTTTTCTCGTCTTTCTTAATGACTTTCTTGGTTTAATTTTCAACCCTATCTACACTTTTGCTGATGAAAGTAACATTTGTCATTCATTTTCCTTCGTTCGCAGGCCAATCCTAACTTAATCGGGACTTAATAGGGTGGATTCTTATGCACATAAGACCCAATGTTGTATGATAACAAATGGGCCTGTGTAGTATTCAGCGTCATCTGTTCAATTGGAGGTTATCGATATTGAGTAATCGGAAACTCTTGATGTTCTCGGCATGAGAATCCAGTGTGATATCCATTGGAATAAACACGTTTTTGAAGTGTCGAATGAAACATTCAAGTGTTCAAGTACTTCACCCCATCCAATCTTCTAAATATCTATACCACGTATATCCGGCCAAAACTTGAGTATAACTCCCATATATGGACAGGTGCTTTAAGGTCTATTTTTAAACTTTTGGATCATGTTCAAAGAAAAATATCGGCGCTTATCAATGACAGTAGGATGGGCGGCAATGTGGGCTGTGTGACACTGTTCTATCGATACTACCATGGGATGTATTCTGCTGAGATAAGTGAATTTATCCCTCGGGTCCGGGTTTTTGTCCGTAATACTCGCTTGTCCAGTAGAGAGAGCCCGTCCCTTTGTGGTCGATTGTCCAGTTAACCGCACAACACATTACAGGGAAAATTGGTTCATAAGTCGGACTAGTCGTATGTGGAATAAACTCCCCGCAGAGGTCTTCCCTGACAACTATAATATAGAGAAATTTAAGTCTAATATTCAAAAACACTACTCCCTCTGAATGTTGATACACAAAATATGTAATAGCTAATAACTGAAAGTTTTCTTTTCGTTTCATTTAAATCAAAAATCAACTTTTTCTTTTAAAATTTTGTTTATTCACATCGGAAATAGTGTATATAACAAAAAAAACAAGAAAACTTAAAGAAAATAACAAAAAAAGTCAAGATCCGTTCATTCGTTGTGGTCCATTTTTGTTGTTCTTAATAGTCAAGAACAAATTTTTGTGCAACAATTTTAACGAAATTGGTTAAAACCACTTTTGCATTATTTGTTATTGTCGTTGTTGTTTGTTTGTTGTTGTTCTTGTGTTGTTTTCGTTCATGCTTCTTAAAACGTCAAGATCAAGTGTGAAAACTGTTAGTTTCCGTGTAAATTTGTAGTAAAATAATCCATTTAATGTGACAAATCAGTAGAGATGACATTTACTAAATGGCACATCGTAATGTTCTTTAAATCATGTATCATGATGGAATTTTAAGTATTACTCAATATGTTAAAAGGCAAAATATTTAATTTTTCTTTTAGCTGTCTTCATTTCCTTTATTTGTAAAGTTTTTTACTTTGTTTTTGAGGTTTGTTTGCCTAACAAAAATGAATAGACATGGTATTGTACGATGTTAGCTTGTTTCTATTTTTTATTTTAATACGTGTTTAGAGAAATTGTTAAATGTGTAAACATTTTCTTAGTTTTGCCAACAGATAAGGTTATTTATTTTATTATTGTTGTGATAGCTTTATTAAAAACGAAGCATTTTCATCTTTAGAAGTTCTTCGAAATTATGGTAATAACATTTGAAAAATATTACTTTATTTCAAATAAATTTTTGAAACTTTGTAAGAATACCATTTCCGAACGTAACATGTAAATAATACTTCATTTATTCAAGTAGATCAATAATTTTACAATAACAACATATATATAATAATATCATTTTGCAACAAGTTTAGGATCTCCGTAGTTACCTTCAATGATTCCAATGCGAAATGAAAGTATGTATACTATTGATAACACAAAATCCCCAAAGGGGTTTGAAATTTTAGTTCAGATTTTTATTTTAAAGCGTATTGAAATATTAATGTTTTAGTAGCTTTTATTTTATGAAGACGCGGGATATAAAAAATATAATCGAAATCAGTTCAGTGATTCGAAAATTGTGAGATTTTGCCGTACAAAATGGTATATCTTAGTGCTTCGCTTAACTATAACAGTCTTACTCACAACTTCTGAACTGCTTCTCGATTTGCTAAAAAAAAAGCGAACAATCTGCTGGTATAAAATCTATCAACTTTCCTGAAATAATTACAGATTTTTCAATAATTTTTACTTTTAACTTTTTTATTTATTATATATAACGATTTTTTCTTATTGTCTTACTGTCTACTGACATTTTTGCTCTCTACTAATATTCAGCAAATTTTTTCAGGGGAGTAAATTGTCATTTGCAATTGACAAAAATTTAATTCAAAAAAAATATTAGTGCTCTTTTGAATAATTTTTAGTAGCTTTTTTTGCTATTTGCACATATACACTCATCAATGGCGACTGAAAATTTTGCTGTTATTACGGGAAATTTTGCTAATTTGAGCCCAGCGGTATTTTTGCTAATCTTAGCAACACATGACTGCTGACGTGTAGTACAATGAAAGTAGAAAAATTAATAACCGCTACTAAATTTTAGTAAATTTTTTGTAAAGTGGAATTGAAAATATGTTTGCTAAAATCGGCAAAAACAAATACTAAATATTATTAATACAAAATTTTAAATTTATTTTATTCATCGAGCATATAAATTTATACAAAATTAAAAAATAATCAAGCTTAAAAATCTTAAAAATTGTTAAAACATAAACGAAGTTATCATTTTGTTTCAATTTGGTAATTTCTGTTTTAAAAACTATTTTAGTCTATTTTTTCTTTACTTTTTAGGTAAAATTTTAATTGTTTTTAGGGCTGATTTTTAGAACTAAAAAAACTTTTTAGTGCTATTTTAAGTGGATGTCCGATGCCTTTTTTAATCTATTTAATATTTTAAGGCAATATAAGTTTGTAGGTGCAAGTTTTAATTAGAAATAACATTTCCTTCAATATCCACTTTTTTAAAATTAGTAATTTTGTTTTCCTAGTTTTAGCAAATCGGTTTTCAAAATCGTGTAAAATGATTTCTGAAATTAGCAACAAAAATTTGTAAATATTCTGTAAAAAATCTGTTATTTGTAAAATGTAAATAGCAAAAAGATTTGCTAAATAATAATTTTTTTACTAAAAATCAGTACAAAAATAGTAAAGTGGGATTAAAAACCGTTTACAAATTTTTCTACGTACTTTTTTTCTGAGTGTATAAATTAGAAATTTATGAAAAAATTTTTATGCTGCTTTTGGTTAAAAAAAAACTTTAATTATTATTCACCTTTGCTGGTGTAAGGCAATTAAAGAAAAGTTTAAATTCAATAACTTTTTATAGTTTTTGGAAATACCTAATCTAAAACAAAAAAAAAATGTTCAATATTTATTTATTAATTTAAGTTTGTGAGATATGAGAACAAATAAACAAAAGTCAGTTTACTATATGCAATTGTACAAGAGGGACAGGAGCGTTGAAGTAAAAATTTACCTCGAAATGAATGTAAACATAATAAAGAACAACTGGACAACATATATATCAAGAGTATTTTCAATTACTACCTCCCTGTGGAGAGGGCTTAAATTTTATGTGATGTTATTGACGTCGATTGACGACAATATAGTATGGAATGTTTTTAATTTTTTGTTAGTTTGACAAAAAAAATATTTTTGTACGAAACTTATGCAAAATGAACACCAAACTAAATCAATAAATTTTGTATTGAGTTAAAAATGTATGTGCTGCAATCATAGTCGTATCGAACACTTGTTGCATTCATAATAATTCTTTGCAGCTGTATCAAATTGCAGTTTTCTGTTTTGTTATAAATTTTTTTTTGGAACTGAACTTTTGTTTTGTTTGTTGTATGATCCACTACACACTATGTGAGTTAAAATGTTTATAGTTTTTGTTTTTCATATGTGGACCTCCTTATCTAACAAATAAACGATTTTTTTTATTATATTGTTGACAACAATAAACTAAATATAAACTGTAGCAAAGACTGTTAGTGAAATAGTGAATTACACGCTGCTACAAAAAAAAAAAAAAAAATTGCAAGAACTTGTGAAATGACCTAGTGTTGGTTGTAGGTTTTGAGGGTATATTGCAACTTATAAAACCGGTTATATAATACACTCAGCTAGACCTACAACCTACACTAGATAATTTCACAAGTTCTTTTTCAGTGTAGCACCGTGTTATTAAACTTCCAAACAAAGTGTACATTTGATATTAAACGGAGTATGATTAGAAAACTACTATGAAATATTTGATTTTGATTTTTATTGGATACACGGTGATTAATTTTTATGTAAATGATACAACATACGAATATTATTATTTTAAATGATAAACTATTGAAAAATCTTTAAACAAAAGCTGCCAACTGACACTTTTTTACCCTCTAAATATAAGACTGGGCCAGGGAGGGATTTATTAGAAATGAGTTCATATTTATTTGTTTATTTATTTGTTTTACTCCCTCTTCCGCACATCCAAATTTCTTCATAATCTGAAAGTTCATTCTAAAGAAGGTTACTTGTGTGCCTTGATACAAAATACTTTTATTGCAATTTTGTTAATAAAAAGTGGACAAAAGATGAAATGCTCCCTACGAGTTTTGTACGTTTCAAAAATTATTATTTATTTTGTCAGAATATTACAAACTTTAAAACAACTATTTCGTGTATAGCCTTATTTTTTTTTTTCATATTTGAATGCAATATTTTGAAACTGCATTTAATTTTTGTTATTTTTTTATTTTCGGTGCAATATTGTAGTTTTTTTTTGTGAGTTTGTCGAAATCAGGGCAAATTCATCATCGCATAAAGATAAGGTTTTATAGAATTGTTTCTGTTGTCAGTTGTTTCCTGGCCTACCCTCTATATCTCTTGCCCAAGCCACAATTTTGAGCTTGCATTTTTTGCGTTTAATATTTTGCGATTTTTTTTTTTTTGTTAAGTGTGTTGTTAATCTTTTTCGGTTTTTTATTATTATTATTTTATTTTTCAACAATACTTTATTTTCATAATATTTAATTTTTTTGATAATACAAAGGTGACCTCAATTTGATGAAATTATTTTTGCACATATTTTTTTGATAAGAATGATTTTTTTCGTAATTTAACAATGTTTTTGATTTTTTATTAAGTTAGTAAAATTTTAAAGTTGTTGTATTTTTATTTCTACTCTGTTCTAACTAGAGGCGTAAGTAAAAGTATTTATCTGTATACAATAAAACTATTTTAAGATAAAGTCGAATGAGACGAATTCTCTGATTCGTATAAAAACCAACTGCGTAGACGAACCCTCGGTTAAAACGAACCGTGCTAAAAAAAAGTTCACATCATTTCCCATTTATAATATGAACTTCTCACAAATTTGCAATTTTTTCTATATTGTTTTGTATATTCAAAAACCTTAAACTGAACAATCTGAATTTTTCTAGTTAATGTATCGCAAACAGTTTATTTGAGAAAATAATTGAAAATATTTACGAAATTTTTCAAATTATGGATTTTTAGAATTTTCTAAAAAAAACAGTCAAACAAATAAGCAGTTGTTTTAACAAAATTTTGTTACAAAAAGAATATTCAGTTCTACCAGCTTAAAAGCTTTTTACCTGTGTGTGGATTATTGGATTATTTTTCAGAGGAGAACTCTTTTAATTTTCAATACCATAATTTTGTTTATTTAGTCGACTTTTGGTAATTGCATATACAAATAAATTTTAATGGTTTTGATTGAATTCAACGTTTTTCACTGTGTATAGCGACCCTGTAAGTTTTTGATCTTTGTGACGAAATATTAAACATAAGTTTTAAAATTTGGGTCTATACCTTTTTATTAGTGTTTTCAACTCAGTTAATTGAGTCAATTCAAACTAAAAACCTAAGCATCATTTTAAAAGGATCTAACCAAGCAAAAACAGACATTACCAAGTAATTAAGGTAGTAAGTAACACACAAGGGGTTTCACTAGTTACCAAGCTATTTACTCGCTTAATAACTGTTGTCACAAAAATAGTGAGAATTATCAGTTACCAGCATAGTTACTCATAGTGAAGAAATAAGTGGTTACTTACAATAGTAAAGTAAGTAGTTATTCTTAGTAAAATAATAGTGAACCTTACTCAAGTATAATTTTTTTACTTAAAGAAATCGAAAAGAATAATTTGTATTTGAATTTTTAAAAAGAACATTTAAAATGTCTACTTTTTGCATTAAAAAATTTAAGTTAATATAGATAGAATATATAAATGGAATGCTATTTCACATTAGAAACCCTTTAAAGCAGGGGTGCCCAAAAGTTCCTTATGGAAGAGCAAACACCAATACATTTAAAGAATAACTAATTTTTATTCAATATTTTTTATTGTAAAAACAAATATATACAAATAAAAATATTTCATATCATACGTTAAACAAAAACAAAATCTACATTGATGATCGCTATCGTCAATGTTTACCAGCAAAGCATACGAAAGTGTTGTTGCTTTGCACTTGCGTGTATACAGTGAAGAACGACAAAAAAAATAATAAGGCAATGTTGTTTGTGTATTTCGTATTGCTATTGCTGAGTGCTCCATGTATATTAAAACACACAGCCTATAGCTACGTGCTTTTACAAAAACAAATGAGCACCAAGAGCATAGAGCTTGGACACCCTTGCTTTAAAGTCTTAACATTTTTACAAAATCACTTTTACAGCAGATAATTTCCTATTTTGTTGTATAGTTTTTCAGAACAAATTAACCAATAAGTATTTAAAAAAACAGAAATACGAGTTCGGTACTTATTTCAGTAAATACCAATAATTCATTATTTAGCATTTACTTATACCATCCAGGTAGGTCATTATTTTGTATTTTTAAGTAGTGCAAAAGATAATGACCTATCATTACATGGTACACAGTAATGACCTGTCATTACCATGTTTTCGATGTAAAGTTATCAAAACGTGGTATTCGTGGTACTACTGGATTCCACGACCCAAAATAAAGTTTAAGTGTCTCGGGGTTTTCGTGTGTTTATTCAAACGTTGAAATTTTACTTACAGTGTAATTATTTGACCCAACTAATCGGTTAAAATAGATCGATTAACCGGTTAAATTTATAATATGGAGTATTTCCATTATTTCTTCTAAAAACTTTTCAATTTTCCTTACTCTACCCAAAGAAAAGCTTAAAAAAAGTAAATAAAATTATTATTATTATTATTTTCTTTGAATAAATGATTTCGTCCAATTAAATTCTCTCTGTGTAGAATATACAATATTAGCAATTCAAATTTAAAATTGATAACCGTACGTAAAATTAGCAATACAAATGTTTATACAAAAAAAAAAAACGAAAAAGGTTAACTTAATTGACAATCTTAGTTGTTTTATATTTACATTAACTTTACCTTCATTAATTAAAAACATTAAAATTTACCTGTTTAAGACATATAACTATTTACCTTTGTAATAAATTTAAAAAAAATCATCGGTGTCGAAACCAGCAGAAGATCATATTATAAAAGAAAAGACGTTACCCTACAGAGCAGTCCTGGTTAAGGAGTGAGAACTACCAATGGCAAAGGACCTTTAGAACAATTCTTTGGGGATGAGACAGGCACAACTATTTATCAACCTTCATTCCAATGTGAAAGTTTTGGACCTTGCTAGGAACGACATTAGGTTACTAATCACTTCGGATTAAACTACCATTTGTGGAACATGAATCTATTATAATCGCATCTGTTCCGACTATGTCTTGAGGGAGACGAAATAACCATCCACATTTTGTGTGAGTGTGTTGTATTGCATAGGAGCAGAAGGAAAATTTTTCAAAAGGAAATTTATAGATATTAGGAACTCTTCTCCATCTTCTGTATAAAAGTTAATAGGGAATATCATACAGAATTTAGATTAGTTTTATGATCCTTGCTACAAAATCCATACGCGTCGCAGTGCCGGCCGTGGGGCCAGATCTTCACTAAATAATACTCTAGAAAACATGTGATTCTCATTAGAACCCGAAGTTTTAGAAAAGATAGAACCTCCAAAATAGGCAGAGCTTACACAAAATATCTATTAAAACGTATATTCTTGTGCATATAGCACTACAACGTTTTCTTCAGAAAATCTACAACGAGTCGGATTTTCAGTGCTCAATATTTTACGATGTGTATTTTAAAAATTATTTTTTATTGCCTTAGTTAAAAGTTCTAAGTAAAATAAATTACTATATAATAATTTGAAGTCAATTTTATTTTCACAAAACTAAATTTTCTAGATTGAAAACCTATTTGTTTTCAATTTTAAAATATTTTATATTTTTATATACCCCAATAATAGACGTTTCGTTAAAAATTAAATTAAAAAATTTATAAAAACTTCAAAAATAACATGAAATTGTAATTGATTTAAGTTATGTTAAGTAATTGATTTAAGTTATTATAAAAAAACTTCGAAATAGTTGAAGAAATGTAACAACTTTAAAACAAGTTGTTTTTTAAATAATTAAGAATTCGGTTATTCGTAATTAATTAAGAGAAAAAATTTGCCATTTACTAGTTGAGGACCAGATAGCTGATTCAAAACTTTTATTTTAACTTAAGGACTTTTGACAAACAAATTATTATTGCATTTTTAATACAAAACTTTTTCAACTCTAATTTTTTAAACCAGGTAGTTAAAGTCAACAGTGGCAGTTCTTTCAATTTTTTCTTTGATTTACGTAAAAACTCTACAAATATATTTAAGAATATCTTATTGGTTTTTTTATAAAATTTTCTAATTTCCCGAAATTTTCTTTTTAAAAAGTTATCAGATGTCTCCTAAGACACCCAAATCTTGTAAGTCATGATTCTTTAAAAAGTCTTAGGATGCTTTTACCAAACCAATGCAGTATACTTAACTTAATATTTCACAAAAAGCAGCTCCTTGTGTTCTTACTGATGATTATAAAAATAGAATTCTTTTTTTATGAAAGTAATACATTTATATTGCATTGAACGGTTAATCGCCAATTTTTCTGTTTTATCGACCCAAATAACCGATAAATCATTTACCGTCATTTTTCCTAGAATATCCTAACCTTTTTTTATATACATTCGATTGATATCAGACTGGATTAACATTATTGGTTATTTTGTAGACATCAGTGCGTATGATAAATATTTTATTAAATTTATTTATTACTCATACGAATCGATAACTTTTTTGATTGCAAAGAGCTAACATGGGCTGCAATAAGTCATCATTTTCGGTACTTTTCTCTTTTTAAAGTACAAAATAAAAAAAATCTAAAAAATTTTTAAAGTTGGGTCTCTGTTTAGTTAATGAAACTTTATATTTAATTAATCAAATAAAAATTGTGGTATAAGAGAACTTATATAGCAAACAAAATACATGTATGTACATATTTTGAAATACTGTTTTAATTTTTTTTTTGTTTTTAACTACAATGCCAGATCAAGAACTATTTTACTATTGTGAATACTGCTAAAAAAACATATTTTCTATAAATTTATATAATTTTATCAACAGTTTTAAAACGCAGGCTTTACATGGAAAATTTAATGACGGAAAATTAAGTAAATTAGGTTTTCTATTTTAAAATACATTCATTATATTTAACAGTGCCTAAAAGCATCATTCTTAAATATTTACACACAAAATATTTCGGTAAAAGCCATCTAAAATACTTATTCAATTAATTGAAAAACAGTTAAAAAAGGACTATATTCAATATATTTAACCAACTTTTTTAGAGCAATTATTTTTATTTAAAAAAATAGAATTATTTAATTTTCTATTTTTAAAAACATAAAACATAAAATACAATGTATAACATTTAACTCAAAATATCAGCTTATTTAATTGATTCTTCATTTAAAAACAAGCTTTATATATTACTTTTTCAATAAACTTCAATCGCTGACAAAAAATATATTGTATTCGTTGCAATTGCTTTGTAAAGTTGTTTTACGGTAATTTAGGGCAATTTTCAAAAGAGAATTTCAGTTATTATGTGGTTGCCAACTCGCCAAAAACCTCATACTATTGCTTTAATATGTTGTTAAGAACATTATATATCTTATACGTCGTTTAAAAATAAAATAGCCCTTTTGCAAAGTGGGGTTAAAAAAATCATTTTTGATGCATGTTTGTTTGAACTTATTTTTTTCGAATTTTATATGAATATTCCATACAAGTTTTAGTAGATATAGACTTGCTAAATATTTATAGATATAACTGCTAAAAAATTAAGAATTTATAAAACCGCTGCCAAGTTTTGCAACTTCATTGCTTATCTTTTTTTAAATTTAAACAAAAATAATGGTAATAAAAGTATTACAAAAAAAAAATAAAATAAAACAAATAATTAAATGTCAGGTGTCGTTCACAAGTACACTCAGAAGAAAAATTAGTGGAAAAATTTGAAAACGATTTTCAATCCCACTTTACTATTTTTGTTCTGATTTTTAGTAAAAAAAATTATTATTTAGCAAATCTTTTTGCTATTTACATTTTACAAATAACAGATTTTTTACAGAATATTTACAAATTTTTGTTGCTAATTTCAGAAATCAATTTACAAATTTTAGAAAGCTGATTTGCTAAAATTACAACAAAAAAATGTACTAATTTTAAAAAAGTGGATATTGAAGGAAATATTATTTGTAATTAAAACTTACACCTACAAACTTAAATTGCCTTAAGCTGTTAGATATATTAAAAAATGGATCGAAAGTTAATATACCGACTCATTTTTAAAAAATAAATTATATCAAAATGATAAATTTGTTTGTTTTTGCAATTTTTAAGCCTTTGGTTTTTTTTGATTCTGTCTAAAAAATTTTTTGAGAAAAAAAAAATAAAATAAAAAAAATTTCGATGCTCGATAAAAAAAAGATAAATTTTAAATGTTGTACTAATATTAATAATACAAAAGTTTACTAAAATTTAGTAGCGGCAGCTAATTTTTCTACAAATTTCATTGTACTACACGTCAGCATACATGTGTTGGTTGTTGTTGTTGGTCTCAAATTAGCAAAATTTTCCGTAATAACAGCAAAATGTTCAGTTGCCATTACAGACTTTTTTTGGTGAGTGTAGTTTTAGGTATAGATATAAAATTTAAAATACATGGGTATATATGACCGTATATTTCACATATTTATATGTCCATATATGGGCATACATATACCTAGGTGTTACCTCGTTTTTCGATTCCATCTCAGCAAAAATGAAGCTGGCAAAGAAGCAATAAAAGCATCCCTACTATGGCAAAGGCTCTGATATAAAAATACTCTTTTTATAAACAAATACACAATTCTGCATTAATAAAAAACCTTTTTTGGGCAACATTGAAATATTTTTCAAAAATTTTAATAAATTTTTGGACAAATTTAAAGTATTTTTGGATAATTTTAAAACTGGTTGGACAATTCTGAAACATTTTTAGACAATTTTAAAATATTTTTGAAATATTTTCAAATAATTTTTGGACAATTTTAAAACATTTCTGGACAATTTGAAATAATTTTTACACAATTGTAAAATTATTTTCGATCATTTTAAAACATTTTTACATAATTTTAAAATTATTTTGGAAAATTCTGAATTAAACCTGGAAATGGTGTAGTGTTTAATAAAATACAAAGTGTAAAAATGCACAAATTGTGTTTCCATAACTACTTAAAGCTGAAAAAATGCATTAAAAAACATTGAAATGTTTGACTTGAATAATCAGAAAACAATATTTTGAATAAATGCATTAGATTCAGAAAATATACGATATACTATAACTTTAGAAGCAACGAAGAGTGATTTTTTAAGATATGCATCAGCTTTATATCCAAATCACTAAATTTGAAATATGAACACATGAATTCTTTTGGGAGTACTTAGAATAACACCAGAAAATTATAAAAGAATGTTAACTGAAGTTTAGGAAGCAATGAAAGAAGTTATGGCCACAGAATGACTACCATTTTTTTTGCTGGGCATATATAGTATATAAATATGCGGCTGAAACATAATTGTTCATATATGAAAATTTTTCACCACGATAACATATTTAACATTATTTTCATTGTAATTTTTAGTTAGTTTCAGACAAGTTGCAACCACTTTCTTACGTCGTGTTTCGTTCGATTGTGCGATAGTGCTGTCATTGGTCTTTACGATATCCGGTCCGACTAGGATTGGAAGTCCTAATTTGTAGTCTTTTTGGTAATATACAAATGTTAACGACCATTGGTTTAATGTAACCCATAAAAATTAAGCCCTGAATATAGCTCAGGAAGAACGTCATAGTAACAATATTAACCATGACTTTCAGTAAGCAGCAAATATGTATGATGTTGCTCGTAGAAAAATATTAATAACAACAGCAACAGTTAAGGTAACACTATACACTTTAGTGGTTATAAATTGCAATAAAAGTAAAAAAAAAACTGAAAATTGCAATAAGAAAACGAAAACAACAACACCACTTTATGGCAAAAACAACTGGATAAAAAAGTAACCCATACTATAATTTTACTCCACTAGTAGTCATCATATTGTGCAGACACCAAAGACTGTCTACCTTAACATAAAAGCTGTACTTACAATTGTGTGTTGGTTCTTTTTTTGGATCCATCATCAACAATTTTTCAGCAACAACAATTCCAAAGAACTGGCAAAACAACGGAAGGAAGGATTATTATCATTTTTATAAGATGCTGTTTTCTTTTTACTATCTAGTTCAGGGTGTTGTTGCCGATGTTGTTGCTGCTGTTTTGTTCTTGTAAACATTTATGTATGCATTATATGTTGTGCTGTTGTTCTATAAAGAAAGAAAAACAAGTACATTTACTTCCATTTCGTATTCACTCTCTTACTCTATAGTGTATAGTTTGTCTGCTGATGTCTATACAACTGTATGAAGTTTGGAAGCACCTGTTGCAAATATTCATTCATTCAATGTTGCCCGAATACATAATAGACAGCAACAACAGCAACGTATACAGTAACAATAACTTCCACAGCAACAACAAAACTAGACACTTATTAGAACGAACCATTAGGGAAATATAAATTGTATATTATTTGGAGACCATCAAATTATGCAACTTGTAGTTAACAATTTTTTATTACCATTTTAGTAGTTTGGTCATTAATGGGAAACAAACTAAAACTAGAACTGAGCAGGGGTTGCTAAGATAAATTTAACTTGAACCAAATTTGACATTCTCAGAATGAAAAATTTGTTTTTAATAGATTAGATAATAAGAGTTTTTTATTTATGAAATATATATAAACATACATAATCATACATTGCTCTATCATACTTACATATCTATCAATCATTCATAACTATTCATGATTATATATGTCAATGCATAGATTAATACATAATCATACATGTTCTCATGTTTTTTCATATATCTTTACATGATTCACATACGCTCATATATTAGTATATATGAACCTACACGATGTCGGATCCGATGATATATGGAAATATGCATGGAAGTATAAGATCATGTATATCCACCTATGATCATATACACCATTCATTGTATGATATAATGTATGTTCCTATATACTTCGATTTTTACATGGTAACCTCTGATAGTAACAGATTTCATTATACTTAACAGACAGATTCCTTTGTGCACCTAAAATATATATTTATATAATATTTTTCATTTGTCAGTTTCGAGATCATAATTAAATGTTACTATGGAACAGCAAACAATAATTTATAAATGTAAGATTAAATGGAAAAAATTGTGAAGATCAGCGCTAGAGGAAGTGACACACTTTCGACATTAGCGACCAGGTCATCGTCAGCCTCATTCTGAACCACTACACACAACAACTCATTTTTTTGAACAGGTTTAAAAAAATTATAAACTTCATCGTACATTGTATATTTGTATGTAAATTTTGTATATGTAATTTCATGCGCGGATCAAGGGGGAGGGAATGAGGGTGATATATCCCCCCACCAAAACGATTTAAAAAATAAAATTATTATTATAATACACAACAGTCTTTGCGGCGTGAAATGTTTTTAAACTAATTAAGATATGTTAATTCTGTATATATTATTTTATAATTTATTAGGTTCAGGATCATAATTAAATGTTACTAAGGATAGTAAACACTAATTTTTTGAATCTTTTAGAATTTGATTTCAAATAAATTTTCTTGGCAGACTTAAAGAGTTTAAATAACAATTATCTGTTATGACATCGAAAGCAAACGCAATCTTATTTGAAAGACATGAAAATATAAATTGCATTAATTTGCAAATTGCAAAAACAAAAATTAAAAATTGTCTATTATATTACCTAAAGCCTACACAGTATTTGTGGGAGAAAAAGATATCTAATTGTTAAAAATATCTTTTATTTGATTTTAAATGAATCTGATATTCCTTTGCAAATTTAAAGAAATTAGGAAGATTTTATAAAATATAATAGAAAAAACAATACAAAAAGTTTTACCGGTTAATCGATCTATTTAAATAATTTGTTTCGACGTTAATGAAATATAAGCGATTAATAGAGGAATCGGTAATCGATTAACCGAATTGAAAACACTAATTTCAAACCAAAGAAGCAAAAAGTTGAAATTAATAGAAATAGAAGTTAAAAATAAAATACATAAAATCTTGTTAGTGTAATGACACTTCAATCATCGATAAGGACACTTCAATCATCGATAAAATCTTGCGTAAATTTTGATAAACCCGCTTAAAATTAAGATTATTTTCCACATCTCGAAATATAAGTGAGATTATTAAAAAGACAATAAGACAGGGTGTCTTTAGTGTTAACCGCCGACTTCGAAGAATTTTGGATTTGTGATAGATGAGACAAAATTAATAAGCACATTTTAGTAGTCCATGCCTATCTCTAGGCATTAAAAAACATAAAATACATATATAAATTTGTTTGTATTATATGAATATATGTTTGAATTTTAATTACTTCAAAAAAAGCAAAAAAATTGATACTCAGTTGCCCAAGTTATGAAACCACAACCCACTCTTTTAAAATATTATTAATATAAACGAATATGGTGCTGTAGGGAAAGTCGGATGAAAGCCGAACTAGCAAAATCGAAAACGGCAAAACACCCCTACTTTAATCATGTGACGTATAAAATATGCTCAAATTTTTATTTAGCAGCTAGCTCTCTGATATACATTTCAGTTGAATACGCATTATCATTAAAATTTCTACTATATTCTCCCACCCACCAATCAACCAATTACCTTAAAATTGTACCAATAAAATTATACTCGTCCGTTTTGTTTAAAAATTTCTTCCATTTGAACGTATTCCTTACCATCCTTTGCCCATTTCGAAGATTTCTAATTTGCCATTTAATCACCATTTCTCGACGACTAAATAGAAAAAGATGTTGAAATAGAAAAAAATAATTAGAAATGTAAAAAAAAATTAACCAAGTGGACAAAAGAAAAATGCTAAAATGAAAAACTATATGTACGGGTGATGCAGTTACGACCCGCCGAATTTCACCAGAGTTAAAAGTTAGCAATTTTACCTCCGACCACCAATCCGAAAATTTTCAAACCGCTGCCATTTCGCAGACATGCATTTTCGGGGATGGTTGTAGTGAACATATTTTCATGAAATGAGCCAAGGAATACGCTGGTGAAATTCGGCGGGTCGTGACTGAATCACCCTGTATAGGAAATAATTAAGACACTCTATTTTAGTTTTAATCGTTTTATTTTGACCTTATTATGAAAATGTTCTCTATAAAGCAACTTTTGTCCATTTTGATGGATTTCTATCGATTTTTTTTTTCATTTAAGCGTCATTTCATTTAAGCGCCATTTAAACGATTTTTTTGTGTGGATTTTTTCTTTGTTTTAAATAAAATAAATAAAGTTAAAAAATAGCCAAAAATTGTATTTAACAGAATTGGATTGATTTAAATTCAAAAAGGTTCCCAATAGTATAAAAAATATCGTTTTATGGTTCTTTAGTATTGAAATTATAAACCGCGAATATTGCGAATACAAGCGCTAACTTTGAAAAGCGGCTACCATCATTGAATTCAGCATACCCAATTTAAGTATGCTAAACGAGTAGAGTGCACAGCTTCTTAAAATTTGCGACTAGTAAAGTATTATTTTTAATCATTCATTTAGTAAACGTGAGCGCAAAGGCAGTGTAATATATTTTAAGTAACTTAAGCAAAAATTAAAATATATTTTTAATTTTAACGAATAGTAAATAAATTTGAGCTTCGAAAATCGAAAATAGATGGAAAAAGCTTATTTGTACGGGTAATCATTCACTAACTGAAAAATGTAATTTCACATAGTCATTTTCCTTAGAGTGTGTGATATAAATGCCTGTTCATAACCATGAGTTATTTGTGTTGGGTGGTTCAGAAAGAGGCTAAAGATGACCTGGTCGCTCGCACTCCCTCTAGCGCTGATCCTTACAATTTTTTCCATTTAATAAAAAAAAAATAGTATTTACTATTCGTTAGTATCATTAAAAATTTATGATCTTGAGCCTGATAAAATTAAAAATATATAATTAAACAGATAGATCAAAAATATTCAAAATTTACAAAAATTAAAATATATATACATTTCTTTATTATTTATTATAATTATGTTTTGCTAAATGAATAAATTTTTTAAGCCGCAATCAGTTAAATATAAATATTTTGGGTGTATTAATTATACCAAGTTAAGTTAAAGAATAAGAATAAGCCTTTATAAAGCAGGATAAATCGGGATAGATGGTCAGGTTACTTATCAAGCAATTTAACATCCTATTCGTAATATACTCTCTCGCAGTTCTGAAAAAAAATGTTATACACTCAGGTTAATATGGTGGTCATTTAACATATAAGCACAACAATAATTTGGAACTATTTTGATTTGTTGCACAAAAATTTCTTTAAAAATAGTTAAAATAAAACTAACCACTTTATGTTTTCGTTTTTTATACAATAATAGCATGATGTCATAAACTGTACAATTATTTATTTTTATTATATTTTTTACATTTTGTGTAGTTTTAATTTTAACAATAAAATAAGAAAAAACCTCTATGCAGTTTGCTGCTGTTGGTTTTTTGTTCTCTTTCATACAATAAATTAGATAAAATTTTATTAAAAACTACCAACTTATGTTGGCGTTCATTTAACGTTTCGAAATAAAAAAAAAAATATACAAAAACCCGGGTTCGAGGTTTGCATGTGTAGAATATTTTTCTTGTTTCGCGTTAACATTTTTGTGACTGTTTTTTTTTTTGTGTGTTTGCAGTCGGTCATAAACAAAAACATGCATTGTTCGTTTAGAACGAAAAAACGAAAAATAATGAAACCAAACTATAACAGTAGGGGAAAGTGTATAAGAATAGCTAGAAAAGTAGGGAAGTAAGAGGGTTAGATATGGTGATAGAACCTAGAATCAAATGGGGGGAGTTAATTTTACTATAAAAGTATTAAAGATTGTACAGGAAATACAGTTTTTATTTAAAATTTTCATATTTAGTTATGACTGCAATAACAATAGAAGCCTTTCGATACTTACACGGATAATTAATAGAGAATCCAAATCCCGCGTTAACCTAGTTTTTTGTGCACCATATGTGATATTTGGGGGATAGAAATTTTACCATTTTCTTATACATTTTTTGTTTAGCAACAGTCGAAAATTATCGATTATTGCCAAATATATAATATTAGAGGCTAGTTGGTAGCGTACTAGCTTATCAGTGCGGGGATCGTGGGTTCTATTTCCACCAGAGGTACTAGTCTGTTTTCATTACAACGAGCCAATATGATTAATAAAAATAAAATAAACAAATTAATATAATATTAATATACTTAAAAAAATAGTTTTTATATTTACACTAGGCAAAATATGTAACCATACTAGGGCCTACGATCAAGATCGGTTAACCGGGTAGACCGGTTTTCATACTCGGTCTTACGGTCTACCAGGTCTTACGGTCTACCCGGTCTTTCGGTCTGACCGAGTAGAACGGTCTACGGTCTACGTGCGTACTTTTGCAAAATAACTTTTTTTTTTTTGAAAATGCTAAAAAAAAATTTCTGAATATTTTCTGAAATTTCTTTTTTTATTTGAAAGTACAATCCTTCCGGTTAATAATGGAAAATAATTTCATTCAAATGGCTGCCTCGGCTGGCCATGCAGTAGACTACACGATCGGTCCAATTTTTAAGCACATTATCGATTGTGTGCAGCTGTATTTCACCAATGGCTTCACGAATATTGTCCTTTAAAGCGTCAATTGTCTCTGGCTTGTCGGCGTAACACTTATCTTTGACGGCACCCTAATAGTCCAACGGTGTCAAATCGCAGCTCCGAGCTGGCCAAACGACATCAGCTCTGTGGCTGATAATGCGATCTTCAAAAAAAGGCGAAAACATCGAGTGTAGCTTCGGCTGTGTGGCACGTAGCGCCCTCCTGTTGAAACCAAATGTTACCAATATCCTCCTCTTCAATTTTTGTGAACAAAAATTCGTTCAACATGGCCCGATAACGATCGCTATTGACTGTAACGGCCACTCCTTGTTAATTTTTGAAGAAAAATGGCCCTATTATGCCTCTGGACCAAAATCCGCACCAAAGAGTGACTCGTTTTGGGTGCATCGGCTTTTCAATGTATGCGTGCGGGTTTTCTGTGCCCCAAAAGCGACAATTTTGCTTGTTTACATACTCGCCAAGATCAAAATGAGCTTCATCTGAAAAGATGACATTCTGCAACATTACCATGATTTTCAAAGTAATGTCGCAATATTTCCCAGCGTTGTTCAAGCGTATACACAACCATATTCGTTCAGCGGAAGGATAAAACTAATGATATGTCAATTCAGACAAATCAGAGTGTTACCATTCACGAAATAAGCACTAGCTGAAAAAAAAACATTAGATGGCGGACCCTATGCTTTTTATTTTTTTTTTCTAAAATTATAGCACTTTTGCAAAAATAGTGCCGTTTTAAATATTTTTTCAAAGAGTTCTTTTTTGCACAAAAAATTATTTTAAAGAAAGTACTTGTAAACATAAGTACTGTTTACATAACATTATTTAAAAAAACGTGACATTTTCATGAAAATGTATGGAAAACTCAGTTCTTGGTCGAATTTATGTCTACACTATTTCTTCAAATCTTAAACCCATTTAGAGCTTCGGCGTAAAAACGCACTACTACCTGAAAAATACCGTGCTATTTTCAAACGAAAATTCAACTTATTATAGTTTTTTGTTGTATTAGAAAAACACAAGTCAAATAGAGAACTTTTTTCAAAAAGTAATTTGTTTTAAAAAAAGTACTTTTTTTTAAAAAGTACTTGAAAAGTATTGTTTTTATTAAAAATTATTTTTTTTAAAAAACGCACCCAAAAATTATTAGTTTTTACAAAAAGTATTTTTTTTTTTGAAAAGTACTTTTTTTTTGCTAAAAGTACTTATTTTTACAAGTACTTTTTTACGAAAAAAAATCTACAAGAAAACCCATTATATTAAAGTCAAAAATATATGTTATTCATACATTTTAGTATTCAAAAAAAGTTTTTGGGATTCTTGTTGTTTAACGATTTTGCTAAAATTTTATTCGAAATATTGCAGAATATCCTTTGGAAATTTGTGAATTAAAAATTCTTAAATTAATCGAGGTATAATTGAAAATCGACACCAAATAATACCTTTTTGTCAGATGGGTTGGAAGTTAGCAAAAGTAGGTATGTGTTACCTGTAGTAGTCAAAACAAAAACTATTTACAATTATTGCAAAAATTGTGATGTTTATGTTAAATTTCCTTACATAGGCTGTTTTATAAAAATGGATTTCTCGAAATCCCTCTCAGATTTTTTTTTTCGGTTTGTCCTATCTTGCTTAGTTTTTTTCTTTTGAAAATTTTGGTAAAGATCACACTTTGACCTACCTGCGCGGAAGGGATCCGAGAGATCAAATATTATAACACAGACATAGAGTAAAAAAAATCTATAACTCGAAGTCTCCGTAATGCGCGTAATTTCAAGCAATTGATACCTAACAGTGCTTACATACAGTGTAAACTCTACACGGTAGGCATATAGCACTGGTAACTATCTATTGCTTGAATTTACAGGCATAATTTGAAGTTTTTTGGGATAATAGTGATTCGAGTTATGTTAGTTCGACTGTGCTACACAGAGAAAATAGATTCATTGTGACAACCGAATTTCCTGCCAACTGAATATTTTGGTTACAGCAACCGAATTATTTAGTTGTCCAAACAAATGTTTTCCTGATACACTTGAAATATTTGGTTTTAACCGAAATTCTGTTGCATTAACCGAATTTCGGGTGCGTCAAACAAATTCATCGATGGCTCCAACTAAACCATTCGGTTGGCAAGAAATTCAGTTGTTACAATTAATCTGTTTTCTGCTTCTGCACTGTATTTGGTTAGATTGAAGAGCATTCGCCTTTCAGGATCATCCAAAAATGGATGAAATACACCAGATAATCGGTATGCACTTGGTGTGCACTCTCCAAAAAACTACGCGATAATAAATAGACCTGTCTAGCAGAATAATTCAACAACCCTCGAGTTTGCCCTTTAGATTCCCAAATCAACCCCAGCAAGAACCCCAATGACTCTTCCCGTGCTAAAGCTTCTCATGCTACTAATATTAAGTGTATAAACTTTGGTAAATTTCATTCACATCGTTTTCAATATAAGACCATATCCGACTAAAAAAAGAGACGTCAGCCTAATTTTCTTTTCATTATAAACGTGTTCCACTTAGGCCGAGTTTCGGGATGTGAGTTAAACTTGGTTTAATTAAACCGAAAACGAATTTTGTCTGCCATTTCCATGTTTATTAACATAAATTTGTCGGAACTTTTCGTTACATATAATTTTGGCCCTCATTGAAATAAAATAAATTAAAAATCAATATTCAAGTTACAAACTGCGATAAACTGAGTTTAAAGATAATCTTCATCATAAAAACTCGGCCTAAAACATATTTCTGAAATTTTTTACACAAAATTTGATTTGTCTCTAAAATTTTGTTGTAAAAACAATTTGATGGAATTGCTTTATGAATTTATACAATACATAATGTAAGTGTGTATAGTACGCGACATTGTGCAGCCATACGCTTGATGAATTTGACTCTATGTTATTATTTTATGCATTTTTTTGTTATACAAAAAATATACAGTTTATTTTGTGTTATTCTTTTTTTTTAGCAACAAATATTTTTTCTATTTACGGGAGTACAAATGTAAGAAAAAGAACATTAAAAAATATATAAATATAAGAAGAGTAAGTGCATAACATAAAATAATGTATATGAGAATAAGAAAAATGTGAGAATAAATAAAAAATATATTAAAAAATTCGTTATATGTTTTTTAAAAAATCGTAGTAGGGCACATGGGGTAAATAACGAAAATATAGTGGAAACACTAAAAACAAACGTAGAAAAAATCTAAAGTTTTAAGATGAAAAAAAGGCAAGTAAAAAAAATCCTGCCAGTCAGGGGTTTAGGATATAGTTCTATTTTCCTTTCATAGAGTATATGTATCTCTAAGGCAAAACACCAGCACTAGGTGTGGGTAATAGAAGCGATAAGTAGTTAGTAAATGAGTTGGGTGTCTGTTTCTTTCTCATATTCCTTCTATTTCGTTTATATACCTCCGTGCAAGGACATTTTAAAAGCAGCAGTAAAAAAACCGAAAGAAATATAGCCGAAAAAACTATCGCTGAAAAACAATTTCATGGATGTTGGAAAACTCACACTTGCGCAATTCTAAAAAGTTGAATGCACAAAAAATATATAATTTGCTGGTATATGCAACAGGCGGTTGTTTAATATATAGAAACAAATTTTTTGTATCTTTATATTATATATATTTACTCTAATAGATAAAGTAATATCCTTAAAATGAAACATTTGTTGATTTTTTTATTCTTTGAAAATATATAGGAAAACATATTTTGGTTTTATTTCTTTAGATACATACTACCAAAACTCAACAGGTTTCTGGAAAAGTTTTTCAATAAAATTCTTAGCAAACAAAACGGTTTAATTTTTGGCAATTCTAAAAATTGTTTTTTGCAAAATTTAATATATTCTAACCAAATTTTTGTGTACTTCTTATTAGAGACCCGGTTTTAATTATGACGTAAAAATGTTACATAATATCAAACAAATTTATTTACTTTCACTCGTCGATGGTCTAACCCCAAATCATGCACGTTAGCTATGATTTCTGCTATTGTTGCAGTTTTTCGACGTCCGCTTCGTGGTTCATCTTTTTACTGTTGCATATAAAAGTGCACTTTTATTTAACACATTAAGATATCATTATAAATTTCTTGTCCCGATAAACCTTTCTTATGTAAATTTTTAATGAAACCACAAATAACTAATATTTTCCATTGTAAAAAGAAACGCTGAAGCGTCTTTTTTGAACAGCTGTTAATATACGCATGAGTTACCAGATGAAAGTTTTCAATGCACTTAACTTTATGATGTTTATCACGCTATTTATGTGTCAGGCTAAGAATATTTCAAACGGACCTTCTATATATATATAGTACAACATTTTGAAACAAATCTGAAATAATATTATAATCGGTTCTTAATCTCGATTATTTTTGATATGCTTCGATAGCTGCTAAGAATCTGTGATTTTTCAATAGGAAAAAGATTTTTTGTAATTCTGGTTTCTTGTTACTTTTTGTACCGGTCGTGCTCAGGAAATTTAGGTGGAGATTTTGTCTCCTTTGAGATAATATGAGAGCCTATAACTCTAAAAATTCAGTAGCAAATTCAATAACGACCTCAAATATAATAGCAGAAAGAAAAGGACAATAAAAGTAATGAAAAGAAGTAGAAGCAGGATGCATAATTAAATTGCAAGAACATTGAGGATGATAGTTAACCTCTTCATTACCACTACGCACCCAAACCTTTGTTACTTACTTCCCCGATCATCGGTTTGATAGTTTCCAAGTCTATAACGGACATATGTAGAAATAATATTTATGTTTTAGATAGATTATCATTAACTAAATTTTACAAGTGTAATTATAAAGTAATTGACAAATTAAATAACATTCCAATAAAAAAACATTTAAACCGTTTGAACACAACAGAAAAAAAATTAATTAAACTGGAATACGTTTTAAAATTGTATGCCAATTATAATTTCTGACAACTTTAGTATTGAACTATATTAGAAAAGATTAAAGTTGAGTTGTTATGAAGTTTTAATGTGTTGATTATTTATATTATAAATACATATTTTTTGAGTGTAGTTAAAATTAATTAGTAAACATTTGTTCCTCGTTGAAAATTATATCCTCCGTTGACGTCAGGGCTGATATATATTGAGTTTTAACCACGATCCTTATTCTTAATTTTCATATATTAACACACAAAAAAATTGTTTGTAAATAAGTGTTTTGGTCTGAGTGCATATTTACAAGTGAGTTATAAAATATTAAACATTAAGAAATGATTAAAATAAATATCTTAACTTTTGAATACAAATAAAGCGCCCCGGTAGGCTATTTGGTAGCGTGCTAGCTTATCAGTGTGGGGGTCGTTGGTTCGATTTCCACCAGAGGTTAGGATATTAATATATAATTTGTAATTATATGATTAATATAAATATAAATAAATAAATAATAAATAACTAACTGATATAATAAATTAAACCTTAAACCGGAAAAAAATTATAAAAAAATTTGCTCGAAATTTAACCGAAATAAAATTTTATCCACCGCTGGCTGTCCTCAAGGATCATGTTTGTCTCCTATTTTGTACAATATTTTTACCTATGACTTTCCAAATTAAGTAGATTGCAATTCCTCAATTTTTCCAATTTTAAGTACGGATATGCTAGCAGAAGATATACATAATTAACTATTTCAATAAGTGGAGAATTATCATAAATCCAACGAAAACTCAAATGATATTTTTTACTAGAGGAAGGAAAAATATAAAGTAAAGTATCTGGGTGTAATAATCGATAAGAAATTACATTTTAATGATCATATTAGCTACATAATTTATAAAGTAAATATAACTATCAAAATAATGTATCCACTTATAAACAGAAAATTCGATTTAAGTATTGACAATAAACTACTAATATTAAAACCTATATTTCACGCGCTTATGTTTTATGATGCACCTGTATGGAGTTCTGCATCCCTATGTCATTTAATGAAATTACAAATTTGCCAAAACAAGCTACTTAAAATATATATAACCTTCCAAGGCACTTTTCAACCTCAACGTTACACTCTATGTCTTACATTAAATTAGTCAATGAAAAACTTCAAATCTATATCAAAATTTTATTGATCGTTATTGATGTTGATAATTCAATTTATCTAGCTCTTTTACCTTTTTACAAAATCTTCTTTTATCCCTCTCTCAATTAAATTGGGTTTTTCTTAACATTTTTCCCTTACTTTAAGAATGTACTTTTGTCATCATAATACTAGTACGAATTTTTAATATTTAAGCTGAAAAATAATGTATTCATGGATTTCTTTATAATAAGCTGCTATATTATTATGAATACATATATTACTTATGCAATAAAGGGAAAAAAAATTATCGAATTTTTGGAAATGTCACTGTTATGTTCTTTTTCCTGGAATCTATAAATTCATGGTACAATATATGTATGTTAGGTAATCCTTATTATATTATATTAAAATTCCTAATTTATTAGGTTACTCTGGCCGTTAATGTTGTCGAAGATTTCATAATCTGTTATTCACGAAACTAGGAAATTTTCAGAATTTGTGATTAATATATCAGGTGTTATCTATTCCAATTCTGTAACGCTAAGCAATACTTTCGCCTAGGAACGCAGTATTCTGGGTATCTGTAGATGTTGATTTTTTTTTTGCTTTCTCAATGATTTTTTTCTGCACCAAATTCGCGTTACCTTTTCGGCTAACTTTTGCTGATTTGTATTAAATTCTTGTGAACATAACAAATATTTATTTAAACATCAAATTTTTAAAAATTTATTTTCATTAATTAAAATGCCAAACTCAAATAGAAAATTTTTGAAAGTTGTCATGTAATAAAAACCAAAACAATTTTGAAAGTAGAAATTTTCTAAGTGAATATAGTACAAATTATGTCCAATAGTCGTCCTCACACGAGTTAAAAAGTTGTGAAAAGGTGAAGAGCTTCGAATATGGCAACACTGTAATTGCGCGAGCTGATAAATTTTAGAACAGTTTTTGCTCACCATCATGGAGAGTTGGCGAAATTGTTGAAACTTTCACCCAGAACACAGTACCAGTTGTGGCCACCGAATTTGTTGCCAATCGAATTCTGGCGGTTACGACAACAACCTTCATATTAAATTAAATTTTTGGTTGTGAAAGCTAATATTCAGTTGACTAATTTAATATTAATATTCCACATAAATATTATTTCGTTCCACAAAATTTTATTTTAAGAAAAATTTTATTTGAAATACTCCGGTATCGAACCTAGGCATCCAGATTCATAATTCACACTCTTATTTTTTGCACCACAGTTAAATTTAATTTTCTTTAATATATTTTTTTTATTTAAAAATTTGAATATTTTATTTTAATTATTTTTTTTAATATTTGCCTTTAACGGGATTTGATCTCGGAAATTAGAAGTACTAGGCTAACTCTCTATCCACTAGCCCACAACCACTTATTAATTTAAATTACTAATTTTGAATTTTAAAATAAATTTAACTTTTTAGGAAAATCAATATAGCAGAAAATTCATTTTGAAATGCCAATCATTAGTGGCTTCTATAATCAATACAATCCACAATTCGGCTGGTTCAACTGAAACCCTAATTTAATGATATATTTGATCAGGATAACCTTATCACTTTCGAATATCGACACATTTTTAAGAAATTTGATAGATTGTACTTATTCTCTAGAACATTGACTAATTAAATGGTTGCTTCTACTGTACGAAATTTCTAAACGAATTTTATTCGTAGAGTTAATTAGTAATACCAATAATTGAATAATAGTATCCTTTTTTGGTTTCTTTTCCCTCTTCTTAATTTCCAATGCCATATTTTTTGTAATGGATTATAGGTTATTCCAAATAAAATAAAATCCTTACTTAATGGTTTCGATCTAATTGCAACCAATCTTTTCTCTGGGTGCAATAGCCACTAAATTTCATTTCGAAAATTCGCCATCCATGGCTTAATCAGTATCACTGTTGATTAATGCCACTAAAAAATCGATTTGCTAAAATATATTGCTCAGAATTCCGCCTTAATAATGTCGGTTTACTATTTATAACTTAAATTTAAGTTTGCTGTTACATTTCGTTCTAATTTCAATATTTTACGGTCTATCAATAATTACAAAAAATTTATTTTTTAAAAGCTTTTGTCAATTGTTATTATTATTATTTCAAAGTTATTTTTGGTTTACTAAAATTGATATCTGTAATTTAAGCGTTTCATTGAAATAGTAAAAAATAAACAAAAAAACTCACATTTTTTATCGACCTACAAATAAACTCCCCCACTATGGTATGACGACTACAACATAGAACAATTGCTTTGTTCTGTAAATGTGTGGGGTAACAAAAAATTGTGAATTTTTACAAAAAATTGTGAATTTTTTGTTTACACGAAATGCATTTTTAGTATACAAAAGTTTATATTTTTGTTGTTGCATTTTTAGCATTTAAGTTTTTGTCAATATTTTTTGTTTACAAAATTTTTACTATGAATTGATAGTCCCTAAAAAAACTTAAAAAAATATAATAATGATAAAATGACCAACCAAGCCAAGACTTATTAATAGTTAAACAACCCTGAGTTTATGGATTTATATATATTTATTATATAGGTGAATGTACGAGTACACTAAGCTACAAAAATTAATAAATATCAGTTTGAAATTTATTGAAATGATCTTTTAAGAAGATTGAAAAAGTGTTGTACAATAAATCCCAACAAACAATACGTTCCGTTTACGTATTGTTTTCGAAAATTCAATTATACGGTCTATTAATGGTCCGTTTACGTACAAGCTTTGACAGATACGTATTTTCGGACCGTAAATGTAGAGTACAAGCCGGATTCATGAATCCGTACTTCTCAAAGAATCCGTAAAAACGTTTCTTGGGATTCGTTGACGCAACACAATTTTCTACAGCTAACCAATGGTTTTATTGCAAGCACCTTATTTATATGGCTGTAATTAAATTCTTTTTTTTTTAACTGCAATTCAGATGTCATAGCCAAATAACTTAGTTGATTCTAGAGATGGCCGAGTGAGTAATTTTTGAGTACATCCCTTCCTTATGCTGCCCACAGACAAAAATTTACCCAATTTTTATTATTTTAAATTATCACATTTTCGTCTCTCTTTTATTTTATTTGCTCAGCAAATTGCAAAAGCACCGCACAACATTAAACGTCGATACAGACGATGGAACATTGTGTTTGGCAACATAAAATATCAAAAAATTTGATATTTGAGGAACTAAAAAATGAAACGCGACTTTTAACAGGAAACACTGTTACACACGATGGAACATTAAGTGAAGCACGCTCATGTTCTACTAATGTCCCTTCGTCTGTGGGCTGCATTACGAGTATATACTTTAAAAAGTACACCAAAATTCGTCATATTTTTTAGCATAGTGTATGTATATAAAGTTCGCAATATATAAAGTAGAACTTCATAAAGTTTTTATTGTATAGAATTCAATATTATATATTGTTGACATGTTTCTACTAAGGGCATATCCCCATGTACGAAGAATGCATTTTGTCTGTCTCTTCTGGAGAGTCTTTTTGTTTTATTTTCTATTTTCGCCTCCACTGATGACTGACATTCATTGCGTGGCATTTAAATGACCGACCATTTTAACGTTTTTTGTAACATTTTTTTTTTTCATTTATCAAAATTTATTATTTATGATGTTCAAAAAATAATAACGACTGCATACATATAATACACTTTGTGTATATTTAGACAAAAAATTGTTTTTCATGTAAAGGGTGTTTTTAAGAGGTATACAAGTTTTATTAAAAATAAAACGCATAAATACTTACCAAATGATTTTTTTTTATCTGATAGCTTATTATTTGGAATTTAGTAATTAAAAATAATTCTGGAATTCTGGATTTAAAGCGCATTCCGAAGGTGTAATATATAATATTTTTATTCGGCTAATTGTGTCATTTAAAATTTTTTTTTTCATCATGATAAAATATTCTTTCCTTTATAGCTTTTCAGATAATAATGAACATAAACAAATTACTTTCATTTGACAGTTTATTCGTATTGCAAACGTATGGCAGTAGTAAAAATAATGGCAGTCGAAAAAAGTTTTATTTTTTAAAATTCGTATTTCTGTGTTTTATTTCAAATAAAAGTGTTTTCCCTTTAAAAATACCACTCTGTATATGTTGCATTTTTCATGTTTTTCGTGCCATAGTCAAGTGAATTTAAGTAAACAATTTTTGTTTTATTTAAAAAAATATTAAAGTATTTTGAATATATACACGAAATAGTATTTGATAGCAATTCAGCAAATTATATAAACTCTTCATAGAATTTATAGAAATTGCAAAACTCAGTGAGTAATCAGTTCTATAATGTGAGTTTAAGGTAGTTAACATATTACTTTTTCTTAAAAACTCCATGTATAAATAATAATATGTACATCGATGTAATTACTTATCTCGATATCATGTAATTCTTAACTTACATGCAAAAACGTATTCAAGTTTTTATTTTTTTTTAAATCGAATATTAATTTAAAACTGCCTGATGTTTAAGTTATAAAGCTAAAGTTTTAGAATTAACAATATAAATTCGTACTTTTACAGCAAAATTTTAACCAACCCACTCATAAGTGGTTTAAAAAAATAAATACTTTTTTGGTTAACTTCTATTTTTTGCTTTTTGTAATGCAGCGGGTAAGCGGGGGTACAATTTGTATGTGTGTGTTTTTTAAATAATGAGTTTTGACCCCTATTAAATGGCTCTGCTTTAGAGTCTACTATTGTGGTTAACCGCATTATTTAGACTTTGAACGTTATATTTAGTTTTATGAAATTTGTCTAAAAATATTATAATTATATTTTTTACAATTTTTGTAATTGAAGTAATTTTAAGAATTACAATGATTTGAAAAATAAAATTTGATTATTAAATTTATTTGTGCCTTAGAGAAGAAAAAATATGAAGTTCAGTACTAAAAACAGTATTTCTATTAAATTTTTAATATTTGTTTGATTATTTTTGTCCTTATTTATACTCTGTCCGAAAAAATTAAATGTTTGGTTGCGTTCATGAAAAAGTTCATCATATTCTGAAAGAAAGGACAAAAAGTAAAATACCTGCTCATGTCTTCCAGTTTTTCTACATCTAATATTACTAATATTTTCTTACACTTTTTATATGAGTGCATGTCTTAATTAATTCATTATTTCAAATTATTTACGGGTATCAACCTACATATTTTTTATGTCATCTCCGATTTTAATGAAATTCGCCACAAGTATTGTAAATGGGTAGTGTTTATCAAATCATTAACCTTTCAACCCCAAACCCTTTCGGTTTTCGAAATATGACGTCATAAAAATTAGCAAAAACGTCAAAATATCGAAAAAGAGTCCATACAAAGTCGCCTATAACTTTTAAACTATACAACCTAAAGTTTTTCTGTTGGTACCATTTCAAAGGTGAAAACAGTACCTTCAAAATGGCGTTTAATTTTCCAAGACCCATATCTAAAAATCCATTTTTTTTTAAATTCTGAAAAAAATATATGTTAAAAAATAAGGCCCCTCTACATTTGTGGCAAAATTTTATAGTGGAGACTCATTTGGTTTCTGAGTTATGAAGGAAAACGAGGTCGTAAGCAAATTTTCGTCGGCGAGTTCATTTGCAAAAGCTTACACAAAAACAATGGCGCATAATCATAGTTAAAATAAAGCATACCTTAAGAGTTCTAAAGTCGACTTTTCTTAAAGTATACTTTAGGCATACTATAGACAAGTAAAAGTATACTTTAATCGCTAAAGTCTGCTTTAAAATTAAAACTAGCTGAATTTAACAACACACAACAGCTGTTTTCCGCCAAGAAAATTTTTGTGAAAAAAAAATGTTTGAATTGCAAATTATTAAAAGGAAAATTATATCAATAAATACGATATTTTGCATAACATTTATTAAGTTAATAAATTTGTATTAATAAAAATACACTTTTCAATCCTTTTTTATAAAGTTTTTTCCTTTTTACATTTTGCAATTGCAAATCTTTTATTTACACACTTTTCATTTTTTTCGGCAAATATAAAATCAGCTGATCAATGTTGCCACCTGCTTCTTTTTTAAGTACAAAATGTTTGCGGGCATTTGGTACATTTGATGTGATACCCATTTAGAGCCGGTTGAACTTAAAACTGCCTTTAATTCTGACTACAATAGCAAAATAGATAATAACAAGTTTTTAATTTAAAGTTGTTTTTAAAAAAAGCCGACTTTAGTGCGGGACTATGATTACGGGCCAATATTATATACATTGCACACATACACACTCATAGCATGTAAAAGAGTTTGCGTATGAAACCGTCCAGATAAATTTGCTTACGACCACGTTTTCCTTCATAACTCAGGAACCAAATAAGTCTCCACATTAAAATGTTAGACGCCTTAGTTTTTAACATATATTTTTTCAGAATTTAAGAAATAACTTGATTTTGAGATATGGGTCTTTTAAGATTAAACTTAAAAAAATTACTTTTAACCTTTTAATACGAAAAAATTTAAGGCAATGTGTTCACCTTTAAAATGGTACCAGTATAGTTTAGAAGTTATGGGCGAATTTGTATGGACACTTTTTCGATATTTTGACGTTTTTGCCAATATTCATGACGTCATATTTTGAAAACCGATAGGGTTTGGGGTTGAAAGGTAAATGATTTGATAAACTCTACCCATTTACAGTATTTTTGGCGAATTTCATTAAAATCATAGATGACAAATCCGAATTCTGTGCGGTTTGACATGGAATGGCCCTTATGTGAATGCTATGTAAAAATAATTGTCAATATTTTATATACATTGGCATCTTTGTTGACAAAATAAGAACAATTTGGGTGCGTTAACGCTGGGTAATAAACTTTAATTTCCTAAAATTAGGATGTATTCCCATATACGAGTAAATGTTTACATGAAATATAAATTCGCGACAGAACGAATTGATCTATAAAAACTAGAAAGATTCATGTATTTTATTTTTGACTTTTCATACATTGCCAAAACTTGGTATTGGACGTTTATTGTAAAACATTTGTTCAAATTCAAAATATTGGACATCGTTACCTGTAACCTTTTCCCCATCTTTCTGGCAACATATGAATTCCGCGCAAAAAGAATCAATCCAATTTCGGATACAATGTTTTTTATATTTTTAAAATTTACATTCACTTATTTTAATTCATAAAATATACCCTTTTTTGTTACTAAAAAATAGTGTTTTCGAATAACACACTTGTTTAAAAAATTGTTGTTGGTTTGAATTCAGATTTACATGTAATGATGCATATTTAATATGAACTTGGCGTGCTGATGCTTTTTCGATGATGTACGGTAGTTTTTAGGCGACTTTTCACAATTTATAAGCATGATTCTATGCGAAGATCTGCTGCTTTTGGTCTCACTTCTTAACCTCTAAACGTGAGATTGGTGCGCTGACTTTCTTTAAGATCAGAGGCCATCCATCGGAATAGTTTCTTCGATGATATGTTAAGTATAAAATTTTCGAATTTGAAAAGCATTTTATTTTCAAACTCTATAGCTAATTTTTTTTATCAGAACTTACTTCCAAATGCAAAATAGTAATTTTATTTTGAAAGGTTGTGTAACAATGCAGTAAAGTTTTGTTGTACGCGTATTGGAAAAAACCGTGATGGTCAAAGTCATGAACCTGTTTTTTTTTTTTTCATTTATGTAATATGTTTTTCTGTCCTTATGTACTTCGTATACGCACTACTAGTATAATCCAGTATTCGCTTTTTCTTTTAGCAGATGCTAGACTTATTTCTTCGTTTTTATCTTTATTTTGCCTATAAAACACACTAAATAGCTGTATCAATGTGTTTCATCTGCCGCTGAATGTATACGTAATAGATGAGAGCATAATAAAAAACATATGATTTAAAGATAGCAGTAGTAATGAGTACAATTCTATTATGTTCAATTGTATTATGTATTTATATCCCATTTTTAGCCCTCGAATACTTATGTAACTAAAGGCACCTGCAAACAACTTGAGTTATAAGAATATAAAGTGTTAGACATGATAATGGATAACAGATAATACCAATGAAAGCCTTTGAGGTGAAAAAAATTGAATTTCATTTCGATTTCATTACAATTGATTTATTAAAACAATTGTAATGAGAAACATATAATAATTGATCTCAATCAAATGCCAATGAAAATAGAGGGACATCCTAAATTACAGTCTTTAAAATATCGAGAAATTGTTTTGCATAAATCATTATCACATTGCCTGATGCTTGTTTGCATGCTACATGTTGCAAGGGTTTATATATTTCGAAGTAATATGGTACGGTTCAGGCTTAGACTCATGTTAATATAATTTCAAAGTAGTAGGTTAATACACTGAGTTACACAAGCCCAATGACAATTCTTCTGGCTTTGGCTGATATCAGTCCATAGCTAGAGCCAGTCCGCATACAAGAGACACACATAATGGGCTTAAAGACGACTATATCTGACAAATTCATAACCCGATGAGATGATATTATTATATATTGTTTTGCGACTCCTCATATATAATTTTATAACGGGTTATCCATAAAGTGCTTTCAAAACTACTGTGCAAGAAATTAATAAAATTATAAAGAAATTTGTCCATCTTCACAATGTTCGCCCTGCCGAAAATATTGCTTCTGTTATTGAAAGTGTGGCGGATAATACGAATTTGTCGATTTCACGGCGTTCTAAGCAATTGGACTTATCAATTTGACCTGCAATTGAAGATAATAACCTGGACGATATGTGGCTTCAACAAGACGGTGCCATGGATAAATTTAAATACTAAAGGGAATTGTTTTAACACCATAAAAAAATTGCGAGTTTTTAATGACTACTAACAAAGGAATAATACAAATAGTTTACAAACAACACCGAAACAGGCGTCAGAAATTTTTTTATTTTTTATTTTTGTTTTATTACTTTCGGTATAATTTTAATTCCAAAAAGGGATTAAATTTCACTCTTAAAACAATTTTATTCCTTCAAGTTTAAAAACAACACCTATAAAGTATTAAAAGTATGTGTAAAGATCTATCTCTCTCGTGAACTAGCTTGTTTTGGTTTAAGACTCTCTCTTTTTCTCTATTTCTTACAATTAATACCGACGAAGGTGTTAAAGTTATCTATTTTACAACCATGCGGCTTAAAAGTTGAAAAATCATTGGAAAGAAAGGTGTACAAATGTTCGTAAAAGTAAAAATTGGTTGAAATTTTCAATTGTAAAAATTGTTAAACCACAAAGTGAGGATTTCACTTCAAATAGAATCATAATTTCAAGTAAGTATTGAATACTTTTATAATACAATAAATACTTTTATAATACATTTTTTTTCACTTTAGTTGTAAACAAGCTGAACATCGACGTAGAAGGCAGAGAACTGCAATCGGGACGGTGCCGTAATTGATTTCCATTGATTTATTAACTCTAGATTTTTTAGAGTAAGCCTAATATTAAATACTTTATAATTAAATAAAAAATAAATTAAAAAACTACAAAACCCAAAATTAAATTTGTTTCATTTATTTTTAATGAAATTTTATAAATAAAGGGTAAGTTTTAGTCCTGCCTAAATTAAAATTAACACCTAAAGGGTGTTTATTTTAGTTCTGCTTAGCTTAAAAACAACACCCGTTTACTATAAAATTCATTCCGTTGGGTCTTGAAAATGACACCTATTCTAGAATACAATATATTCCTAATGGTAATACCAATTCATGGTCAGGTGTAGAGTCCAATACATATTGGTGTTTCTTTTATGCTCTAAAACAAAACACTCTCTCTTACTGTCTCTCTTTCAATCTCTTTATAAGGATACTATTGGAATACATTTAATTCTTTTTCGTTAAAAATAAACTAAAACTTTTTAGCGTGCAGCAAAATCTTGCGATTTGATGCCGTTAGATTTTTTTTTTTTTTTTTTGTGAGCTACTCCAAAGACCTTATCTATGCGTATAGTCCACTAACGTTGGAGCATTTCAAAATAAACATTAGTCAAGTTATCTCCAAAATACCGCCCCAAATGTGCGAAAAAGTGGTCGAAAACTACCTCAAAAAGATCGACTGCTGCAACCAATCTAAAGGTATTCATTTGAATGACGTTCTATTTCGTACGTAATGGCAAGGTCCAAGCATTATAATGAAAAGATATAAATATATTTCGTAACATATAAGCATATATAATTGTATCAAGTTATATATACATATATACAAAATTTTTTCAAGAGATAAGAATTTGACGCACAATCATAATTTTCTAATGAAGAGTTGTTAACTTACATGGAATTTAGAACTACTGCCAGCTCGAACAAAATACAATTCAAAAATAAAAGTGGAGCAAATTTGGTGTTTCCATTAGTTGATTTAAAAGTGCATTTCAGTATAAAAGTAAGTGTGTGCCTTTTTTTATTTTGTAAAAAATTTTTGGAGAAATTTTTCTTGAGTGCATTAGAATGTTAGTTTGGAAATACTTTCAATTTTGTTTTGAAAATTTTGGTGAGGAAGTACTATCACCAATTTCTTGATTTTGTAAGCACAACCCGTTTCAATATAAAAGAAATTTTAGTTCATTTTCGGCTGTTTTTTTATTCTTATTTTAGCAGAACAAATTTTCAATTTCAGTTAACTCAATTACAACAAAATTTTGGTTTATTTAACAATTTTATTTTAGCTCTTTTTATTGTCTTAGTAATATTTAGCAAAGCGATTCAGCTAAATTTAGTAATTTCTTCATTTTCATTTTATGAAAAAAATCAGTATACTAATACAAATTCTATTGTTTGAAATGTGGCGAAAGATTCTCTCCGTGTATAACCGTAAAAAGTAGCCCTAATGACAAATCAAAATTCCTGTCACTATTCTATTTATAAACATTCAACAAGTTCTTTATAAATATTTATTCACATAAGAAATATTTGGCCTAAAGTTTTTTAAACTCAATCCCTGACAAGTGGCAACCAGATGCTAGCTACGTTAAATATATCTTACTTCAATTCTTATAATGGATTTCTGTCTGTTTTATCAAATATCATTATGATGATAAATCTAGGTACGTTAGGGTGGATCGAACCAATACTTTGGGGGAATCACGCACTGTGGGAAATATTTATCTTTTTCAAACAAATTGGCATACGCCGAGCAAAAGCTTTCATTGCCAAATAAGTGGTTATAGTATAATGAAATACTACATATCGTTAGCTGAAATGCAAAAAGGCGTTACTAACTTTTTTTATTTTGTAGGGGAGAAGCAAATAATTATTTTTATTAAGGAACAGCATAGCGACCCCATAATTCTGAAAGGGTATGTTGAGTAGATCATATTTGTAGAACAAACTTATGGTCCAGCACGTCTGAGGTTTTTTTTACAGTGGGTCAAAGTTTTCATTTTTTGGTCGAAGGGAGCATTATACTATATGAAAAAAATGCTGTAAGTTAATGTCTGAGAGAATTCTTATGGTCAGAGTTGTATTCTGGAATTGCATGAGGACTATTTTTGTGGAAGATCTTAACCCTCTAACTGGTCTCTTTATGGGTCAATTTGACCTTTTTTCGAGAAAATCAAAAAATATCCTTTAAAATAGGACATTTAAGGATTACAATATTCTACGAAAATGTTTGCCGGAAAATTTCAGTGGGGGTCACCAAAGACACCAATGTTGTAAATAAAGCTCTTTACGCTTAATTAGTAAAATTATACACCAACATATACAAAACAGGTAAAAACGGCGTCAAGTTCGGCCGGGCCAAACAATGAGTTCTCGCGTCTAGTCAGCTGTGACTTACAAATCGGGTGTGATATTTATTAAAATTAATAATAAAAAATAAAAGAAAAAATTCAAGCATAATTGAGCTACTAAGCAGTACATATCGGGTGTGATTTTTACTAAAATTAATATAAAAAAAGAAAAATTAAAGCTTAAATAAGCATGGCGAATTCTGTTTGCAAATTAAGAGATTTGTTTTGTCTTATTTGTGGACATTTTTCGCACCATCAAAGCAGAAGAAAGATATTCCCTACAATTGAAGAACCATATTTTCTTTTCTTTGGAATACGATTTTTATCTGAAGCTTGGTTACCAAAAACCGTATGTACTACTTGCGAAAGTGGTCTTTTGACCTGGTACAAAGGCGGTACTAAGGCGCTGCCATTTTCTGCGCCTATTACATGGATTGAACCTGAAGATCACAAATCAGATACATGCTATTTCTGCGTAAATTACAAATTTGGTAGAAGCCAAAGGCACTACGCGATAATGACATACGAAGCAACAAATAATGTCATTTTACCAGAAGTGCGATGTGAAGGTGTTCCGGTGCCTCAACCGCCTACACATACATTTTCGGCCAATATGACAGTCGCCAATACAGAAATAACAGCGGCGGTTGAAAACATATCAGATATAAGTTACTTGCCTCTTGATGGTTTAAACATATGTCCTAATTTGATAGACCAAGCTTATTTTGAAGATCTTGTAAGAGATTTAGGACTAACAAAAGAGAAAGCTGAAATATTATGTTCCAGATTGAAAAACAGGAATTTGATAAAAGCCGATGTAAAAGTTACATTTCCAAGAAAAAGACACGCCGATCTGGAAAGTTATTTTAAAAAATCAGAAGAACTTGTATACTGTTGCAGTATTGAAGAGGTTGTAAAATATCTAAAGTTTCCACTGGACTCTTCCGCTTGGCGACTATTTATAGATAGTTCAAAACACAGCTTAAAAGCAGTTTTACTGCACAATGGAAATCAACATCCATCAATACCGGTTGCATATTCCACAAAAAAGCAGGAAACATACGCAAATATTTCAAATCTCTTAAATAAAATTGAATACTATAAATATAAATGGGAAGTATGCGCAGACTTCAAAATGATTGCAATATTGACTGGAATGCAAACAGGATACACAATATATATGTGCTTTCTTTGTAAATGGGATTCACGTGCTACCAGCAGCCATTATCATATTAAATATTTCGAAGAACGTAAAGAAAATATTATTGGTGACTTAAATGTAATCCATGAATCCCTTGTCCCAAAAGATAAGTTAATACTTCCACCGCTGCATATTAAGTTGGGCGTGGTGAAAAATTTTATTAAAAGCTTAAATACACAAGGAAATGCTTTCAAACGCATTCAAACAATTTTCCCCAGATTATCTGCAGCAAAATTAAAAGAAGGTAAAATACGGTTTTAAGAAATAATTTATTTCATTTAATGTGAATTACCTTTTCTAGGAATGCTCGTTGGACCCGATATAAGAAAATTATTACAAGATGAAGAATTTTATGGTCATCTGTCGGATATGCAAAAGACAGCATTTGACTTTATGCATCTGGTTATATCAAAATTCCTTGGAAACTCAAAAGCACAAAACTATGCAGAAAATATTGAAAGCATGCTAATCGGTTTTAACAATATTGGCGTTAAGATGTCACTAAAGCTGCATTTTCTGCACTCTCATCTCAATTTTTTTAAAGAAAACCTTGGAGCGTTTTCAGATGAACACGGTGAAAGGTTTCATCAGGATATAAAGGTATTGGAAGAAAGATTCAAAGGGAAATCCCAAAGTGTAATGCTTGCTGAATACGTATGGGGCTTGTACAGAAACCTTGACCCATCGGAACATTCACGTCAAGCTAAATACAGGAAAGCATATTAAGTTTAATCTTTAATCCATTGTCATACTACTGCTATTTCACAATTCCCTTTTACTCGAAAATTTGAAGCAAAAAAAAAAACCAATATTAAAACAAATTATAATTTTTTTATAGAAGTTGGCGTGTAATTTTGCCAATTAACCGTAAAGAGCTTTATTTACAACATTGGTGTCTGTGGTGACCCCCACTGAAATTTTCCGCCAAACATTTTCGTAGAATATTTTAATCCTTAAATGTCCTTTTTTAAAGGATATTTTTTGATTTTCTCGAAAAAAGGGTCAAATTGACCCATAAAGAGACCAGTTAGAGGGTTAAGATCTTCTACAAATATAATCCTCATACAATTCCAGAATACAACTCTGACCATAAGAATTCTCTCAGACATTAACTTACAGCATTTTTTCATATAGTATAATGCTCCCTTCGACCGAAAAATGTAAACTTTCACCCACTGTAAAAAAAAACTCAGACGTGCTGGACCATAAGTTTGTTCTACAAAAATGATCTACTCAACATACCCTTTCAGAATTATAGGGTCGCTATTCTGTTCCAAAAATGCTGTTGGACAGTGTAATTTAACAAATTCGTAATAAAATTTGACAGTTTTGATTGTATAACGATAAAATTTTGTGAAGAGATGTAGGTCAATGCAGCACTTCATAATCACTAAGCCCCATTTTAAATTTGTACAGGGCAACCGACAAACTTAGAAAATTAAAAACATCTCAGATTCGAATTTTGTTGATAAAACCCTTATTTTTAATTGTAGAAGTCAGAAATTTTGTGTATGCGTGTGTTGTGTTTTGTAATCTACAAGAATCTTTCTTTCTAACGTTTTGTCAGTTAAAAATTGATGATTATTTTAAACGACTTTCGATTATTTTTACTACTTTTGTCGATTTTTAAAAAATGATTGAAGCAACAAAATAGGCTGAATATAATGAAAAATCAGTAGTCTGTTTTCAATTGTATTTTCGATTAATTTGATTTGTATTTTAGATTGCTTTTAACGAAATAATATTGTGAGGGTAGAAACAGCTATGAAGTCAAACTAAGTTTGTTATCTGTTTCTGTTTAACTTAAATACGTTAATATTTACTTTTAAAATGCGAAAACGAAATCCTTTATGTTGATATATTAATTTTAATACAAAAAAGATTATTTTGACTAGAATAATACTTACTTTAATAAGATTCATGCTTACTTAATGAAATGAGATGTCAATTATAATGTTAATTAATATTTGGTTTAACTATAATTTTTTTCTCTTTGTACTTATTATTTAAAATGGAAAGTTTTTGCATTATATCCAATAAAATTCTGCATCGATTTCTTATGGCAAACTTTACATAAATGTTGTGCTTTTGTGAAAAATATTTTTTTACTCGTAAGATACAGGAAATTCATAATTTATTACTGTTAATAGTAATAAAAGAACTGAATATCTAATTTTCAGTATTTTAAACTTAGGCAAAACCAAAACATTTTTCGAATTTACCGTAAGGATTTAGCTAAAATCCTAAATATTCCATTTTGAAATACGTTAAGAATTGTGAACTGCATGTCAAAGGTCTAAAGTGTTACTGCGTTACCAAAGTCTAATTTTTTGAGTTCTAAAATTAAGTTTAATTGATTATTAAATAAAACAAAAAAAAATGTATGTACCATTTGCCGTAAAGAAAATATGTTAAGTTTTTTTGATAAAACGTCAAATTTGCCTACAGTACATCAGTTTTAACCGAACATTCTCTGGGAAGCCTGAACATTTTGCCCGTTCGAAATTTCCATATATTTTGGTTACAGAAAGCAAACTAAGAAATATTTTTTGGGAAAAAATATGGATTTTGAAAAAGAAATTTAATTAATTAGGAAAATTAAGATAAAAAGCACAAATCCAAGACCAATCCGCAACTTGTCTATACCTGCCGCAATCAAAATTCGTAGAAAGTTATAGTTCGATTCACCCTAAAGTATATGCTCCACTCTAACCAGACATTTATAACATACTTAAGAATTAAAGGCTGATGCTTGAAAAATTGTTATTAGCTGTGCCACCGTATTATGATCTGCAGCGAATGTCTGGTATAGATCAGCATACACATACAAAATAAACTGCAACTGAGAATTTTGTTATTTATTCCTGACTTAAAATAAAAAAATTAATTAAAAAATGTGTGTTTTTTTAATAAAGTTGGAGAAAAAGGTTAGAGATCTTTAATTACTTTTTGGGTTTATGAAGTTAGAAAATATATGTAAATATGTTTTTTAACACTTTGTTATACTCTTCTGATCGAATAATCTTTCTTGCACGAGTATCGTAGTATTTAGTATTACGAATATTTTCATATTGGTGACAAATTTTATATTTTTATGTTAAAATGTAAATTGTGTTATTTTTTCAAGAAAAACATACAAACATTTTAAATTATCGTATTTTAACACGCGGATATAATGAAAAATTAGCCTGTTTATTAGATTTACTTGGCGTTAAAGAGAAGAAGAATTTATGTGACACTTTTAAATCGTTTTGCAAAGAAACAACAATCCAGATGTGCAAAATGTCATCGTGCAAAAACAAATTAAGTGTAACAATTTTTCGTTATTTTTTATTTCAAAATTTTCTTTTTTATTTTTCTAACGTTAAATATCTTAAGTAATATTTTGTTAGCTGGTTGATTGTTTATATCAGGAAGTATTGTATTCATTTTTTGTGTTATTTATAAAAAAAAATAAATATATATAAAACAATAACATTATCGTTATCATGAAATACTTTTGCGGAATGAGTCCATTAGTTGTTGACATCATCATCTTCATATAACATACACATTGTTGACAAGGACATGTCGTTGAATTATTTGGTCTAAAATATTTTTAATGTGTCACTTTGAAAAAAAACGGATAAATCTATTGTGACAGTACAAAGAAAATCTGGTAGATTTTTTTATTGTTATAATCCATATGGATTTATTTATGAATCATGTTATAATGAAATGATTTGAAAATATTTGATTTTAATTAAAACGTAAAACGAAATATAAAATTGTGAAATGCGGAAGAAATTCAATGGAATAAAGTATGAAAAAAATTGTATGCCACTAAATCTTTAGTTTTTTCTACAGAACTTTTACTAATGCCAGTTTAAAATTTTTTTTATGGAAATAACATTTGCATTTTTGCGAAATTTTTATAAATGTTTAAATATTGCATAAAGAATAAAAAAATAATATACCACTCAATTTTTTAGTTGCTCTTTTTACTTTTAAGGATTGAAATGTAGGTTCAAAAATGGTGGTCAAATAAATTTTTCTTACTGTGGCTTATTTTTACTTTTAAGAAGGGACTGAAACCTTGAATAAATGGGTTCAGGTTCATGTTCGGGTTAATCAAAATAAAAAATTCGGTTCGGGTTCGGTTCAGGGTTCGGGTTCAACAATAAAAAAAGTACAAATATTTTATTAATAGGAAATTTATTATATTTAATATTTTTAAGTTTTCTTCATTAAAATTTGTTCTTTGTGGCGACAAAATGAATTTCAAGGCTGAAAAATCCCTCCCATTTGAAGAATTTGATTTAGAAAATCGTTCCTTCTTTTTTAGAACTTGTTAGAGTATATCTTCATCATCTTCTGAAGAATAAGATATGGATTCTCTCATAAAACTTTCTTCATCTCTTTCCATTTGCAAATTTTTGAAAATTTGTTATCTAGATATTTAAATATAATTCTTGTGAAAATGTTTTTGTTTTGTCATCTTTGGTTAGCTCTAATTTAAAACTAAGCCAGATTCTATCAAAATCGCCTAAAGTTATCTGTTCTTCTTGTAGTTTCAGCGTTAATTTTTTAACAGTTACAAAATTGCAAACTGAAATGCAATAAGTGCAATGTTTTTTATGATTTTTCTATCAAACTTTTCTCTCGCCATGAACAGAAAGCATATTTTTGAACCCGAACCTGGTTAAATTTTTGGGTTCAGTGGGTTCGGGTTCAAAGTTTTTATAAACAGCGAACCTGAACCCGTTTGGGTTCGGTTTCGGTCCCTGCTTTTAAGGATTAAAACGTAGGATCGAAAATGGGGGTCAAATAGTTTTTTCTCGCTGCTTTTGGAACTTTGACCCCAAGTAATTATTTGGTGTCTGTGTATATTGTAAAAAAAGTGATTAAAGTTTTTAGGTCCTCCACATGTGTAGTGAGTAGAGTTTGGTTTCTAAAACAAATATAAATTTATGTAAACAATAATTTTTGGATAACAAATTTAATTTAACACTAGCATTAAAAAAATGTCGCCGTCACAAGGAATGTTATAATGGAACAAATTTTCATACAAAACAACAACAAAATTTAAATATTAAAAATTATATATGTAAATTTTGCAATAGTACCTGTTCAAAGACTTATTACTTTATAATTAATAATTTTTTAACTATTTGATCTGTCAAATTGCAGGTCCCTGTAAAAGACAACTTTAACTAATTAAACACATCCAAATATAACAAGTAAAATGGCTAAATTCGGCTGTGCCGAATCTTTGAATACCCTCCACCAATATCCTAAAAAGATGTTCTCTTCTGTTTTTGATGCAAATAATATAAAAAAACTTTTAAAGTAAAATTATGTAGGTGAAAAAATTTTTTGAGGTGAAAAACTTTTTTAGATGTAAAAAGAACTTTTTTGATGGAAAAAAAATTTAGAGGTGAAAAAGAATTTTAACGGTGAAAAAATGTTTGAGGTAAATACAAATTATTTACTGCTAAACGAATGGTGAAAAAATATGAGAAAGTATGTTATGTACCAGTCGCTACTATGAATTTGTATTAATTTGTATGGGCAATTTAGAGGCACCTTTTTCACTAGTTTTTTTAACCATGGACTGCACAAAAAACACATTTTAAAGCATAGTTTTTGTCAAATACTCAATTTTGTTCGGGCTAATGGGGACTAGCTCTGCAGCTGAATATGCCTAATGGCGAGAATGCACTTTCTGATGAGTCACGTATTGGCACGTATTGAAGTGTGTTTGTCTAACGGAGAGAATACAACAAAGAAATTAATTTCTTAAAGAAAGAACATGAGTTGCAACTTTTTGTCAATAGATGGCCCATCAGAAGGTGCATTCTCTCTATTAGGCATATTTTGCTGCAGAGCTAGTCTCCATTAGCCATATTGTGCTACAATATGCAGTAGAGTATTATTGATTTTCTATTTTCTTTGTAACATAAATGAATATTTGCCAAAAACTATCAAAAATATATGTTTTATGTGCATATTATACCTTAATTTTTTAAATCAATATTCATTTAGATGTTTAAGAGCACAATATTGCACTTTATCATGTGAATTTTTTTATAAAAGAAAATATTAACATAAATATACATTTGCCAATCCCTCAATTAACAAAAATACAAATGGAATAAAAAAAAACTAGTTTCTTCTATGAAAATTTCTTTTTTGAAATAAAAATATGAAACAAATGCTTTTATTACGTCAAACATTTGAAAAATTTATTTTAAAATTATGTAATAAATATACGAGTAACATCTGAATGCAATAGAATTTAAAGTATGTATGTTTAAAGTATGGAGCAGGATATAACACTATATCCTGCCCCATGGCGATATACAAAACTGCTCGGGGGGATGTTTCATAATCTGGGTAAAAATAGGCACCCCCGCTTGCGTCTTAGCGTCGTGTTCGCCATTTCAACAGACAGACGGACAGACAGACAGACAGACGGACATCGCTAAATCGACTTAAAATTGCATAAGGCTCACGAATATATATACTTTATTAGGTCTTAAACCTATATTTCGACATGTTACAAACGGAATGACAAACTGATATATACCCTCACCATATATGGTGGAGGGTATAAAAATAAAACCTCCTTAAAAAGTAATGACTGAAAATGTGGAGGAACCTCTTAATTTTCCATAGAAATTTGTGTATTTTAATACAATTCCATATTAGCATCTAGTGAAAAAAATATTATGTCATATTTTTGACTAGATACCTAAAGATCTAATATGTTCTACACAGAAAAAAGTATCACAAAATTTAAAGTAATTAAAAATATTTGTTAAAATTTAAGCTCGATTTCTAACAATTCTTTGTTTGAAATATTTGTAAATTGTCACTTTTCATATAAAAATTCTTTGAAAATAAAAATTTAAATAACAAAAAGTTTTTTGTATTTACAAATTCCATTGTTGGTGCCTTTTTAAAAAATATTTTTTTTGTATTTACAAAAATGTTCTATGGACGATGTTCAATATTACAAACAGAATTTTGTAATTTTATTCTGTGTATGTTCACCACAAACATTTTATTGACCAAAAAATGTTTTTTACATGAAAAAAGAAGATACCAAAAAAGAATTTATCTTGCATCCAAAACCGTTTTTCACCTATAAGTTATTTTTTATTTCCACAGTTTCAATTTATCTCAGTTTCAACTTGCGTATTTCCTTGTTAAAGGAACAGATCTGAGCAGATCTCGCTAAATCTAGTTATATCAAATCTAAATTGAGGACAAATTAAAAATTTAATACGATCTGACGAAATATAGACAGATCAGGCTCAGATCCCATTTTCTATGCACATATAATATCTAGTCAGATTTAATAAGGAATTAAAACATCTTTATTTCTATATATGATTTTATTATGGTGCCTTTAAAAACAGCTCAAATGGCTACGATCTGCTACTTGATCTGATATCAGATATAAACATATCGGGCACCTGATATGTTCCCATATCACCAAATCTGCTCATAGCGACAAAACTCACCAAATTTTACAAATCCCTTTAGATATGAAAAGACTAGGCACCAGCACCAATGAGATCTATCCATAAGGTGTATCACATATGGATATCTGATCATATATGATCAGATGCGGCACCAAATTTAATAAGAAAGTGTACACTTTTCGATTTGGTTGGCACTTTTTTCTATCTCTATGTATGTATAAAAAAAATCAGTAAAAACTTTAACACTTTTCTGCATTTCTAACCGTTATTTTATATTAATGTTGTAATTTGATAGAAACATTCAGAATTTATAATCATTGTTATATATATAAGATCAAGCTACGCCCTGCAAAATAGTGATTTGCAATATCTTTTTTTTTTTTTTGCTTAGTAGTAATTAATTTAAGATTTAAAGATCGTAAAGTTTAGTAATTAGCAGAAAAAATAACGTCATTAACATTTTAAAATCGAAAGTCAATTCATTTAAAGCAATTTGTCATAGGGCTTTTCCAATTAAAAAAAACAAACCTCTCTTAAAAATGTTGGAGAATAACTATTTGCTTTGTTTGTTAAGACATTAAGGTGGTGAGAGTTTAGAGATTTCAAAGTAAATGCAAATAAAAAAAAATAACAAAATGAGTGAAATTTATAAAATATAAACTTGTAACGGTGAAGCATGCAAGTGATGTTAACGTTTTAGTAAATAATTTTATAAAGAATCAACGCATTTCTCAAAATTATGAAAGAAATATGGTAAATTAAAAAATAAACATAGTTATAATTTTCTTAATCTCCACCCCTTTATATTTTTCGTCTACACTTACCTACTAACACACGCTCACGTGTTATTGCATTGCAGTTTTTTATTTGCACCAACATAAACAAACTTAATAATTTACACAGTTGCGCATTTGTATAATGTCGTAAAATGCGTTTATTTGTTATCAGTTGTATTTTTTTTTTTTATTTTCTTATTGTTGTTATTAAATTAACACTAACATTTTATTTGTTATTTATTTTTTTCTCTATAAATTATAATTATTGTAAATAATTATTAATTATTATTACTAAAACACAGAAGAGAACATCGAACCGTTAGACCGCGTACAAAATCAAAACGAAAATCCCTTAAGCAAATCTTTTGTTTGCACATAAAACGCGAGCGTGAAACTTATGAAACAAGTTTGTAGCTTATGAATAATACTATAAAGAAAGTATAGTATCGCTCAACGACGTTGAGAATGACTACAATTGCAATCTAAACTAAAACAAGCAACGTGTAATGTACTGGAGACATGTGTAAGTAAAATGTTGTGTATGGCCAAGTTATAGTCAAGTGTTGTTGTATGTTTATAGTTTCAATTCTCAATCATCATCATCGTCAACGACAACGACTTAATACTATTGTACAAGCACAAAAACATCCATCAGAGACTTTTTGTTAATTCTTCCATATTACACATGTACAGAATTATGAAAGATTCAATTCCTTTATCCTTTGGTAGGTAAATTTCTCTCTTTTAAAACTTTACTGATATCGGCTTAGTCTGGTACTTTAAGTAGTCAATTGGTTTTCCCTGAAACCACATGTGCAAGGAATGAAAACAGTACGTAGGGTCCACCATTAGTTTATTCATTTTTATTAATAATACTTATGTCATGCTCTTTCCTAAATAGATTCGTGAGATATCTTCTATCTTAAAGACGCTTTTAAAACTGTGATCATATTCTTCCTCTACAGTCGGCACTCAAATATAGAATTAAAAAAATAAAATCCAGAAAACACGTTTGTTACTTCTAGTGAGGTTCCGAAATCTCTAAATTTTAATGTGTACGGTGGTAGTACAACACTAAGACCTACAATATAAAACAATTTAAAAAGTTACAGGCCATGCAAAAAACCTTTGTTGACACGTGTTTTTAAACTTTATCAAATCATTTGCTATCATTTCACTTTTAAGACTAAGTTCTGCCAAAAAAAAAAAAAAAAACAAATACCATAACTGGACCGAACAAAAATAGAAAACCGTTTTATTTAGTGACGAATCAAAGTTTAACTTGACAAATTTGGATGGTATGTGTAAAGTTCGCTTGAGCGAAATTATTTTAATCATCAATAGTGTGGACTTCCTTTTCGTTAAATGAAGTTAGAACGTTCCATAAAATTGGCAGGAAAATGGACCGTTTCATGTACTCTTGAAATGAAAATAATTCCGCATGCTGAGTGGAATAAGTCATTTCGATGGGTGTTTCAACACAATAATGACCCGAAACATACATCGCGGTTGGTCAAGAGTTATTTGAAGAGAAAAGTATTCAAGTCATTGATTGGCCGACACAATCACCCGACTTGAATCACATTGGAATATTGAAAGGATTCCGAAATCGAAACGAACATTTTAAAATTCTGAGATTTGAGTGGAAATGTATTCCCTAAGTCCTAATAAGTAATCTTATTGTATGCAGCGAAGGCGTGCCACGGTTATAAAAAGTAAAGGATAATATGGGAAACGCTTTATTCGTACGCGTTTTTAGTTTAATATATATAAATTTTCATTGTTTTCAAAAGAGATACCTTTAACTTACACATAGTGTTTAGTGTGATTTCAGTGCACCGTCGAATGGCATAAAACATAATTTTTTAACAGGAATTTGTTGCGTAATAATTTATCCCAATATTTTGTGACGCACGCTATAAAAAACGGAAGTAATTTTGAAAGTTGAAGTATGTTTAAGTAATTTTAAGCACAAAAAATCTAATACCTAGAAGAAACACGAACTTAAGAGAAATCTAAATATCTGATTTGCAGCCAAAAAAATTTCGTTTTTATCATATTTATAATTTTTTTAGTAGTATACAGGTTGGTTGACAAGTTCCTGTGCTCACCAAGAGATGGCACTGCTAGCTCCAAACTTTTTTTTCTCAAGTTGGTATAACTGTCCTGAGAACACATGCAAAGTTGCAAGTCATTCTGTCAATTCTTTCTTTGTTTACAAGCCATTTGATGTTGACGTGTCATTGATTTTTTTTTAATATGGAAAAAATTTAATATCGTGCAGTCATTAGATTCTTTGTTTTGAAGGGTTTAAAAGCAAAGAAAATTTATGAAAAATTGTTAGAAGTGTATAAGGAGTCCTCACCTTCAAAACGCACCGTTATATTTTGGGCTGGTGAATTTAAACGTGGTCGTACCAGCCTTAAAGACTATCCACGCGAAGGACGACCAAAAACTGCAACGACAGCAGAAATCATTGAGCAGGTACATAATATGGTTAGTGAAGATCCAAGTTTGACTAAGCGTGAAAATGCTAATGCCATAGGCATCTCAGAAGAACGAGTACTCCATATTTTACATGAAGAGTAACGTATGAAAAAACTGTTTGGAAAGTTAGTGCCGCACACATTAACAATTCAACAAAAACTGGATCGATAACGAATAAAACCGACTTCTTGCGTCGTATTATAACTATGGATGAGACTTGGATCTGCCACCATGATCCTAAATTGAAACAAGAACGTTGACAGTGGTCTGAAGCTGGTTGCTCAGCTCCAAAGCAGGTGAAGTCACAACGATCAGCAAAGAAGGTTATGGCATGAGTTTTTTGGGATGCAAAAGGAATTTTGTTGATTGATTATCTTCAGAAAGGTAAAACAATCAACTCTGAATATTATTGCAGCCTTTTGGATCAGCTGGATGAAAAAATTCGTGAGAAAAGATCTGGTTTAAAGAAGAAAAAAATAATTTTTCACCAAGACAATGCACCTGCTCACAAAAGTGTTTTGACGATGGCTAAATTCAAATAATTAAAGAACGAATTGCTTGAACATCCACCGTATTCACCAGATTTGGCTCCCAGTTACTACTATCTCTTCAGAAATCTCAAACAATTCCTTCGTGGAAAGCATTTTTCGTCGAATGAAAAGGCCATAGCAGCCGTAGGCGGTTATTTTGCAGAGATTCCAGAAAACCATTATAAGGATGGGATAAAATTATTGGAAGATCATTGGAACAAGTGTATTGAGCTTCTAGGAGATTATATTGAATAAAAAAATATATTTCGTAACAAAAGCAGTATTCTTTCATTTCGAGCGCAGGAACTTTTCAACCAACCTGTATAACATAAACACAGTTGTATTTATTGTAACACATTTCGAAATAAATGACTTTATTTACTTTTTTAGAGTTTGGTGCATTTGTTTTGCACAAAACTGTATTTTTCTCCCAGATTGGATTTATTATAAATTTTCATATTTTTGAGAAAAAATAAATTATTTAAAGTTCTGCATTTAAATATATAATACGCGCTATGGACATTAAGATGTTCCTAAAATTATGAATTCTTGATTTTCAATCCTAACACGATCCATATGTGTTTCTATTGATATCAAATTCACAAATTTGTACAAAGTACAAGGTTTTACATTTCTTAATTTTTTTTAATTTCTATAGTTTTGGTGTCCTGATTCAGCGAAAATAATAAAAATATTAAATCGGTCAAAAAACGTTTGATTTGTTGCTATGTACTTGTTTTTTAATGAAGATAACATTTATCCCTACATTCAGACGAATTTTAATATCCTTGAACTATTTCATTCATAATTATATTCAAGCGAGAGATTGGTTTGTACTAAATAATAAAATTCAAGGAATTGAGACATATTTAAAAAAAAATTATGCAGGAAATTATGATATTTCAAGAGTGTTCACCTTTTTTAACAAGTATTTTGTTCAAATTCGAGAATTCGATATCAACTGGAACAAAACTGTGTTAACATTGAAAATTGACAATTCGTAATTTAAGGGATACCTTAATGGATATGCAAATTATTATATCGTTAGTATAACATGTGGTTAAGTTTGTTCAAACTTTACATTAAATTATACCCTGGTTAGCGGTGAGTGTCAAAAATAAAATGTGTACAAAAATACAAATATTTATTAAAAAACCACAACAATTATTGCTCATATATGTTCGTAAACTAAACGCTTAAGCCCAAAGTAACACAAATATTTTGAAACCTAAATTATATAATTGTATATTCCTTTAAAATAACAACAAATTTTTAACTTCATAAAATACAAATTAGAATCCTTTATAAATCAATAAAAATGCCGGCTAGTAAAGATTATTGTTATTCATTAGGGCTTTTAAAATATTATAAGAAAAGTACTCTAATACTGCATTTCCATATACGTGTTTTAAGCAAAATTAAATTTTTTGTTCAAAATACGTGCTTTGGTACACATTTTTTCATATATTTTTATGCGAGCAAAACATGTGCAAAATATCTCAAGCAAAATGTTCAATTTCAAAACATATCGAAAATAGTCTGATCAATACTAAATTGTGTCTATACTATGTTATCAATTCATGGAGAATGATAAATTCGCAAAAAATAAAAATTATATTGGAAAAAAAATTTTAAGCGTGATTCAAGGTGGTAGTAATAAATATAAAAAAGTTAAGTTAGTAATCTGATACTAACATAGAAAAAAGTATCACAAAATTGTATGTTATAAAAAATATTTGTTCAAATTCGATTTCTAACAATTTTCTGTTTGAATTGTTTTGAAATTGTTACTGTTCATATAAGAATTGTTTAAAAATACGAAGGGGTATTTAACACAATTTTGTATTTTTTTGTAAATTCTAAATCTAATTTTATGGAACTACTTAATATGACTTGATATAATTCTATCCGAATTCTGTCCTTATCCTAATGTATTGAATATGATATAGTTATATCTAGTTAGATACAATTGTGTATAATAAAATATAATTGTGCCTGATTGATTGGGTATTTGAAGATGTTGCAAAATATGAACTGAAATTTGAAAATTCTCCAGGATCGTGCTAAAAATGGAAGTTAAATGGGCGAAAAGGCACCTTAACGCCCTGCCCAAATCGATGGAGCTAGGAAGTTCAAATTAAGTATGAAGACTCCTTCTCCGGCTAACATGGAATTCTTGGAAAAGTCTAAAGGGAGGGGAAAAAGGGGAAAATTCTCCCATTGACGGCTTGCAAACCGTTGGAGCTAGGAAATTAAAATACGTTTCTTTTGGAAATTCTTTAGAGAAGGGGCAAGGGTCAAGGCTTTGAAATTAGGAAGTTTAAATTTTGTATGAAGGATTCTCTTTCGGCATAGACGGGACTTTTGTGAAATCCTACGGGAGGAGGCAAAAACTCTCCCCCTCGACAGCCTGCCAAAACCACTGGAATTGGGAAGTTGAAATTAGTTGGTATATAGGTTCCTCCTTCGCAGACATCCGCTTAGACGGTATTTTTTTAAAATTCCTACAGGGAGGGGCAAAAAGAGAAAAGTCTCTTCTTTAAGGGCCTGTCAATCTTTTGGACTTATGACTTTAAAATTTAGTATGCAGGTTTCGCCTCTGCTACTAAAATCCACTAAGACGAGATTTTTGGAAAACGCTATTGGCAGGGGCAAAAAAGTGTTAATTTTTTACCTCTTGATATGATGGAGTTTAAAGTAGGTTTAGTAGTTTATTACTTTTAAGAACGTTTATGGCTAGTACCCCATATGGAATTTTCCGCTGACATCTGTGTACCGAGTCTGTAGACCGTGAACTACTAAGTCTGGCAGAAATTTTTTCCAAACACTTCAATATCCGACTATTTGCCGATAACGTTTCTCTTTCGCATATCAATGGTAAATTCAGAAACAATACTTAAGTGAAAATATATTTTTTCATAAAAATTATTTTGTACGCACCATATCCCTGTTCCATTCCCTTAAGCCTGCTTTGAACTTTATTAGCTCCTAAGTATATTTTTGGTTCAATTTATTAAATAAATTTTTTTTTTTAATTTATTTTAGTTAAATTTAAATTTTATTTTAATTTTATTTAAGTAGACAAATAGCACTTTTCACTTCCTACATGTTCACTTTCAACTAAAAGTTTAATTTTAATATGTCAAGTTCAAAGAACTTAGAAGTACAGTTATGAGAGGCGACACATGTACAAAGAAGATATCCTTATTAAAAAAATTAGGAAGATGATTTACACATTATCATATAGGAACCTAATAAGCTCAATAAGGAATACACTTTTGATCACGAAGAATACATAATAAACCTTAACGTAGTCAAGAAAATCTCCTTATTATTAAAATCAAGAAGATGATTAACACATGATCAATAGGAACCTAATGAAATCAATAAGGAAACCTTTTTGACAAAATCTATAACGTAGTTTAATGAAATCAATAAGAAATCCCTAATAAAGTCAAGAAGTTTTTCTCTATGGATTGTTTTTTTGGCGCCAAAAATAACGGAAATTGAGTGGAAAAAATCGGAATAACAAGTTTTCATCTTGATTTTATGTGTTTTCCCTCTTGATAAAATTAAAAAGATTAACCACATGAAAATTATAAGGAATCTTTTCGGAAAAATCTACTCTTCTTTCTGCTGGGATACCCCTTAGCCTAAAAACGTTTCATAGAGAAAATCTTTTTGATTCTATTAGGCAGTTTTGGCTCTGTGCATCTTTTGCCATTCTTGACACCAATTTTTCAAACCTCCATTTTTGTTAATGTCTACATCGGGGTAGCAGCCTACGTGCCAAATTTCAAAGTGTTATCTCTAGCAATTTGGAATGGGTGATTAAGATTATACTATTTAATTTTTTGCCATCCTTTTTGGACTTTAAAATAAGACGTTTTTCTCCCGCTGTAAAATTTTATTTTGTAAAATTTTGTCGTGTTAGGAACCTTAATACCAAAAACAAATGGACCGTTTGATTTTAATCGCATTTTAGTTCTAGTGGGGTAAATGTGTATAGTTCCCAAGGAACACACATGCTAAATTTATAGCCAAAGAGGTTTCGTCCTATCCAGTTAAGTGAACGTACTTACCACTTTGGCTACATTTCTCATAAAAATAACAGACAGTTAAACATACATTTCAAATTTCAGGCTTCTAGACAAAGCGGTTTGTGCAGGAGGTTAAGAGAGGCACCTTCCCGTTAAGAACTGCCATTTATGTAATTTTCCTGGCCAAAAATTCAAAAACTACATTATTAAAAAATTTTACAACATTCCAACGAACTCTTGATGGAAGTCTTTGTCGGTAAAAATTGTTAGCTCCTGCGGTTTGTGATGGATAAATAAGAGCACCTGTGTTTCCTTTTTAGAACTAGTTTTACCTCATTAACAGTAATCCAGAAAACACATATTTTAAGTTTCTAGCCGAAGGTTTTTCATCACCGTTAGGTGATGTACCTTATTTGATCGTTTTGCCTTGTTTTTAGCGAAAATTCCACAAATATTATATAAAGGTTCAAAAATTAATTAAAAAATTATCGAAAAACGCAAAAATGGAGCAAAATCGCAAAAATAGAAAAAGATAAATATCACCAAAACCAATCCCCTTCAATTTCACTCATTTCCTGTTCTTTTCCATTTCCATTGTCTAGTGCTTTAATTGCACTTGTTCCCCGTTCCATTTCGTTCCTCTGTCTAGTGTTTCAATTTCACTCGTTCTCCGTTTCATTCTATTTCCTTTCTATTGTCTATTGTTTCTTATGTACTTCTTTCTCATTTCATACCATTTTGTTCTATATATCTGGTGTTTCAATACCACTTGATCCCCTTTTCTGGGGTAAAAATTTCCCTCCTTTGTCCCTCTCTTTTAGAATTTCTAAAAATCTCCTATTATCTGTGAGTAAGCCTATACTCCAAGGAACACCTATTTTTAATGTCAGATTTTTAGCCAAATGGGTTTGAGAATGCCGTCTTTTCCATTTTTGCTTCTCCTGTCGGAATTTTCAAAAAACCCGGTTTAGCGCACGCCTATGGTGGATAACAGGCACGGATCCAGGGTGGAGAATGTAACGTGAAATGTTTTTAAACTGATTTAGAAATTTAAAATGTTAAGTGCTATATTAATGGTAATAGTGACAACTCTTATTAAGACTTGGTTTGCGGATGAGTTAATATCTTAATCTCATCTAAATTCTAAAACATCAAAAATAATTAACATGTCAAAGCTGGCTATGCCGAGGAAAATGTTTTCTTATTGGATATTTTTATAAACACAAATGGAATTTTAATTTGAAAACTATTTTTATTTTGTTAGACTTTCTTTCTGCACTTGTTATTGACATTTATTCCCGAAAAAAGTAAAATTGATTTGGAAATCAGCTGTTTTGGTCCTTTTTTTAATTGATTTCGAACCAAAAAGTTGAAATTAATAGAAATAGAGGTTTAGGGAAAGTTTAACAAAAATAAAAATAAAATCTTGTTGGTGTAAAAACTAAAAAATCTAAATCATTTGTAGAATTTTTGCACGTCAAAATACAAATTTTAGTTATTTCTTAATACAGTTTTAGAATAATTAAGCTTTATTGTATTTAGTATTTTAAGTAAGTATTTTAGTAATATATTTTTTAAGATATTTAATCATAGTCTGTAAGGAATTTTGTTTCCATAGACTGAATAAAATGAAAATGAAAAAAAAATGAAAATGAAAAAATTATCCCCCTCCAAAGCAAGGGCTGGATCTGCCACTGATGGATAAGAATCCTAGATACCAAATATTATGTATAATGAAGAACCAAAAACAAACAAGTAGCGGCAAAAAATTCGCATGAATCCAAGCACAAATATAAAAAATTCCTGCCCGCTGCATTCAAATGGGTTATAAAATATGTGTCTTAATTCAGAAATCATTGCAGTATACTTCACCATATAAAGGAAATTTGTTAATTTAATTCAGGACATATTTTAGAATAGACTTTTGGATTGGCATACTTTTTAATCGGCTTTAAAAGTTATAACGAGTTGGGCGCCAAAATTGATTTATCAAATAATTTAACTGCTTTTAAGTACAAACTTCCTAAGGCCCATCTATTTGGACAAATTGCTTGTAAGTTTAAGTTTATTTTCTATAAATGGTATATAGATAAATTTTACAGGGTATGTGTTAAAATTAAGAATAAAAATGAATACTCACCAATACTAGAACAAACATTCATTACAAAATAGTATTCTCACTTTTTTCATATAAATTTTAAATTTTTGTACTTGTGCACTCAAACTTGGTGGAGCTTTTTGCATTTATTCTTTAAACAATTCAACTCAATGAGTATCTTAATATTAAAACATTCATTCACAGAGTTTTTTGTGTTTTTTTTTAATTTTAATACTCCGTGCTCATTTTTTTGAATAAAAAACTACTCTTTTTTATATTCCTTTGGTTTACATCAATCTCCCCACATGTAAACAAATGTACTCATATTTGCAATGAATAAAAAACGTTGAAATCAAACCTTCAAACAAAAACGTTGGAGACTAACACAAATAAAAAAAACGCAACCGCTTTATTTACAACTTAACCGCACGTTTTTTTTTTCATTTGTGGCGTTAACTCTGTACCCTTAACAAGAGCTATACATTTACTAGTCTTCCACTAGTTGTTGAGATTCATCATAAGAGTATGGTAGTGGTATTGAAACGCTACTGGACTCTTTTAATGAGATCCGAAATTGCCGAAAAGTAATGCCAACTGCAACCAAAAGATTGTTGTATTCTTGAACTTAAGACAGTTTAAAGTAGCAAACAAACATTTAAAAAACCTTTCCAACTTTTTTTAACGAAAATGTTGAAGTAACGTCAAAATGACAACGACTGTCATTCAGTTTGTCAACACAACAAAACAACAATAATAATTTGTTTGTAATAACCACAACAGAACGTAGCTCAACGTTCACGAATGCAACTAAATATCAAACTGAGCTCGTTTACTCGTTGCACATGCACTTTTCGTTAAAATTTTTTTTTTTTTTTGTTTTTGTAGTTCTTTACAATGTGTTGTATTATATTTTTTTATATATATTTTCTTCCACTTCTCAAATTCAATTGGGCGAAAAGTACGAATTTAAAAAAAAAGAATAGAGTCTCTTTTATTAAAATATTACAGAACATTGAGAAATAAAAACTCAACAAAATAAAAATTTCTTGTCACCCCTTAAAAATATTTTAGTAAATTAATTTGTTAGTCTTTGTTTATGTGTTGGTAAAAAAATCTTAAATTATTCATTTTTTTTGGCATTCTAATATTGTATGCGGGTGTATAAAATATGTTTGGTTAAAAACTTGTAATGTTATCTAAAGAGAGCGAAAAGAGTTCGCAAATTGTTTTTGAAACTACATTTATTCAAGGCGCGGTATACATTTTAATTTTTTATAGGTTTCGAAGTTAGTTTAAAAAAAAAAATTGGGAAACTATGAAGTTGTTCTAATTAAATTGCTAATAAATTATGCTTGTTATTCAGGTTTCTTTCGAAGCTCATATTTGAATAGTATTTCCTACACTCACCAAAAATAGTCTGTAGTAACAACTGAAAATTTTGCTGTTATTACGGGAAAATTTGCTAATTTAAGCCCAGCGGTATTTTTTGCTAATCTTAGCAACACATGTCTGCTGGCATGTAGAGCAATAAAATTGGTAGAAAAATTAGTAGCCGCTACTAAATTTTAATAAAGCCCAATTTGAAAAACATTTATAAAAAATTAAAAACAAAATCAAAGGCTTAAAAATTGTTAAAACATAAACGAATTAATCATTTTGTTTTTATTAGTTAATTTCTATTTTGAAAAATATTTTTGTCAATATTTTTTTTTTACTTTTAAGGTCAAATTTTAATTGTTTTTAAGGCTGATTTTTAGAACTTAAAAAACTTTTTAGTGCTATTTTAAGTGGATGTCCAATTTTCAGACATGAGTCGGTATAGTCACTTCCGATCCCTTTTTTAATCTATGTAACATTTAAAGGCAATTTAAGTTTGTAGGTGTAAGTTTTAATTAGAAACAACCTCTCCTTCAATATCCGCTTTTTTAAAATTAGTAATTTTTTTTTTGCTAATTTTAGCAAATCGGTTTTCAAAAATTTGTAAAATGATTTCTGAAATTAGCAACAAAAATTTGTAAATACTCTGTAAAAACTCTGTAATTTGTAAAATGTAAATAGCAAAGAGATTTGCTAGATAATATTTTTTTTTTACTAAAAATCAGTACAAAAATAGTAGTGGAATTGAAAAACGTTTATAAATTTTTTTCTGAGTGTATAGGATATTTTGACCATAGGTGTCGCCTTTTGAAGTTTATTTTTATAATTTCTTCATTTACAGTCGAATTTTAAAGTTTAATATATCAAGGAAACCAATATTTTGCTGCTACCAACCGAAGATATAACAAATAATTTAAAATGCGACCCCTGCTTTCGGCAACAAAAAAAATTAAATTTTATGCTGGAATTATCGAAATACTTCCTAGCAAAAGTTTAATGATTTTTAACGAGCTTTCTGACATTAGAGTTGTACAATTGAGTGGTAGGAACTTATGTAGATCTGGTGGGAAAATACTAGAACGGGATACTCAAGACAAAACCAAACACAACAAAACAAACACTTTAAGATCCGACTGTAAATGCAGAAGATATAACGAATAATTCAAAAGAGTGACACATATTTTCGGGAAAACTTAATTTCTATTCGATGGTGTACGGCGAACTGCAAAATTGGTAAGAGCAAATTTTTTACCAATTTTCATTTGAAAATTATTATATGAGTGGACAGAGATTGTAAGCATATGAATCGACTTTTCCCAAATAAAAAAAGTAAAAAAGGTTAAGTTCGGCTGTGCCAAATCTTTGTATACCTTCCACCAATACCCTAAAAAAATGTTCTCTACTGCTTTTGATACAAATAATGTAAACAACTTTTGAAATAAAATTATGGAGGTGAAAAAAATTTTTTGAGTCTAAAAACTTTTTTGGATGTGAAAACACATTTTTTTGTGGAAAAAAAATTTTGAGGTGAAAAAATTTTTTTTTTGTGAAAAATATTTGGGGTGAATACAAAATATTATTCACTTCTAAGCGACTGGTGAAAAATATGACATTGCACTAAAATACACCAATTTGTATGTAAAATTTAGAGGTACCTTCACATTTTCACTCATAACCTTTTAACCGCTGGGCCAAATTTGCCAAACTGCTTGAGAGGATGTCAAATAATCCTGGTAAAAATAAAAATCCTCGCGTGTGTCTTTGCGCCGTGATCGCCAAACAGACAGACAGACGGACATCGCTAAATCGACTTGAAATCGCATAAGGTTCACGAATATATATACTTTATGGGGTCTTAGACCTATATTTCGACATGTTACAAACGGAATAACAAACTGATATATACCCTCACTATATATGGTGGAGAGTATAAAAAATTGCATTGATTTGTAAATTCATAATTTTACATATTTAGCTATGTATATTTCGGCATATCTTGCTATAAATGCATATTTTTCTATAAAATTATATTTTGCTAAAAACTCATACATTTTGATATTTTACTTAAAACTGAGCTTGCAACATTTATATTTTTTTTAATAAAAAAGCAAATTATTAACAGATTTATAAATATTTATATGGTTTAAGTTTTTTATTTTGTTGTATCACGAAGGCAAAAATAACAAAATAAAACAAACAAGTACTCTCTGAAGATGATTAACGGTATTTTTCATTTTTTAAACACTTTTTAATTCAAAAAAGAAAAAAATACTATAATTAAAACATATTTTATGTAAATAAACCATATTTATAATGGGTGATCTTTTAAGAGCTTTCGGATTTGATTTAAAAAAACACATACAATTTAGAAAAATGTATGAAATCTTTATTTGAGTCTTTAAAACGGTCTATTTAATTCAACACCCAAAAAAACAGTATCAGTTGTGGCCACCGAACTTGTTACCAATTGAATTCTGGCGGCTACGACAATTATCTTCATATTAAATTATATACTTAATATTTATATTCCACATAAATATTATTACGTTACACAAAATTTTATTTTAAGAAAAATTTTATATTTAGATTTTTTCGGTATCGAACCTTGGCACCCAGATTTATAATTCACAGTCTTACTTACTGCATCGCAATTTAATTTTATTTTCTTTGAAATATTTGTTATTTGAATATTTTATTTTAATTAAAAAAATATTTTTTCTAAATGTTTGCCTTTACCAGGATTTGAACTCGGAAGTTAGGAGTACTAAGCTAGCTCTCTACCCACTAGCCTACAAACACTTATAAATTTTAATGAAAAAATAAGAATTTAAATAATTTTTTTAGAAAAATAAATATAGCAGAAAACGTTTACAAATACAAATCGTTAGTGGCTTCTATAATCAATACAGTCCACAATTCGGCTGGTTCAACTGAAACCTCAATTTAATTAAATATTTTATCATGATAACCGTATTTGTAGTTACCACTGTCGAATATCGACAATTTTTTTAATAAATTTGATAGATTGTACTTGGTTGCTTTGTACTTGGTTGCTTCTACTGTACGCGATTTCTAAACGAATTTTATTCATAAAGTTGATTAGACATATCAATAATTGGATAATAGTATCCTTTTTTAGTTCCTTTTCCCCTTTTTTTAATTTCCAATGCCATATTTTTGGTATACTAATAGATTATTGGTTATTCTAAATAAAATAAAACTTTACAAATAAATGTAAATGGTTTTAATCGAATTGCAACCAACCTTTTCTCTGTATGAATGTTTAAAAATGATTTCATGTGAATGTTGACCGCGGTTGCGCCTCAACTGGTTCATACGAAATATTCTTTTTGGCAACACTGTTTTTGGCAGCTCAGCTGTTTTTGTGTAACATGTTACTGTCAAACATGTTCAGTTTGGTCTATAATTTAACCATGAATCGACTTAGAAACAAATGGTGAATGGGCGCTGGTAAAGTTAAATGAAGTTCCACTTTTTTATCGAAAAACTATCTTCAACGAAGAAGCTCATTTTTGGCTCAATAGATACGTCAACAAACAGAATTGCCGAATCTGGTGAAATATGCAGAGTTTGGTGCGGTTTGTGGGTCGATGGCATTATTGGACCGTACTTCTTCAAGAACGATGAAAATCGCGACGTTATAGTCAATGGGGCAAGGTACCGTGCGATGATTAGAGACTTTTTTTTGTGCTAAAATTAATCAAATGGAAATGGTTGACATGTGGTTTTAACAAGACAATACCATGAACTTATTGAGAGGCGAGTTTTGCTCACGTTTTAGAGCAGTCCATTGGCCGCCAAGATCATGCGATTTGACAACACTAGACTGTTTTTTGTGGGGATACGTAAAAGTCTCTCATGTAAAGGGAAAAGCCAGCTACAACTGCACTAATGGAATACAACATTACAGCTGCCTGCCATTGGTGATTGGAAAAAGTATGCCAAAATTGGAGCTCACAGATAGACCACCTACAGCGTAGCTGCGGGCTAGAGCATTTATCGCCGGAAATAAATATTTCATTCACTTAAGTAAATTTTCTTTGGTTCTTTTCAATATTCAGAACCCAAACGGATAAAAAATCACCTTTTAAAGATATTATTTGGAATTGGCTCATTTGAAATATAACATCGATTCCAAGACTACAAAATCTCGAAATTCAAAAATATTTTGTTCATACAAATTTGAGTGCAAAACATCACGTTTTTGTAACACTCATATACTCTCAAAAATTCAATTAAAAAATTCCTAAAAATAATAGAGTTGCATTATTTTCGTTTTTCTCACAACTATGAGTTTAAAATCGGCTGTGAAATAAATTTTAAATCAGCAAGAAATTGCGATGTTTTTTCTTTTTATGAAGAAGAAAAAGAAATACAAAAGTAAAAATTATTTTGCGGTAAAACAAGGTTTTAATGGAGATGCAACACTGCCGACTTTAGTTGACGAAATTCAAAACTTATTATAATTGAAGCTATCGTACTACAATAAAATGTATTATTTATAACAACTATAAAATTTTAAAAATATTTTTATTTAAATTTTTTTAATAGTAAATAATGTTCCCAAAGTATAAACTATCCTTAAAATATTTCCCCCTACTAATAACATCTGGTTTTATTCATACGAGCCAATATTGGGATTCAAATTTTTATTATCTATCTTTTACTTTTAACTGTGTAACTCTAATTTTCGTAAATGGCATATACGTGAGATAAGGTCGTTGAAATAATACATGTATCTTAAAACCAGCCCGGAGTGAAAATATTAAAGCGAATCACAAAAATTAATTAATTTAATAATGATCGAGTAGAAATGTGTTCAAATTTATCATTTGCGGAATTAAAAAGCATGTTACTAGTTTTTGTTGGCAGGAATTTTTCGAGTAAAACCTAGTCGAATTTCCGCTTTAATTGTTTATTAGTTTTAACTGTATTTTTTGGTAAAAATAGAAAATCAGTGAAAATATTACGTAAAAAAACACAACTTATGATGTCGCCATATAGTATTTTTCTTTTTTCAGAAACATTCAAATCATAAATCATGAGATTTCTAACCTTATAGAAATCAAATCGAATAAGGAATATTTAAATTTTAATATTATTTTATTTTTACTTATAACCTGAAAAGAAGGTAAAAATAAAATATATCATTGTGAACATCAGCCATCTGATTCTTTGGTCAGATTTGAAATTTAATCAAATTGAATTTGTATGCAAAACAAAAACTTTGTCGACAATAAACAATATAGGTTTTTTGTAACATTTTTTAATCATCCATTACGAAGTTAAAAAAAGTAACGATATTGCATACTCAACCAGGTATAATAAATTATGATTTTTTGTCAAGGACATGATTGCATTATTTACACAAGATAAGAATAAAAGTAGTAGCACGCTAAACCGCAATTGCAGTAAACTAAAAAAAGCTTGGAAAAAGTTCAATAAAAATGCACCAAATATAAACTTGAAATCATCCACCCTGTTTTATAAATGAGATTTAAAAAACACAACAACACACACCAAAACAAAAAACTGCATTAAAATGCAATGAAATGCACTTCCGATGATATAAAAAAATTCTAAAAAGAAGGGCCATCATCTTCACAAACAAATTTTAAAAATGAATACTCAAGAAACATGCCAACAAAGATTTCGTTTCATGAATTTTGTATAAAATTTGAATGCATTTTTTGAATATATATATAAAAAAACAAACCCAAACAACAACAATCTGCACACTGAATAAAAAAGAACCCAAAACCTTTAAAAATCAAAAAAGTTGTATTAAAGGGGTTTAACAAAAGATATGCAATCTGCATACTGTCGAAAATTATAAAATTCTCAAAAAAGAGAAATAAAAATAACCCGAAAATTATATAAAAAAACACAAATTTAAAACAACAAAGAGGAATCAAGAAATGCATTTTAAATCTTTAAAATGCACTTTTTAAACCAAAGCATAACAAAGAAAACCGTTGACGAGCCTCTGTTAAAACACTCAACATTGCCAAAATGTAGTCGCAGTGACATGTGCGCTGCAGCTGCAAATGCAGCAACTGCATTTTAAATTTATTGAATGCATTTAGTTAAATCAGTACATTAATGCATATTACATATTAATGTGTTGCGTGTGTGTGTGAGAGAGAGAGAGGAGAGAGAATGGTGAATTTGTTCAAATAGAAAAAGGTGAATTAAAAAAAAAAATAATATACCAGACTTAATGTTAGTTTTACACTTGACTTTAAACCGTGAATAACGATGATGATAGCTTAAAATAAAATTGAGATGCAAATTGAAATTCATTAAAAACTGCATATACTCGTGTGCTCAATAGTTTGAGAGAGTTCGTATGAGATTAAAATATGGAGAGTAATATTACATAGTATTTATGAGCTTAAAATAACTATCAGTTAAAATTAAGTTTAGCTCTTTAATAAATAAAAATTTAAATCTATGCAGTGCTTTTGTTACCAATTGAGCTTTTTACAATAAATAAGGTATTTAAGAAAGGAGCGTTTTTTCTGTAATGCTTAAAAAAATGTTATATGTGGTGACCTGCCGTTCCTCATTCGAAAATAGCGATTTTTTTTGCTATAACCACCAAAGAAGTCAAAGACTATGGCCAATAGAATTTAAGTTAAAATTCGTCATCAAAAAATACTAATATTCCCCACATTACGATCGTTAAGTGTGCTGGAATTTTGGCTTCTTAGAGGAAACATTTTTAGTTGGTCCCTTATGGGCTGAAAACTTTGTCTCGGTAGCACTGTGGTTCAAAGGCTAAATCTGGTTGGATAAATCATTTTACTAAGTTTTTTAGGGTTCAGTATGAACGTAATGTTATAAATGAAACAAGTATGCAAATATTTGAAGTTTTACGTTTTTTATAATGAAAATAGTACTTTTGGTATTAAACTCTCATCAATTTGTTTTATAAATCGCACTTGAGTTAAGCCAAAACGAACAAATATTTATATGGCAAATTTTGTAATACAACAATAAATTTTTTATTTTTAATTATAATAATAATTATTTTAGGATCAAAAAATGGTTTAAGGTGAGTAAGGGTAACAAATAACAAATTGTGAAAAAAAAATAAAAAAGTCGTCTCTTGATGATTTCCTTAAGTAAGAATGAATTTCGGATAGAGACCAGCCTACAACAAATTATATTTCACAATTTGTCATAAGTTTTGTGGGATTTTAGAACATTTAGTTTACATATTTTAAAATATTAAAAAAAGGAAGTAAGTAAAGTAATAATTACTTTACTTACTTCCTTCTTTTTTCTGTTGTTAATTATTAATCAATTTATTAATTAATTAGCCAAGCAGTTTAGGGTATGGGTTATGTTTACCAATTTGAATAATTAACGAAACTACTTATAGGGTAGAGCTTTACAAGGGCATTTTAAAGTCAAATTTTTAAATATTTTATTTTTGTAGTCCATTGACATTTTGATTTAGTTCAATATTTATTCGATAAGACTCAGGCGTGGTCGTCAAAGCAAGATTTGGCAAAATATTTGCAAATAAATTCTACAAATTAAAAAACTAATTATATTTTATTTCAGAGATTGGCTAGTCCTAAACGCTCATTACACTTAGTACTTTACTATCTTTGTACTGCTTTTTGTAAAACAATTATTATTTAGTAAATTTTGTAATTACAAATTTGTTGTTGCTAACTTCAGAAATCATTTTACAAATTTTTGAAAACCAATTTGCTAAAATTGGCAAAAAAAATTATTTTAAAAAAGTTGATATTGAAGGAAATGTCATTTCTAAAAACACTAGTTTACAGCCAAAGTGCGACAAGGATGCGACTATTTTTTATGTATTAGGGCCTCCTAAAGCCGAGAATCGCATTAAAAAACATATTTTCTGGGCTAGTTTTTGAAATTTTTTTAATTCTATATTTTTTTATTTTAATTTTTTAGTGAATTTACTATTTTGACTATATCTCGAGTTTGGCTCGTAATTTTTTTATCAGTCAAATTGCAAACGAAAAACCAGTTAAGGTACAACCTGTTTTGTGAATATGGTTTTTTAAATCGGTTAAGTAGTTTAGAAGATATGGTTCAAAATTTCGCGAAAAAATACATTTTGTTTGATAAAAACACAAATTTTGAAAAAAAATAATAAAGATATTCATCTTACATGGTAAAATATGAAATAATTTTTTTCTTAAATGTTGTACTTCTACAAAGAAAATAATCCATTTTAAAAGAAAATTTATGGATATATACCAAAGTTATGATCATTTATGTAAAGGTACCCAAAAATTAAAATCTTTCTGTTAAATGTTTTATATTACTATTTTTTACAGAATTACTGCACAGAAATCTTTTTTTTAAAGAAAACTCAAATTGGTCAGATAAAAATTCTATTTTGGGAGGAAAAATTGTGAAATTGTTGTACTTTTTAGCAGTACCTGCTAAGAACCCGTTTTTATTTTATTTGCAAATTATTTAGAAAAGATAGCAGTGCCCTCATAAATATATATGACAAAAATGCCAAAAAGAGAAGTCTTAAAATGAGAATGTATTAGTTATGTTACACAAAAAATGAGAATGTGTTTGTGGTATGGAATTTACTCAAAGATATTTATCAGAAATACTTTAGAATGCCTGTCTCAAATTTGCACAAGATGGGCTTCTGGCACAAAATTGAAATTATTTTTTACTGATTTATTTAATATAAATACTTCATGTGTTAAAATTTGTTTTTTTTAGCCGATGCATAAAATTCGGAGTACAAGTGATTTGGAGAAAATCATCTAATTATATCGACGATTGCTATTTTGGTCAATGCAAGAGTTTTGGATTTTGAGCCAAAAAGAGTGGTTTTATGCTAATGTAGACTCTGTCAGTTTTCAAGTTTCTCATTCGGATTAATTGCACATTCCTAAATATCCAAAATTAACTAACACCAACGTAAGTTCCGACTCATCATTTGTTAATCAAATCTCACCTAAAGACAAATAACACAAGTGGAGAGAGTCGCTTACTTACTCAGGCTCAATTAAATGATTTGGTCAGAAACTTGGACCTCACAAAAGAAAAAGCAGAAGTACTTGCATCTCGTTTACAACAATACAACTTTTTGGAGTCAAATGTAAAAGTAACATACTACAGAAACCGCGATTCATGTGTTAAAATTTGTTTTTTTTAGCCGATGCATAAAATTCGGAGTACCAGTGATTTGGAGAAAATCATCTAATTATATCGACGATTGCTATTTTGGTCAATGCAAGAGTTTTGGATTTTGAGCCAAAAAGAGTGGTTTTATGCTAATGTAGACTCTGTCAGTTTTCAAGTTTCTCATTCGGATTAATTGCACATTCCTAAATATCCAAAATTAACTAACACCAACGTAAGTTCCGACTCATCATTTGTTAATCAAATCTCACCTAAAGACAAATAACACAAGTGGAGAGAGTCGCTTACTTACTCAGGCTCAATTAAATGATTTGGTCAGAGACTTGGACCTCACAAAAGAAAAAGCAGAAGTACTTGCATCTCGTTTACAACAATACAACTTTTTGGAGTCAAATGTAAAAGTAACATACTACAGAAACCGCGATTCTCCTTACGCAAGGTATTATTCAACCGAAGATGACATATGATTCTGCAGGGACATACCCAGTTTGTTCGAGGAGCTTGGAGAGCTTTACAATGCAATTGAATGGCGACTATTTGTTGATAGTAGTAAAGAAAGTTTCAAAGTTTCGCACATGTTGTAAACACTTAAGAATCGAACGAAACAATGGTTAAATTGCTAAAATGTATTAACTATAAAGATCACAATTAGAAAGTTTGTTGCGATTTGAAAGTGGTGGGCATGCTACGTGGAATGCAATGTGGATACACAAAATATTGTTGTTTTATTTGCCTCTGGGACAGTCGAGCTCGTGATTTTTATTATAAGAGAAAACATTGGCCGGAAAGATTAGCCATTACAGTGGTCCAAGACAACATAAAGTAAGTGATTCTTATTAGGAAAGAAAACATTATTCTTCCACCATTACATATAAAACTTGGACTTTTGAAAAACTTCGTCAAAGCATTAAATAAGGTAGGCCAAGCTTTCGCATATTTTAGTAAAATTTTTAAAAGTATATCTTTTGCAAAAATCAAGGAAGGAATCCTTAATGGTCTACAAAAAAAAAATTATAAAAGATACAAAGTTTGAGAAATATTTGTCCTCACATAAGACTACAACTTGGAAATCATTTATATTGGAGGTTTCTGATTTTCTGGGAAACAACAAAAACTCGGAGTACAGGACTATTGTTAAAGATTTGATTAAGAATCATGAAAAAATGGATATATTATAATTTTTGTTAATTTAACAAATATTATTTCCTAATTAGTCTCTTTTACTTTTTCAACAGATGTTAATATGTCACTTAAGATTAACTTTTTACATTTGCACTTGAGCTTTTTCCCAGAGAATCTCGGTGATGTAAGTGATGTGCACGGAGAGAGGTTTCACCAAGAAATGAAATTCAGCAGGGATATTGGGATGAGAGAATGATGGGAGATTACATTTGGTTTCTCTTAAGATAAACGGACCCAACGAAAACAAAAGTAAAAGAAGGTCCAACAACTATTTTTAATACAAAAATACAAATAAATTAAAAGAAAAACAATAAACAATATTAATAAATAAAAAATTAATTTTATTTTTTTTTAATACTGTTGAGCCTAACTTTACAATATTATTGGGCATGATTTCATAATAATATAAAACAAAAATAGGAGAAAATCTCAAATTAGGTACTTTTACATAAATGGTCATAGCTTTGGTATTTATCCATAGATGTTCTTTGAAAATGACTTATTTTTTATATACAAGTACTAAACCTAAGAAAAAAATTATTTTATATATTTCCTTTCAAGATTAATACCCTTTATATTTTTTTTAAATTTTAGGATTTCAGTTTTTGCCGAAGAAAAGAGCATTTTCTGTAAAATTTTGACCCATAGGTCAAAATAGAAAAATTTTGACCATTAAAAAAATTCTTTTGCAATTTGATTGATCAAAATATCTTAGTCCTAGTTTGAGATATAGTCAAAATAGTAAAGTTACTCAAAAATCAAAATATAAAAACAAAAAATTAAACATTTTTCAAAAACTACTCCAGAAATAAAATTTGATTTTCGGATTCAGAAGATCCAAATCAATAACAAAAAATAGTCGCACGCTTGTCGCAAAAATTTTTTTAAAATTTGTTAACTAGTGTAATTAAAACTTATTCTAGAAACTTAAATTGCCTTAAAATGTTACATGGGTTGTAAAAAGGGATCGGAAGTCAAGAAGTTTTCACAACCGACTCATGTCCAAAAATAAGACATCAACTTAAAATAGCCCTAAAAATCGTTTTAGTTCTAATAATTTGACCTTTAAATCCAAAAACTTAGCTTTTTCAAAGCTAAAATTAGCAAAAGAAACAAAATTCGTTTATGTTTTGATTATTTTCTAAGCCTTTGTTTTTTTTTTAATTTTGTCCAAAATATTTTTTGAAAAAATAAATTAAATAAAAAATTTTGCTCGATAAAAAAAATATAAATTTGTATATTTGAATTCGTAAGGCAATTTCAAAAGAAATAAGCAGCTTTACAGTGTAACTAAAGCATCTAAAAATAATTCAGTTAATTTGTGCATTTTAATATTTTTTTTAATTAAAATTTTGCTATATTTTATATTCATTGAGCTTACTTCACTAATATTTATCAAGCATTTTTGTTGATTCGAGATAATTTATTTTAATAACATTTGTACATAATTTTACCAATCTTTAGTAGCGGTCATTAACTTTCCTGCTATTTTCATTTCACTAATATTTAGTAAAATTTGTTGCTGATTTTGCAGCTTACACCAAATTTCATTGTACTAAACGTCAGCAGACATGTGTTGCTAAGATTATCAAAAAATACCGCTGTGCTCAAATTATCAATATTTCCAGTAATAACAGAAATATTTGCAGTTGCCATTACAGACTTTTTTTGTCATTCCGAAGTTAAAATTTTTTTGAAGTTTGTCTAATTTTATTTTTGGGACCTTCGACAGAGGACCGGGCACCGTAACACCTATCTCTATTTATAAACAATTAAGAACATTAAAGTAGAGCAGCAAGTACAATTTGGATCACATTTCGGTAATTACTATTTTAGTCCAATTCTGAGTATAGCTAAATTCGTAAATGTTTGTTCTTGGGTCTATATAAAATTTTATATAAATTTTCATACAAATATCTTCAAATTTGCACATCTAATACAAAGTTTATACCGTACCCAATAATACGAGTTTTTGTTTTTTTCAAGTTTTCGATTTAAAATTTATATGAAATTTTTAATTCAAAAACTAATCAATTTTTAAAACTAATAGTTTTTAATGTAAAGTGTTAATGTACTATAATCTATATTGATAGTTCTAGGTTAAAATTTTAAGTCTTTTTATTATATCAGTATTTGAACCAGCCGAAAGGCTTACTTCTCCATTGTAATTAAAATTGTTTATGTAATCTATTGCTTAAATTTTTCAATTGTGAGTTTTTGGGGCCTCTTAAGACGATTCTGGTATCAGATTTTTGCAAGCCATTACAGTGAATCCCTTGGACCTTATCACTAGTGAGGTTTCAAGTGATAGATTTAACATGTCGTATAATTTTTAAAAGTCTCCCTAATTGCTCAATTAATAATGAAATTAGTATCTGAGGAAATGTAACAAAATGGCATTAATCTATGGATCAATAAATTCATACAGAAAATCACGGTTTTGTCATAATGGATATGCCAGTTTGAATTTTGAAAATATGATTTCAGATTCATATACAGCAACCCCCAATTCTTTCCGATATATAAGTAATTGCGAATCTGATCATGTTTAAAAATATACCTGCCATATTGAACTCATTAATTTTGAGTTTTAAAAATCCAATCCGGATTCGTATTAAATTTTAAATCCAAATTTTTAGATTTATAATACATATTTTATGTGCATAAAATAACTTTATAAATGTATAAACTTCCTTGTCCTATTCTAGAATAAATCATTTATATGTTAGTGAATGTACTAGCAAATTAGTACAAGCTATCAAAATTATTTAAAAATTTTCGATATTCAAAATTGGTAACTACAAATATAGTTATCCTGATCCAATTTCCCAATAAATTAATAAAATTAGCCATCAGAATATATGTGTTTGTGGCGTAGCGGGTAGCCTAGTACTTCGAATTTCCGAGTTCAAATCCCGTTACAGGCAAACATTTCAAAAAAGGTAACTTTTTAAATATAATATTGAAATGTTTAAATAGAAAATATGTAAATTGAAAGAAAATTAAAATCAGCTCAGGTCCAATACGGAAAAAATCTAAAAATAGAATTTTGTGGAACGTAATAATATTTATGTGGAATATAAATATGAAATAATAAAATTTAATATTAGCTTTCACAACCAAAAATATAATTGTTTTTATAATATTTCCCTTTTTTGTGGCTGTTGTTGTAAAAAACGTACTAACCTATATGCGAGGTTGTCGCGGTATCTCCTTTAAAGCGAATCTAGGAGTTCCGATTTTCGACCTTTTTATTAGGCAAATTGTAACCTTAAAAAAACTATTTCGATATATGAGTACAAAATAACTTATTAAATTAAATTTCATTTTAAAATAACACTAATTAACATTTTATTTTTTTACAAATATTTTTAAATTATGTTTGAATCTTATTAAAGTATGTCAACATTTCACACTTTCTTTTTGCATTTTAAAAATAAGTAGAGACATACTTAAGTTAAAAATATAACAAACTAATTTTGATTTCAAAGATGTTTCTACTTAATTTTATCATGTTTCTACTTGATTTAAAAATATTTTTTTCATGTGTATTCAAGCAATGAACTAGGTGTTTTAGCAGTTTTTTTACCAAGTAAATGGTTGACAACACTGCGTTTTTTTAATTTGATGTACTTTATAGTAATACTCATTTATTTGTTTATATCCAAAGCTTGTATTTTGCCAATTGAGATTTCAATATAACAGCAATGGCAATAAAATTTCCAAAGCTAAGGCCGAGGTTTGGGTTTCTTTTTGTTTGTTTTTTTGGTTCATAATTTACCGGTTAAAAAAATTGAACTTTATTCTAAACACAAAATATTTTTGAGCACAGTTTTTTGTTTTTCATTTCGTTTTAATTTTTCTTTTTAAAGTTTATTCAAGCGCAAATTGGGAGCAAGGTTTAGTTAGTTGAGAAAAAAATACAAAATTTAATATTTTTTTGTATATTTCATTTATTTTTCAATGCTGCACATGGATTCAATTGATTGTGGGCCGCAAAGTTAATTTGATATTTGTGGTTTTTTATTATATTTTTGTTAAATTTTATTTACAAGTATTTTTGTTTTTCTTATTTTTTCAACTTTGAAAATTCGTTGGTTATGTTCAAGGTGAAATTTTTTTTATATATATTTTTGTTGTGGCAAATATTTTTTTATTTTATTTCAAACAGGTTTTATTATTTTTATTTTTTTGTTTTTAGAATTGGTACAATTCATGGAATATTTTTTAATATTTTTATTCAAGGCTAAATTTTATTCTAATGAAACTTTAAAAATATTTAAAATAGTTTTTCTGCGACTACCAATAAATTTATAATAATTTATTTGCAGTGAGCTATTTGAACCGAAAATTGTTTTTGTTATTTAGATCAAGATCATGTTTTTAAATTACATTCACATTGAAGTGAATAGTATAGTAGGATTTTTTTTTTTTTTTTTTTTTTAAGATCATATCATATTCTTTTTAATTATTTTTATTGTAAAGAAACATGAAAATTTTATTAGTAAGTTATAGAGAATAAAAATTGAGAAATTCCACTGAGCCAGCAGGATAGAATACTTAGTATTTTCGGTTGGCGCTACCCAACCTTGTCAATACCCATGCTCTTCTTCTCCCTTTACGGTCATTGCTTGTTGATGATTGTCTATTTTATATTGAGTGTTAGGAAACAAATTAACAAACTTGTAAACAACAACACAATTAGACTAACATCAACGAAATTTAACAATTTATATTTATCCTCTATATTTTACAGTTTTTTGTTATGAACTTTAATTCTTAAAGTATCAAATAACACAGCTTATATGAAGCATTTATTATCAAATGTTTGTCTTAATTCATATTAAATCTACAACATAATCTATGTTGATAGTTAATGAATAGACAATATTTTGAATTATATTTTTCACTGTATCCTTGTGTGTAAAGTAATGGAATTTTATGAATTGTTGATCTGTTATTTTGTAAGTGAATAGTATAGTAGGATTTTTTTTTTTTTTTTAAGATCATATCATATTCTTTTTAATTATTTTTATTGTAAAGAAACATGAAAATTTTATTAGTAAGTTATAGAGAATAAAAATTGAGAAATTCCACTGAGCCAGCAGGATAGAATACTTAGTATTTTCGGTTGGCGCTACCCAACCTTGTCAATACCCATGCTCTTCTTCTCCCTTTACGGTCATTGCTTGTTGATGATTGTCTATTTTATATTGAGTGTTAGGAAACAAATTAACAAACTTGTAAACAACAACACAATTAGACTAACATCAACGAAATTTAACAATTTATATTTATCCTCTATATTTTACAGTTTTTTGTTATGAACTTTAATTCTTAAAGTATCAAATAACACAGCTTATATGAAGCATTTATTATCAAATGTTTGTCTTAATTCATATTAAATCTACAACATAATCTATGTTGATAGTTAATGAATAGACAATATTTTGAATTATATTTTTCACTGTATCCTTGTGTGTAAAGTAATGGAATTTTATGAATTGTTGATCTGTTATTTTGTAAGTGAATAGTATAGTAGGATTTTTTTTTTTTAAGATCATATCATATTCTTTTTAATTATTTTTATTGTAAAGAAACATGAAAATTTTATTAGTAAGTTATAGAGAATAAAAATTGAGAAATTCCACTGAGCCAGCAGGATAGAATACTTAGTATTTTCGGTTGGCGCTACCCAACCTTGTCAATACCCATGCTCTTCTTCTCCCTTTACGGTCATTGCTTGTTGATGATTGTCTATTTTATATTGAGTGTTAGGAAACAAATTAACAAACTTGTAAACAACAACACAATTAGACTAACATCAACGAAATTTAACAATTTATATTTATCCTCTATATTTTACAGTTTTTTGTTATGAACTTTAATTCTTAAAGTATCAAATAACACAGCTTATATGAAGCATTTATTATCAAATGTTTGTCTTAATTCATATTAAATCTACAACATAATCTATGTTGATAGTTAATGAATAGACAATATTTTGAATTATATTTTTCACTGTATCCTTGTGTGTAAAGTAATGGAATTTTATGAATTGTTGATCTGTTATTTTGTAAGTGAATAGTATAGTAGGATTTTTTTTTTTTTTTAAGATCATATCATATTCTTTTTAATTATTTTTATTGTAAAGAAACATGAAAATTTTATTAGTAAGTTATAGAGAATAAAAATTGAGAAATTCCACTGAGCCAGCAGGATAGAATACTTAGTATTTTCGGTTGGCGCTACCCAACCTTGTCAATACCCATGCTCTTCTTCTCCCTTTACGGTCATTGCTTGTTGATGATTGTCTATTTTATATTGAGTGTTAGGAAACAAATTAACAAACTTGTAAACAACAACACAATTAGACTAACATCAACGAAATTTAACAATTTATATTTATCCTCTATATTTTACAGTTTTTTGTTATGAACTTTAATTCTTAAAGTATCAAATAACACAGCTTATATGAAGCATTTATTATCAAATGTTTGTCTTAATTCATATTAAATCTACAACATAATCTATGTTGATAGTTAATGAATAGACAATATTTTGAATTATATTTTTCACTGTATCCTTGTGTGTAAAGTAATGGAATTTTATGAATTGTTGATCTGTTATTTTGTAAGTGAATAGTATAGTAGGATTTTTTTTTTTTTTTAAGATCATATCATATTCTTTTTAATTATTTTTATTGTAAAGAAACATGAAAATTTTATTAGTAAGTTATAGAGAATAAAAATTGAGAAATTCCACTGAGCCAGCAGGATAGAATACTTAGTATTTTCGGTTGGCGCTACCCAACCTTGTCAATACCCATGCTCTTCTTCTCCCTTTACGGTCATTGCTTGTTGATGATTGTCTATTTTATATTGAGTGTTAGGAAACAAATTAACAAACTTGTAAACAACAACACAATTAGACTAACATCAACGAAATTTAACAATTTATATTTATCCTCTATATTTTACAGTTTTTTGTTATGAACTTTAATTCTTAAAGTATCAAATAACACAGCTTATATGAAGCATTTATTATCAAATGTTTGTCTTAATTCATATTAAATCTACAACATAATCTATGTTGATAGTTAATGAATAGACAATATTTTGAATTATATTTTTCACTGTATCCTTGTGTGTAAAGTAATGGAATTTTATGAATTGTTGATCTGTTATTTTGTAAGTGAATAGTATAGTAGGATTTTTTTTTTTTTTTTTTTAAGATCATATCATATTCTTTTTATTTATTGAATTTAAAGACATATTATTTTGAGAGGTCTCATAATTTCCTTTGATCTGTGAAAATTTCAACTATATTACTAGACATGAATTAATTTGTTTAGGGGCGGGAAGTTTATCTAAAACTCTTGAGTTCTACAGACTTAAAAAAATATTTTATTAATATTCTGAGTACTTCTTCCACAAGAAAGTCGTTATTTTATTATTTGATTTAGTGTAAATGATAATGTTATATGTAAAAGGAATTTTCAAAAATAAAAACCCCCAGGGGAAAATTATTATATATAATTTTATTTTTACATGGGTAACTAAAGTGTTACATTTTTTTTTTATTTAATCAAGAGAGTATTATGACTGCAAATGTGAAAGTCATGTTTTATTTGATTAATAATTATTTATTGATAGCATTTTATAGTTCCATGATTATCATTTTTTCCACAATCAGAATTTTCGTTACCACAGTATGGTTACAGCCAATCTATAAATATATAAAGTAATAACGTTACTGACAGACTGACTCACTCATTCACTCACTCACTCATTTAACATCGCCCAGCTCAAACCGCTAGAGGTAAGAGGCTGAAATTTGGTATGTAGGTTCCCCCTCCGACGTAGACATCCGCTAAGACAGAGTTTTTGGAAATTCCTTCAGGGGGGGGGGGGGGGTGGGGAACTCCCCTTTCACGGCCTGCCGAAACCCCTTTAGTTAGAAACCTGAAATTTTAAATATGCTTTTCTTGGAGTATGTGCTGACTCATTGATGAAGTCTCCACCTTAACAGCCTGCAAAAGCCGTTAGAACCAGGAACTTGAAATTTAATATGCAGGCTCCATCTCTAGTGTGGATAACAGTTAAGACGTAATTTTTGAAAAATTCAACGGGGAGGGGCAGAAAAGGGAAAAATTCTCACCCTTGACGTCCTGCCAAAACCGCTGGAGCTGGGAAATTGAAATTTGGTGCATAGATTCCTCCGGTATAGACATTCACCTAGGTTGGATTTTTGGAAATGTGTACGGGGAGGGGCAAAAAGGTGAACAGTCTCCCGCTTAACGGGCTGCCCATACCGCTTTAGCTAAAGATGGGGGTTCAAACTCTGAAATTTGAAATATGTGTTACCTGGAGTATGAGCTAACTCATTATTGAGGTATATCTTAGAATTTTGGTCTGGGACAAAATTATCTAGGAACTCCGTATACTCCTAGGAGTAAGGCCGGGCAACCATTTTCTTCGCTTACAATGTAGCGGGCTTTGCCCGTTAGTCATGTAATAAAATATAAAGTGGCACTCATAAAATAATAAAGTACTTACTACGAGAGCGGATCAATAATTCCGTGACTTTTCGAACTTCTCTCATAGTTATATGAAATGTAACACTGCTCCCATCAATTACCACCTGTTAATAGATCACTGTCAAATTTTGAGCAAGTTTCGTCATTTACTTTGCGTTTAACAGCTGTTTAAAACATACAACCTTGTGTCTTTTTTTTAAAAATGGAAAAAAGTGAATTTCGAGTGCTCATTAAAAAAAAATTGTGTTTCATTTAAAAAGCAAAACATCATCATTTTTATGAAACATGTTATAACATTTTCATATTTATGAAACAGGGTTTCTAGAATTTCTCATAAAATAGTTGAGAACTCAGTTCAAATCGGTGGTCCTGGGAAATTACAAATTGGCATGAAGGTTCCTTCTTTCGCGAAAATATCGTCTGAGGGGATTTTTTAAAACTTTAACGGGCACGGTTAAAAGCAAGAAAACTCCAGAACTAGCGTCCGTCTTTTTGGAATTTTGAATTAAAGCGTGGTAAAAATGAGATTAATCTGGATAAAGTTCCCTTTAATCATGTGTTTCCTCTGGTAAGAATTTATTCACTGCAGTAAACTTTCTTTATTTTTGACTAAAACATTGTGTAAATGGAGTACTTGTATTTGTTCGTATACTCGGTATCAATTGCTTGAAGTTACGGGCTTAAAAGGAAAAAGCGCCCTCTTTAATGACCTTCCTAACCTTTAAACCCAAAACTCTGAAACACCAATTTATTAAAAAGGAAAATTCTTAGGAAACAGCATGCAATTTCCTTCTAAATATATTTCGATAATTAAAATTACGGGTAATGAAGTATCGCCTCTTTAAATTTAATTATAATTTGACAAAGTTAATAATTGTTAAAAGACTGTAGTTGTAAATATTTATATAAATACTTAATTATACATTAATATCAAAATGTCTTCTTTTTATACTTAGATTAAACAATCAAAATCAAATTATATTATTAAAACAACAACATAAAACTGAACTTACTTAAACGTTTCCTGTTTCGAGAGATTCGTTTTTTGTTTTGCAATACAAGTTTAAATGAGGGTGCCAGAGAACCTGTAAAAGAAAACCTTCTTATTACTTTCAAATAAGTACTATTAAGATTTCCTCACACATATATTGCAACTACGGTATAAATAATTTGTCCCAAAGTTGTACAACAGCAGACGCAGTAAAAACGTGTTCGTTGTAAAAGAAGACACGATCCAAAAATTCGGTTCTTGTATTCGATCATATGATGGGCAAATTTTTTTTTGTTTAAGTTTATTGTAATTTAAATGATGTGTTTTCCCGTATTTGTAACAGACCGAGTATATTATGAGTATTTCCTAAATTGTGATTTTACTTAAACAAAGTAATTTACGTGTATTAATATGTTGATGTATTGAACGTTCCAATGCAATCGAAATTGCAACAGCAGTAAAAACCGGAAGTTCTACTTAAAACCGTGAGATTGGTAGCTTTCTTTAGATTGCGGATATTTTTTTATGCTGAAAAAGTCAATAGCAGTATCCCACATTCATCTACTCTTTGCAGTGTAGTCTATGTACTAGAAACAAGAAGTTTGGTAAGTTTACTAGGTGGTCATAATATTATTTACAACTTTTCATCGTATTTTATGTTTCCATCGTTTTTTTGTTTGTTGTACATTTCTTGGTAAGTAATGAAATCCATGAATGCATGTAAGTTAACATAGTAAATTTAACATTTAATTTTGCTGTTGATACTTAAGTTTCCCCAGGAAGTTTAAATAATAACAAAATGATTTTTTGATCATTTTACATTGACTCGTATACAGATTCGTTAGATGTTTGTTGATTTAAGCTTTAAAACGGATGTAAATCGCTTTAAGGCATATCAAACACTTCCGTTATAATTTAATATTTAACTATGTTGGTATTTCAACTATAATAATTCATTTAATATACGAGTTAGAAAATACATTTGATGGTAAGTAAGTGATTGAAAATATTACATATTATTAAATTTATAAAGAATTTTTAAGACTAGAGGAAATTTATATCCATATGTGATAGAAGAAAATTGTTTTTATAATTTAAGGAAATTTCCTTCCTTTTAGTATAAATTAAATTTTATTAGTGCAGATACAAAATTCTTAACAGCGGAAGTTTAAGAAGTGGTTACTAAACAATTTGTAGCTGGGAAACTTACAGTAAAATTATACTCAATTTACTACTATAGAATGGGTTAAGTTTGATGTAATATTACGAAAATTCGGTAAATGCGTAAAACTTTTTTTGCGCACACTTTCATATACAATAATACATACACGAAGTAATTTAAGACATTACAATTATATACATTATGACTAAAATTATTATTATTTTGTTGAATAAATTTTTTTTTTATATTTTTATTTTATTTTATTTTATTTATTTATTTATTTATTTATTTATTTATTTATTTATTTATTTATTTATTTATTTATTTATTTAGTTGTTATGCTAGAATTAGCACAACAAAAATAAATTCTTATAAATGACAGTGCTAAAAGATATATTTCAATTAAAATTTTAGATACACTTAATAGAAAATGTACATATGATATGACCAAAGACTAATAAAAGTGCAATTTAAATAAAGTGAAATTATAAATTAACGTTAAACATCAAATGTTAAAAATACAATAAAAAATATTATATTAAAAATAAACATTTTTATTTAAACAAAATTAAAATTCCATCTTAAATCGAGGTGTGTTGCTAATTAATTGTATATTCTTGGGTAATTTGTTCAAAAGACGGGTGGTATGATTGAAGAATTGTCTTTTTGAAAGATCGTAACTGAACGGAGGTGGAACTAGCCTTTTTCCACGAGAAGGCCTTGCAAAATTTATATACTGTAATAAATAATCTGACTCTTCGAGGTAGATGATCTTGTGGATCATAACAAGGCATCTGTATTTTAATAGGTCACCAAAACACATATGTAGCAGCTGATACGAATACATTGATATATGATCACGTCGTTTCTTATTAAAGACGTATCTGGCAATATCATTTTAGGCAACAAGAAGTTTTCTGGAATCAACACTATCACTATTTGCAAATATTTCACAGCAATAGAGAAGAACTGGTATCAGGTAAGTTTTCGCCAAGAGCTTTCTTATAACAAAAGGCGTTGATGTTTGGATAGACCAAATGTTCCTTATCATTGCACGTACTTTACCAACAGCAACATTTATGTGGTTTGTCCACGAAAGTTGAGTATTAAAAACTACTCCCAAATTAGTTGCACTTTCAACAAAGTCAATATTTACGTGGTTAATTTTAATATGAGCATCAATCTCCAGTTTAAAATTATTTCTCGATATGAAAATACATTTTGACTTTGTTGGACATTTTGACTTTGTTGACTTTGTTACAAGCCGTTCATTCTGGCCCAGTTTTGTATATTTGTGAGATCATTGTTAATTGGATCGATACAGTTTAACATATTGGTAAAGGTAGTTCCAGCATGGAGTTGTACATCGTCAGCATAGATTTGGATATTACAATGAGAAACAACACTTGGCAGGTCATTAATATAAATGCAAAAAAGGAAAGGTTCCAGGATTGAACCTTGTGGTACTCCTCTGTCAACATACAACGCTTTTGAAGTCCTTCCATTTAATCTTTCATATAAATATCTTTTTAAAAGATACGACCATATGAGTATACAGGCAGACTTAGATAATAGAATAGCTTTTGGAGCTTAGTTAAAAGTATTGTGTGGTCCACAGTATCAAAAGCCTTACTGTGATCCAAAAGTACAAGGAAATATATCATGTTATCATTAAGTTGGCTCCTTAAGTTCTCAACAACGTCAAGTAATGCAGTGTTCCCGTCTGAAACCTGACCGCCTTTCTGATAATAGAACAAAATTCTTAAGGTGACCATCAATGTGTCTATGCATGATGGTTTTTAGGACTTAAGATAAAAAAGGGAGAATTGTTATAGGACGAAATTCATTGTTGCTTTTAGGAATATGGATAATTTTGGCAAATTTCCACTCATCAGGAAATATGGATTTCATTAAGTATGTAGGTGAAAAAAGGTAACAGGTTAATAAAAATAAAAATTTTACTCACAAAGTTTGCAAATATTCTAACTTATAATAGTAAAAAAAACTACGACATTTTGAAATTAAAAAAAAAAATCTAAAAAATTTTCAAAATTAAAAAAGAAAACTTTATTAGTCTTTTTTTTTTTGTAGGATTTTTCCGCATTTTATGTGTACATTTACAGAAAAATCGTGTTTCTTTACGCACAAATTTGGTAAATATACTCTTCTATTTTGAAATTTGATTTAATTTCCTACTACAAGTTGGGTTAATTTCAACAGAAATTAATTAGTGTAGATTATATACACAAATTATTACAATATCGGTTTATACACCAATTAAGTAAACCAATGCACAAACACCCATAAAATAGAATTGTTATCCACTGAATTTTTTACCAGACTACATTTCCCAGCAAAAGCAGTGGAACTCGTAGATGGTCGTGACGAGTTTCTTCGAACCAACCCCAGCGATCCCAGAAGCGGCCAACTAAGTCGGGAGATCAGCAAGCGAAAGAAATGGGTGGATCACCTGAAGAACTGCAATCCGGAGCCATCAAGTTGTGGTCATATAGCGCCTAAAGAGAGACAAGACGAAACGAAGATTCCTGAGGAAAATCTATAACCTTCCCGTTTCCTCGACCGGAGTTGCAGATGTACTCAATAATTTTAAACTATCAAAAGCGTTTGGCCTAGACGAAATTACAGACCGGTCTCCCTTTTATCGCTGGCCGCAAAGGCACTTCATGCACTTTACTTCCCCGGCCTTTTATAATACTTACCAGCATAGATTCTGAAACCACCCTAGCACTACAAAAACTTTGAACTGCCATCACCACACATATTTTCCATAGTATAAACCAGAGGAAGCCATGCGAGCATACAGCTCTAATCTCCCCAACAACACGAAGAGGTAGATCGTAAATTTTATGTGTGGCCGTCAGTCATGTGTGGAGCTTATAAACATGAATTCGAAACCCTGTTGCGTTAAACAAGGTGTTTTACAGGTGGAAAATCTCTCGATCTAACACGTAATAGTGCGCCTATAATAGCCAATGCCACCGACTTTACTTACCATCTTCTACACTGACAGAAATAAATATCTGTCACCCCCCATATGAACGAAGGAAGTGAACCTGAAACAGAATGGTGTCAGAGTTCCAACTATAAGACAACCCAAAATACTCAGGATAACATTCAACAGAAGTAGGAATAACGTCCTCAAAATTCTAGCTGGCAGCACTTGGCTATGTATAATACTTGGTGTGGTTTCCAAATGCAAGCCATACGCAGTGGGAAACATTCAGAGCCACCAAAATTCATCAGATGACTGCAGTACCCTAACTGTAAGAGGAGTCAAAGGTCCTTACGGTCAAGAAACATAGTCATATGTTGACAAAACAGTTAATTTTTGGGATGTAATTCGAAGGCGCATCCAAGCCACCAAACTACGGAGTAAGTTAGTTATAGTTGAAATAATTCTGTGAATTTTTAACCATATACCAATATAGTATTCAATTGGCACGTTAGAGTTACATACATAAAAAATTACTCTCCCAAGTGTATAAACCGAATATCGAGCCTACAATAATTTTTAAAAACTTTAAAATAACTATTTAAAGTTTAGCAATATGATATAATTGTTATGGTTACAATTTTTCATCCTTTCATATTTGCATAATCACATTCTTTTTTATAATAACAAAATAAACCTCTGGCATTTAACTTTGCATACGCACTATAGGAGTGTTTTCAATTACAAAATTAAACGTACTAAAGACCTATTTTACCCTAGTAACAGTAGCTGTCAGTAACTCCATCTACTGATAGAAGAATGCCTAAAACACCCACACTTTTTACTAAAAGTGTCATAACGAAAAAACATGAACTGTGATATATCACGCATTTAAAGTGCGTTGTGACAAACTGATTGTATATAAACAAACACACATATACATATTTATATTGTGTGCGTTACAAATGCAATTTTGCCATTGGCAAAATTTTATTAAAATACACACACCCATTCGAACACTCAATGAAACATATTTCGTTTATCTTTACAAATTCTCATAATGTAAACAAATATATACATATTTTTTTTCATTTTGTCAGATTTTGCCAACGCATACGATTTTATACATTCTTTTGTTTTCATATTTGTTTTTTTTTTTGTAATAAAACCGCGTTTTAGATTATTTTGAAAAAAAGTAGGAATATTCTTTTGTATTCTTATTTTGTTATGCAGATCTTTTTTTTTAATTTCAATATTTTTTTGTGTTGTTATAATTATGGCTTTTGTTAAGCGTGTAAAATATTAGTAATAAGCGTTTTTTATATTTTGTGTGGCATATACATACATTGTATGCGTAATCCGTATTTATCTAAACCAGAATTTCCCAAATGGTGAAGCAGGATTACTTTTCAGATGCCAGCAAGAATTTTTATTGCTTATCTTCTTTCTAACTAAGCTGATAGAAGAATCTTCAATATTTTGAAAAAGTCTACGAAATTCTTGATTAATAATATTACTTAGCATAGCCTGCAAATATTTAAATGATAAATTTATAAAAATAACCAAATAGTATTTTGAAATTACCTTCTTTTTATCATTTGGAAGATATTTCGCCAATATTGCGAAAAAAACTAAGAAACTGTATTTTTCCTCATATACATATGTTATGTGACGGAAAAAATTTGCCAGTTCGAGCACAGAACAATTAATGGCCAATATAATGAAGCGTGTTTACTGAGCATTCTGCATTGATAATATTAGGATATAATTACAAATTATATATTAATACCCTAACCGAGCACTAGCAACAAAGGCTATCGGCCCATTGTAGTGTAAACACACCAGAGCCTCTCGTGGGAATCGAACTCACGACCCCCCAATGATAATCTAGGACGCATGGTAGCCTACCGGGGATATTATCGAAATCCACAAGATTTGACTTAATTAAGGGCGAATTAAAGTTACAAATAAATTATATTTTTATCTTCATATTCAGAGGTGTTTTTAAAAATAAATTTTTCACAAGATTGTATTGTAGCCAAAATAATCTTTAATGAGAACTAAATTACTTTTAATACATCTGAGCCTTTTAGAGGACAACTCCATTGGGATTAATTAGAATTAATCACAACTTTATTACCAAAATCAAATAAACGGGTGTGGGTTTTCCGCCCTGAATGTATTAACTTTAAAAAAATATATACATATATAAAATATGAAATATAAAACTTCCAAGGAAGGTCTGCAGTACATTTTACTCCGACTGAAATAAAATTTGAATATATGAGAAAAGGCACAGAAAAGGTAAGAATATATTTACTTAAGAATTTTAAATGTGCCACTGAAACTATTTTTGTTCCATTTTTTAAATAACATGATTAAAAATTAAATTATTTTTCGTAATGAGTCCGCCGATAAAAATGCCAAAGAGGCCACTCTATCCCCAATACTTTTCCACAATAATTACACAAAAAAAAGATATTAAAAGGTACTAAAATACAAAAATCCAAGAAATAAATAAACAATCCAAGCTATTATGACAAGTTTAAAAATCTAATATCCGCAAAAAATACCAAAACATCAACACAAAATTTTAAGGTGTTTGAGATTAGGGCACACTTAACTTACACATCAACATCTACTACATCTGCTATCCTGCTATAACGATGAATGATGAATGCTCTATTAGTCTCCTGGAATCGATCAAAACTCTAGACTTCAAAAATATCAAAACTCATCTACCTCTTAAATTACTAAAAAATTTATAAATTTTTAGTATACATTAAATTATGTTAATTTATCTTCTCTTTAAATCTATGTATTACATTCATAAACTCTTTCCTTTTGATCATAAATAACAAAATGCAAATATGAATTTTTCCAATGTAAACATAAAAAACGAAGGCATCTGCAGCCAGTTTCTGTAACTGTAATATTATTTGTAAATTAACTTTACTCTTAATAAATAAAAATAAATAAATTAATTATTTTACATAATACTTTCGATTAATCGGTTAAGAAAAAACACAAAATATTATTTGCACGATGAATTAGAGAATTGTTTTGTATGCAGATTTTATTTTTACATAAGGGAGTTGATCTTCCCAGCAAAATCTAGGTAATAATTGATCATTAGCTAATATATTAGTAGAGTTTCCAATTATTCGACCTTGTCGGTTAACCAATTAGAGTATCATTCGATAAATGGCGACAATTGATTAATCGGTTATTCCGATAGATTAATCAGAAAAATTGGCCATTAAGTGATTAATCGTTTCATGCAAAATAAATGCATTTCTTTCATAAATAAGAAAGGGCTGCTTTTTTGTGAAATATCAAGTTTAGTCCTAAGAATTTTTCCCTTAGGAAAGAAACAGATTAACAACCTGCCGTATTTTTGAATACAAATTGACAATTAAAACATGTAGAACGTTGCAGTTGTGACAAAAACATTTTTGTTTTTACGACGAGAGAATAAGAAGAGCAGACTTGGCAAATTTTAAGATAGTTTTGCATTTGACCTATTAAAATGGCAACAAATTTTGAAAATTAGCCAATAATTGGTCAAATTTTTATAAATTCTATAGAATAGCAGTCAATGCGTCGATATAAATCGAAATATACAACAAAATTCTAAATCATCGGCAAGATATTTGCCGGTTACATGGTTTTTATCATATCATATTAAGTTATCTTCAGACTCCAAAGTAGAGCGAATTTTATTGTAGATGTCTGTGAGAAACTCTGCTGCAGAATAACTGTGTATGCAGAGTTTGGTTTCAGGCTGTAAAATTGTTTGTTTGGCTTTTGTAAAAATTAATTTTTATTTTAGTTGATTTTTTTTACAAAGAAATTAAAATATTGCGTGTATATTGTAACAGATTTTTAATGTATTATTTTTCTTTATTTTATTTTGCTTTATAAAATAAATCGTATTGTAATTAATTTGAAAAAAACGCTTTTGTGGTTATTTGGTAAATTCCATTTTAGTTATTTTTGATATTAATTTTTATTAAACTCATGATTAATAATATCATACGATTTATATAATTAAAAAATTTGTCATCTATTTTGACAGTAAAATTATTCTAAAAAAAAAAAAATATTTTGAAGATATTTGAGAAAACTTGATTTCGATTTTACCCTAATACCATCTAAAACGACGTTTAACTATTTTGCTCTTTAAAACATTAAAAATATTAAAGAGTTCGTAATTGATTCTCTCTCAATTATAAACTTGGATCACTATGTTTATTACTTTGACCTCTGTATTAAATAACTAAATATCAACAAAATCTAAGGCAGCCCCAAATAACTGATCTTGAAAGTGTGCTTCCCAATCTCATATTTAAAATTGTATATTTTTTAATGTTAGTTTCTAAGAAACTATATATTTTTTAAATTATGAAATCTTCTTTAAATCCCACAAACAACAGCTTTTTTTCTTACGGTATAATTATTACTTTTGGGCCATTCATGTCAAACCGCGCAGAAAACTGTTATTTTCGGATTTGTCATCTCCGATTTTAATACCAAAAAAATTGAAGGCAATGTTTTCGCCTTTAAAATGGTACCAAGAGAAAAATTTAGAAAAATTTGCTTTTTTAATATTTTTTTTGCATAGAAGTGCTTTTTTCTAATAAAAAAAAATATTTTTCTGCTGATTTTATTATTTTTTAAGTGTTTTTGTCTAACTTTTTACTTTTCCCTGCTTTTTGCCAATATTTTTTTTTTTTTTTTTGGTTTTTTGTCTTCTCTGATTATTACATGTGCTAGTGTAGTGTAAAGTGTGAATTTCTTATTCAACTGATGAAAGCCAACTCCACCTTGATTTACGTTATCGATTTTAATCCCTTTCAAATGACTATCGTCACACGTAAAATACCGTGGACTGAAATAACTGAAAACCCGTTTTATAACTAAAATACCGCTGTAGCTAAAATGCCGTTACCGAAATAACTAAAATGCAATTATCTCCAAAATAGCGAAATATTTTATTAATTTTTGTAAAATATTGTTGCCACAAGAAATGTAATGTAATAATGCAATAATGTAATCCTTAAAATATCGTTACCGTTAATTCTCTGCTTTTGTTATTGTTCTTGAATATTGAGAATTAACATTTATTAAGTCAATAAATTTGTTTTGTTTTTATTGTTATTGTTATTTTTTATTTTTTTAAATGGCAATTTAATACTTTTATCCTTGAAAATCCATTACGAAAATAACTGAAGTAACGTTTATTCTTAAAATTACAGTTACCGATATACAGAACTAAAATACCGTTCTTCCTAAATTACAGTTAACGAAATAAATTACCGTTATCGAAATAATCTAAAATATCCGTACTCTTACCGATAGCCGTATAGTTTCGGTTACCAACCATGGATTTTTTACAGTAATTTTAATTGGATGTTTTGGGCAGTGCACAGTTGTAGAAAATGGCCAATACACACATAACTTCTATATTTCTTTATGTAAATAGAGATGGGCACATGACCGATTTTTGACTCACGCTCATGCACGATCACGGACCAAAATAACAATCAATTTTGATGCATTATAAAACTACCAAATGGATTGAAAGTTTGTATTTGCATAAAATGGAGTGTAAGATCACATTTGGAATCAAATATTTCAAAAAGGTCGACAAAAATATCAGTTTTCCATTCCGTTTGTAACATGTCGAAATATTGGTCTAAGACCTCTGTAAAATAAATAGAACTGCCTTTTATTTATTTTACATGGCGATCCTGCCGCCTAACCTGGAAGTTGTCTAGAGTGCTTGCATTGTAGCACCTAGATACTGGATACTGGAAACCTTTGGAGTGCTAAAAAGAAGAACGATCCGTCATCTAGAAGGAAGACACTGTCTGGCTTTAAAACAGTTAGGTATAAATGTGCAACAAGAAGCCAGCACACCAGAAAGAAGGACTCCAAGAATTTTAATCAGGAAAGTACCCAGCCAGCTGCCACCATCCTAGGAATCTTCGCGCATCACTTTTTAATATGCAAGAGGTAGAATTCTTAAATACCACCTCAAAGCTTATTTGCGACTTTGATGGCAAATCCGAAAACCTACGTACTTTCTTGGATTCACTCTACTAAATAGATTCTCTTAAAGAGACTCACGAACAGGTTGCAGATTACTAATAAAGACAAGAATAAAGGGGACTGCTAGAAATTTAATTATCACAGAATCAACAATCCCTGACATTTTTTCCAAACTGACTAGTTCAGTGAAAGGCGCATCAGTTGAAGTATTTTCGGCCAAGATTATGAATATTAAGCGAAGTAATAAGACTGCGAACATTTATTGCTCTGAGATAGAATCTCTTACAAAATTACTTGAGAACGCATATATATCAGATGGTTTGCCGTGCGATTTGGCAAATAAATATTCTACCCAAGTTGCTGTAAAGGCGCTGACCAAGAATAGAGTAAGACTTTTCATGGAAGCAGGTCAATTTAATAACATGAGCGATGCAGTATCAAAATTTGTCAATAGTTGCACCGAAGCAACTGTCCAACAAAATGCCATTACGGGCAAGAACGAAATAAATTTTACGGCGGAAATAATACCAAATACCTTAGAGAAAATAATTACCAAGGAGGTAATAATAGCAACAATAATAGTAATCCAAATAGAGGACATTATAACAGATACAGACGAGGACGAATAACAATGGAAATTACGTCCGAGCAACTTACTCAAATGAAAATGATTCGGAAAACCCCAACGCTCCCCTAATATGAAATCAGTAAACAGAAGAGTGTGTAACTTTAACCTTAGCTTAAGTAGTTTCATTCAAATTCAAATAGATAGTCAACACAATGGTAACACTACTAGTGGATACCGGAGCAGATATATCCTTAATAAAACATAAATGCACATTTAAGAGAATAAATACAGCACATACTACAACACTTACTGTAATTAAAAAAGGAAAAATCAAATCAAATCAAATACAACATTTTTTGATTTAAAAACTATGTAATAATTTTTTAATACCCCACAAATTCCACGTGGTAGATGATGAATTCCCAATACCTTGCGATGAAATTTTTGGTATGGATTTCATAAAAAAGTTTAATTGCATACTTGAATTTAACCAAGATGGCGAGACCACATAATATTACACAATAACTTATACATGTAATGAAGGTATTATCTTACCAGCAAGATCTGAAGTAATACACCAAATAAAGCTTTCATCTCCTACCAAGGAAATATTGATACCTAATCAGGAACCCCATCCTGGTGTTTTCATAGCCAGTACATTAGTAGAAGCTGAAAAAACATTTATAAGAATACTTTATACTAACAATACAGTAAATAACCTGAAACAAAGTAAAATTCCAACAGAAGATACGAAATATTCAAGCAAAATTCCTCCGATAAATGTAGAAAAACGAAAATATTAAGCAAATTGAAGAAAAATTTTCCAAAAGAGTTTAGTAAAACATAAGCGGAAATATGTTCCGAATAACGCGAGATTTACAGATTGGAATCAGAAACCATTACAAATAATAATTTTTACAGACAAACGTTAAGGATAAAGAATGCGGATCCAGTATACATTAAGAACTACCGTATACCGCTCACACATAAGGAAGAAATTAAGAAACAAGTCTACAAATTAATAGATGATGAAATAGTTGAACCATCATATTCCGAATATAATAGTCCGAGTTTGTTGGTTCCGAAAAAATCACTGAAGAATTCTAAAGAGAAAAGATGGAGATAAGTGATAGACAGACTACACCCAGAGAAACTATTGTTTTCAATTCGATCAAAATCATTAACATTTGTTTGTAAGAATTTTATTTTACTTGGAATAACCTATAATCCATTATTATACTAAAAATATGGCATTGAGAATTAAAAAAAGGGGAAAGAAACCAAAAAAGATACTATTATTCAATTATTGGTATTTCCAATCAACTTTACGAATAAAATTAGTTTAGAAATTGTTTACAGTAGAAAAAATCATTTATTTAGTGAATGTTCTAGAAAATTAGTACAATCTATCAAATTTATTAAAAATTGTCGATATTCGAAAGTGATAACTACAAATACGCTTATCCTGATCTAATACATCATTTATAAGGGTTTCAGTTGAAGCAACAGAATTGTGGATTGTATGTAAACGAATTTTCTGCTAAATTTGTTTTCCTAAAAAAATATTAAAATTCAATATTAGTCATCAAACTTTATAAGAGTTTGTTGGCTAGTGGGTAGAGAGCTAGCCTAGTACTCATAATTTCCTAGTTCAAATCATAGTAAAGGCAAACATTTAAAAAAAATATTTTTTTAATTAAAATAAATTATTCAAATGTTTAAATAACAAATATATCAAAGAAAACTAAATTAAATTGTGGTGTGATACCGGAAAAATCTAAAAATATTTTTTTTTTTAAATAAAAGTTTGTGGAACATAATAATATTTATGTGGAATATAATTATTAAATTAGACAACTGAATATTCACTTTTACAACTAAGCACATGCTTAGAAATATAACAGACGCACAGTGCTTTGTCCCATAGGCAAAACTAAAATAAGAGAAAGTGCTTAGAATATTTAAGTAATATACATTTTTGTAAAGCTAACAAAGTACCTTAAATAGATTTGCCAGTAGAATTTACCATCTCATCTTTTTGTTAACAGTAGGGGGCGCTGAAGTCAAAAAACTTTTGAGGTAAAACTCTTGAACCCAAAACGACTTTTACTGTTCTACAAAAAAAAAAAAGTAAAAAATTCAAATTTCAAAAGTTTTGTTTCTTACTATACGTGCAAAAACACAAAAATTTTTTGGTAAATATTTTTAATGAAAAAGTTGTTTTTGCCATTTTTTATTTGGAATTCCCAAAATGCTAAAGTCTGATAAAGTGAAATATATTTTTTTAAGAATTAGTAATTTTTTATTTGTGATTTTAGTACATTTTGGAGTGCTTTAATAGAATTTGTAAAGAAGTTCAAGATTTTTCTGCTGGAAATGTAAAAATGATATGCATTTTTTAAGACATATTTCCTAAGTTTCAGAAAAAGTTACAGAGACCTACGTTTATGGTACTTCCAAAATTGTAAAAATTAAGTTATACAATTTTTTTTTTTATTTCTTCAAAAAAATGAATCAAGTTTTAATGTAGTGTATATTTTTTTTAATAGCGATAAAAACTAACCAAAAAATTTAAAGAATAATTGTCTTTTTCAGTCGAAAACCCTAAAATTTTACAAAGCTTCACAAAATTTAAAAAATATATAAATATATAACTAGTGAGTTTTTATTAGTAAGAAAAAAATTAAATAATTTTTGCCGGAAATTCGAAATTTTGTATTTTTTGAAAACATCTATATTTTTTAGTTTTACAAAGACAAAAAATATGGTGTTTATTTCAGTTGAACTTGATAATTTTTTAATATTTTATGATTGTTTTGAAGTTTTCACCATTTGGCATAATACTAAGAGTTTTATCTTGCGTAATCTCGGTTAATGTTTTAACCTTTAATGAGCTGCTAAATATTACCAGAAACTTATATTTAATTCAGTATAGGTGGTATTACATGTTAAGTACAGTTCACAAGGTTTTAGTGCATGGTTGTGATGTTCTGCAATACTTCAAAGTGCCAACAAATAATAAAATATTGAAAAACGTTTTACACATTTTTCATAAACTATTTTTATTCTAGGGTGTTCATCCGAAGAATACTGAGAAATACATTTTGAAAGACAACCTTTAAAATTTAAATTAAAAAAAAGATATCTTATTTGTGGAGCAAATTTAGAATTTTACTTATTTATGACTCATTTTGAATTGCACGAGGTAACATACCTTGGCCACAGATGCACCGATAAGGGAATACTTTCAGATGATAGTAAATATTCAGTTATTGAGAACTATCCAACACCCACAAATGTTGCTTTTTGTAACTATTACAGACGATTTATTAAAAAAATTTCAAGACATCTTACTTCAAGACATCTTACTAAATTATCGAGAAAATGTGTACCATTTGAATAGACAAATGAATGCGATATTGCTTTTAAACATCTTAAAAGGCTTTAATGAAACCAACATTATTGCAGTACCCAGTTTTTGAAACAGTTCTGTATAACAAATGCGCGCACACACGCTTGTGGCGCCGTACTTACACAGAAATGTGACGGAATACATTTACCAATAGCATAGGCCTCGAGAAGCTTCACAAAAGGAGAAGGCAATAAATCAACAATTGAACAGGAGTTAACTGCCATACACTGGGCCATAAAACATTTTAGGCCATATATTTATGGAAAACATTTTCTAGTTCGATCGGATCATAGACCATTATCATATCTATTTTCTATGAAAAATCCAAGCTCTAAACTGACTAGAATGAGACTTTATCTTGAGGAATACGATTTTGAAGTTTAATATCTGAGAGAAAAGATAACTACGTTGCAGACGCATTATCGCGTATCACAATAAATGACTTGAAGAAATTAAATATTGAAAATGAGAATTTCGAATAACTGCAAGGTCAATGAGTAAAAAGACACAAAATATGACAGAAAATAAAATAAAAATAATCGGCCTCAATTAAATGAAAATGGAAAGCCCATAATATATGTACCAATTAAGAACGCCAGAAAATATTATAAATTTAAGATTACTTCCGGAAGATGTTACATCAGGCGAGGAAAATCTATATAAGCATATATACAAATTAGTAATTTGGTTTTCAACGGGAAACTTGACTTAGGACAATTTTTCCCAAGTCTATAGGAAGTGGCCTATAAACTTTTTGATTTTTTTTTTTTTTTTTAATTTGAAAGTAATATTTTTTGTTTAGTTGTTTTACAAAGGTTCATTATATTTTGATGAGGATCCAGGTTATGTTTTATGGTCAAAATTTTTAAATTAAACAAAAAATTTAAAAATTTCCTTTAAAAGAAGAAAAAGTGCTAAATCCACAAAAAGTTGACATGCTATATCTAAAAATCGAATTGACCGATATATCTAGTTTCAGAATCGTCAATAATTATGACTATTTAAAAACAAACATTTGCGCTGCAAAACTCATTAACCGATTTTTAAACTTATATTTTTAACTGATTTTAAATATTTAACATATGTTTAAAATAAAATTTTATTTTAAATACATAGTTTAATTTAAATTTAAAAATAATTTAAAAAAATTAATATACAAAAACTCAACAAAAATTAAAAATCAATTCCATAACATACATTAAATTAAGTAAGCTAATTTTTTAATAAAAATTAAAAATATATGTATTGCAAAATTAAAAATAATAAGTCTCCTAGTAAAATAAAAATACATATCGATGGCTTATTATACCCAGCAAAAAAAAAGTAGCAAAAGAAGAGAAAAAGAAGCAATGATTTTGATTCCGGTGTTGCGAAAGTTTGGATCGGAACCAATGATTTTTACATAGGGGTGTCATAGGGTGGAAGTTTTTTCATGATCCTTTTTCATTGCATCTAAAGCCCTTCTTATGGTTTAGTGAAAAATTACATCTTTTGATGTTTCCAAATAAATTTTGAATTTGTAATTAATATTTCAACAGGACATCAGTAATCGGGCGTTAGCCTCATTGTCACAATCTCCTGTTAGATTCTATCTGGAAATTTGAATGACACATTTGGTATTGCTTCCAATGAAAAGTTTGAGTTAGACTGTTGGTTAAATTATAACGGGACATTCAGTAATCTGGCCTTATTTATTAAATTACTTTATTCGAAATTCTTTAAAATTTTTACTACAATATTTTTTTTTGTACATTTTGTAGCAATAATAAATACGATTTTAAGAATTTAAAATCTGGTAAATTGTAAGTTATAGATTGAAACAAATCACTTAAACTTAAACAACACCCAGCAAAAATAAATGGAAGTGATTCTTAAGAAATCAATTTTTCATTGATTCCAAAGTATCATTTAGTTCTGATTTTCCTCTTCTAAAGGAGTTCTTTTTTACAACTTCCGAAAATGTGATTTTGAATGTGGTTTAGCTGCTTTCAAAGCTATGACGGCTAACTTACGAGTATTTTAAAAAACAATCAAAGATAAATGTATCCACAGATATTTTCATATAATTTTGATATTCATAACTATGGTTAAAAACTAAACTTTGGTTATTTTAAAACAAGTTATCAGTATTAAATGATTTGTATCAATTTTTAATTTCAAATAAGGTAATTTAATAAATAAGGCCCGTTTACTGAATATCCAGTTATAATTCAACCAGCAGTCAAACTTAAACTTTATATGGGAAACAACAACAAATGAGCCATTCAAATTTACTGGTAAAGTTAACGGAACACTGGGAAAATGATACCTGAATGCCCCGTTTAAATTAAATTTTAAAATTTATTTGGGCAGTAAAAAAGATCTCATTTTTTACTAAACCATAAGAACTGCTTTAGATGCTTTAGTTCCGATCCAAATTTTCACAACACCGGAATCAAAATCACTGCTTCTTTTTCTCTTCTTTTTCTCTTCTTTTGCCACTTTTTTTTTTTTGCTGGGTAGTTATAAATGTCAAATTTATATAGAAATATCAATGATTAATGTTTAACTTTGGTTGTTCATAAATTTTAATAGTGTTAAATTTCATTAAAAATCACATTTTTGGAAGTTTTGAAAAAGAACTGCCTCTTGCTGGTATAGAAAAGGCCTATCTCAATTTTGCGATACTTAACAGGAAAAATTAAAAAACTTATGATAAATAAACAGTTTTAATGTAATTTTTATTCTACAAGAAAACCTTAAAAACACGATTTCGAAAGAATTCAAAATACACCTTTTCTATATAGCCAACGGTATATTGCAAAAAATATATTATTATCATATATTTTGCTTATGAGGCTAATTTGTTTAGAACATCGTTTGGATTAATTTCTATATTTTGATGAATATGCATTTTAGCTAAGCCATTTAGCCTGTACTCTGTCATTGTCGATCTAACCCATGTTTTAATGCGACGAAGGGTGGAAAAGACCTTTCAGCAGTAGCATTACTGACAGGCATCGAAACAAATATTTGTAATATTATCCTTAGATTTGGATAAATATCTTCATCGCAGCTTTCTAAACAATTTAACACATTATTTGGAAGATCTTCAAAAATTTTCCATTCCTGTTGCCAGTGAAGAATTTCAGCCTCAACTTTAGCTAAAAAAAGATTTTTATCTGCTTTATGAAATTTAATTAAATCATCTACCAGTTGCGATATTAAAAGTTTAATATCTGAAAATGATATCGTTACTATATTATGGGGTAGTCAGGGCGCATTATAAAAGTTTTTATTAGATGGAATCCTATTTGTAAATCAATATCCTGCTTTTGTAAAATTACACTTAGAGGCTGTGTTATAGTAAGTATGTCGCTTAAAATAAATAATCCGCATACAAAACCAAAAGTTCTCAGGGAATTTCTCAATAGTAAGGGTTGTGACAATGTATCCCTATCTTTCCAATCGGATATCTTTTCCAATGCCTCTATTATTTTTTCAATACTAACTGTAAATACCAAAATGTAGATGGTAGCTTTTAAAAAAATTAGTGGTTTCTTTGATGTAAGCCGTTACATTTTGAATTAATGGCACCTTGTTGCTTTTTCAAATAGAGTTGTTGAGCATGTGGGAATAACAGGTGTTTTTTTTTTGCATTTGTCGCAGTTTCAATTATTTTATTAACAGCTCCCTTTTGCGCCAACATCAGTGGACAGCCATCTGTTCCTATTTCAACACAATTTTTTTAATCAAGCCCAAAATTCATTAAAGCTGTGACAATTATTGATGATAATGTATTTGCATCAATTGACACCTCTCCATCTTCACCAATGTCTTTTGAAGCCTCTTTTAATGCGTCTACGAAGCAAATGAAATGTTCTTTTACTGCATTTTCGGTCACATCAAAGTATCTTAAAGCTATAGATATCTGACTTTTTCCCGATAAATCGGTTGTTTCATCAAAAATTATTGAAAGATATTTGGCTTCATATACTTTTTTTAATATTTTCTCCAGAACTAGATTGTGGCAACATTCAATTATATTATTTTGAGTCGTTTTGGATGTATAAGTTACATTTGCAGCACTTGTTTTCAACTGGTTTTCTAATATTTTAAAAAATATAGTATTTGGAGGGAGTCTGTTAATAATTTAGTTTTTTTGTACCATCGTCAATTTGTTCTCCTAAAGAATTTCCAATGTCTAAAAGAAATTGTTTTGATTTATCTGAAAAGTAGAAAATTTAATATTTATACTTTCAGAATTTTTATTTTAATAAATTCTCACCATTTCTATTATTTAAATCAAGACTTGATATACTATCAGATGTAGTTATAACATTAGCATCATCGGTTATTTCTACTAGGGTTGAATTAGTAGAAGCAGAGGTAGAAGGTCGATCTAAAACAAGTATTTGTTCTTAAGTGTTTATTCCAAAAATCGGATAATTTTTTTTTAACTTTAGACTTTGTAGAAATAACTTTTAGAATTGTCTCGTCCAGAATAAACGTTGTTGTTTTCAGAAGCCTGTGTATCTACAGATACAATCTCATTGTTTTTGTTATTCACAATACATTTCTTTTTAGCTGATGCAGCAAAAAAAGCAGATATAGGTTTTTGACGTTTATGCTATTAAAAATATATTTATTTTTCTAGCTTAACCAATTTCTAACACTACAGTATTTTATTAAAATGTTCGATATATTTAAATAAATCATATGGTATATCCGATAAAATAAACGCTTCAAGTTTTAAATTCATTAATACATTATTAAAAAAAATTAAAAATAGCGACAAACAATTGTGAAAAGGTTCTTCAGAAAAATATGGTAACATCAGCAGAATTTGTTAGCAAAATATTCTTAAAATGAAAATAGAAAAACTGTAATTAACAAAACGTTAGTAGCATTTATGTTAAATTTTAGATAACTCAAATGGCGATACAATTGTTTGTAATAAAAAAAAAATTTTAACTAATGATTAAAAACTTAACTTAAAAAACTTATTATAAAGGTTGTACAAATTATAATATTCAAATATTAACAGTTGACCTGTTAACAATTGTACAGTTATAAAATTCAAATCATAACCTTTAAATTTTTGAAAATGGTTAAAAATTTGTTTTAACAATTTAAAGTATCCCATACCGAGTTACAATGTAAATGAAAAAACAAAATTATAAAAAAGTATAGTAGTATATATCTTTTTTTGGTTGGTTTATATAATTCCATATTATAAAATATTATTGAATATGACGTTTCTGAAGTAAACTCCGCATAATTTTTTTGTGATTTCAGTAGCATTAACTGTGCTTTGCAGTTTATCTCAAAAATTACTAACATTTTGCGGGTTTAACGGTTTTTTTTTCTGTTTTCGTCTTGTTATTATTAAGTAAATAGGATCTGCTGATTTTAGCAGTTTTTTCTAAACAGGCCTTTTTAACTAATTTTCAGTAACATTTTCTACTATTTTTATAGACTTTTTTCTATTAGTGGTCATTTACATATGAATCAAAGTCTAGTATAAACATGATTACGAAATCTAGTTTGTATAAAAAAATACATATTACCATGTGATCAAAATGAGGTTTAAACTAGATTTCGAATCATACGTAAATAACCCCTTGGTTTTTAAGTTTTTTTTTTCATTTTCTTAATTTAATAGTATTGACCATAACAAGTTTTTATAAAAATAGTCAACATTTTAATACAAATTAATTTTATCAAATAAAAACTAAAATTTTCTTTACTAGAAGTCAATTACACAAAAAGCATAACTTTAATTTTTTTCTCCAGGGCTTTAACTACCCTGTAGAAATGTCGATAGTGAAACTGTACTGATCCACTATTGACTTTGTCACCAGTACTACTGACTACATAATTATGCCCCAGCCAATGCTTTATGCTGTAGACATTTAACATTTGCGTGTCATTGCGAATCTACACAACTATTGACTATGAGTTGACGTTGGAACTACCGATTCACTAAAACATTTTAGTAATTCTAGTCTACACTTTCGAAACTTTTTACTAGATTTCCACACTAGGAAGGAAATAAGTTTAAACAGGTGCATTTATTTTGTTAAATTAGATATTTTATTAATAAATTTTTTTTTATAAATTTCATTAAAGTAAAAAAAAAATTCGTGCAAATTTAATTTTGGAGTAGACAAATCTTCAAAAGACTGCACAAAATCATCCATAGGCTCCGTAAAATCTTCATCAGGTTCCTCGTTATTTTTATTTTTCTCGTTATTTTTATACAAAATTGATTGTTTTTTCACAGGTTTTTTGTAATATCTTTTGCTCATTATATATTTTGTTCAAATTTGTATATTTACCTTTTAAATTCATTTTTCTTTATATTCTTATTAAAAACTTTAATTTTGCATGCAGCTTTGCACATGTATTTTCAACAAAATAAAACAATAAAAAAATCAAGAAAAAGCACAGATTTGCAGCTGCAAAAAAAGAATGTAAAAAGTATAGACGCTTTGTGGACATGTCACCAAAAAGTCACCCAAAAGAGTCGACAGAAGTGGTGACTTGTAGACACGTGTCCCCAGGCTTCCTACAGGGTATTTATATCAACTTAGTTTTTCTTCCTTAAGTTTACAATTATTACTAAAAAAAAATATTTCCTGATTTTAATGAAATTTTTTAGAATAAAGGAATAGAAATATGCATAAAAAACACAATGTTTAAAAAGTGTAAGTAACAGTGTAAAATTTTATACTTTATATTAAATTATTTAAATCTAATTTTTTTACAAAATGTTTACAGAATTGAAATAAAATTCAAAAGATTTAATTAAAAAATAATTATTTTTTATTTTTCATTATATTATTATTTTAATTATATTATTATTTATTATTATTAATTATATTATTTTAATTATTAATTTTATATAATTATAATAATTAAAAGTCTTTTAATTTAAGCCAAAAACTATAAACGAATTAGTTTATGTTTTTAAATTTGGGATAACTTAAAATTAATTTTTAAGTGATTTTTGTAATAAAATATTGAAAAACTAAAGAACTTTGACAAAAAGCGCTTTTTGGATTGTTGGTTTTTATTTTTTAAAAGATATGTACCATTGATTGTATACACATATATGTTCGAAAAAAAAATTACAAAGCTTTCCTCTAGGAATTAATAAATGTTCACTTTTATTTGATAAAATTATATAAATATACTAAAATTTCATTGTTTTAATGCTCACCATCGCTTTGAGTTACTATATATTAAAAAATTTTTATTTATTATTCACTTAAAATTTGATTAGTATGCAATTTTTATTATTTTAACTTTCACTTGTACTGATTTGCAACAGGTGTCGATTTATATCAGCTGTTCAAATCTATTAGAAATTCGAACAAAATGTCGCCAATTAAAAATCTCCAAACATCGAAATATTTAACTTTATTAAATTATACAGTTAGAAACCAATTAGAATTTTTATTCCAAATATTAAGTGTTATTAATCATGAACTCCAACCAGATGTTGATGTTTAATATTTACTATCACTTATAGATGGCACGTATTTTCAGTTATATACGATAAATCTAATCTAGTTGATGTTATATTTTCATTTATAGATGTAAGACATTATTTATCGAAATGTTAAAGAATTTTGTTAGTATTTGCAAAAGGTAAATAATATATATTTTTTGGGGTTTTAAAACTGAGTGGGGGGGGGGGGAATATATCCCGTTATCCCCCCCTCTGAATCCCGCTTGAATAAAGATATACTTTGCTTAACACACAAGGGAGCGATAACTCCCTTTTATTTATAACTGCCTTTCATTTATTTTACACCCCATTAAATATATATATTCGTGATCCTAATGCAATTTTAAGTCGATTTAGCGATGTCCGTCTGCCTGTTATTCTGTCTATCTGTTGAAATGACGCGAAGACGCAAGCGGGGTTGCTTATTTTTACATAGATTATTGAACATTCTCCCGAGTAGTTTGGCATTGAAAAAGAGCAAAATCGATAAAGCGTTTAAAAAGTTATGAGTGAAAAAGTGAAGATACCTCCAAATTTTCCATACAAATTGGAGTACAATTTCATAGTAGCGACTGGTGCATAATATATTTTCTCATATTTTTCACCAGCTGCTTAGAAATGAATAATATTTTTCATTCAAAGTTAGAAAAAAAAGTTAGTAGAACAATTTGTAAACGGTTTTCAATCCCACTTTACTATTTTTTAACTAATTTTTAGTAAAAATATTATTATTTAGCAAATCTTTTAGATATTATCATTTTACAAATCACAGAAACTTTACAAATTTTTGTTGCTAATTTCAGGAATTATTTTACAAATTTTTGAAAACCGATTTGCTAAAATTAGCAGAATAAAAAGTACTAATTTTAAAAATGTGGATATTGCAGGAATTGTTATTTCTAATTAAAACTTACACCTACAAACTTAAATTGCCTTAAAATGTTACATAGATTAAAAAAGGGATCGAAAGTGAAATTACCGACTCATGTCCAAAAATAGGACATCCATTTAAAATAGCACCTAAAAACAATTAAAATTTGATCTTAATAGAAAAAAAAATTTACTAAAATATTTTTCAAAACAGAAATTACCAAATTAAATCAAAATAATAAATTCGTTTGCTTTAACAATTTTTAAGATTTTTAAGCCTTTGATTTTTTTTTCATACTGTATAAAATATTTTTTGAAAAAATTAAATAAAATAAAAAGATTTTGATGCTCGATAAAAATATAAATTTAAAATTGTATGTACTAATATAAATAATATTTTGTATTTTTTTTGCTGATTTTAGCAAACAGATTTTAAATTCCACTTTGCAAAAAGTTTACTAAAATTTAGTAGCGGCTACTAATTTGTCTACTAATTTAATTATACTACACGTCAGCAGACATGTGTTGCTAAGATTAGCAAAAATACCGCTGGGCTCAAATTAGCAGAATTTCTCGTAATAACAGCAAAATTTTCAGTTGCCATTACAAACTTTTTTTGGTGAGTGTATTCAAAGATCAGGCACAGCCGAATTTTAGCCATTTTTACTTTTTTTTTTTTTTTAGTTTTTTCCGTTTTCTACAAGTGTGGGACCTTTTCATTTTATCATGGAAATTAAAAAAAATATTTCCACATAATCTTAACAAAATATGAACAAAACTACTTTAAACTGAAGAAATATCTTCGATTTTTTACCTCTAAGAGTCTGTGTAGAAAAGACTGCTGAAATTAGCAGATTAGTTTTGCTAAATATTTGTAAGATAATATCAGCAAAAATTAAACTGTTAAACATACAAAATATAAAATATATATAAGTTAAAGTTTAGTTATTGTAATTTAAAATAACACTTTTCCCAGCTAAAATCCAAAAAACTTTGCTGAATATAAGCAGACTAAAAACATCACATAATAATGTAAAATTTTTTGATATTTTCTTATGCGAATAAAAATATTTCCATTTGAAATCAGCAAATATTTCAGATGATTATAGCACGATATATTATTATTCGCATTCGGCTAAATTTAACTTAAATATAACTAAAGTTTTTAAGGTGTAACGTTTTTTTTTTCCTGTTTTATTCCTTTAACCCATTCACTACCGACTCGTTGTTTGAGGATAAATACCTTTTTTACTTTTTTTCCAAATAAGTATCATCAAATTGACTATTCAAAAAAATTTCTTTGCCCGCTTCATATTCGCCCCAACACAAAACGTCCTCTACAGAGGACATTGGTAGTCAAAGGTTATAAAACACATAAAAGTAATATTTTTCCAAATACATATATAATATATATTTAAATTTTATACTTATACATTTAAATTTCATAATGTTTTATTATTATTAAAAAAAAACTTAAAAACTCAGACAAAGATAAAGATAAAAGAGATAATGATAAAAATTATTTCGATGACAAGTCAGGAAAGAATTTGCGTTACTTTTTTGCACTTTATGTAAGTTTTTTTCGTGCAATTTGGAAGCTTGCAACGTCCTGCTGAAGTTACATTTCCAACGTTACATAATGTCGCTTTTCTTCTGGTGGGCTTGAAAGTGACCTTTTTGAAGGACGTCCAATTCGACTCACAGATGGTTTGCCAACGCACTGCAGACCTGCATTCGAAACTTCATTAGATCTATGTGTTTCTTATCAGTAATGCCAGATGATGTGGCATTTTTACGATATTCCAGACAAGAAGAAGTTAGAGCAACATTGAAAAAATGCATAGAAGTGTACACTTCTTTAATTTTATAAAAAAAAAAACTCCACAGTCTCAACTGATTGAGGTAATTGCATTTGTTTATCGTTGACTGTCTGGAAAATTGTTCTTATTTCCGAAAGGCTCAGCAACTTCAACAGTGTTGTAATGTTCCTCAGGATAAGTACCATCGCAACTTTCATCATAATATTCCTCTTCCTGACGCTGAATGGATTCACTATATTGATTTAAACCATCTCTTATCACTAGTGCTTTCTTATCCGAATCATTTACGTCAACATCTGAACAATCTCCTAAATATTACAAAAATTGTTTTTTGCTTAATTTTTACGTGTTACGCGAGTTACGGCACCTCAACAGTAACCATCATTTAATAACAAATCATTATTATTATCATTACTAACACTACTATTATTATTAACACTATTATTATTATTATTAATATTACTTTAATTAAGATTTCATTCTAAACATTCTGCTTTGTTACAATTAATGATTTAATAGTTTTGAAGTGCTGACATTTAAAATTCTAAATAATTTTGGTTGTTTACATTTTTCAAGTACGTCAGCACACTTAAATTCTTAGTAAAATTGTAACAAAGAACAATGCCCTTTTCTACAGCAAAACAAATTATTTTTGATTTAACTTTGTCGCAACTGTAGAATTTTGCCTACAGTTGATGTTCTAATTATAAAATCCAGACATTGTTGCAACATACAAGCTCTGCTTGTAAGTGGCACAATGAACTTCTTTGTTTAGATTTTTCCGATCAGCAATATTGATTGTTCTGCCAGTATTGATTGAATAATATAAAAGATTGATTTTCTGGATATCGTGCAGACACAAAGGGACCATTAAAGAAAGAACTTCGTAAAATTAAATTAAAAACTTTTGTAATTTTAATAAATTAAATTATAATTTTGTAAAAATTAAATAAATCAAAACTTTTGTAATTTTTAAATCAAAACTAATTTTTTTGTGTGATATTGGAAGTTTCCTCTGAAACATAACTCGCGATTCATTTTTATTTTGAAACTAAATTAATTTTAGTATAATTTATTAAAAAAAAAAGCCTTAGCTAAATAAAACCTACCGTTTTTCTAAAAAATATTTAATGAAATCACAAACAAATATATTTGCTTTACAACCGTTCACTACTCATGTCCTCTACAGAGGACATACCATTACATAGCAAGCGGGGGTGCTCATTTCTACCTAGAGGCTGTCTATTTGTCTGTCAATAACGGCGCGAGACAAGGGTCTTAATTTTTACCTAGATTATTGGACATCCTCCCGAGCAGTTTGGTATTGAAAATGAGCATAATCGGTCAAAGTTATGAGAGAAAATGTGAAGGTATCTCTAAATTTTCCATACAAATTGGTGTACTTTAGTACAATTTCATTGTAGCGACTGGTACATTATATTTTCTCATATTCTTTTTATCAGTTTTTCATAAAGTTTTTTACATTATTTGTATCAAAAACAGTAGAGAACATTTTTTTAGGATATTGGTGTTGGGTATTCAAAGATTCGGCACAGCCGGATTTAAGCCTTTTTTTCTTTTTTTTTTTAAATACATATATGTTCTCTGAGTTCTTCCTTACAAAAAAAATATTTTTGAAGCCTACAAAACCGGTTTGGTATTGTACCAACAGCTTAAAGTTAAAAAATACTGCAAAATCAAAAAATTGGTGTTGGAATATCACAATTAGAATCCACTGATGGACAAATATACGCTTAAAAATACATTAATCGCATAGTCAATAACCCAATAAACCTGTACGGTAAAAACAAATAAAATATTTTGCTCGATCATATTTTAATTACTATTTGAAAAATGTCCTCTGTAGAGGACAAGGGTAGTGAAAGGGTTAATATTCAGAATATAAATTAGGGAAAATTCTTATTTTTAATACTCTAATATTTTACACAAATTTGATAATTTTAACTGTTTGTGGTGCAAACTAAATTATCAATTAATGTTTAGTATCTTTTTCATTCATTTTACAGATTAATTTCCATGGTCGTGAATAAGTTCAAAATATAGTAAAATTTGCAAAATATTGTAAAGTATTTATTTCCTATACAATATCACCAATTCTTCGTGCATCATTTAATATCTGCTACAACTTAATAAACAATTATATATACAAATAATTCTTTTGTGTGTTCTTATGGTTTTCGAGGGTTCTGTATGCAATCAATCAATTATATTTGTCCTTCACTCTGTCCTTACATCATGTCAAACGAAAGTGTGTAAATGCAACAAAAAAAAATACATTACAGAAAATTGTAATACACTTAAAATTGTAAGGAGGATTTAAATGATTTTGTACACATAAAAAATTATTGCAAATAAAATGTAAATTAACAGTTCATCACATCAATTAAAGTTTTTAATTGAAATTAAATTTTGTGAACAACTAAATCCAGGTTACATTAATCGTTATTATAATTATTTAATAGAATGTAATTAAATCGCATTATAAATTGCTTTGTGTGACACAATACTATTTTTTAAAGACTTTTTTTGACCCCATATCGCAATATACCTTATTCCTTAAATTTTTATATTTTATGAGATCTTCAACATTGATCTAGTTCCATATATAATTTAAGTTTATGTTGTCTTATTACATGACAAAATATTAATCCAGTGGTTTATAATACTGTTGTTTTTAACCAGAATTTTAAAGTGTCGTTTTTTATTTAAAATTCAATTATTGATCTGTTTTCAATATTTTAAAGCATTAAGAACCAATATTGGTAACAAAAATGTTTATTGAGCCGATTTGACCCGACACACATGGACATATTTGGCATTATAAAATATGATTTAGGCACAATAACTTGAGGTCCCGTTGAAAATTTAACGCTAAATTTTGATAATGGAGCTTAGTAATTAGGCATAGTAAATTGTTCTTCCCTGATAAAATTTCACTAGAATTTTAATAACCTCAACTACTTTTTTTGTTTAGTATGAAAGACACAGTGACAATTATCCAAAAATGTTCTTTATTAAATTTGCGTGAATAATTTGTCCTTAACAAAAAACATGTGTTCCCTTCCGTGTGTGCTAATTCGCATATAAGATAATTTTTAAACCATTTTCAGCAATTAAGTTTTTAATGTTATTACAAATATTTGAATTGACACTCGATTTTAGTTTTTCTGTGTAATTAAATTTTATTTTTGGATTGGACTCTACTACCTAATTAGTTATGGTCGTTGGATGTGATAAATGTTATTCTTGCTGCTGTAGATAGGTGATTGTGGAAGTCAAGGTCTTGTATTTTAGCGAACAAAAAATATTTAAAACGAAAATTCAATGATAATTTTATTGAGAATATATTATATTCAAAATGTCCCGGCGAAAAAGGCTAAAGGGCTAACTATATTATACTTTTGCTAACTTAAGCTACTGTCAAAAATTAACGAAAAGTCTGTCAAATGCATAATCAACTTATTGAAGACTTTTGGGTGGCTACAATGTACTTTTTGAACTTAAATACTTACTAAACTTAGTTGCAATTATTTGTACTTTTGCAAAAACTGTTTTCTTCTTATATTTCCAAAATATATGTATCTTTTCGAAAAATATTATTTAATGTGTTCAATTTATAAATATTTTACAATTAACAAGTAAATCTATATTCATTTTAAATAATTTAAAGAAACAAATGAAAACATAAATAAAAAAGTACTAAAAAATGCAACAGTGCTTGCATCTCAATCGAAAAACAAATACAAAACCCACCCCTTTTGTTATACATGCACGTTTGTTTTTTTAACATTTTTAATTAAATTTTCTATAAAAATATTTTCCGCGTACATTGCAATTTGTTTTTTTTTATAAACAGTTTTTCTAAAAACACATGATTCCTTAAGTAAAGTGCGGTCAGTTTCGCTGTTTGCTTAAGCAAATGACACTTGACGAAACACATTTGATTACATGTATTCGCACATTTGCTTAAGGTAGCAAAAGTGTAATATAGTTAGCTCTAAACAATAGTCATATAGAAGTTACCAAGAAACGACCAAGAAAATTATTTATAAATATTATAACGCGTGTTGAAAGAATCTGATGATCTTATAAGATAGAGATTTAGATATGGTGCTAGATCTGATAATAAATATTATATATGGCATATCTGGTTAGATATATAGTTGATCATATCTCAAAGGATTTGGAAAAATTCGTGATAGGTATTACCATATTTGGTTAAAAAGGTTCATATCTGGTGCCACATCTCATCTCGGTTCTTAAACCGATTTGGATGTATGGTATACAGCTTTTGGGAACAGCATCGTCTTGAAACATAGAAAAATTACAAAGAAGATAGCCCAAACTTTTAAGGCCCATCACTGGAGACCCATAATAGCTCCTAAATGATAATACAACAACGATATCAATGTTCCAACATTTAAAGAAGAGATCAAAAATGTCTGCACTAAATACTGAACATCCTAATCCTCTAGCTCAAGATTTGCTTTCGCATAGCGGTCACAGGCGTCTAAGAAAATTAGACACCCTTGACCTCGCCCAACGGTAATAACGAAATCTCTGCTCATAAACATGGTCTTATTGCGCTGGCAATAATTCAGAAAAATATTTAGATTAAAGATTTGATTACTTATCCGTTTTGGTCTGATATCAGAATAATTACCAGATGTTAGCTATTTGCGGTGTTTGCAGACACCAAAAAAAATTTATAAACACTAAACATTTTTTTAAAATTTATTTTTGAATCTTATAAGTATTATACGTCCTGATCAAATTGGATCTGCTTTTATATAGAGTGCCAGATATGTCTGATAATATCTAGTTATATATCACATTTGTCCCAACATCAACAAAACGTGCATGATGATTTTAATTTTAAAAAATTAAAAAATTTGAAAAAATTCATGTAACATAGGAAAAAAATTTCTAAGTAAGATATCTCAGAACAATTTTGTATCCAAAGATATATCAAGTTAAATCAAATTGTATCAAATTATATATAACTTTATCAAAATAGAAAAACACATTTTTCAGATCAATTTAAGTCAGATGAAATCATTCGGGTTCCCATGACATCAGATTATGTATGCCATTTTTCGGATCACACAAGATATGATGTAACATGGTATTATATATAAAATTTGGCAAACATTTTAACTGTTACGTCCCTGCTTTATTTAATTGTGTGTAATTATGTCGGAACTTTTTTCACCGGGGTATTTTGTACATGGAAATACACAGAATTTGTTGTTTGTATCAATAAATATTAAATAAATACGAGTAAACAAATTCATCTGAAGAAAGATTTTAAACAGTACAAAATTAAATTTTAATTTCACAATTTAATTTTCATTGGGATAGTCCCTATATTTTATATACATTTTTTTATGACATAATTGTATGTGTTATTAAAATATTTTATAAAACTTTCATAGTTTAAAATAATCAGTTTTTTGTTACTGTTATTTAAATTTGACAGGTTTAGTTCATAATATTAAAAAAATAATATTTAATTTTTAAAAATGGTACGCTCACCTTCCTTTCTAGACTTTTCCTGTTTCGCGGGTTCTACAATTCACTTAAACAAGAGAAAATCATAGTTTTACCAGATTTCTTGAATTCTACTTTATGAGACTGTGAGATACTGGTAACTCTTCCAAGCGAGAATTCAGATTTTGTTAAAATTTGAGCATGTGATCTAGGAGAAAATATTTATATGTGATAGCAACGATATTTATATATTTTATACTTCACTCGATTTAAGCTAGGATGCGTTTCGGTAAATTCGATATTTCGGAGACTTGGGACTTTAAGGTAGAATTCGAGTCAGCTGATTCAATATAAGTTAATATTTGTATTCATTGTATTTTCTTTAAAAAGTTACGTCACGCTACGTCTACGTATGGCAAATGGAGCCTTTAGCCGGCTTTTTTTCATTTTCGTTTTATTCAAAGATTCAGTAATCAAGCTCTTTGGGTCAAATATGGGTATTAACAAAATAAGTAAAAAAGTTGACCAAATTGCCTCTCTAAAAAAATTAACCCTATAAACAAATATATTTGAGCTTCGTATATATCAGATGTTTTTCCCTATAAGCAATTCTATATTTTTTAACACCCCTATTATTTCATATATATATTTTTTTTTTCATTTTTACCCACATAAGTGCTAGAAAATTGCGTTTGTTTTAATGTTGTCTCATCTATCACATATCCGAATTTTAGCGAAATCAAAGTTCTCACTTGGGTCAGCCTTTTTGTTTGTTTACAGATTTTCAAACAGATTTTCGTTGTGTATTTACATTTTGTGTTGTATTGTATATCTTCAATGCATAAGAATGACACAAAAAATACAACACAACATTTTATATTCTTATTTAGCTCAATAAGCTTGTAATACCGTGATACGTTTACGTTTACGTCTGCCTAATCCAGCATTTAAACTCATTTTTTCGTATTTGTTAATTAGTGTTATCAGAGACTTAAAATCAGCCTCCTACAAATGATTTCTTTTTAGAAAAGCATCATCATTGAAATCTTAAAAAGATTACATTATTCTGCACATCTGTCGTAATCTAAATTCCTTAAAACACTTCATATTTATTTAAATAGTTTTACTCTAAAACACATTATGTAAAAACCATCCATTTTTCGAATAACACAGCTAATGGCAATAAGAAATAATAAATTGTATGCATTTAATCAAATTGTAAATTACTCAAAATGAATTTATCATGAAGTAAACATTGTCAACAGCAAATAAATTTTTACAAATAAACCAAGCGTCAAGTGATTCTATTTGACAATTTTACTGTGTGCTGCTGCTGCTGCACACACCTTTCCTACGAAAAACAATAACAGCGACAACGATGAACACAAAATTTCCAGTAAATGACATAAACTGAGTTGAATGTAGTCTTGATCTCCTCAAGAACACCAACCAATAACATTTTCACCATATTTCACATTGTGGTAGGCAACGGCCATATAAAATTTATACTCTGGGACTCTGTTGTTGTGTGTAATTAAAAATAAATGATAATATGAAAAACAAAAAATTTATTCAGAATCAAAAATGTAAGAGTATGGTTGAGGGTATTACTTTACAAGTAAATAATGAATTGAAAAGAAAAAAAAAGAAAATCTATATGTATAACAAATAAACTGTATTAAAAAAAATCAACAATCATATTTTATACAGAAAAAAATGTATAAAAGCAGTTTTGGTTGGACCCTCTTATGGATTGTACCGAGAGAGTGCATTAAACTATTATATTATTTGAGTTCGCATATCACTAAAAAAACTGATAATGTGTTTTGGTGGAGTATAAAGGGTGGTAGTTGTACAAAATTCTTATATATACACTAGAAAAAAAATTATTAATTATTATTAATTTTGTAATTAACTTATTTTATTTCCCTTATAACCTTTTCAGCAGTCCATTTTCAAAATAAAATCCAAAATATTTTTGGATTTAAATTTTATAGTCTTCGGAAATATTGATCTCTTGTAATTGTTGCTCTATGGATTGATATTTTCCTTAGCAGTTTGGTATTATTCAAAATTGATCAAGCTCAAAAGTAAAGTATGTAAACACCTCAAAATTTTAAATACAAAATTATATATTTTACTGCTTGGTTAAAATGTACCAAAGGCGTCATTATATATTTACGGTTTTTACTTTATAAGTGAATACAAAAATATGAGTAATATTAAGCAATCCCGCAATTATGATCGCCATTCTTTGTAAATTGTTAATCGGAATTTTTGGGGGTCACTAAGTATTAATCTGGAAAGTTGCTATATACAAATCGGATATTGGGTTTTTGAAACCTAAAATGGCGGATGAATATTTTTAGGAGTATATATCTGGATGTATTTGGTTGTCGCTAAGTCAGCTAAGCCTGACATCAAGTTTACAAAATTAAAAATCGCGCCATACTTAATTTACTATTTTAATTTTTTGTATTCTTATATTAACATAAGTGTCACATTATACTTCTGGCACATTTGATACACATATAATGTCATATTCGTATACAGGGTCTCTGAAAAATCTCCGATAATTAATATACACCAAAATCAATTACTTTAGAAAAGCAAATTTATTAAAAAATTTTTCAATTTTTATTCTCTATAACTTACTTATAAAAATTTGCATGTTTCTTTACAATAAAATGATTAATAAAAAAAGAATATGATATGATCTTAAATCCTACTATACTATTCACTTACAAAATAACAGATCAACAATTCATAAAATTCCATTAAATTGTTGATATTCAAAAGTGGTTACTACAAATAGGATTATTTTGTTCAAATTTACTATTAAATTAGGGTTTCAGTAGAACCAATCGAATTGTGGATGGAGGAAACGCTTTTAAATAGTTAGGAAATCACCTAAAAAAGTTGAATTTTGTTGCGTTTTCAATAACCGCGATTATTTAAAAGACCACAAATTTGCTTTTAATTTTGATTGCAGAATCGTAAATTTCATAAAAACTAAGATCCAATTTGAGAAATTTACTCATATAATTGAATTTTTACTTATATCTTTTCAGAAAATTTTGATATTTTAACTAAAATAAAACTTGCAAACTACTTAAAGTTCCTGAGTTTGATCTCATTATTCCTTTTAATCACTTAATAAAGACTATATTGGAAAATTTTGTTAAATTATAGCGTATCGTTCAAAAAATAATTCAATTTAAAGTCAGCCCTACTTTTTGTATAAATTACTCTAACGACAAATTACAAATTCTTAAAAGTTAACTTTTTGGGCTACCTCAAAATATAAACGATTTTTGCATTAATTTGGTACAGAGAGTTTTTAGACATTAAGGAATAGGGGCAACATTGTGGAGATTGCGAATTCAAACTTTGATGTTTTTTTTTTGTGTCCCTCTAATACTTATTTAAAAACATTTTTTGAAAGAAATGTTGTTAAATTTTTAATTCTAATTAATTTTAAGAAAATTTTTTAAAAACAAATTTAATTTCAAATTTTTTTAGTAATATATAAACAAATTTAAAACATGACTCAATAACTTTCAAAAGACAACAATAATCTATACTTTTTCTAATAAAATTGAAAAATAGGAACATATATGTATGTTCATATCTGAATTCATACAGAATCATACATGAATTCAAGTAATAAAATGACCGAATAAAAAAGGTTGATCAATATGTAATCATATTCAATTTGATGCATTTAAACATCTGCTATAAAATGTAAATTGATCCAAAAAATTAAGGATAGAATTAGATCCATCAATATTTTTGGAGATTTAGTAATAAAATCTAAATTAATCCAAAAAATGTCATAGAAATTGTAAAATAATTTCTGCTTTAAATACAATTTCGTTTACAAAGCTTTCATTAATTCACATTCAGTAATCGAGCCTTAATTTTCAAATTACTTTATTCGAAACTCAAAGTTGAAAATTGATACAAATCACTTAAACCTGATAACTTGTTTCAAAATAACCAAAGTTTAGTACTTAGTTATAAATATTAAAATTATATTAAAATATCTATTGTTAAGGTTAAACTTTTATTATTTTTAAAATAAGTTACCCGTCGTAGATTTGAAAAGGCATAAATTTCATTAAAAATCACATTTTTGAAAGTTGTGAAAAAGAACTGCTTTAGAATGGGAAAATCAGATCAAAATGATACTTTGGAATCAATAAAAAATTGAATCCTTAAGAATCACTTCCATTTATTTTTTCTAGGTCAATATGAAAATAGTTGTTGTAACCATCAGAATTTGATTGCCAACAAATTCGGTGGCCACAACTGATACTGATAAAGAAAAAACAACAATAAAAGACGCGTATTTCTTGGCAACCTAGTCTTGCAATTAGAGATTTAAAACTGGGATAAACAATTACCCGATTTATGTATGGAAACATCTCTGAAATTTTTACTTTGTTTGTGTCGTTGTATTACTCAAGTAAAAAAATTGATACCCACATTGAACATGTTTTTGCTTTAGGACTGCCACAAATTTAAAATATTGATTGTATAGATAAAACAGAAAAAGCTTTTACATGAAATGCTAATGTTTTTTAATGCTTACTAAAGCCGTCTTTAGACGACTTGTAATATGCTTCTTAGTCTTAGATTAGTTAAACCAGTGCTTAGATAATTACTGCAATATAAACTGCAGTAACTACAAAGATTCTCAATTTTTGACTTTACCTGTTCTCTTAAAACGTGAGATGGGACCACTTAAAATAATATCGGCCTATAATTATTTTGCCCTCCATCACATTTCCAAATTTCACTGAGATCGAAGGGAACCTATCGGAATAGTTTCCTTGTTAGACAGTATTATACATACTCTTCGTATAGATATTAAGATGCAGCTTCCAAACATATTTACTTTATCAGTTCGTAATATCCGAATTTTAAACTCACTAGAAATCAATAAACAACAGTTCGGAGATATATCCTAAAATTGGTTTGTGATAATTTCTCTTTTTCTCTATCATATGAAAATCCCATGTAAAAGTGCCTTTTATATACATATAAAGATAAAATTGGTATAGACGATTTCGAAGACTTCTGGTCAAAACTTTTCTCTCCATGTATTTTACAATAAGTATAAATACAAAAATATTTTTTTAAATAAACAATTATATATTAATACTAAATTTGTTGTTTTTTTTAGTTGTCACTTATTTTTATTGTTGTTGTTGCTTTCGTTTTCGTTTTACTCCTTGATAACAAAAATTGCGTATCTTAAAAAACCGCAAGTTATTTTTCATTTTTATTGTAACGTACAATGATTTCGTTTTTATCACTATGTGTGTAAGTACAGTGCGTTTCAATATTAGAATTGTTATAATTGTTGTGAATGTGACTTCCCGCTTGTCAACATTAAAATTGTTTATAATTTATTTAAAAAAGGTTTTGTCCACTTAAAAATTTTTATTGTAAATGTTTCCAAAACTTCAATCAGTTTGATAAGAGCCAATTCACTCATATATAGCTCTTAAAAAAGTTAAAAACAGTAAAATAGACCTTTAAATTTTAAAAAATAGCCATTATATTTCAAACTCGATGTTACAAAAATAAATAATGATGACGAGCTTCAGCATGAAAAAACGGACCCGATTTAGAACCTGGATCGTAAGAACTCTTTTAGACTCATCGCGATTAGCTTTAGTTTTTAAAGAATTTAAGAACTAATACCCACTACTCCTGGGACTAAGTGAACTTCGCTGGCCAGATGTTGGTGAAACAATGACAATTAAGGGACTCCATCTATGAAACAAGATCATCTGGAGTTAGACTGCTGAAACAAGATCATCTGGAGTTAGACTGCTGTAGTCAAAAGAAGCCCACAATACTATGATTAGATAAAAACCTTATTACAATAAAAGAATGGCAGTAAAGTTTTGAACCCGTGCACGTAATATGACATGTACGCAATGCTATGCACATACAGACTATGTTGTCAGCCTTCTTGATCATGGCATATCGCCCTCAAACATTGGCGATATACAAGTGATAATAGGTTATTTTTATTCTCAGATTGAACCTAACAACAGAGATTTGGAGAATTCCAATTTCCCCACAAACCCGCACATAAGGTAACATGGGTATCGCTAGACCACGTAACTTAAAACCAGATTGATCACAGTACAATCAGTCGGAAATGGGTTGGGTCTCTTCTGGATGTAAGATGCAAAAGAGGTGCGGATATCGCAAGTTATCACCATCTACTTATAGCAAGTGTTCGTATAAAATTGGCAGCAGTCAACAAGAGTTTCAAAACAACGCAGAAAAAGGAAGAAGGCAGACTTAGAAAAACCATCGTAGCCTCAAACTTTACTACCGCATTACAACAAGCACTTCTTGCATCAACCACTAAACGTAAAGACACTGGGGCTGCTAAGCCACATATTGGCTCAAAAATTAAAAGCGTAAGCAGTAGATATCTGACGACACATGGGCATGGGTATCAGAGAGAAAAGAGCTGAAAGCTCTCAACTCTGCCAAAACACGAAACCAAAAAGCAAATCTTCGCGCACAATACACTACTTTAGATCGGCTGGTAAAACGCAGTGCACGCAAAGACAAAAGTACATGGATAAACAACATAGGCACAAAACATGAACAGCGTGATATATGGGCCGAGTTTTATTTCTCAATGTTATTCCCGAGGATAAACTATGATGAGTATATGTAACCACCCACCACCGATGAAAATATACAATATATATCCACCACTAACCCAACAGTATCTGATATTATATCTGCCATTAAGGCGGTCAAGAACAACAAAAGTCCAGGAAATGATAACATATCTTCGGAACTTCTCAAAATAGATCCTGAAACTTGTGCACAAATCTTTTTTCTTTTAACAGAAGATATCTGGATAAATGAAAGTGTATATGAAGAGCTCAAAGAAGGCATAATAATAAAGTTGCCAAAAACGGGAGACCTAACTTAGCGTAACAACTGGCGAGATATCACTCTGCTCAGTATGGTGAAGAAAATAATCACTCATATAATAACCAAAAGAGTCTCTGATGTTATAACACTCTGAATGCAACAAGCTGGCTTTTGTCTAAAAAAATCATGTATTAATCATGTCAATACACTCATAAGTGGAATAGTATCTAATATTTATTGACTTCGAAAAAGTATTCGAAACTCTCAATCACAATGTCATTTTGAAACCACCTCCAATGTAAAGGTATCCCACAAAAAATAATTCAACTCATTAAAAGCATGTATGTTAGAGCAAGTTGTCGTATTCAGCATGAAGGTAAACTGAGCAGAAAAATTAATGCTGGTACAGGAATACGGGAAGGTTGCGTGATGTCACCACTTTTATTTAATATTGTGTTGGTTATTGTCATTTACAAATGATAATTTTCCTCTGGAGGAGGTTAATTCTTTTACTACCTCGGAGCTGTCATCACAACATCAGGCAGTTCGGGTGCAGATATTGCCAATCGGATAAAAAAGGCGACTCAAGCCTACGCAGAGTGGGTTGAAGCATAGGTAAACTGAGGATTAATTCAGGGAAGCCAATTATAGTTGATATAAAGTTTTTTTTGGAATAACTGTACATTATTTAGTGAAAAAATAAAGTTTTTGAAAAAAACCTGATAGAAAATATTTTTTTATTTAAAAAAGAAGAGAAAAATTATATGTACATATATATGCATTTAAATCCATTTTGGGTATTATTGTGATAATAGCTTTAGATATCTTCAACATAATCATCATAATCATCATTATCATTATAATGATCATTATCAGCATGATCATAATCATCATTATCATGATCAGAATCCTCATCATCATTGTCAGTTTTACTCATGCTGGAAATATATGGATCTGAAGTAAGCAGAAATCTATTAAATATGTCTTCATTAGTTTTTTCCCGGCTACATTTACGCGCAAAGTATTCCCTATAGTTTTTAAAGTCTTTGTTTCTAGCCTCTTGCGCTTCCTCTGATAGCTCACTAATTGGCAAAAGGGCATTGGATATTATTTCCGGTCAGTGTATAAAAAATTTACGAAGGGTAGGTGACATTTTGTACCATGGAATTATTTTAACAAAATGTTTTACAGTATTGTGTGCAAAGTCACTAAACTTTTCACTATTGACCTCGTAGCCACATGACACGACAATAAGTATTATATGCATTCTGTTTATTAAATCTAGATCAATTTTTGTTATTTCTGAGGAAACTTCTGCATTCTTAAAAAACCTTCTCGCAGTATTGCCATCATTTGTGTCGCCAAAGCCTGGTTTTGGTTGGTCAATGATCAATCCAGTTTTTTCTTTGAACTCTTTTTGAATTCTTGTTTTTGTGTCTTTAACAACTTGTTTGTCATGATCTGACCTAGCTTGCCACTTTTTAAGTGGTAATTTATATGCCACATGAAGAAGACACTCAAAAAACCTAATCCAGCCATGGAGAATAGATAAACCGAACTGAAATGTATCCTTGTTCACACTTCTGGCAATCATTTCATCAATACAGTTGAAATCTTTGCTCGTAGCACCACAAACGTAACATTTTTGTGTGGATGTTGTTTCGGTTATAGCATTACACACTTTACAATCAATCATCACTAACATAAGTTTGTGATTTATTTTTATTGATTTATCACCTACTAAAACCACGGAATCCTTAAGAGTTTTGATTTCATTTTCTACTCTTTCAAAAATTTAATTTTTATGGGTCTACAAAATCTAGTAGAAGAAGGTCGAGGATTTGCCAAATTGTTTTATTCAAACAAACAATTTTTAATGGCACAATAGATGTTATAAATACCGCAGAATCACTAGCTTCAGATCCGTGAAATGCTTGTTTATAAGAGCTATGGCCCGAACTTCTGTCAAAGCCCCACTTAGAGTACAAAGTCATTTGCGATATTTCCTCGTTGTTTAATGAATCCAGTACAGAATTCTGTACCATAACTAGACGCTCAGTGGTATGATCTAACAGTCCTTGCAGTCTTACTTGCGCTGATGTTTCAGAAATATTCATATGTTTTTGTTCTGGATAACATTTTTTCTTAGCTTCTTGGACTTTTGTATATGAAGGAAATTTATCAGGCGCGGCTTTTCTAATGATATTATATTGGTGTCGAGTTAACTTCGCTTCAACTAAAACCGAAAGTGCTTCCTCCGCACTTAATTGCTGGGCTTGTACGTTTTCTAAACTTTTTCTATATTTTGTCGCTCTTGTTGGAGATGATATTATTTCCTTAACTATTTTTGAAGCATCAGTTTTTCCAGAAGCTCTCAAGCTAATTTGTGTGGCGTGAGCCAAAACAGGTAAAGGAATATTGTCTCTTACCTCCTTACATTTCTTTGCTTTTGTGTTTTCTTTACACTCCTCAAATGAGACATCCTTGCGTCCTCGTTTTGTTAATGGTGTTGGTGGTGAAACAAAACAGATAGAAGCATCAAGCCAATTATTATAATTTTTTAAAAAAGCTTCTTCCTTTCTAACACATTTTTTCCACCGAGTCTTATATTCTGAACAGAATTTATTAAACCTTTTTATAAAATCGACCATGTCTGAAGGGTTGACACGTTTGATGTACCACATCAAAAGCTTAAATTTATGTTTTAGTAATTGAGGTTATGAATTTTTCATAAAATTATGTAATTCCCGACGAGAAATAAAAATTGTTTTGGGACTTGTTCCTAAAATAGTAAGATGTCAATTGTTTATAATTTGCAAAATGTTATTCGTTTTCCCTTGTACCAAATAACGAGTAATGTACAATTACACAACACTTCAAATAAATAACATCACAGTAAACAGACACAATCAATACAAAATACAAATCAATATGGCAGTGCCGAATTTTAAATACCGAGGAAGTTTAATTAAATATTTAAATTTATTTTTTACTTCAAAATATTAATATACCATAATACATTAATTATCAACAGCTTACACATAAAAATTAAACACACTCTAAAAAAATTACCCACTATAAATTAGGTAAATTTCAACAAACTCTGTAATTTTACATGAAATTTCTTAAAATTTACTTAGCTTATGTTAGAAATTATTTAGAATATGTTGAAATTTACCCAATTTATAGTAGGAATCTTTACTTGTTCTATTAAAGTGCAAATGAAAACCATACTTCTATTGTATGTTCACATGCTTGTGCCCAATTTTTTTATGTAGGGTACAATGAACTATAACAATTAAAAGAGATGGAAGCGTGACACGATATTTTTTAAATGCAGTGTTCGTAAGTTATGTACATATAATGTTATCAAGAAATTTATTTATAATAATGTAAGTTATTGCCGAATTTGTGCGTTAGCTTATTTTTTAGATTTTTTTTTAGCTTTTAATATACATATTAGTATTTAAGCTTTAGTTTTGTTCGAACATTAAGTGTTTTCGTGATCATTTCGAGCTCGTGAGTTAATTTTAAATTTATTAAAAGCACGAACGTATGCAAAAATTAGAATTCGGTGTAAATAAAACAGAAATTATTTTTTGTAATAGAGTGTGAGTCAAAATTAACTTACGCAACCATCTCTGATAGAAACCAAACTCATTTATAACAATAACTTTAATACCGAAAATAAAGACAAAAAAGAGTTAAAAACAAACAAGTTGATTTGTTGTTTGTTTTTTCAGATTAAGTATTAAGCAACTGGAGTTCTTTCACAAAAATTTTAATAAGTAAAAAGACGCGGTGCCTCTGCAAAAGTTTGGTGTGGAATATATAAGCTAAAATACTATAGTAAAATATCACTTAATAAAATTTGCTGGATCGCAACAAGAAATTTGTTGAAACTCTTTGTATATATCGAAAATACCACAAATATGGATCACTTTTTAAAAAAATATTAAAAATATTTGCAAAATATTTATCTAAAAAACATTATTGCAGTTATGTAGCCAAATACCTGAAGTTGATGGTTCCATTTTAATAAAATTACTTTTAGAACGCTTAATAAGAATCATCAGCACCCAAAATATCTCAATTTTCAGTTTTAGGCACGGCACGAAAAATTTTGAAAAATTATTTGACTTTGACAGCTCACAGTCGAGTAATTTACTCAAAACAAAAGTGTTTGGCAAATAGTGATGTAGAATTTAATTATCTTTCACCCAGTACCACACACGAATGCGTAGGATAAAGTTCAGCTTTTGAATTAATCCTTTGGTACATTTCACCCCTTTGTGCTACGGCCGACTTAATAAGATATAGAACTCTTTAACTCTATCTCGCCGTGTTAAACCAAATATATTCAACTCCAATGTCCGATCTACGTTATTATATCGTGGAATGCGGCCCCTTGTGATATACATGCCCTCCAAGTTTTTATAAACAAATTCCTTAGAAGAATTATACGAGTCTTTTGGCCACAATACATATCATATCCCCCATGACTTTTGAAATACAAAGGCGAAAATGGAACAGGATTGGTCACACCATCCGAAAACCACAGATATTGCCAGAACAGCAATCGAATATCAAGGCTGCCCTAGAAGAGGTCGAGCTCATACATGGCGAAGACAAATTTAAATCGAAGCGTCAAATATGCAAACTAGCTGGAATGAAGTAAAAAGCGTCGCTATGAACAGATCCAGATGAAAAGATTTTGTTGAGGCCCTTGCTCCTTATAGAAACGACGGAAACATGTATATTTTACAAGGCATGTCCCACAAAGTAGTTTATGACATCAATTTAACCTTTTTGTATATCGTATAAAATTTGTTCGTCGTTTTAAAAATATAATTGTAGCATTTATTATGCAACGAACTGTATGTTAGTACTAACTGTACGAATATACTTTTCATTTGATAAACTTTATAAGAAGTATATAAGATTTTTTCACTTTTTAATCAACTTTTTACTTTTTATTTTAGTATACTGTGTTATCGAAATGTAAGTGAAAAAATGCCCCTAAAGTGCAAATATTTTGTGTACACATTGCAATAAAACAACAAAGTCTAGAACTTTTTTATACAGATTTCGTGCGTAAACACTTGGTTGATTATTTGTTGGTTCAATTGCCTAAGTCATGGAAAATCTTTGGCACAAGTGCGTATTTTTGCTATCTTTTCTTGTTATCAGTTTAAATTTGTTTTAAAGTTTATTTTGTTATCAAAAAATGTTTTATTTACTTTTTATTATTTTATGGATAAAAATCCCCTTTTTAAATACCCATTTCAAAATTATAATGTTGAAATTGTGTTTTCAGCAAAAACTCTATTTATAACTTTTCAGCAAACTAAATTAAACTAATTTTTAACTAATATATTTTGCTAACAAAATTGTGCTGATCACACATTTATAGTGAGGACAATAATCAGAAAGACAGGTGGTAATTGTCGCAGATTGTATAAATGTTGTTTAGACAAAAAAAATAACACTATAAACCGTGGAAGATTTTTGTACGTTCCATAAAATCTAAAAGTTTTTCACTCAAATTTGTACGAACAAAAAGTTTTGAAGTTCGTAATTTTTTCAGTTTTGGAATCGATGTACTATATCTCAACTGACCCAATTCAAAAAAATCTCTTCTACAAGTTGTCATAATTTTTTTATTAAGAATATTTCTTTGGTTACGAAGTTTAATTTTTTTAAGGAAAATACATCACAAAAAAATGTGTTTTTTTTAATTTTGTATTTCTAGCTTTTCATTAATATACAATACATTCGTTGGCCAATTTCATAGATAATTTGGATAATGTGGTAAGTGTTTATTTGAATTTATAAAACCAAAGACGGGAAATAATACTGTTTTAATTGTTATTTTTTAATTTGAATTAATAAGTTTCATCATAAAAAATCTTTTTATAATGGAATATATTTTGCTATGTAAAACATAAAAAAATTAATATAATACATATTAATATTTTTCGACGTGAAATGTTTTTTAAATTATCTAGTTATTTAAAATGTTAAGTGTCATCTTTATGTTAATAGTGACAAGTCTTAATAAGAATACGAATTTGTTTGGTACTGCGTTAATCTCTTACACTCACCCAAAAAAAAGTCTGTAATGGCAACTGAAAATTTTGCTGTTATTACGAGAAATTTTGTTAATTTTAGCCCAGCGGTATTTTTTGCTAATCTAAGCAACATATGTCTGCTGACGTGTAGTACAATGAAATTTGTAGAAAAATTAGCTGCCGCTTCTAAATTTTGGTGAACTTTTTGTAAAGTGAAATTCAAGATCTGCTAAAATCAGCAAAAAAATGTACTAAATATTATAATTATTATTAGTACAAATATTTTTTTTTTTGAGCATTAAAATTTTTTTATTTTATTTATTTTTTTCCAAAAATATTTTATTTTTAATATAGGGTCCGCCAAATAACTTTTTTTTTTTTGAAAATGCTATAAAAAAAAACTACTGAATATTTTTTCAAATTCCTTTTTTTTATTTAAAAGTACAATTCTTCCGGTTAATAATGGAAAATAATTTCATTCAAATGGCTGCCTCGGCTGGCCATGCAGTAGCCTACACGATCGGTTCAATTTTTAAGAACATTATCGATTGTTTGCAGCTGTATTTCACCAGTGGCTTCAATTGTCTCTGGCTTGTCGGCGTAACACTTATCTTTGACGGCACCCCACAAATAATAGTCCAACGGTGTCAAATCGCAGCTCCGAGCTGGCCAAACGACATCAGCTCTGCGGCTGATAATGCGATCTTCAAAAACAGGGCGCATAACATCGAGTGTAGCTTCGGCTGTGTGGCACGTAGCGCCGTCCTGTTGAAACCAAATGTTGCCAATATCATCCTCTTCAATTTTTGTGAACAAAAATTCGTTCAACATGGCCCGATAACGATCGCCATTGATTGTAACTTGCCTCTGGACCAAAATCCGCACCAAACAGTGACTCGTTTTGGGATGCATTGGGGTTTTCTGTGCCCCAAATGCGACAATTTTGTGTGTTTACATACCCGCCAAGATCAAAATGAGCTTCATCTGAAAAGATGACATTGAAAAGATGACATTCTGCAACATTTCCATGATTTTCAAAGTAATGTCGCAATATTTCCCAGCGTTGTTCAAGCGTATACACAACCATATTCGTTCAGCGGAAGAATAAAACTAATTATCTGTCAAATCAAACATAAGCTAAGCGTTACGATTCACGGAATAAGCACTAGTTGAAAAAAAACGTTAGATGGCGGACCCTATATATGTAAAACTTTAAGGCAATTTAAATTTTTAGGTGTAAGTTTTAATTAGAAATAACAGTTTTGCTAATTTTATCAAATCGGTTTTCAAAAATTTGTAAAATGATTTCTGAAATAAGCAACAAAAATTTGTAAATATTTTGTAAAAATTCTGTAATTTTCAAAATGTAAATAGCAAAAAGATTTGCTAAATTATAATTTTCTTACTAAAAATCTACTAACTTTCTTTCTGAGAGTACTGTCATCTAGTAGTAAAATTCTAACAAAAGCAAAAATAATTACCATGTAAAAGCTTTTAGTTTGAGAAACAGAGTATTCAAAAACCGGCCTTTTGAACAAACCGGTTTCGGTTATCTTCGAAAAATCGAATTTTGAAAAAACCGGTTTCGGTATCGGTTTTGGCAGGAAAGACCGGTCAACCGGTTTTTCGGTTTTTTTGTAATTTGAATAAAAAGCTTATATAATTTGTTAATTGTTTTTATTACAAAAAAACAAAACAGAAATTTAGTATATAAAGTAATAAATATAAAAAATACATTCTTTGAAAAAAAAATATATATAAATATATGTGACCTTCTCCGAGAAAAGGGACCTAGTGTGTCGAAAAATGGGTTTGGACTTAAGAGTGGATTCCGGTACCTAAAAAGGTGTAGAATAAGATGAAATGAGTTAGATTTCTGAAAAAAAATTTACAATGTTCTTCGTATTAGTATAAGCACATCAACCCTTTGCTGAGAGCGAACAGATAGCTAAAAACAAAGCACACTAAAAGCGAAAAAAATACATCACCACATAGGCATGACGTCACCAAAGTCGGTACCCAATCATAACTAACCATACAAAATCGCATCTTCCAACTGAAGGTGTGTTCACAGTGATAATGCGTTATGAAATTTTAAATGCGTTTTTCTCAAAACTTCATTTTCACACACTAAGTCCCTTTTCTCGGAGAAGGTCACAAATATATATATATTCATTTAAATTTAGCTTTTTTAATGTATTTCATTTCAACAAAAAATTAACTTAAAACCAATATTTTTAATATAATATCTTAAAAATTAATATTATAAAACTATATTCATATCAAATGAATAGAGATCACTAAGTTTGTAAATTGGTAAAATTGGGTACGTTAGTAATTTGAACGTTTAAAACGTTTGGCATTAAATAAGTTTTTTTAATATTACATTTTAAATATGTAAAAAAAAATCTATTTTTCACTTCTAAAATAATATTTTAGAATTAAAATGCAATTTAAATGTTTCGTTTTAAGACGATTTTTTTGTTTGCTATTGATAAAGCTAGAAGTGGAAAATACTCTTTCACTAATAGTAGATGTTGGACAAATAGTCAAAAGACAATTATATAAATTTTCCAACTTTTCAGTTCTTTTGTCGCATTTATCAAGATATATGAAATCATCATATAATAATGAATGATTTTGTACAGTCTCTTTTTTAGGATTTTGAATACTGTTTATTGAGTTATTTAGATCAGAAATTAAACTATTTGAATTTGAAATATTCAAAGTTAAGTCTTCATCGGAATCTATCAGACTTACATCTAAATCTTCATAACCAAACAAACGATTATAAAAGTGTTCGGGAAAAATAAAAGAGACCAAGTAACCCAGTTGGTGAGGTAATTAAAAAAACCGGTTAACCGAACAAAAAAGACCGGTTTTCGATTTTCTTCGAATTTAAAAAATATTCGAAACCGATCGGTTTTTAAAAAAAAAAGAAACCGGTTGACCGGTTTTCGGTTTCGGTTTTTGAATACTCTATTGAGAACTTCTCGATTAAAAAAAAACTGATTGACGGATCAATATAGATATTGATCCGTCAAATAGCAGATCAAATAAGATGCAGCAATATATTTTGGGATTAAGTCTGACCCAAATTTATTCGAAAAAATTAAAAAAAATAAATAAATTTAAAAACAACACATTAAAATTTTAAAAAACTATGCCAATGACCCGCACTCAGCCACATACATAATGACTGACTTTATTAGATTAAATTTCTCGTATAATTGTGTTATATAATGATATCTTCGGAATATATATAATTATATATTCGGGAATTTGGCAAAAATTGGCAAGAATTCCACATATCATTGCTGGATTAATGGCACTAAATTGGTTCTCTTCTCATTAAATTTTGTATAATTATATATAATATATAAAATCATATCTTATGGACTAAGAAAAAATGTGGAGAAATAATTATAATATATAAAAAAATATAAAATTTCACCACATATAGGCCTTTTGGAAACAAAAAATATATTGTCATATGAAATCAAAAAAGCTGTTAGTTACATTTAAAACAGTTTAATTTTTTTTCAGATTACGCTTATTTTGTATTATCGAATTAGTATTTCAAGAAAAATTTAAAATTTTTGCGTTGTTTACAGTTCTGTGAAACTTACGCCTTTGAAAATTTGATTTTCTGAAAGCGGAAAAAGCGTAAATTCAAATTAAAAAATAGTTTGTGTTATTTTCGATGACATCGCCACCACGTGAGATAACACGGCCATTGAATTTGTCGCTCAAAAGATCCATTGTTTCGTTAGCTGTGTGGCAAGTGGCACCGTCTTGTTGAAACCACATACCATCCAGGGTCATATCCTCAATTGCTGGCCAAAATAAGTTCGTTATTATCTCGCGATAGCGAACACAATTCACGGTAAATATTTGGCCTACCTCATGACACACTATCGCGAATAACAGCAATGTTTTAAGCAGAACGAACTGGGCGAGCATGCACAGGTGTTTTCACAGACCCGGTTTGCTGAAATTTGCCCACAATTCTCCCGATTGTGGACACATTTCGTCGATTATGCTGATCAAAAAAAATCACGAAGTGCACAAAATGCATTTTGATTTGAACGCCCATTTTCATAATAAGCCTGAATAACTTTAACGCGTTGCTTGATTGTGTATCTATCCATGGTACAAATTGAGTAAGTCTGAAATTGAGAAATGTCAAATGAAATGCAGAAAAAAACTTGACGTTTAGGTGTGGTGCGCATTCAACATCGGTCCTTAAAATTTAACCACCCTTTATTTTTGATTCTATTGACAGGTTATACATATTTATTATAAAAATTTTACCTTGACGAATAAAGCTTAGGAAGAGAATCATAATCCAGAAAAAATTTATGAGTAAGGTAATGGGTGTTAAGTGGAAATGGAGGCTTTCGGGATTCTTTAACATATTGATTCCCTAACATATTGAAGGAATATTACTTTTTGTATTATACATTTTTTTTTGGATAAACGAATGTGTTGAAAAACATTCCATTTTGGTGTGTCCAACTATTAAATATTTATGCTCTATTGTTATGTTTTTGTCAATACTTAAGGATATTAATGCGTTCGACAATATGACATTGCGATTTTGATAAAAGCAGCCATCAGAACATATAATAATTTGGTGAATATCTGGTGACTGAAGTATACAATTTTTGAAGTGTTTTATGATACATGTAGTGAAAGTAGACGCTTCAAGATTCCCTTCAGACTCATCCCAGATATGATTGTCAGATTCGTGAGTAATGATATTATAAATAGTGAAACTATGTACTTGCAATTTCATTTTTTAATACGAAGCACTTGCGATTGTTTGGGCAATCAGTTTTACTGCTTGCATATCCATGCATAATAATAAACACAATCCAGACTTGGCATTTTCGACATACTTTGCTTTTTCTTCTCTCATGCCATCAATTTCTAATCTATGACTCCTATATTGCTCCTCAGTTATGTTTTTTTCTTCGTATGATACACAAGTATCACACATATCATTTCTTGGGTTAAATAGAAAAATTGTGTTCTTTTATTGTAAGCATAAAGTTTGAATAAAACTTCATTAGCATTATTATTAACCCATTCTTCCCAATAAAATTTATAAATTTGTCTGTATGACTTAAAATCCGTTTGAAAATAAAGTTTGTTGGTGTATTGTCTTCTGTAATGGGATTCAAGCTTAGGAATATTGTTCAACCAATTTTTTAAAAAATTAAGACGCTTCTCGTATTTTTTACCTAATCGAGGTATTTTTTCGGCAGAACTTTATCCTATTGTGCGTTATTTACAATGTTTCCATCTACCCAACTTCTTATAATTTTTACATTTATTCCAAGAGTTGACATAAACATTTGCCAGCAAACTTGGATACGGGTTGTCTTAGCTTTCAAATAATAACGTTTAGATATCGATCACCGTGTAAGTAATTCACGATTTCGTGCTTTTTTAAAAACTTTTGTTTGATTTGTTACATAGACCTTTTTTATCCCCACGTCATATCCCAAAACCGATCAAATATTTTATGGCGTATATTTCATCAAAGTGAGAGCAAAGACGCAATGAGCTCTTTTCACAAGATTTAGACTGACATGTTAGCCCCATTTTTCGAGGATTTTTTTCACACACAATTTCTTTATGGAGGCCTGTATACATTTTGCCGTTCATTCGGACGCTTTCATTTAAATGTTTTTTATTAATGTAAATTTTGTCTTTCTGTTTTTAATTATATATTTTTTAAATTTAATGAGGCTCGAGATCATAATTAAATAACACTAACGAATAGTAAACACTAATTCTTTAATAAATGAAAAAAATTGTGAGGATCAGCGCTAGAGGGAGTGCACACTTTCGACCCGAGCGACCAGGTCATCGTCAGCCTCCTTATGAACTACCCAACCCACAAACAACTCATAATTTTGAACAGGCTTATATGTATATCACTCATTTTAAGGAAAATGACTATGCGAAATTCATTTTCTCACAGTTAGTTTATTAATTTTTTTCATTCACTGACTTATTTAAATTTGTTTCACAATCCATTTTTTGTGAGTGCTTGCTTTAAGAAAAATCAGTTTATAAAAAAAAAAATAAAAAACTAAAACAGAAAGACATTTTACTTATTAAAAACCACAACAAAAAAATTTACCGGTAAAAAAAAAACAAAACCAAAACATGCATTTTTCTCTTGTGTTTGTTATTAATAATATTTTGTAAAAGTTGTAATTTTCCTATATGGCTTATCAATTTTTTATTCGTAGGAGTGTAAAATTTTGCAAGAACATGTATTTTAATACGGTGCATCATTATTAATCAAAAAACTTGATTTAGATTTTTTTGTAACTTACGGCTTTTTTGATTTCATATGACGATATGTAATTATGTGCACCTAGATTATTATACCCTTTCAAACATTTTTAAAATTTTAAAAAATTCATCTGGCGCAATATTTAATTTTATCGAATTTGATATTTTTTAATATCTAGCTGACCTAAATTAATCTGAAAAATGGCAGATCATATGAGATGCAGCAATATATTTGGGGATTAAGTTATATCACAATTGATTCGAAAAATTGCAGATGAAATTAGATACAGCAATATTTTAGGAGATTTAGAATGATCTAAATTGATTCGAAAAATGGCAGATCAAATTAGACCCAACAATATTTATATGTATTTAGAATAATGTAAGATCCATATTTATCCGAAAAATATAATATATATTCTGAATCTAGTTTTTTAAAAAAACGCAAACAAATTTTTAAATTAAAAAAATATTAAAATTCTAACAATGCCTTCGCCAGGATTTGAACTCGGTCTGTCAGAGATGTAGGGAGTTAGGCACTCAGCAGTGTGCGGCTGACTTTATTAAACTACATTTTTCGTATACGATAATTGTGTTTTTTATAAGCATATCTTCGGAAATTTGGGCGGAATTAAGAAGACTAAAGGTTCTGTATTTATCTGATTTTATATAATTATATATAACTATATATAATATCAATAATTATAGGATGGCTCGTAGAACATATAATACATTAGATAGATTATTTAGTAAAATAAAAGATAGGACAGAGAAATTAGATAAATCTAATATTATTTACAAGCTACCTTGCAGGGGTAAAGATAATGAAATATGTAGTAAAGTATATATAGGTACCACAAAGAACAAATTAAAAACTAGATTAGCAGGACATAGATCTGATCAGAAATATAGGAATACAGCTTCTCAGAAAACTGCATTATCATCACATTGAGTGGCACAATCATACACCAGATTTTGAAAATACAACAGTTTTAAATACAGAAACAAACTACAAAAGACGCTTCATGTTAGAAATGTTACAAATTGTCAACACACCAATAGAACAAAGAATTAATTTTAAAACAGATACAGACAATGTAGCTCAGAATTACAGACATTTAATTTAAAAGAATATGATAGGAAATTAAATAAGTTCATAAAAATGTAATAGAATAATTTTTGTTTCCTGTGTATAATTTTTAATATTTTTTAAAATTGACAATTTTGTTGTTTTATTAATTTTGATTTTGAGATAGCGAAATATTGGATGAAAAATAAATAATTTTGTATAAAATAGACCTTGAGCTTGAATACTTATTACCTGGAATTTGTATTAAAAAGGTCGAAGAACAATTTCTGAATTATATATAATATTAAATATAATTATATAAAATAATATCTTATGGACTGAGCAAAATGTAGATAAATAATTATATTTTAAAAAAATATATATATAAATTTTCACCACGTATATGAGTTTTGGAAACATTTTATAATTTTATATGTACTTATATTGTTATAAACTAATTATATCTTATATCAAAAACTTCTAGGGGTTGTCCCGAAATGAGTTAAAATTTTAAAGTTTTATAAAAAAAAAAATAATAATATAAAAAAATTTAAAAAACACTAAAAAAATGTACCTCCCTGGCTGGGATTCGAAATCATTGTAATATAACCACATATAATTGTATTTAATTATATCTTATATTATATCAAAAAATATTTCTTATATTGGACCCTATATTGAAGCATATACAATTATATCTCATACCATATTGAAAATTAGTTTTTGATAATGGAATATATGTTATTATATCTCAAATATTAGATAGCATTTATAATTATATATGGTTCTGTATAAGTCATTAATATGGTCCCATAACCATATATAATTATATACAGTGTTGAATATAATTTTATATGATGGAATATATGCCATATCTTATCATATAAATCATATCTAATTTTATAACGATCAATATATAACTAGATGTGGCTATATATGGCACAATATATGGTAATTTAAAAAAAAAAAAATAATGTAATCTATAATTATGTATGGTAATGCATACTGACATATGTAAATATATATCATAATTTATTATTAGATGAGTCTTTACAAGATTATATCTAAAGTTTCTTACTAGGGTTGCTATTCAGAGGAAAATGTTTTATTATTGGGATTTTAATTTGAACATTACTTTTGTATTGTTAGACCTTCTTTATGCACTTGTTATTGACGTTGTTTATTCCCGGAAATAGAAAATAGCTGCTTGGTATTTTTTTTATTGTTTTAAACCAAAGAAGAAAAAGTGGAAATTAATAGAAATAGAGGTTTAAGGTAATTTTTCACCAGATGAACACCTTATGACCAGGACTTTTTTTTTGAAAGCTGGCCACAATAAAAATATATATTTTTATATTACAGCGGAAGAATTAATGGAAAAGATATAATTATGTTCATTAAATTAAAAATGTAAATGTATAAAAAACAGAGTTTTTTATTTCACTTAGTTAAAAATGTCCAGCCGGCTGCACCTGCAATATCTCAGAATCTTTTCGGCTTTATGTCCTTAAAAAATTTTTTTTTTATTTTTTCTTTCAGAACCATAAAAAAATATTTTTGAAGACTTCTAACGCTAGGTTTTTCCTTGGAACTGACCAGGGTATACTAGTATGACTGTCAAATTAATTTATAGTGAGACATATTGAAATTTCAGCAAACAAATATTTTAAATTATGCTCTTATCCAATTTTTGCTGAAGCCACTAAATAACCAAGTTGGTCGAAAAATATGAAATATGATGTTCTTATAATTTTTTTTCTATTACATACATAAATTTCAAACAAATTGGAGAGTTTTTGTTGGAATGCCTTTCGTGTTAGATGCAATAAATTGCAGAGAGAAAAATTTAGCGTTAAAAATTGCTTCTTATTCTGCAGTACTGCTTAACGTATGTTTACGTTTTGTTGGGAAGTAAATTAGAGTACAATAACACAAACTAAAAATGATCGCTGCTACAGTCATCATAAGCATCTTTGTAGAAGTTGTTTTCATAATCATCATCATAATAATCGTTGCCATGCTCAAGAACAAGAAAGAACAGCATTAATATCATCTACAAAAAACCAACATGAATTTGACGTGTTGCTTGAGTACTATTTAACTGTCATTAGCATGAAAAATTTAAAAATGTGACGCGTCAACATAATCAACTTTGGTCTAGGTCAGGTACAACAGCAAATACACATCCATAAAAATACTTATACTTGCAAAAATATGGTTTAAAATATGTACAACACACACATAAAGAATAAAACAAATAAAAGAACTACAGGGCCATTCCATGTCAAACGCACAGAAAACTGTCATTTTCGGATTTGTCATCTCCGATTTTAATGAAATTCGCCACAAATATTGGAAATGGGTAGTGTTTTTAAATTATTAACCTTTCGACCCCGAATTCCTTTGGTTTTCGAAATATGACGTTATGAAAATTGGCAAAAACCTTAAAATTCCGAAAAAGTGTCCATACAAAGTTGCCCATTACTTCTAAACCATAAAACCTAAAATTTTTCTGTTGGTACCATTTTAAAGGTGAAAACATTACCTTCAAAATGACATCCCAAAAGTTTTTTTGTATTTAAAGGTTAAAGGTAATTTTTTTAAGTTAAATCTTCAAAAACCCATATCACAAAATTAATTTTTTTTAAAATTCTGAAAAAATATATGTTAAAAATTAAGGCCTCTCTACACTTGTGGCAAGGTGGAGACTCATTTGGTTCCTTATTCATATGCAAAAGCTTACACATAAAAACAATATATACACAAAACATTGTACACACATGCACACTCATAGCATCTAAAAGATTTTGCGTATGAAACCGTCATGGTAAATTTGCTTACGACCACGTTTTCCTTCATAAATCAGGAACCAAATGAGTCTGCACCTTAAAATTTTGCCACAAATGTAGAGAGGCCTTAATTTTTAACATATATTTTTTCAGAATTTTAAAGAAATTGGATTTTGAGATATGGCCCTTTGAAGATTAAACTTTAAAAAATGATCTTTTAATACAAAAAAACTTTTAGGAGTAGGTAATGTTTTCACCTTTAAAAGGGTACCAATAGAAAATTTAGTTTGTATAGTTTAGAAGTTATGACATGGAATAGCCCTACAAGTAAATACATGTGTTAAACAATAGAACATGTAAGCATTTTAACCCTCTGATGGTCTAATTTTATTTTTTAAAAGTTGTCTTTAAAATTTTGTAAACACATATTTACGGAATTTTAATAATTCTGTTCAGATGGCTCGTAATAAATATTTTATCTTAAGAAAGTTCTTAACTTTTTTCACAATTAAGGATGGGTTTGTACGGTAGAAACAAAGTCAAATAACTATATATTTTATAAATTTTGTTTTTATTTTAAAAAATATTAGTTTTAAATTCCGTTAGCCACAATTCCAGAGTGCTACTACTTTATTACCATTTTGTTTTAAATGGAAAAGCCGGTTGCAATCGTAAACTCTTCAATAATTAGTGGGAAATTATAAAGTGGGGCGCTTCTAAATGCAAAATAAATTGTCAAGTCAAGTTTTGCACCTGCCAAATTCGAAATATAATTAAAACATAGAGATGACAAAATTACATTATAGACCATTTTTTTTTACAAATTTCAACATTTAAGTAAAAATGAAGAGAAAACATTTAAACATTGAACTGTCTCTGGCTGCTCTTCACACCATATTAGACAATTCTGTTTGTTCACGTATCCATAAAGCCAAAAATGAGCTTCGTCTCTGAAGACAATTTTTCGATAGAAAAATGGATCTTTATCTAACTTTCACCAAACAAGCGAAGTTGTAAAAGTTTAGCTGGCTTCAGTTCGTGCAGCAGCTGCATCGAAAAACACAAGCTTAATTGTTGACAACGGCGACCAATTGACATATCGCGATCTTCATTGACACTGGCCGATAAAGCAGCAATATTTTCCTCCGTACGAACACTTCGCATATGGGTTGGTAGATTTATGTCCAATAAAGTGAAACTGGTGCGAAATTTGGTCACAAGAGCTTTAATAACCTGTTCGGTGGGTTGATTATGACGACCATAAAATGGACGTAATTTACGAAACGTTCTTCGTTTGTCAGTCTATTCATGGTTAACCATACTGAGCATTTTTGACATTGCCACATGTCACGAATCTTTTCTTTACACTGAAAAAAAATACCCTATTCATTCAATATTTATATATTGTGCAAAACATAGAGTACGAAATAATAAAAAAAGATAACACTCAAGTACACTGTCTTACAAAATATTAGTATACATTTTCAGATTCCCAATTCGTTTCCAGAAATGGAAACATAAGCAGTTGGAATGACCACCCTGTCGATTTGTGATTTGAGATTCACAGATGGTTGCCAGGTTTTATTCTAATATATAGAAGGAAAAATCATATTTGTACGAGTAATCATTCATTAACTGTGGAAAAGTAATTTCGCATATAATTTTTTCTTTGAGTGATTGACATATAAGTCTGTGCAAAAACAAAGAGTGGCACATTCTACAACGCTGATCCTCATAATTTTTTCCATTTTCCCTTACATTATTAATTTGGTGTTTTCTATTCCATAGTAACATTTATTTGTGATCTCGAGCCTGACAAATTTTATATATAATTCACTTTAATTTTTAATATTTTCTTTCTTTAGATAAACAATAAACAATAATTAAAGATAAACAATAATTACATTTAAAAATACTAACAAAGAATTTATCATTCGCTCAATCGGGAATTGTCATAGAATTGCATGCCTACCTCAGATATAATTTTCGAATATTTTCTTGATGAATTTTTTGACTCCAAAGTTCAAGGTAACACAAAACAAATGCTCCAAATTTTTTTTTTACTATTTTCCTAAATTTATTATGTTTAACAACCTAAAAGAAAATTCGAATCATTTTTTTGTGCATTCGACATTTCGGAAAAAAATTCGGATACAACTTCGAATACAAAAAAAATATGTAAAAACTTAAATCTTAAAATCGACGAAAAAGAACTTTTTAATTGTTGAATATTGTTGGCTTGAGCAGCAACTTTTGTTCTGTGACTCTTTCATAATTCCGTTATTTACAAAATTACAGTTATTCTTAGGTTATTGAAGAAAATCTAAATTTTGACCTTTAAATTTCCAGAATTCAACCAAATGACGTTTGGCAACTTTGTACAAAATATTTAAACGAGTATTATTGGTGAACATATGAACTCATAATATTTGTAAATACAGGGTGTTTTGATGCATTTTTCAATAAAAATGAATTTTGGCCATTCAGCGGCAATAATTTGTACTGCCTACCTTCATTAATTAGAAAGGTAATTTGAATACCTTTACTACCTACATTCATTAATTAGAAAGGTAATTTGAATACCTTTCCAACAAAAAAAAATGTTGAAAATTTGTTGAAAAATAACCGAATGGGAAAGAAAAGATCTATAAGATAATGAAATGATTTCAAATTAATATAAAAATATGTATTTAACTTAAATTCATCATTAAAGTTTTGTAAGTACATACATTTTTAGTTTTGCGAATAAAATGTTCGTTATTTTAATAGGGGAAGTTTCGGCTCCGGTAAACCTGTCGATTGACCCTTATAACTCCCGACTAGGTCCAAAAATGACCCTACTATTCCTAAGAAAACCCTTTGACTACTCTCAATCTCGGAAATCGATTTCCGGGTCCCCTATGGAAGGTACGTCTTGGGTCCTATGGAATAATCGCTGTAATTAGCCCTTTTATTTGCCCCCACTCTAGCCCTGATCGGGAAATAAATAAGGTACATTACTGATCGGGTAATAAATAGTGTACATTCCCCATTTAGGTACCCAATATCTTCCACTACGTTTTTGGGGGTACCCCATATAACGAGTGGACAAAAATAGAAGGAGTTATCGTAGCTTACTGAAATTTTGTACGCGATTTTAGTTTGAGTTAATTAGAAGATAAACGAAATTTTGGGAAAATTGGTGCAAAGACACGCCTACTTCCCATATATCCTGAAGTTTTAAATGTAATAAAATCTTCAAATTTGGTCAGAACCTAACGAAAATTGATAATTGTTATAAGAAGAAAGTTATTAACGTGTCTGCCAATTTTCTTTTCAATCGAACTAAGGACTCGCTTACCTGTCATATATCCTTTAAAAAAAAAATACATAAAATCTGTAAAAGTTAATCGATTACATTCAAGCTTATCAAATTAATTTAAATAAAAATAAAAAACATGTATACTAAAATTCTTTGAATTCGGTTTGTAACTAAAAAGTCATTTTGTGTATCATTTTTTTTAAGTCTTTATAATCCCTAAAAATATTTTTAAAAAATTAAAAAAAATTTAATTACAAAAAAATAAAATATTTTTAACGTAATAACAAATAACTAAATACTATACTTAAGAAAATAAGTTTTTATTGAAATCTGAATTTATAAAAATCGAAATTGAATTTCAAAATTTCTTTTGTATATTCACAGCTTGGGAAGTTTTTAAAATAAAAAACTTAAAACGATAAAAAACTACACTTCCAACCAACTATCATCGGTAGTTGAGTCTTCGCTCAACGAAGCCATGTAGAATATTTATTTTCAAAAAAACTTCTATTATATTTGCTTATATTCCAGTTCTTTTTCATTATAACATTACAAAAATTAACACTTTGTATTAAGGTGTTCCTGTCGAAATATGAATCTACTATTTTTTGTGTTACAAATTTGTAAATGTTTGCTACTTTATTATTTGAAGGTGCAGAAAGCCAACAATCAATTAAATCTGAATTTTTTTAAAATAGAAGCCATCACAAAAAATTTTTTAAATACATTGTTTTTATTTGATATTTTGTTTATATTAACAATAGAGATAGACCCGTGAAAAGTTTTAACATTTACGTTCAATATAATTAGGAAATTTTAAGTTCACCCACAATTATAAAACAAATTTTTTAAAAGTAGGTTTGACAAACAATAGGTTTATTGTAATTATTTTAAATGGCATTACCCTTAAAATACAGTTACATTACACGTCATTCAAATTAATTTTTTCAAAAAAGTTGAATAAATTTATTTTTAATTACCTTTAAAATACCAAAATGATAGATCCGTTACGAAGATGACGAACTACGCATGATTTAGTTTACCACGCATGTTAGAAATCCGTGATAAAATTTTTAAAACTTTTTATTAAATAAAAACTATGTCACGTTCTCATCCCTAACTTAATAAATTTTAATACCGGTAAATAATATGTCAATATGATAAAACAAAACAAAGAATGCGACAAATATTATCAGGGATGAAACCTTTTACAGTTACAGTCGAAAACGATTATTTGTTGCCTAATTCCGAGTTTTTAGGATGTTGATTATCTTTAAACTCAGTTTATCGCAGCTTGTAACTTGAATACTGATTTTGAAATTTGTTTTAATTTATTTTATTTCAATGAAGACCAAAATTTTATGTAACGAAAAGTTGTTCCGACAAATTTATGTTAATAAACATGGAAATGGCAGACAAAATTCGTTTTCGGTTTAACTAAACCAAACTCGGCCTAAGTGTGTGTAATCATTTTATTAAGAAAATTGCACTTTTTATTTGGAATTTGGTTCTTTTTTTATTCGGACGAATATTCGGTATTCGTTTTAAACCGAATACGGAATATTCGGTATTTTGAATACACTATTCGTGATCAATACACTCGAATAAACTATTCGTGATATCTCTAATTAAAACCGATTTCTTGTTAACAAGTTTTCCTTAAAATTCCATGTATTTAGCGCCCTCTAGTAGTACAAATAAGAGTCAAATCTAAATTGTTTTCACACAACGCTTTATAATCTTTCCAAAAATTTGTTTTTTTTTAAATATATTATCGGGGAACTTTATTTTATTTGACTTCATTTTAATTTTTAATACTACAAAATTGCATCAAATATATGAAAAAATCATGAAAATAGACATTTTTAAAAACATGATTTTTTATAATTTGTGGCTAAATATTTGTTCTATTCTTTTCATTATCTTTGAGATAATAGTATAAACTTTGAAAAACTTTTTTGTTTTTTACTTTATCAAAATTTTGAAAATTTTGGGTTTTTAACAAAACAAAATCTATAAATTAAAGCCACAAAAAATAAAATTTTAAAAGATTTACATTTAAACTTACAAAAAATAGGCCCGTAATCATAGTCCCGCACTAAAGTCGGCTTTTTTAAAAACAACTTTAAATTAAAAACTTCTTATTATCTATTTTGCTATTATAGTCAGAATTTAAGCCAGTTTTAAGTTGAACCGGCTATAAATGGGTACCACATCAAATGTACCAAATGCCCGCATACATTTTGTACTAAAAAAGAAGCAGGTGGCATCTGATTTTATATTTGCCGAAAAAAATGAAAAGTGTGTAAATAAAAGATTTGCAATTGCAAAATGTAAAAAGGAAAAAACTTTATAAAAAAGGATTGAAAAGTGTATTTTTATTAATACAAATTTATTAACTTAATAAATGTTATGCAAAATATCGTCTTTATTGATATAATTTTCCTTTTAATAATTTGCAATTCAAACATTTTTTTTTTCACAAAAATTTTCTTGGCGGAAAACAGCTGTTGTGTGTTGTTAAATTAAATAGAGTCAACTTCAGCTAGTTTTAATTTTAAAGTCTATAGTATGCCTAAAGTATACTTTTAAGAAAAGTCGACTTAAGAATTTTTAAAGCATACTTTATTTCAACTATGATTATGCGCCATAATTAAAAAAAAATTTTTTTTTTTTTGTGAAACATCTAAAATATTTTTTTTGTGTTTAACTATTTTTGCTTTAAATTCTCTAAGTTTAGCGCCCTCTCGTGGCTCTAATAAAAGGTAAGACCAAAATATTCTCTTACACGATTTTAAGCTACTTTATAATTTTTCCAAAAATATATTTCCATATTAATGGTAAATATTTATTATTTTTTACGTCATTTCAAATTTTGGCACTTCAAAAGTGGAACAAATTTTAGTATAAATTAAGAAAATATGCATATATAAAAACATATTTTTTGTAATTTGTGGCTAAATATTTGTTCAATTCTTTTCATAATCTTTGAGATAATAGAATAAACTTTGAAAAACAACAAAAAAAAAATAACCCTTTTTTCGTATTTTATTTGTTTACTCCATCAAAGTTTTGTAAATTTCGATTTTTAAACACAAAAAAAAGTAATTTTCAGATCCATAAAAAAATTGTACTTAAGATTTATACTGTACAGTGTATTTTCAGTCGATTACAAATATATTAAGACAAAATAAAAACCAAACCTTAAATTAATTTTTAAAAAATGAATTTTATATATTTTTTTCGTGAAACAACTAAAAGCCATATATATTGTTATACCATTATTGCTAAAAATTGTCCAAGTTTAGCGCCCTCTCATGGCGCCAAAAAGAGTTAAACCAAATTTTTTTTTCATATCTTTTAGTTGCTTTATAATCTTTCCAAAAATATGTTACTATGTACTTCCTTGGGTCCTATGGACGAAATTATCCTCATAATTAGCTCCTTTCATTTGCCCCACTCCCGCCCTGATCGGGCCAAAAATAAGAAAACATTCCAATATTAATTTTAATAGGCTTTAATGTTTTTTATACGACACAAATTAGGACTGAATATTTTGCCTTAAAAATCAACATAGTTGTTGATGACTATAATATATAAAATTCTGCGGTGGTGCTTGAAGATTTTATTCCTACTTCAAAAGTTATATGTAAATGTAGGCGAAAAGAACGCATTTTTTAAATTTTTTCGCTTTTTTGAAAATTTTCCAAATTTTCTTGTAAACGAAAAATGCGATCGTCACGCAGAACCGCAGAATTTTACATTTTGAAGTCATTAACAACTGTGTTAAATGGCAAGACATAATATTCAGCCCAATTTGTTGCCATTTTTTTCTCAGTTTATTATTGCAACAATATCTGAAATGGAAGATTACTTCCCAAACTAACAATCCAATAAATAAAAAAACATTGATTTTGTAGCTGTTAACATAAGTAATGCGTTAAATTCAAAAAAAGTTAAAAAATCCAAGTTTTAAAGGCCACCCTAAATTTCCGTTTTAGGACAAGTGAGGGACACTCTAATTAGCAATTAAGGTACCTGACTCTACACCCGAAGCATTAAAAATCAGTCGGCATTCATAGCTTGAAAATGAAAAAGTAAATTTTTTTGGCATATTGCTAATAACACTCTAAACTTAGAACAGCACTGATAATTCCACAAAATTGTATTACTTGATGCGTATGATTAATATTGTATAATAAAATAACTAATTCGTACCCTGAACTCATTTAAACATACGAAAATTAATCATTATGTGCAAATACATAATAGTTCTTGTCTTGTGCATTAATCGCTTTTGTTGGTTATAAAATATTTTCCCTTGTACATCGTAAGGTTAATTGGAAAAATTGTGTTATATGCTAAACATATAATAAACCAAAATTAAACATTATAATAAAAACTGTTAAATGAGGGGAAATGTAAACAAAATAAAAACTCACAATTTTTTTTTTTATTTTGGAGAAATAAGGTATATGTAGATTCATTTTTCACTAGAGGCAGATATGTGGGGAAAGGCGTCAAATTTATGATGTGTTGTTGAGTTGAGTAGCAGTATTAGCAACAAAAGAAAAATGCAGTAGTAATAGTACTTAGCACAGGAAACATTTGCTAAATGTACAAGTGTAGTAAACATCTATAGCGATAGACTAACTTGGCTGCATGACTGGCTGTACTCACATGGTGTTGGTGATGATGATAGCTTTTGTTTCCCTGCACATTTATGGATTTCTTTTTTTTTTGGCTTTAGGGACAATTTTTTTTGTTAATTTTTGGTATGAGTTTTACAGACCGCATTGAAGTCAACAAACAAAATTAAAATGCTACATCAATAAATGTAATGAGCTAAAGTCTCCCTAAATGCACCTTAAAATCTTTGCAAAAAAAACTTAAACATACCAGCCCAAACCATTGTAAACAATCACAAGAAATCCCGAATGTATAAAAATGTTACATATACTCCAAAAATGCATAGAGCAGTGAACGTACATATGTTGCACACAAAGCTCAATGAATGTTCTAATGAGACCGAGTAGACAAACCTTTGACAGTGTCGGGGAAATTAAATTTTTTCCCATATAAAAAAAGGAAAATAAATTGAAATAAAAACTTTCAAAATGTGAAAATAGGAAATAATATAAATCGTAAAACACCAATAGTTTTTGTTTTTTAGGTAGGGTCCATATTAATATTACCATATCATTTAAAAATAGTTTGACTTGAAGGTGGAAATAAAATTTTTTAAAAACCTAATATATACACGTAAAAAATTCTGGAAAAGTGACATATCTCGTACCAAACTATCGGCCCCTTATGAAAACTCCAATAATTCGTAATATTTACATACATTTTGGCCTTCTCGATATTTGTTTTTTTATTTTTTTTTTTTTTGGAAAACGATCAAAACAAAACCTTTTATAAATCGTAGTTGATTGTTTAAAATATCCTACAATTTAGAATGACGGTTCGAAAAAAATTTTAGCTGCATATTATCACCGTTAAGTAATTAAGCTTAAGATATAAATATGTCAGTTTAAATTTTTTAGCGTAGAAACATGTACAGGACTTAAATCACAATATTTCCACATTCAAATACTAATATTTTCCAAAATTACCTCGTAAAAAAGCTCAAAGTACATAAAAATTTGTTTTAAGCTAAAACTAACAAATCAATTTTCGCGTGCACGTTAACTTTCGACGTGGATAACTATCAACATTGAAAACGCAATTGTTATGTAATTTCACTTCTTCCCGATCTCCCGTGTAAAAAGATTAGATCTCATCATATTTGCATTTATATAGTCCGATATGATTGAATATAATTAGATAGGTTGCCAGATCTATATATGATATATGTTATACACTTTATTGACAGATCTAATTAGACTTATGCCAGAACTGTTCATGTCTAAAGAGATCTAGAAAATTTATTAATTTTTGTGACCAAATATCAGGAAATCATGGCACGTGGGGTCATATCTGGTGGCAGATCTGTACATATCTAATATAACTTCTAGTACGAGATCATTGCCATTTCTTATTAAATATGATGGATTAAATATAATAATATGCAGAGCAAATTGGGGCTGATTATATAAGGTACTACATCAGATATTGTTAGATTTGATCAGATCTAATTAGATCTAAAATTTGTGCTCAAGTTTAAAATCTATTTAGATCTGGTATAATTAGATATAATGTGATCTATTCAAATCTGATCTTGTTTAAACGGGTTTCCTAAAAAGTTTTGTTGACATACGTTCGATTATACCGCAAATATTTTAAACCTTATGTTTTATAATTTTTTTTTAAGTTAAATCAGTTAAACATAGATTTGATGTAGGGTCGTGCTCTGAGGATTGCTTGGACTAAGTCCAACATTTCAATTCAAGCGTAATATACAAAATAAATCGCTTTTATTGCATGATGTACCCATTGATGCCCATATCTGACCTAAATAAATATATAACATTCTTTTACAAATTTACACATGTGAACTTGCGTTTCATGCTACGGAAGCGTCAAGTGGTTGTAACAACTCTTTTCTATTGTTACAACTTGTCGTCAACGTCATCAACTTGTATGTTTATGGCTTCATTGCCTAATACTCTCTACCCGCCGACTTTTGGTCTCTTAACAAGCTGCATGACTAAACCAAAAAAGTCTAGCTTTCCCTACACAAATCCATTCAACCAACCATCCGTTCTTATGTAAGTTTTTTATGTTTTTCGTTTGTTATACTTGCTGTTTTCCGTCTGACTGTCTCCGTGTCTGAAGTGCTACAAAACATAGAGAAGTATAAGCAAAGTGTAGTAAACTTTTTTCTAGCTGTGACATTTCTCCCTCAAAACTTCTAGCTCCCTCTCTGCCAGTCTTTCACTTTGTTGTTACTGTATTTTTTTTGCAAAGCATGCGTTTTCGTCATTTTTTTGCGTTATGTTTTGAAAATGTTTTGGAGGACATTCACCCGATTGAAGACTCTAACTCAAACACATTTTAAAAAACACAAAACAAAATGAATTTTATATGAAAGAGTGCATAAAAACATATTTTTTAATTTGTGTACAATTTTTTCGGTTTTGCTAAAGTCTGTGTTTTTCTTTTTTTGTTTTGTGTCTATCAGTCTATTTATCCGCCCGTCTGTCCGTTTGTTCGCATAAATGTCTGTCATTTGTCCGTTTGTATCTGTTTGAATATTTGTTGATGTGCACTATGGCCCAGGAAATTGAAAAAAATATAAATAAAAGAAATGCAAAAATATACAATGTTTATAATAAGGAATGTAACAGTAATTTTTAAAATAATGAAATTAGGAAAATTTACAACATTTTGATCGTGAGTTTGCAAAGAAACTTGCGTCCCATAGTCGCTGTTTTTATTTTAAATACTTTACTACTATGAGTACTTAAGGGTATTCATATGATGACAAATTTGGTGTGGGTGTGCCTGCTTAAGTTTGTCTTGTTTTAATATTCCATACTGGGTTTGGTTTTTTTAGTGTGTATTTTGTTAATGATTTTTTTTTTATTTTATTTTTGTTGCTTCTATTTTATTTTTTGGTCGTTTTGGTTATTTTACAGAGACTTTCGTTTGTATTTTTTTCACTTCACTTGAGTGGCTTATGTCGCATATAAATTTATATGAATATGTGGTTGTGAATGAAGTAATGGTATGTGTAATGTTGTACTATAAGTAATTTTTGCATAAGAATGCTAAGAGTTACTTTTTGGTGTCAGTTTTTTTTTTCTCGAGTACTCTTTAAGAGCGGTTGCAAAAAAATATTTATTATATACGTATATTCATATACAAAATTCATCTTTTGAACATAATTTATATTATGTACAACATATCTCAAAAATGTTAGGTTAAGGAACTCATTCAATTAACTTGTCTTTATATTTCAAAAGTTTTTAGTCGAATGACTGATGCATGGTATTTTTTTTAAACAGTTTTCCGGATTGCTCACAGTCATAAGGGATAAGCTGGCGAACTTAGGCTTTGATATTGGACATCACATACCTTTCCGGATCGGCAACATGAGACTCCAAATTAAAAATACAATCAATCTTAAAAAAGTTTGTTGAAATACGTTCAACAGGCTACGCGCCATCGTCCCCTCTCGTGCTAATATTTGGCATATCGTATAAAGTAATACTTAATAGAGGTGATGGTAATTTTGAACACATTCAACAGACCCAAGAAATTTTAATAATTTGGGCTTTATGGAAGGTGGAATGCTCCTTCAACTGATATTAAATATTGTAATATTATTGTATTGTATAGCATGGTGTCAAGTTCACTCAGAAAAATAAGTTAGTAGACAAATTTGTAAACGGTTTTCAATCACACTTTACTATTTTTGTACTGAGTTTTAGTAAAATATTATTATTTAGCAAATCTTTCTGCTATTTATATGTTACAAATTCCAAAATTTTAACATAATATTTACAAATTTTTGGTGCTAATTTCAGAAATCATTTTACAAATTTTTGAAAACCGATATGCTAAAATTAGCAAAAAAAAAAGACTAATTTCATAAAAGTGAATATTGAAGGAAATGTCATTTCTAAATAAAACTTACACCTACGAACTTGAATTGCCTTAATGTAACATAGATTAAAAAAGGGATCGGATGTGAATATACCGACTCATGTCTGAAAATAGGAAATCCACTTAAAATAGCACTAAAAAGTTTTTTACTTCTAAAAATCAGCCTTAAAAACAATTAAAATTTGACCAAAAAAGTAAAAAATATAGACTCAAATATTTTTGAAAACAGAAATTACCAAATAAAAAGAAAATGATTAATTCGTTTATGTTTTGACAATTTTTAAGATTTTTCAGACTTTTATTATACCCTTCACCATAGGTGGAAGGGTATATATAAGTTTGTCATTCCGTTTGTAATTTCTACAATATTGATCTTAGACCCTATAAAGTATATATATTCTGGGTCCATATGAAGAGCGAAGTTGATTTAACGATGTCCGTCTGTCCGTCTGTCCGTCTGTCCGTCTGTCCGTCTGTGTGTTGAAATGGGTTTTCCGAAGAACCCAGACATGATGAGGACTTGATTCTTTTTTATTTCTGTTACATGTGATCCATTTCTGTTTGCTATTAAAAATCAGACAGATCGGTTAATAAATGGCTGAGATATTAGCAAAAAACCAGGACTACCTCTAATTTTTCCAGTAAAATCCCTTTGTTTAATAAGAGTGTGAAGATAAATACGTAGGTTAAATACGTTTCACAACTATTGTGAATGATATAAATAAAAAATAAATAGTAGTGTCGCCAACTTTTTTTTGCCTAGAAAATGCCAAATTTGACAAGAAAAGCGCTGAAACATATGGAAAAATATAAATTTGAGATTTTACATGACATATTATTTTGGATTAAAATTTTTGGACATTTAAGAAAAAATTAATGGGGATACCGCTTGTTTGTGGAGAGCTATGAGGTAGTAGATTCCAACGATGTATTCATCTCCTTCAGAATACCATGGTGAAGGGTATATAAGATTCGGCATAGCCGAATTTAGCCGCTCTTACTTGTTTTGTTTTTAATTTTGTCTAAAATATTTTTTGAAAAAAAAAATAAATTAAGAAATTTTAATGATCGATAAAAAAATAAATTTGAAATTTTGTACTAATATTAATAATATTTATTAATTTTTTTTGCTGATTTTAGCAAACATATTTTAAATTCCACTTTACAAAAAGTTTACTAAAATTTAGTAGCGGCTACTAAAGCAGGCATTGTGTCAGCAGGCATTGTGTTGCTAAGAATAGCAAAAAATACCGCTGGGCTCAAATTAGCAAAATTTCCCGTAATAACAGAAATATTTTGAGTTGCCATTACAGACTTTTTTTGGTGAGTGTAAAACTTCGAAAAGTTATTTCCTTTTTTGAATGAATTTCCTAAAATAAATTAATTTTTTTTTTATTAAAAAACGAGGAATTAATTGTTGTTAATTTAAAGAATTATAGTTAATGAATTAATCCCGTCAATAAAATCTTAAGAATTAAAGTTAAGGAATTCATCCACAAAGATATTCATTAAAATCTAGTTTATTAAACTTTTGGTCAATTAATTAATTCTATAATTCCCTTAATTTCCTAGGTACCTATACCCTTTGTTTTCCATCGCACAATTGTAATGTTACAGAATTTTACTCATTTTGGGTAAAATACGTAATCAGGTCACATACATTGCACTTTGAGTTCCTATACGGGAGCTCAAATATGGAAAGTCCTCCGATGGCCTTTCCTACTTGTAAATAAACCATCGCACATTACGTGCGTTGAAGGTGAATACTGTCGACCTTCTTCTTACCTCAGACCCTAGCGAGTGCGAAGTACAGATTCTTCCATCTCTCAATAATTCTGATCATTATGCGGATTTAATATCGTTTTCATTCTGCAATTTGAAGAAACAGTCATAGATCTTGAGATCTATGCGTTTAGACAGCAGATAAGAAACTAACAGTTTTTACTTACGAGAAGGTTCGTTTTATATTTTTTGTGTATTTCAATTGGTGACTTTTTTGTTTGACAATAATTTCGATGGAAGTGGTTGCAGAGACTTGCAGAAAAGCACTCAGATACCAACAGAAAGCGTTCAGTAATTGGCGTGTTAACAAAAACGTCAATACTGAATTGCTGCTTAAACAGGTTAGAAACATCTGCTCCAGAGTACTTAAACGTGAAAAATTTCTTTAGGAAGGCAGTCTCCGTTCTTAAGTTTTTTCTGTCCCTCGGGCCAGTAAGAGCTTCTGACCATTCCTTAAAACGTTAAAAGAGTAAAAAACAACGCCACTTCTGATATTCACTGAACCGGTTGATAAAGCTAACCTTTTGGCTGCAATGTTTACGAGTAGTTAAATGGGTTCATGCGAATCTCACTTGCCCGTCCATTGGCAAACTTTTATACTTTTTCCTACCCTGCGGGTGTGTTCTCCTGATGCTGGAAAGTTTCCAATGTTCAACAAATCCCCAAAAAGGGTTCAAATGTCATGGAGAGCAAAATAATAAAAAAAAATCTTATATTTTGTTTCTTGGTTTTAGTGTTATTTTTGTTGGTGGGTGGGTGGGAATTGTTGTTTTCACCACGTATTTTATTTTTGATAAATTTTCAGATTAATCAGATCCTTTGTTACTTGCAAGTAATCTGTTTTTTTAAAATTGTTTCGACAAATTTGCTTTCATATAAGAACGAAGATATAAATGTTATCTTAAGGCTTCCAAAAGTATATCTTGGTGTTCGGCTGTCAAGACACTGTATGGTCGTACCCCATTGAGTTGATGGGATGTATTTTCAATAATTGTGTTTTCTTAAGATAAATAAAACCGTGAGAAGATTGCAGTGCAATGCTTGGTACGATATATATGTACGTCTCTTGGAGATATTCGGGTTAAATAAAATGTTTGGGCAATAAATTTAATTAGTTTAGATTTAACTGTTATTAGTCTAATAGGGAAGTTTGACATAATCTTGTATTGGGCAATAGGTTAAAATGGGGAGTATGTTGGATATTTCTTCAACTTACTATTTTGTTAGATTTTAACATAACAAAATATATATACCCTTAATGATTATCTCTTTTGCACTTTTATTCTTGGTATAATATTTTAAATTAAACCCTCAACTGTAATAAGCATCCATATCATAAATTTTCTCACATAATTCGGTAATTACCAATCAACAACTTAAAATAATCTGCTGATGATTTAACGACACATTCAAAGCCATACGCGCTCTCTCACACACACACGTAACGAAGATAAAAACAACAGCACTAAGTTGTACATATGACCAAGTGCCAAATTTATGAGATGCACTAACAAAAAAAGATTTAAAACGAACAACCAAAACCAGCCCACGGCATTCGGAACACACTGAAAACTTATATATGGTGTAATGTATGCAGTCAAAAGTATCACATCTTTATAAAATAAAACTTGCTTGCCCAACGCGACATGGTTAACACGAAATCGTGTGTACTATACCATACTTTTAATTTCAATGACAACAACATTGAGTACCGCAATTTTAGCAGTTCCAACAAACAACCGCCAAAACAGCAACAATACAAATTGTTTATTTAAACTGCATGAATTTATACTACATGATGCGGCGTGACTTACTTATATAAACTATTTGAGTGAGTATGTGTGAGTGTTCGAAAGTACATTTTCGTACATTATTCTGCCTTTTGAGTTTGTATTTTGTTAGGAATGCAGAGCAAAACACATCAGTAGAGATTTCATATTTATTTTACTATAACAACCACGCGAATATTTTATAAAATACTTTCGCTTTTATTTGAACAACTTTCGACATTTCAACTCCCTTTCGTCTAACACCCGATTAGTGATAGATACAGAAGAATACGTGTAAACTAAGGAATTAAGTTGAAAGTTTTTAGTCGGTAAGAACACCCTAATAATGATTTAATATTATACCTATAAACCCCCGTGCTGACAATCAAATATGTTAGTAACCGATTTTTTTTGTTGGCTAATTTAGAGCACACGAAAATTTATAATCATAAATTTTTAAAAAAGAAAATACAATTTGGAAAAATGAAATCTATAATCATAAATTTTGAATAAAGAAAATACAATTTGGAAAAATAATTTTATTTTTTGCAAAGAAAAATTTTCCTGAACCATGAAGAGTCGCAACGATATCTATGATATTCCCTAAGCCGGAGGTTTCAGAAAAAGAAGTCATTGTTGATGCGAAAGAGAAGAAATCTGCCGGTAGGTTACTCAAAATTGGTGAGAGGATACAAGCACTTAATCTAATATTCAAAGCAGCTGACTCGTTTAAGCTATCGGCTATCTATCCACCGCCACCAGAGCTGCAGGTAAAGTTAGACCAGAGTCATCACGAGGGTAGTATATCAATGGGCTGATATCTAGTATTTGAGTAACACTAGTTAACGTACATAGTAAAGATGGTTCCTATACTGCGTTCGGTGTCGCCAAGTAGTATAGTGAATTGTGCCTATGAGAAAAATATAAACTTTCTTAAGAGCACCATCTAAAATCTTGGCGATATTTATCCTGGTATGAGAGTCGATATCGTCGGCATTGATCAATGTCATTATAAATTCCTCTTTCAGTGGTTCGAGATTCATTAGCGAAAGAACGAGTGACAAAGGATACGGCTAAAAGTCAGTTCGGAGACTACCCGTCTCTTACGTTTCCCTAGGGTGAATTTCTTAAGATAATTATTACCACAGAAGCAAGACCTAATGAGCCCTAAGGGCATCAATGTGGTGAAGATTTTTCTACATCACATTCTTAATTCTGGAACCATATCTTTTTGACAACCATTGACCATAGTCCTTGGTCGCGTAACTTCATGTTTCCCCAGTTGAAAATAATTATAGGAACTGAATATTGTATAAGAAGGACATTAATATTTTTTATTATGCCTTCGTAAAGTAACGAGGCACACGCCAAATATATTTCATGCACTAAAAGATCTCCAGTACGAGGAAGATGACCACCCATCGCAAGGAGTCCTAACTCTATTTGATGCCCATGCGAGCAATAGGAATGATCCTCTTTGTGGATACCTATTATCCACTAATTAATTACAAGTAAACCATTAAAGACAGGAAAATATTACATAAATGTATATTTTCTAATCATTTACAGAAGTCCTTAAATATAATTAACATAAACCATTACTTCTTCGTATATTTACCGAATATCGAAAACAAATTTGATGTACTTTTAGGTCTCAATCAAGATTTGAACTTGAATTGTGTTCACTTCACGGTGTTTCGGAGTAAATTTAACCTCCACTTTGATGTACTCAAAAATGATTTTACATAACATTTCTTTACTATCTCGGAACAATTTTACAAAAAAGGGCTATTATTCGTTTTTTTACATTACAATATGACATAAAAATACAAATCGACAAAAAATGCATTCAAAATGTAAACAAAATACTTTAGAATTTCAAATAAAAACCCAAAATTGTTTTGCTATGCGTTAGACCAACACTTTAGGAATGCTCCCTACTATTACACTACATATGAATATTTAATTTAAATTTCTCTATATTGTTAGTAACAGGAAAAACTTATGCGTAGAGTCTATTTTACAAACTTTTAGTAATTTGTGCTCTACTAGGTAATTGAGTATATCGAACAAAAACTGGGGTGTTTTTCAACCCATATACTGTCAGTACTCTAATGAGCCAATAGAGTTAAATACCCTAGCGTCATTGATAAGCGCCAACGCCTTACGTTCCACATGGTGCAGACGCTCTAATATAGACTTTCAATATACATGGTATTAATAGTTAGTAAATAGAACAAAGTGGAGTACTTCTTGAAGTGTTGTCGAAAGCCGAGGCACTGGAACACTTCTTTCTACTTAAAAAATGTACTTATTCTACAGGATATCACACTGAATTTTCATGGCCAAAACATCTAGTGTCTGATTTCTCTAAATCAACCTCTGACAGTGCTGACCCCACGGTCCTACAACCAAAATTGGGGTTAGCGTGCATTAAAGTCGACCATAATCGCACGGACCCAATGGGAACTTGTGAAAAGTCCTGGAATAAGTGCGTCTTTCATGAACTAGTTTCGATTCTTGGCTTTCCCTGCAATTGAAGGAAAATTACAAATGTTTCTGTAGAGTTAAAAAATAAAGAAAAAACAGAGCGTGTCGTACCCCTTAATTCACCTGAAACTCGTCAGTTCAGACCCACCCATAATAACGTATCGAGGGCTTACTGCAGCAACTTCGTATCTCAAAAACTAGTACTTTTCAGAAAAGACCAAAAACGTTTTTAAATAAACTTGCGACATTTTTTTTAAATATAAATAGTAATGAATCTTATATTTCAACAACTGTTAAAAAAAATGTCCCAACTGTATTGAAAAATGTATTTTTTTTTTGTTGTCTGTCCTAAAAAGTAGTAGTTTTTGAGATACGAGATTGCTGCAGTCAACCCTCCATATGCAGTCTCTAGGAAAACTCGATTAAAAACGTTATTGACTTTACATTACTGACACCAAAAGAAATAAGCATCAATACAAGTATGCCGGACACCGAACGACTTGAAAATATCGAAAGTAACCACTTTGCTCTCACCAAAATTATGGATGAAACGACTCCAACGCTCTTAAGGAAACGTTAACGGTTCTCCTGTAAAACTACTTCTACGGAAGCCATACTTGCGTAAGAAGCGGGTTAGACTCTAGATTGTTTACAGAATTGTATTTTGCCATACCCTCGATCACATTTGTGACTGCAGAACATATTGTTAAACGTGCACTTTTTTTAGATTGACTTAATATTGGAACTCCCTAGCACGAGAGGAATACTTTCGCATAAAAACAATTAAAATTTGACCTTAAAAGTAAAAAAAATTGACTCACAAATATTTCAAAACAGAAATTACCAAATTAAAAAAATTTTGATGATCGAGTAAAACAATAAATTTGAAATTTTGTACTAATATTAATAATATTTAGTAATTTTTTTGTTGATTTTAGCAAACATATTTGAAATTCTACTTTACAAAAAGTGTACTAAAATTTCTAAAATTCATTGTACTACACGTCAGCAGACATGTGTTGTAGCAAAAAATACCGCTGGGCTCAAATTAGGAAAATTTCCCGTTATAATCGCAAAATTTTCCGTTGCCATTACAGACTTTTTTGGCGAGTGTAGCCTCAAACAAACCCTTGCTGCTATATCATTCGGCCCCGGTGCCTATTCCTATGAAGCTTTAGATTACTAAAATTTCTTGTGTTATTCCCAAATATAAAACACTACCTAATTTTAATAATATAACAGGGCTGTAGAAATAACCAACAACAGTTCTAAAAGCCAATTTAGACGTTGAATTTTTTGCATGCAATTATTGCGTGCAATTCTTTTGCGAACAGGGTAAGGGAGCAAGCAGGGTAACAAAAAAACGGTTTTTGTAAGTATTCTTTTATTGTTACTCTCTTTTAGGAACAAATTAAGGGTACTCAAGATGGCGTTTTGCACACGATGCAAAAAAGCCCAGTTTGCATCGTTATAACTGTTCTAGGCTAAGAAAATGTAAATTACAGGCTCAGCTTTTTTGCATAGTGTGCAAATCACGATCGTGAATATTCTCATTCAATAATAGAACAAATTTTATTCATATGTTTTTTTTAACATCCTTAAAGTTCATCCATCCAAAAAGTTTTTAAAATCCAAATCGCGTTAATTGTATTATAGGGTGCCATAGCAAAACACAAAATATCCATAAACATTTTAAATTGAAAGTTTTTCTTCTCGTTATTATTGCCTGTTGATCATCAACAATTTGGCATAAAGCCAAAAGACTAACGAAAAATTTTCATCTGCCGGCATGATATATATGATGACCTTCAAATCGGTTATTTGCACTTTTCATATTGAAATATACAAAAATATATACGTGAAAACAGTGAATGTGGCATTGGTGTAGTAACACAATTTGTGGTAGAGTACTACTGGTTGGTTGGTCTGGTGAGTTATTAAGTAAATTATGTTATTTTTGGCATCATTTAGAGTCGTGTTGTATGTTTGTAAACATTTTAGTTAGAAACTAAACGAGAAACCACCCATGGTTAAAGATATAACCATAGAAATAGCAAAGTCAATGCATGTTCCAACTTAAAAAAACCAAAGATATAATTTGTTGATGGTGTTAACATTGATGAAACATACGTATGTACTATTCCAAAAAATTTAAGCTGAACCCTAATATGCGTATTTTTTGTTTTACACATTGACATTGGCATTGAGTGGAATTACGAAAAATTGTGGCACTAACTTGTTGTTGTTATGGCTTTAAGACTATTTATATAGGATTTTTGTTTTAGATATCCGTACAGCATTTTCAAATCATCTACACAGGCACGTGGTACACACAACGTGCAGGAGAGTAGTCACTACCATACAAGAGAGTTTGTGTGAACATTATTATTTGGTTTATGTTTTGTTTGCCATGTGTTGCATTTTACACCATTAAATTCTAATGCAAATTGTGTATTTGTGCCAGGTTTATTGTTTGAATGTATGCGTGCAGTTAGAATATATTTATATGGAATCAATTTGGAAAAAAAAATGTTCCATATGGATATGTTTTGGGTCTGTTTTCCCTGCACTTGTTTGTATATCTGTCCTTTCGTTGTCTGTCCATTTGACTGCCTACCATTTTAAATTGTTTCTCCCCGTGATTTTGTCTGTCCGTCTGTCTGTATGTCTAACTTCTATATAATATGTATGTATTTAAATGAATGTGTAGTGTTGCATCTAAGTGAATTGCATGAATGTTCATACATGCATACATACGCTGCAGTCAAAGTGGATTTTCTTGTTTATTTGTATCTAAATAACTAAATGTTAGTGGTGTTGTATGTGGTATATGTAACGTTTTGTGTGTTTATTGTTAAGGTACATATACATTTGTATAGTTGTTACTCTCGTTGTTGTTGACTGGGTTGATATATTTATAATGTATATAGTGTATTGTAGTTGCATGTAGTATTTACAATATATGTGGCAAAGTCAGTGGGTCAACTGGATGTGTGTCACCAATGACAATTATAAAAAAATAGAGGAACTTACATCAAGGCAAAGAGTTTAGTTTGTATAATTTTTCTCAAGAAAACAAAAATTAGTAGATGCCGGAAGAACTTATTAAGAATATAAAGTTCCGGTCTCTTATATAAGCTGTTGCCGAAATTTTCGTCCCAAACAAATTTAAAGGAGTTTGTCAAAAAAATAAAACAATTTACAATACAATTTCAATTTTTCGCTATATCATAGTGTATACACATTAGGAGCTCGCAAAAATTGTTGGCAATTTAATATTTTTCCAATATTTTCATAAAAGATTTTCTGAGTCAGAAATCAATTTACTAATTAAAATTTAATTATTTACATTAACCAGGGATCGAATTACGGCATTCGTGATCGTTATTTTTCGATTGAAATTAGTTTTTTTTTTTTGAATATAAAACATTTAAACAGAATTATTTCCATATTGTAGTTCGATCTTAGATGGGAAATAAAAATTTAATTTGGTGTTTTCAATATTAGTTTTATTGTAGTTCATTATTCAACCTACAAAACTGTTTTAGAACTTAACTTGACCCCAGTTTCATACCGATCGCATCGGTTTTATAAGTCGCACAATTAAGATGAAATCCACCATACTATATATAAATTTTCAAAAAAAAAAAATTATCAAAAAAATTGTATTGTTAAAATATGTTAACAAAATTTGCTCGTGCAAGAAACCGAGCCTGAGGCTTAAGTTTTCATTCGACCATCTGAGCTACCTTGACATGTTGTATTTTCAACTGTGCTTACGCATCAGTTGAAAAGAAAAATTGAGGCTAAAAATAAAATAAAAAATTAACAAACCTATTCCAGAAGATTACTTTGTATTTGAACTAATGACAAAAAATAAGACCGTAATGGGTAACGCATTATTACTTGCTATAAAATAGTGTAAAAAGTAACTACATAATTAGAAAAATACAAACGGGAAAGCGCTTGTAACGAATTTTAACAGTTTTTCCCTAAATTATAAAATCATAAGGCATAAGGGCCGGCTGTTCAAAGGAGCACTGCTGGAAAAACTATAGTTAAATCAAGAAAAAAAGTGTTCTTAAAATACATTTTTGAAAAGAAAATTTAAAAATAGAAATTTTTATTTTTTTTATCATTTGAGCTTTGGCTGTAAAATTCTCAGACGAGAGCTTTACCCCCAAATACTTCAAAAAACCTTTCAATTCATACCCAATTGGACTGTGTAATTCTATCAGACTCTGTTAACGTCTGTAATCAGGAAACGTGCAATTTTTATGGAAATTGATAAATTTAATGCTTCAACTTTAATAAATATTATATAGTGTTTCCAATCCCAATAATTAATTCCTCGATTAATCGCCTCTATTTCAGTTATCGTCGAAACAAATAATTCAAAACTCAAATAACTATTCGACCCGAAAAATCGGTTGAAATAGGTCGAGTAACTGGTTTAATTTTTAATATAGATTTTTTGCGATACTTTTTTTACAACTTCCTAATTTTGTAACTTTGGGTAAAAAATTAAAAAGAATATACGAATACTAACTAAAATACAAAAAAATTCTTTTAAAATCGAGTGAAAGAGATTCTTAACGATTACATAACAAAGACTAGTTCCAGAAGTGGTTTTAGGGGCAATATAACAGATGACTTTTGAAATAAATTAAAACAAAAATCATCGGTGTTAAAAAAACAAACATATTATAAAGGCTAAGAAGTTTTTCTACAAGTCGTTCTTAGCTATTAAAGTATTGCTCTCAAAAATCCTATTCTGAAGCTATTTCAACCTTAGAATATGAGAAAAAAAATTTTAATTTTTGTTTTGTGAATCGACAGAGCTTTAACAAAAAACCTATTAAAACATTTATTTTACTTCTTAGCATTTGAACACGTGACTACATATTTTCCTAACAAACACTGTGACGTTACGTATGTTCTAAAATAATAATTGAAAATTTTTTTCAATTCGAAAATATTATTTCGTTAAAACAGTCGTTAAAAATTAAAAAAAAAAACAAAAATCAATGATAAAAACGAAGAAAATAACATTGCATTATTTATACTTGCTTGATTTATGAAAAAAATTTTAAAGTTAAAGAAATTTAGTAGAAACATGTTGTTTTGTGGAAAGTATGAATACGAGTGTTCAAGTGTTATTGATTTTTGTAAATCTTGGAAAATTTTCTTAGGTTGACTTTTTTGTCTAATTTTTCGACAGTGACAAATGAAGAAAATAAAATGCCAGCTCATACATGCGACTTATGCATTAATTGATAATTTCATTGCCATTGCATTGGTAATGATTTAAGGATCTGATTTCATTGATAAATGACAATGTTTTTTAATATCATTACTATTACTATTGCACAATTAAAAGAAACCATTACCATTATTAACCGTCATTTTATGTGTTAATATTTATGTAAATATTTATTTATGCGGGTTAACATTTGTATATTTGATATTTTGTTTTATTATTTCCTGTATAAAGCTACTTTAAGCATTTTTAAGTCGTATAAACTTTTTTGTAAAAAAATAATTTTTCAGTCGATTATAATTAGTTTTTTATGCATTTGTGGTATTTCATTACCATTAGTAATGAAATTTTTTATTTCCATTAGTGTCAACTAATGGTAATGAAAAATTCCCAAGTATATAACAGCTTTATAGACAATATATTGTACTTTGGCAAAACACTGTCGACACTGCGGTTTGCTTAGGGGTTTACTTTCACTGAATATGTCGGACAAGAGTCCTCAGATTCCTCCCAAAAACTATTAAGATTCTAAAGCATGATTTCTTAAAAAGTAAGGATGCTTCAAATATCATAAACATACTCCTTATATGTAGACATAACTTAATATTTCGCAAAATAGCAGCTCATCGTTTTGTTACTTAGAAAACAAATAGATTTAATTTGGATTAAACGGTTAATCGATTAATCGCCATTTTTTCCGATTAATCGACCAGAATAACCCATTAATAATTTTTGGAATAATGCGCTAACCGGTTAACCGGCGGGGTACCAGTAGCACCATTAAAAAAATATTGGCAAAACATTTTAATTTCTTATTAGCATCCACTTTTATATATATTTTCTTAGTTACTGAGAGTAAAACATTCTTTTTATTATCAGCCTTTTGATGAAAAAACATGGAATAAAGGCATAGTCTAGAAGTGGCATTTAGTGATTTATTTACAAAAAATAATATTAATAAGGAGTAAATAAGTGAAAAAAAAACAATAAATTAAGTCATTGGAAAACAATATTCAGTCTTTTCGCTAAAATATAATAAAAAATATTGTTTGAGTCAATACAAACTTAAAATCTACATATCTTTTTAAAATGACTCTTCAAAACGGGGTTTGCCACCAAAATTAAGTACTTACTGTATTATTACATACATTTTTGACAAAACGACTTGGTTTTACTTAAGTTCATCAACTTTTTTAAAAATGTTCGAAAAATAAACTTAAGTCAAACAAGTTACATAATTTCATTTTCTTTTTTTAGATTTTATAAATTTTGTATATAAATTTTATCGATTTTCAAATTTTATTTTTTAACAATAAATAATAATTAATAATTAACGTCATAGTGCTTATTAGGAAAATACCTAGTCAGGTTTTTGATTGTTACAGAAGTTAAGAAAGGATCAAAAATATACGTTTGAATGAAGGCTCGATCTCTGCGAAATCTTTGGGTTCTGATGAGGTCTTCTGTCAGAACGAAATACATGTATTAATCTATGTAAATATAATAAATTTACTTTGTTTTTATAAATGTATGGAGGTTGAAAGCGCTTTATAAATAAACACAAATAAGTTTTTCGATTTTGTGAAAAAAATATATATGTATGTAATTTTATACAGCGGTAAATGTATTTTTAGCTCTTCTATATAATGTGGTCTTTTTTAGCAAGTGCTTTTATTAAAAGTTTACAGATAAGTAAATTAAAAAGAAACAAGTAAAAAAGGGCTAAATTCGGCTGTGCCGAATCTTTGAATACCCTCCACCAATATCCTAAAAAGATGTTCTCTACTGTTTTTGATACAAATAATATAAGAAAACTTTTGAAGTAAAATTATGTAGGTGAAAAAATTTTTTGAGGTGAAAAACTTTTTTAGATGTGAAAAGAACTTTTTTGGAAGAAAAACATTTTTGTGGTGAATACAAAATATTTACTGCTAAGCGACTGGTGAAAAAAATATGAGAAAATATGTTATGTACCAGTCGCTACTATAAAATTGTACTAAATTTGTATGGGCAACTTAGAGGCACCTTCACATTTTCACTCATAACTTTTGAACCGCTAAACCGATTTCGCTCATTTTAAATACCAAACTGCTCGGGAGGATGTTCAATAATCTGGGTAAAAATTGGCACCTCCGCTTGCGTCTTCGCGTCGTGATCGCCATTTCAACAGACAGACAGACGGACATCGCTAAATCGACTTAAAATTGCATAAGGATCACGAATATATATACTTTATGGGATCTTAAACCTATATTTCGACATATTACAAACGGAATGACTAACTGATATATACCCCCACCATATATGGTGGAGGGTATAAAAATGGTCCGCAATAAGTGTTTCTATTTGAAGCTATTAACGTGAACTATAAGTACGATGTATTTACAAAGAGTTATCATATTTTTAAGTTGAACTAGCATCAGAATCTGACAAGCTTTGAAAGTGAATTATTTCTAAGAATATAAAACAATAATTTAACAGCTAGATTTTCTGTCCTAAAAAACAACTTGTAGGGCAACTTTCATTTCTTTATAACCATTTTATTTGATTTTAGTTTGCATTAACAACATTCGGATTTCGTGGAACTGGTTCCAGTGGAACATTATGTTGAAATGATATGTTTGGGAACAGATTTTTGAACAGAAGAAAAGGCAGAACGCGTCAGAATTAACATGTCAATTGTGTGTATTTTAAAATCGATGTAAAACAAATTGAACCTTGTCTTGAAGGGCATGCAAATATAACCTCTTATGGTATCAATCCAGAGCTCAATGATTAACAATCCAACGCGCTAACCATTTGACCACAACGCCAGCTCCTTGAATACCAAGAAAGGAAGTCTTTTTTGCATCGCATTGTGACTACAGATGAAAAGTGGATCCATTACGACATCTCCAAGTGCAAAAAGCCATGAGTTTTGCCCAGACAGTCATCAACATACCTCGCAAAACCGAATATTCATGGCATGAAGCTTTTGCTTTGTATTTGGTGGGACGAGCGCGGCGTGTTCTACTGCGAGCTCCTCAAACGGAATAAATCCATCACGCCGGACTTAACTTATGCGTTTGAGCCGCTCACTGAAACAAAAACCTCAGGAATACGAAGAAAGGTACGACAAAGTGATTTTGCAACATGACAACGATCGACCACATGTTGCGAGACCGGTCAAGACCTACTTGGAAATGCTGAAATGGAAAGAACTACCCGAGCTGGTATCCGTCGTATTCTCCAGACATCGCTTGATCCGGTCAATGATACATGGCAGAAGTTCACTTCGTGTGAACAATGGATTTGATTTCCGAGCTGGTATCCGAAAATTACCAAAAAAAGTTGTGCTTGTGTGTATATAAATTAATAAGAAAATTTAAAGAAAAAACTGGGTTTTCTGTAAAAGTTGAATATTTTAAAAAGTATACCTTTTGAAATTTGATGTTGACAGTCATGATCTACATTTTAAAATCTATCAGGATGATTGGATCGTGGTATTAGTCCCATTTTTGTTAGTACACTTAAACATAACACACTAGAGGTAGGTTGTTGTCTATTGTTGTATTTTATTAAAATTAAGTTTTAACAACTCTGTTTTTAATAGTGCGATGTAGCACACACAACACTTAGCAGACCCCTTGTGAACAACCTAATTGTACTTTTTTCCTAAAATTAAAATAAAACCACAATTTTATCGATAAAATAATAAAATCGACAAACAAAAATATTTACAAAAGCATGAGTCAAGTTAAAATTTTTAATAAAGTATGACTGACTGGCTGCAGCCACAATAATAACACCAACAGCAACTACAATAAAAATTGTAGTTAAAAAAAACACTCACAACAAATAATTGGCGAATATTAAATACTTTAATGAACAATTCCACAAAATTTATTTAACATAAACGAACACATTCAGTTTTTTCTGTATTATTATATTGTGTACACGTTTGACGTCTCCACCTCCCTGCGACCAATCATCCCATTGTCCGTCCGTCTGCCTGCCAGTCAACCAACCAATTTTTACACACAAAACAGAGAAAAAGACGTACGAATTAAAAGTAGCAGAGGCAAAAAATAGAAGTCTATAAAGTCAAAATATATACAAAAGTATTATCAGCATGTTTTGTGAGTTTCGGTTTTTGTTGTTGCTGAAAGTTAACTTGTGTATTGTTGTTGTTGTTATTGTTATTGTTTTCTTATTTCTTTTGAAACGAAAAAAAAAATTAAGCACACACACTTTCAAACTCGAAATATATACAAATACACATTCTCACAAGGTCAATGAACCTAGCCCAATGTAATTTCGGTTATCGTAGGTTAATAACAAAACAAACAAGAAAAGGGGAATGAATGTGAACGGCCGACGACGAAACGCATAATATAAAACAGTACATTAAACTTATACACTCAAACTTATCAATAAACATTATAACTCACACTGTTAAGTGAATTGTGTTCTCCCCTATTAAAATTAAAATATCACTGATATTCGTAATCGTAAACACAGTGTGACACAACTGTATTCTTTCAAGTTTTCAATACAGTTTGTGACAAAGAAAACGTAAGAATTTTTTATTGCTTTCATTTCCGGTAGTCGATTGACATTCAAAATAATTCGTCTATCTTAGCCGGAAAATTATGCCAGAGAAAACATTAAGAATTATTTGACAAGTGAATATATGCTGTTTTTTTGTTTTTGTTGTTTTGTTTTATATTGAAATTTATCATTTTTGGTATTAATATTAACAGTTAATATTTATCCTTATTAAATTATGAAAGAAAAAGTGAAAGAAAACTTGTTTTTGTTAATAAGTTTTGAATTCAAAAATGAAAACTATGACCTTTTTTATTTTGAAAAGAATTAGTTGACAAACTGTATATATTATTTAACATTAAAATAATTAGCTTAGTTCTTATTCACTAAATGTATATAATTCTGAGCTATACTCGCTACATCTGTTTTATAGTTAATGTGTTGTGTAGATGGTATTCTCATTATCTGTAACATTTCCCAAATATATATACGTCTGTAATTATTTTCTATGTTCAAAATTGTCGTATTATCAAAATCAGGATCAGAGTTATTGCAGTGTTATTGCTGTTTTTTGTGTAGGAATGGTGTTCCTGTATTTTTGATCTGATATATGTCCTGAAATTCTGGTTTTAAGTTTATTTTTTGTTGTACCTACGTATACCTTATTACAATTTTCACTATTGTTACCATTACACGGTATTTTATAAACTAAATTTGATATTTCCGATTTATCTATTCTGTATTTTGTGTTGCTAAATAGTCTACCTAATGTGTTATATGTTTTATGAAATATATGGTAGATTTCTTATTATTATAAATTTTTTATCTTTCTAACCTTTCAGATATAAGAGGAACATTATTATTACATTATTTATTATTATTACATTATTTGTATCAAAAACAACAGAGATCATTTTTTTAGAATATTGGTGGAGGCTATTCAAGGATTCGACACAGCCGAATTTAAGCCTTTTTTACTTGTTTTTCATTATATTTATTTTTAAAGACATTGATAATATATTTAATAGCCCGTTCCTCTATTTCGAAAGAACACGTTCGTTCGCTTTCTAGTCGAAAGAAAACTGATTTGGGTTTCACTAACTCTATTTCTATGCGAACGATGAATCGAACGACAAGTCGAATGAAAACGTAACTGTTTTCATACAAAATTTGGTTTCTCTATTCCGAACAGCTCGAACGCAAGTGTCAAAATCAGTCACTTGCTATTTTTTTTGTCGAGTAAATATATATTTGATATTTTTAAAAGCAAAATGAAGTAAAAAAGCAATGGATAACAAAAGGTAAGTACAAAATAATACAATTATTTATAGTTTATTAAGAATTTTAAATTTTAGTTAAAAAAAATCAACAATGGACCAGCCGAAGATGCATGTATTTTATATGGAAGAAAGGCCTGATTTTGCCAGAGGGTCTCTGGTGTTCGGAGCAAACAAATTTTCTGCAGAGGAGGAAAATTTGACCAGAAAACTAAACTGCGTTTCACCCCCTATTACGCTGTTGCTGAGTGGTAAAAGGTAAGTGTGTATTGTTTGTGACTTACGTTTGCCCCAAGCAGCTCATATTTACATTTTTTATTTTACAAGAGCTAACAGCACTGTAGCAGTGACCGCACCGAACAGACAACAGCAACAGGCAACAGAAAAGCTTTCCGATTAACAATGTCACCCACAACCAATCAAACATTTTTACAAATAAACACATTCTCAAATAAAAATTGATTTCTTTACTGTTATTTTTTTATTTCATTTGTCATATACAGCTGATCACTGTTAAATAGGGTTGTTTTTGTCTTTAAGCAGTTTAGTAGTATTTTTGCTACTTTTAAAGAAAATTGTAATAAATGCTCAAAATATATGATCTGGCATCTCTGTGATTTGTAAATGCGTAAGAAACTAAAATTGACACACGTAAGTCAAGTCAATCGAAAGCTTTCGAAATAGAGAAACCCAAATTGATTAGAATTCGAGTGACTTGCTTTCGTTCGACTATATAAAATGTTTCAAAAACTTCAACACGTTGTTGGAGCGTTAGATGCTCCACAATAAATTGTTATCGACTGCTCTGCACAACTGTCAAATACATGACAGTTGTGCACAACTGTCAAATACATCGACCTAGAAAATTAAAAAAATAAAACAATCATGTAATAATAAAACAAATTTTTATATTAGGTTTACTTGGTGGTATTTACGAAATGATGTAGCATAAAATGCAAATTTGCCTAGAAAATTAAAAAAATAAAACAATCATGTAATAATAAAACAAATTTTTATATTAGGTTTACTTGGTGGTATTTACGAAATGATGTAGCATAAAATGCAAATTTGCACATTTTTTAACAAAATCTATTATTTTTTTTATATTAATCATATAATTATAAATTATATCCTAATACCCTAACCGAGCACTAGCAACAAAGGCAATCGGCTCGTTGTAGCGAAAACAGACCAGTGCCTCTGGTGGGAATCGAACCCACGACCCACAGTGTCGTGTTTTCATATAACGGGCGGCCAAAAATAGAAGGAGTTGTCTTAGAGTTACGAAAATTGGCACACTTGTTCGATTTGGTAAAAGATAGTCAAATCTCAAATATGGAACATTTCAGAGCAAGGATTCTGGTCCTTCCCATATATACAGAAAATTATAAATGTCGTAACAGAAGAAAAAAAGTTCTACCATTATGAAATTTTGTGCAATGATTACTTTAAACAACTTTAAAGTTTCGGCCAAATCTGGACCAATTCATAGTAGAGACAAGCACAGTTCAAAAATGTCCTTTTTCGAAAATTTTAGAGAATTGTAAACAAAATAAAATTAATTAGTATTTTTTGGTATATGAAACACTTAGATCATTCTGAATTTATAAATATTTTTTTTCAATTATTAGCAAGGACACACCCACCTCTCATATATCCTGAAAAAAATTAAATCGAAAAATTTAACCTCTAACTAAAACTATGTTTATTATTTTGTAAACGTAATTAATTCCGTAAAATTTTATAAAAATCGGATGAATATACGAAATATATTATCTTGCATATTCAAAAAAGTTAAAATATAAGATTAAAGTTTTTATTAGTAACAACAAATGGTGTATCTAGCCACGAACAAAATTTTTTCTCAAATCGTTCATTGACATAATAACACTTTTTCCACTTTTGAATTTTTAATAATATAAAATGTACTTCATTTATCTTCTTTTTATCCAGTTTTATTTTGTAGAATTTTTCTAATTAATGTACTACTTCACACTCTTCTGCACTTTGTGTACTATGCTTTAGTCAAATGTTAAAAAATTTACGAATTTGAACCTGATTAGCCACTGAAAATTGCGATTAAAAATTAGAGGTGGACGAAAGTGGAAGTAAATCCAAGTTTTTTGAAATAAACTTACTTGTAGAAATGTTATACTAAAGTATACAAAATACCTTTTTATCTTTCTTTTTAGTGTTCAATGAAGTTAAAAAATTCTAATATTATCACTTATTTCTCTTTGTTTATATTCATAATAACAGTACATCGCATGTGACAATCACATTGTAGTAAAAAGCATTGTTTCCATATTTTAACATCACTGTAACTATATTTTAGTTAAAATTATTCTGCTTTATCGACATTTTGATTACCAATTAACCCTTATAACTTATAGCATTTTTTTAGATTTTTTTCAATAATTGTGTATTTACTTATAACTTTTAATTTTGAATGCTCAGAACTTCCTTAAAAATTATTTTTTTTTTTAATTTCTTTCAGATTTGTTTTAATTGGAATCTACTTAATAAAACCGTATTAACATTTTTTTTTAAATTCGATAGTTGACTTTTTTATTTTTGGCCGCCCTCACGACACTGTGCGACCCTCGCACTGATAAGTTAGTACGCTACCAACTACACTCAGAAAAAAAAGTTAGTACAAAAATTTGTTAACGGTTTTCAATCCCATTTTACTATTTTTGTGCTGATTTTTAGTAAAAAAATTATTATTTAGCAAATCTTTTTGATATTTACATTTAACAAATTACAGAGTTTTTACAGAAAATTTACAAATTTTTGTTGCTAATTTCAGAAATCATTTTAAAAAATTTTAAAACCGATTTGTAAAAATTATCAAAAAAATTTACTAATTTAAAAAACTTAAATTGGAAGTGAATATAACGACTCATGTCTGAAAATAGGACATCCACTTAAAAAAGCACTAAAAAGTTTTTTTAGTTCTAAAAATCAGCCCTAAAAACAATTAAAGTTTTACCTTAAAAGTAAAAAGAAAAACTAAAATATTTTTCATAACAGAAATTACCAAATAAAAACAAAATTATTATCTCGTTTATGTTTTAACAAATTTTAAGATTATTAATCCTTTGATTTTGTTTTTAATTTTGTATAAAATATTTTTTGAAAAAATAAAATAAAAAAATTTGATGCTTGATAAAATTAAATAAATTTAAAATTTTGTACTAATATTTAGTAATTTTTTTTGCTGATTTTAGCAAAGAGATTTTAAATTCCACTTTACAAAAAGTATACTAAAATTTAGTAGCCGCTTCTAATTTTTCTAATAATTTTTCTACTAATTTTTTGTACTACAACTCAGCAGACATGTGTTGCCAAGATTAGCAAAAAAAAAACGCTGGGCTCAAATTAGCAAAATTTCCCGTAATAACAGCAAAATTTTCAGTTGCCGTTACAGACTTTTTTTGGTGAGTGTAGCCAACCTCAATCTATCAATCTATTATTTTTATTTGCAAAGCTGCATAAATTTGCACACATCACCCTAAAAATTGTTTTAAATTTCTTATATATTTGCCTCATAGAGATAACTTAAATTTATTGTCGCTGTGAGATGTATGAAAGCTTACTCTAATTATACATCTTTTTTTCTAAAATCTAGCGCGAGACAGACATTTTTTTATTGTTCGTTTTTGACAAAAGTAATGGAAGAAAAACTGATCGAAATCGAGGAAGTCGGTACAGAAAGTGATACACCAAAATGGAGTCAAAACGTATTGTTTTCGAAAATTTAATTCAACGGTCCGTTAATGTGCCGTTTACGTACAATCTTACACGGATACGTACAGAAAAAGCCGTATTCATTAATCCGTTGGTGTCGGAAAGTCCGTAGAAATAGACTGTATTGTTTGCAATTTATTATTTTAGACTACTTCACTCAAGTATTAAAAATGCAAGTGCTTAAATTTATCTCAAACTAAATTAGAATTAGAATTATCACGGAATTAAAGAAATCTTTCTAACTTTCAAGAGGGTAAAACTTTCATTTTGCTAGAGTATGCTATTTATTTCAAGCCTCGAATAATTTATTCTTGGTATGAATAATTTATTCTTGGATTTGTTATTTGTAAAAAGAGGCAACTCGTTTTGATAGAGAAAAAATATAAAAGAGAATAATTCCTTATATTTGTAAATAACATGTTTATACATGTTTTTTAAATAGCGTGTGTATAAGTAAAGATATTAAAGTCGCACATTCCGACAATATGGTAACTTTAGCCAAATATAATTTAGGTATTATTTCGGGAAGTGTTCCGAATTCCGGGAAGGTATCTGATCTACTTTTATTAACGGGGCAGATAATGTATATATAAATATGGAATCATATAATTGCCGAAAAGTTAATTTAAGCAAATATCGGTATGGTAGGTTTATATGGGGAGTAGATCTAAATACGATCCGATTAACAGGTACAATCACCAAAAAAAGTCTGAAATGGCAACTAAAAATTTTGCTGTTATTACAGGAAATTTTGTTAATATGAACCCAGCGGTATTTTTTGCTAATTTTAGCAACACGTGTCTGCTGACGTCCAGTACAGTGGAATCAGTAGAAAAAAATAGTAGCCGCAACTAAATTTTAGTAAACTGTTTGTAAAGTGGAATTTAAAATCGGTTTGCTAAGATCAGCAAAAAAAAATACTAAATATTATTAATATTACTACAATCAAATAAGTATACTAAATTAGTAAGCGCTACTAAATTTTAGTAAATTGCTGTAAACTCAATGAATTGTAAAATATAGCAAAATTTTAATTTATAAAAAAAAAAGTTATTAAAATACACAAATTAACTCAATTATTTTTAGATACACTTGTTACACTTTAAAGCTGCTAATTTCTTTTGAAATTGCCTTACGATTTCGAATATACAAATTTATATTTTTTTATCGAACATTTTTTTTCAAAAAATATTTTACAGAAAATTTATCTTTTGTTTTAATTTGCTAATTTTTGTTTTAAATTAAGGATTCTAAGGTAAAATTTTAATTGTGTTTAGGGCTGACTTTTAGAACTAAAAAAGTTTTTGGTGCTTTTTTAAGCACTATATAACACTTAAGACAATTTAAGTTTGTACACAGAATAAAATTACAAAATTCTGTTTGTAATATTGAACATCCGTCCATAGAACATTTTTGTATATACAAAAAAAATATTTTTTAAAAAGGAACCAATAATGGAGTTTGTAAACACAAAAAACTTTTTGTTACTTCAATTTTTATTTTCAAAGAATTTTTATATGAAAAGTGACAATTTACAAATATTTCAAACAAAAAATTGTTAGAAATCGAGTTTAAATTTTAACAAATATTTTTAATTACTTCAAATTTTGTGATACTTTTTTTTGGGTATGTATAAGTTTTAATTTATAAGAAATAACATTTCCTTCAATATTCAATTTTTCCAAAATTAGTGATTTTTTTTTTGCTAAATTTAGCAAAAATTTGTAAATATTCTGTAAAGGTTCTGTAATTTTTAAAATGTTAATAGCAAAAAAATTTACTAAATAATAATTTTTACTAAAAAGCAGTACAAAAATATTAAAGTGGGATTGAAAACCATTTACAAATTTTTCTATTAAGTTTTTTCGCCGAGTGTACGATTTTTTACTAAAAATCCGTACAAATCAATAAACTAGATATCTACTGTTTTGTGTTCTTAAATACCTGAAGTTAGATTTAACCAATAGGATTTTTCTTTGGGCCAGTATAATAATGATTTTAAAACTGCTACACTGGATATACACTCACAATATATTTTCCGTTACCGACTGTTAGGTTAGGTCGAAAGGAGGAAGAAGCATCGAAATGCAACCTCATATCGCTACGATATACACCTAGGGCTCTGCTGGGCCTGTTGTGCGCTCCCTAAGAACATGGATATTGTTAACGTCCGGTTTTCAGAAACCTGGTTTCCCGGACGTAACTCCTCAAGGTTTTCCAGTCGACATTCCTCAGGTATTCCAAGTCCGATATAACATCGCCCCCGAGGTGCCTGGATCTTAATTCTGCAAATGCCTGACAGTGGCAGAGAAAGTGCTCCAGCATTTCGCTCTCCTCGCCACACGCTCTACACTCGTCAGAATCTGCCCGTCCAATCCGGTACAGTTGTGCCCGTAATCCTGCATGACCAGTCAGGATACGTACTATCACACTGACCTCGGCCTTACTTCCATTAAGGAGGCCTCTTGTCCTCTTCTCGTCTGGGCAACCCCACAAAATCCTAGTGGTCCTGGCCACCGTCCCGTTGTTTCAACAGGCCGTGTGGGTTTCTCTTGCCCACGACTTTAATTCCGCTTTCGTTGCTTCAAACGGTTTTGCATTCGCCACGTTAACTGCCTCGAGTTCTCTTCCCCCGACGGCTAGTGTATTGGCCCTCTCGTTCCCGGCTATCCCCGAGTGGCCCGGTACAAATATAATATGGATCCTGCCCCCAAAGGAAAACTCAGTAATGGCTCTTATACAGTCCAGCAAGCTTCTGGACTTAACCCTACTAGCTGATATCGCCCTAATCGCCCTTTGGCTATCGGTGAATATGTTAGCGTCTACTCGCCCCATATTCGACTCAATCCATCTCACACACTCCGTGATAGCACGTACTTCCGCTTGGAAGCTGGTGTTGTGATCAGGAAGACGGTAGCGGTCTCCGGGTTCTCTCGACCACTCTCCCCTATCAGGGATCATAATCTCGCAGTTTCCGACAATTTCCGCCTCCGGTATGTGGTCGGCCATGTCAGATGAGTGTGTGTAACCGGCCGCCTCGTACATCACCTGCGTCTCGATTGGTGGTATATCCAGTAGTGTCTCCAGAGCCTTGGTTGACGTGGTGCACATTGCCCCACTAATACCCAAGCAACACGTACGCTGGACCCCCTGAAGTGGTCTTATGTTGCACCTTTTGCCCAAAAAAGTCCACCAGATTACAGAGGCATACGTTAAGATCGGTCTTATTACGCTCCTGTAAAGCCAGTGTATCATACTCGGACTTAGGCCCCATTTCGGGCCTATAGTCCTCCTAGATAGCGCCCAATACCGGCTCGCCTTATTGGTTCTTCTAGTTTAGTTTCTGATCAAGGATTACGCCTAAGTACTTAACCCTGTCGGTCACTGGTATCGTCCTGCCTGAGAAACGTGGTTCCCTGTAGACAGGAATTTTCCTCCCCGTGAACAGACATATTTCCGTCTTCTCTGGGTTAACGTTTAGGCCCCTAGGCTGAGCCCAGCCAAAGGCCGTGTTTAGGGCTGCCTCGGCCCTTCTGCACAAATAGTTCGGATCCTTGCCCTTAGAAGTATTACAACATCGTATGCGTAGCAGACTATTAATCGCGGTTACCCATAGCAGTAGAGATAAAATCCCACCCTGTGGTGTTCCGCAAAGTATCCTTCTCCTAATAATTACACCGTACATTTCGCAACTAATCCATCTATTCCTTTGCATGTGGGTGATCCAGTCACTAAGCGCCCGGTCAACCCGAAACCTGCTCAAGGATCAGATAAGAGTATCGGTCAGTACGTTATTAAAGGCCCTCGAAGGATTTCCGTATATAGTGTACGACCTCATTTAATGCGGTCTCCACTGATCTGCCCTTAACATAAGCATGCTGCTTATATTTCAGGTCTCTGTCCGGTATCCTACTTTTAATTATGGCATCAACTATCCGCTCCATGGTTTTAAGTAGGAAGGACGTTAGGCTAATCGGGCGATAAGTCTTTGGTGTCGCATAGGTCGGCTTCCGAGGTTTGGGTATAAACACTACCCTAGCAACCTGCCATCTAACCGGAGTGTATGCGAATTTTAAGCACGCAGTATATATTACTGACAGATGAGTTGACACTTAGTCCGCCTCTTTCTGTAAGAGTGCCGGGAATATACCATCCAGCCCCGCGGCCATGTATGGTGCGAAACTTCTGATCGCACACTTGATCATTTTAGTCGTTACGACCATCCCTCCATTTTGGTCTCCCTGCCCCCGTGACGGTTCCTCCATGGCGCCCGTTTCGGTCGGCGGAAAATGGGAGTCCATTAGGAGTTTCATTATCTCCTCTATATCCTCCAGTCTCCTCCCAGTCTCATCGACCATTAATCCTGGTTGAAGATGGGTTTTGGATAAGAATTTCCTAATCTTCGAAACATCATTGACGCTATCTACCTGTTCACAGAAAAGTTTCCAGGAGTCTCGTTTTGCCTTTCTAGTGATTTTTCTATATTCCATCAGCTTTCTGTGATATTCGTACCAGTAGACTGCGGTCTTCTTACGCCTTGCCCGGTTGAAGAGTTTGCGAAGATTCCTCCCCAGATCCCGAATCTCCCCCGTTACCCACGGCTTCTCCTGTGGGGATCTCCGCTCTCATAGGGGGCAGCTCTCCTCAAACGATTCAACCAGGGCGTTTGTGAGCGTTTCTACTTTGGCGTCTATGTCCTCCTTATCCCGGCATTGACATGTGCCCAATACCAATCGGTTCCCCAATGCAGCCCCGAATTGTACCCAGTCGGTCTTAGACCTGTTCCGAAATTTTATCGGCATCGGCGGTGGCCGAAGAATTTTGAACCGAAACCCTCCAATCCCGGATCTCGTCTATAAGGTCCTCAGAGCAAAAGGTTATATCCAATACTTCTTCCCTGATCCTATTGACAAAGGTGGCCTTATTCCCTATGTTCAACGTAATCAAGTCTTTTGTATTCAAGAAATCTATGAGGGCCTGTCCCCTACGATTGGTGTTAGTACTACCCCAAGCTACATGGTGAAAAGGTATGAAACTATAAGTTTCATACCTTTTCTTTGCGCCTCCTCAGCCAGTCCGACGTGGGTGGAAGTGTCGGAGAGTCGAAGGGTAGGTAAATAGCCGCAAGGTACGTATTGCTACCCCCTTGCTTCAGCACCGTTGCATCCGACGTTGACAGCCCTGTTAAGAGAAGAAAACATAAGTTTTTATGACATAGGATACAAGTTCTCGGACGGGACCCTGTATCAGAGTAAAAAAGTTGATAATTAACATGGTTCAACCCAGAAACTTTGTTCCGAGTGGTCCAAGGTTCCTGGATTAACGCAATGTGTATCTTACCTTTGTTTATTTTAGAAATCAGAGCGTTGGTTGCCGTTTCGCTCCGATGGAGATTTATTTGGATGACCTCAATCATGGCCCTCCAAAAGTCTGTCTTCCCGCGAGTTAGACATAACCCCCTCGCTTTTAGGATCTGAGTCCTCCGTGACTGCTGGTCTTTTCGGCACCCCTTACTGTGTCACCTTGTCGGGTTTGACCATGGCAGCCCCTCCAATGGGTATCTTCCCGTTTTTGAAGAAGACAGCTTTTGAAGCATAATAAGCCATACCTTCATTCTTGGCAAGGCTAGCCATGGAGTTCTGGTCGATGCCTATCACAAGAAGAGTACCCTCAGGGTCCTCTTTCCTATGAAAAACCTCCCATTTTTCCACGGCTAGTTTAGCGTTTTGGCTGCCAGAATTTCTAGTATGTGCTCATTCGCCAGTTTGCTGCCCCATCCTTTGATGTAGACAGTGGGCTTCAAGAGCATCGCAAGTTCCTTCCTCTTCACTAGTCCTAGCTTAGCGCCGTCCCAGGGAGGAGGGATGCTCTCCACTATGTCCTTCAGGGTGCAATATCTTATTATTGACCAAGTCTTCGACTTTAGCCTGTTGGTCTGCTGTGATTTTGCCTGTTGAATTACCAGCATCATATACTACATAGCATAGATCGTCCTGGTATTTCTTTTTGGCAATTTTGGCATAAGATGGCGGCTCTTTACCTCTTTCAGCGTCTAGCTTCCTCTTCCGCGTCGGGGGAGGCTCCTTAACAGGTGCCCTTCCCTTCGGGGTTTATTTAGCCGACATGCTCGCCTTCTCAATAGCTAATTTTGCTTTTCCTCCCTTACTCGTCGAATTCTGACGAGAGCCTTATTTGAGTGAGGTTTTGCAAGGCTTAACTAGTCTATTTGACAGCGGGGAGCTCTTTTTTTCTTGGGCTTATTCTCAGTATTCAGCTCTTCAGGAGATCTGATTCTCTTCGTCACAGAGACGGAAGGAGAATCCGATACCATCGGAGTGTCCCGGGATTGGCGCAATATGTTTTTCTGGTGCATCTTCTTCAGCTTCCTTCGTTGTGCCCCTGATAGCCGTTTTTTAGGTGTTGATAACATGGCTATGCTATTCCTGTTTTTGTTTGAGGATTCGGTGTCGGACCCCTCACCCTCATTCGAGGGCTGAGGTTGCTTTAAGCCCCCTCTGAGTGCGTTCTTCTCTTTCACCTCTATATTTTTGCCATAGGCATTATGTACACTTCTCACATTACTTGCTACTGAGGCCAAGGTACCCACCTCCGTAGCAGTTTTATGCTCACGATCGCAGGATGACGACGGCACATGACTCGCAAGCAGATCAGCACTTGCCTCCGGTACTGGGTTATTTAAGGCCTGTACCGTAACTTTCATATTATTATTATTCATTTCCATGTTTTTATTGTAAATTTTTTTGGTCCGCGGGGAATACTAGATTCCCTAAGGTAAAGGGCATTCCGATCCCTCTCCCCCATAGGTGTAGCCATGGTTGGGAAAGGACAGAATGTCCACCACCTCCCCCTATCCGCCAGTTGGGGACGCGTCCGGTAGGAGAAATTGACAAAAAAACACCCCCGACTGTAGTTTATTTAAAAAGTAATACGTATAGTTTGTTTTTAAATAAAGAATCAATTGAAAATCATAGAATTATATTTTTAAACTATTTAAATCAGTCATTAAAAAAACAAAATATAAAAATTTACAGATATTCAGTAGGAGTTGATATTTTCTGTTAAATTTAAAATTTTGTGTTTTCTGTTTCTAAAAACAGAAATTCATATAATTCTTTTTTGTTTTTTTACCAAAAAAGTTTATTTATATACAAAATTATTTCAATAAAAATTGCAAGAAATTTTTCAAATCTAGTTACATACAGAAAACAAAAAAAAATATATATGTTACATGTGTGTGTTGTATTTTGTAAAATTACGTACAAATAAAAAAATTTCAATTTGAAAAACAACCCACAATTATCGTTTTTTCTACACTTTGTTATTAAAAAATTTATGGTTATTTTAAATAACTTTCGATTGCTTTTACTACTTATGTCGATTATTAAACAATGATTGAAAATAAACAACAAAATGGGTTGAATATAATGAAAAATCAGTAGTACTTTTTTGATTGTATTTTCGATTAATTTAATGTGTATTTTAGATTATTTTTAACGAAATAATATTTTGAGTGTATTTTTGCAGCAATTGATTGTATTTTATTTATATATATTTATAGCATTTTTTCTGTACTCCCTGTATATTTTTTTAAAATAAACTACAATCAATTGCTGCAAACATATTTTTAGTGTAGTAGTTTCAAAAACGTTAAGCATTGATTAATTGGGAATAAAGTTTCAAAATGTCGACACTTTCAGATACTCTCACAAAACCAGGGATGAATTTCATACCAAAACCAGAATTGGATTTGCATAGTATTTTTCATGGCTGGATGACGCCTATATTGTGAAAAATACAACTTTGGACGTATTGAGTAATACGGTAGGCACAGTGATGGCAAAGCCTCGGCGACGTTCGGTTATGCGTTGGCATAACCGTTAATTGGGGAAAACTTGCCACCGTTGTTATAATGTTGGTAATTCAAAAAATTTGAATAACTCTCTTTTTCTGTACGGTTGGCGGTTTCTGCCAAAAATATTTTATAATCGCTATTCATAACTAAATAGTTAGTTATAGCATCCGGAACATTTAACTGGCAAATTCAATTGCCAGCACGAATCTTTTTCCTATGTGTAGTTTTTGATTAAAAATTTATATTGAATTTGACAAGTAAATATAAGGTTTCGAAAAACCACTAGTTTTTGGTTATAGTATAAATAAAAGGAACAATAGTGTTTGTTTTAATTAATCAAAAAATTGATTTCCCTTAAAAATATTTGAAGCTGCTGAATGGGCGATTCTCGAATAATTTGAAAACCATTTTAAAAACCAGTTTGTCAAATAATTCGGAAACCATTTTGATAACTTTAAGTGATACCATATCTTGAAGAAAAGGCAAACCAAAATTTATTCTAAAATTGCTAAAGCTTTTTAAAAATGAGTATCTATGCATGAGCGTATACTGGTTACCCTGTACATGCAATGTTCACATTAAAAACAGACAATAGCATTAACAAAAATAAATATACATATACAAAAAAGTACTAAAAATAAAAATAAGAAAACAACATGCTATAATGTCATGGACATACGAAGTGTCACAGAAAAAATATATTAAAGAAAAATAAAAAACTACTCTATCAGAAAACATCAATATCAAAAATACTTCATGGACACGGGAATATACAAATATATGTATGCAAATAAGTATGTATTTGAAGCCGTTCAAAAAATAATATCTTATATACAAAATCAAAATAATGGCTGTCAACTTTTGAGTAGTAAGTTTAGTTTCATATTACTTATATCTAAAGATTTTCCAACAAACAAAACACCAGCCAACACAACAAATAACCAACAATTGACACAAACACATGTAAGAATAATAAAAAAAAATAAATTCTATAAAAACCAAAATCACAAAAATTATTTTTCCTACGAATGTGGTGCTAATCAGAGCTGTACAAACTCAATTGTAATGTATGGAACAACTTCTCCCCCAACGAAAGCTTAACAAACTAATATGTAAGAATATTGGGTTTTTATCGTTCACACAATATCGTTCATGGGATTATTCCGTAACTATATGAAAAGTTGTCACATCGAAATATGCAACTCTACCATATTTAGGATAGGAAGAGTCACATAATGTTACTTGACTCAACCTATGCTAAATATACAAAATATTTGACGTGACAATTTTTCACGTGGTAACAGAATATTCCCATTATTTAAGCTAACGTTTTTAACACAGACTACACAGACAGGTTGCAAATGACATATGTCAAAGAAATATTTGTTAACGTTGTAGTTATTTGCTGAGTGGGACAGCAAAATTAAACTCCATATTAATGTATGGTACATATTTTTTATATATCTATCACTTTCTCTATCACTATAATTTTGTCATTTTATTTAAATAATTTTCCAGCCGCCATATAATTAAACTAACTGTTTCCTATTTGTTAATAAACAAATTTTAATTGTTAATACATATATTTATAATAATAAAAGAAAAAAAAAAATCAAAAAAATAATATATGTACATACACAGACTTTCCAATAAGAAGCTTCCACAAAAATGTAAACAATTTTTAAACTATCTTCGGATTGGACATTTTTCAAAATTGCCACCAAATTACAAAGTTTCCTGCAAGCGGAATGTGACTCTCTAAGTAAAAAGAGCAGCTAGTTGCCTGAACAATGCATTTGCCGTCTGCAGAGAGAAGGGTTTAAAGCATATAAATCAATATTGTAATATTAACGTAATATGTACGACGAAAACACTGGATGGTGCGTGCGAAAGAAATATAAAATTTAAAAAAATGTTCCGAATAAAATTTGTTGTAGTAATTTGTTACAAATAGCTTTTTAGTGCAATATTTATATTTTTTTATAAAATAAAACCCATAGAAAAATCATCAGGTTCTGATGATATTTTCCATTAAAAAACTCTTCATATTAAGATAAATTCTTTTTATAGAAAATCTCTTCTGTTCTATTTTACATTCTACAAAGTCTTCAGATTATGAAAATTGTTACCAACATAAAAACTCTTAATCTTTGAGAACCATTTTGTAAAAAAAAATCAAATTATGCAGGCTTTTTCTATACAATCAACAATTTTTGACGAATTTTACAACAGAAATTATTTCAGAATATAAGGAGTGCTTTCTATAGAAATAACTTTAGGCTTGCGAACAAAAAATTCCTCATATTAAAATGGTTTACTTTTGATAAAATTTGATATGGTAAGGACTGTTTTTCATTTAAAAATGTTGTCACATTTTGTAAATTTTTTCTTACAAAAAAGTATTATATTTTGTCGAATTTATTCCTAAAACATAAAAATTTCTACAAACCTTAAGATTCTGAGGACCCCATTCTACAGAAGAAACCAAAGATTCTGAGACCAAAACATAAGCCTCATATTCATAATTTTTTGTTCTCGGAATCAGACGATTTTGAAAAGCTCTAAATGAGTAGAAAAAAATCAATAAAATAAAATTTTTTCTATAAATTTTTTCCCAATAAAAACTCTTTGGCTTGAAAACGTAAACAAAAATATCTTACAGTAATTTAAATAATTTTAATCGTTTGTGCTTATGGTACGCAATGATGGCAACAGTTCATTTAACTTTCAGCATATGCTAAATTTACCACATGTTTGAATATATCGAAAGCATTATTAAAAAAACCACAAAATGAGTCTGATTTTTAAGAAAAAAAGGCACACAAAACTAAAATTGATAGAAAAGAAATATATATAAAGTATTTTTATATTCAACTGCGGTTTTAAATATGCCATTTTAATGCGAATGTCCTTAGGCTAAAAATATTGTTCTTTGATTCCCTATGTTAAAAAAGAAACCATTCTAGTGCCAATGATAATATAGAACTAAAGTAGTTAAATATAAATTACCAATGAATATTTAAAAACAATATTATCAAACAAGTTATTTATCTATTTGTATCTCCCTTTGGGAATTGATACCAAATAAATTACACAGATGTAATTGGTTGTGAAGCCTGAATTTTTAAAAAACAAATCCAGAACTCAGTTGATGTGAGGACACTTTTTAGTAAAAATAGTTAATATTAAGACTATTTCATAAAAAACTCATGTGCATGTATAATCGGATATCGGAACTCACTAAGTGTAAATGCCAAACAATTCCTCTGGGAAACCATAATGTTCTCACAATGGACTTTAATCTTATTAGGGTACATATTAGTACATATAAATTTATATATTACGCAAATATTTATCATTATAATATATTTCTAATTAATAAACCTTTCCTATAAACATTTAAAAAACAATCAGATACTATTAAGTCGTTGCATTTGTTTTTACTTGTGTCCTGTCTGTGTTTATTGCATGATTATCAAATATTAAAAATAAAAAACATTCAAAATGTGCAAATTTTGTAAAAATGTTAGCATTTAATAGAAATAACATACAATAACCATGTTAACATCAGTCTGTTGTTAGTGTTTGTAAAACTGAATGTGTGGTTTTCCTGTCAGTTTTAGCCAATTTTTTATTTTTTTTGTTTATTGCACACAGGACATGCTTTGTTGTTATTTTGAATATTAGAAAAAAAAAATGTTGTGTTATTGTTTTGTTTTAGAGGAAAATTAAAAATGAATGCAGAATAGCAATTTTTGTAAATGAATGTTTTGGTTTCACGACATATATTTTCTTTGTAGTTAAACAATGGGCCACTAACTTTAGTTTCAAAATAAAAGAAAGTTTACAAATGACGCCCAGCAATACTATTTATCTGCTAGATGAATGTATGAGGTTAGTATAAGGCTAAATGATATGGTGCTGTGTGGGTACATTCAGAGAAAAGTTTTTTTAATTTTTTTTTTTCCGATGTAACAATTGTAAATATTTATGAAGTATTTTACAAACAATACAAATAATAATAACAACAAAAATGTCTTTATGAGCGTCATTCTTTATGAAAAGTTGAAATCCTCACTTATTAAACTTTAACTTGATTATATTAAATTTATAAATATTATGATATTTTGGGCTTTATGAAATAATACAAATAAAATAAATATTTCATAAACAATATGAAACGTTTCATTGGACGAAAGTCTATAAAATATTTCATAGATGTGATAATGATTTTTTTTACTGCACAGTCAAATCTGGCCGATTATAGCAATATATATATTTTTTTTGCTAATACTTTATAAATTGTGACTCAAAAACAAGTGCCAAAATTCATCTGTAATATATTCAGTCTTTCAGTATAATCGTAGCTGCCGATATTTATTTTTGTAATGATAGAAATTCGGTTAATGCAATAGAATTTCTGTTGGAATATTTTCAAATAAATCGGTTGCTGCAATGAATTTGCAACGAATTTGTTTCTCTGTGTAAGAATGTCAAATCAAAATGTAAATCAATTTCTGAGATTTTTTTAGCGCTAAAATTTTAATTTAACGAGAAATTTTTCCAGTAATTTTTGAGTGGTAATTTTAGAACAAAAAAAAACAAAAAATGGGGGAAAAAATATTCTACATAAAATTTTACTTTAGGCGTTAAATTAGCATATTTCTATTACACTTCAATTGATAAATTAGATCATAGGTTTTTCAGGATTTTACATCTACCGGATAAACTTTTAGCCATTTGTCAGTTCCTAATGAAATTTTGCAGAAAACTTTAACACATAATGTGTTAATTTTTAATAATAAAAAACCTTGGGTTTTGAAGCGATCTTTTGCCGTTTCGGAATACATATATCCACCCAGCTAAGAATTCAATTTTATATATATACGAAGGTTGAAAGCTCGTTATAAATTTACCAAAATATCTAGCAAAAATCTCGATGTATATAAAAACCAGACCTGGGTGATCTCAATTACATTTTGCAATTATTCTCTTGAGAAATTTGTTCATAATAATAATCCTATCTGACCTATGCTCGCATTTGTTGAATTAAACGTTAACTTGGAAAATGTAATTTTTTTTATACCATAGATGGGGAATGCAATTGAATGCAATTACTTCTATTAAATAAAATTAATATATTTGTGTAATTGCCCTGGATTTGCAAATTCAATATAACTATAATAATGTACTGACCATACTAACCGTATTTATTCGTCCAGTGTAAGAATAGTCTACTTCCGAGCGCATGACCTTCACATAGTTGCATAGTTTTATTAAAATTAGAACTGATTAAGATCATTTTTATATAAAAAAGTAGTAGAATTTATCTATATTTTAACGAAATCTAAATTATGTTTGTCACGTTAGGGTCCAATAATTTGCTGTCAATTTAAAATTTTCTTTAAATATCCCGCCATACAGGGTGGCGCAAAAATAACCTTCCGATGTTTTTTGGCTGTAATTTAAAAAAAAAAAATGAAAAACTTTGATTCTTCTTGTGGATTATTTTTATTTGGTCTTTTAATTTTTTTTACATCAAGTCGAGAATATGATGTCATGTAAATGGCCACCGCCACAGTTGATTGTCATTTGAGCGCTTTTTATGGCATTTTCCATCACTTTGGCCAAAACTTCTGGCGATAGGTCCTCACATTATTGACAGATATTGTCTTTAAGGGCTGCAAAAGTCTGAGGCTTGTTAACATAAACCCGCGACTTCAAAAAGCCCCACAAGAAGAAGTCTGGAGCGGTCAAATCAGGCGATCTTTCTGGCCAGTGCAAATCGCCAAAACGGGAGATTAGGCGCCCGGGAAATGCATCCTTCAGCATATCGGTTGTGGCACGTGCAGTGTGTGGCGTTGCACCATCCTGTTGGAACCTCATGTTTTCCAATCCCAATTCATCAAGTTGCGGCAAAAAGAATTCGTTGATCATTGCTCTGTAGCGCTCACCATTCACAGTAACCGTTTGGCCCGCGACGTCTTCGAAGAAAAAAGGTCCGATGACTCCTCTAGCGAAAACAGCACACCATACAGTGACTTTGAGCGGTTATAATGGCTCTTCGTGGGTTACACGCGGATTTTCAGTGCCCCAGAAGCGTAAATTTTGCTTATTTACGTACCCGCTAAGATGGAAATGGGCCTCATCACTCATGATTATTTTAGATGAAAAATCATCTTCATTATTGCTCAAATAAATAGTCACCAATATTCCGCGTTCTGGAGCAGTGTAGCGTAACATTGTTTATTAACGTGTATTTCCCATGTGTTTACTACACAAATGTCAAAACAGAACTGACATTAGGGGCCAATCGCAAAATTTATAGCATTTTCTGATAGGAGGATTTCTTTTGCGCCACCTTGTATAATGCATAGGTAACGTATGAGCATTATTAATTTCAATTAATATTACTCATACGGTATTCTGAAACATAAAAATTTGATAAATTTTACCAATAGATTAATAATACAAGTCAAGTTATGTACTTATTCTTAATTACTTAGGAATTTTTAATACGAGGGAGTGTTATCCAATGAAAGATTGATGGGATTAATGATATGAAGAACATTTTGAAGAGCATAGAGCTTGCATATTTCTTAAAGTTCGAAAGATATTTACAACAGCTATAGGAAATAAGTAGGGCTTTCAAAATATAATTAAAATACCGGGAGAAAGTCACAGTGGAGTTATTGTAACAAGTGATAAAGTTTTATATACTAATTGGACGTTTCGTTCACATAATAAACTATCTCTAAATTATATAAATAAATTAGAAAATAATAATTTTTAACAAAATGGCGGCTACTCAATAAATTGATTTTCGATAAAAAAAATTTTGGATTTAAAAAAGTAATGTTTTATTAAAAACAAATATTTTATTTATTCTTTCGATCAATTTACAGACAATCTATAATACCTTCACACTTCGGTATACCCGGCAACGAGTACGCTGATGTATCTGCAACAGGAGCTAAACGTAGACCCTTTCAAAAATTCTCCACTTGGGAGTGCGACGATATATATAATTTAATCTATACCCACTTGAGAACCACTTATAAACAAAATTGGTCCAATTAGCAACATATTTAAAGAAAGATTAATCCTACAAGAAATAAACCAATATATCTCAATACAGCGAAAAGGAAAGAAACCAACGCCTACGAATTGGACATTGCCAATTTCCACATAAACACTTATTGGAAAAAAGCCACCACCACAATGTACAACATGCAACACGCAACTGAATGTTATACACATCTTAGATGAGTGCCCAAAGGTCTTCCAGAACAAAATTATTTGGATCAATTTCACATACTCATCTCTTAACAGATATCTGTGATAGTAACATAAAATTTATATGGAAATCTTTATTTGAAAATAGTCTACAAACCCAAATATAATCGAGTGGTTAATTTCAGAGTCGAAAGCCTATGTTGCTAGTACTTCTTTCTTTTCTATCTTATATTTAGTTATAATAATTATATTTTATAAATAATAACAAATAAATAAATAAATAAATAAATAAATAAATAGATATTATTTTTATGTTAATACAATAATTACAAAATGCTAAAAAAACAAAGAAAATGTTATAAAGAACTCCAACCATATTACTCATCCTGCGACAGCCTGTTTTATCGAAATCTTTTTTTTTTTCAGATGACCCAGTCCATTGATATTGTGCTTACAACAAAAAGTATTTTTTCTAGTGGATCTCGCGGAGACCATTATAAAAAAATCAATAATTGTCGCAAGGATTCCACAATTTCTAAAAATATATAAAAGTTAGTGATTGACACAATTATTCACTCAAGATATCCCAGACCAAACTCTTGAAGCGAGGAACCTGAAATTTGGAACATATATTCCTTTTCTGACGTAGTCATCCGTTAAGACGGGCTCATTGGAAATTATTGGAAGGAGCAAAAAGAGAAAAGTTTTCCCTTGATGACCTGGCAAAAAACTCGAAATTTGTTTTGGAATTTTTACCAGAAACGTGTTAAAAATTAAGGTTAAATGGAGAAATGTCTTCACCTTAATGGATTACCCAAACCGGTTTGGCTAGCAACATGTGGAACAGAGACATAGTAGAATTTAAACACTATGGTAACATAATCGAATAGAACAGAGGACTAGTGGAATTAAAACACTAGACAAGGGAAACAAAATGGAATTTAACGGAAAAGGAATGGAATTTAAACCCTATACAAAGGGAATGCAATAGAACGGAGAACAATTAGAATTGAACGAGAAGAATTCTGAAAGTATATAGGGGAATGAAATGGAATAGAACGAGTGAAATTGAAATACTAAACCAATGGACAGAATCCGAGAACGAATGGAACTGACAAGAGAACCAAACTGAAATTAAAAGGGGAGCAAGTGGAATTAAAACACTAGGTGGGGTAGTGAAAAGAAATGGTGATCGAGTAGAATTAAATGAACGCAAGCATTGCATAAGCTTTCGGAATTATGTAATTAATATGTCGAATAAATGACAAGGTGGAATCAAAAACAACACCTAAATCAGTAATTGTGTCAGTTTTTTCCAAAATATAATTCCGCAAACTAAAAACTGATCGAATTAGATTTCGAACATATATTTTTACTCAATTCAGGGATTTTAGTCCATATTCAGGTTTTTCGCAAATCTTATATATAAATGATAGAAACTTTTTATTGGTGTGCATATTATAATTAAGTAAACAATTATAACATTTCGAAAATTTTAATACAAAAATTAAACAAAACTTTCCAATAATAATAAAAGTATTAAGAATTTCAAGTAAACGATTTTGATGCATCAGGGTTGCGACCATTTCCAATAGCCTATGGGATGCAGATCACGAAGATGGTCTTAGAATTTCAAAGTGAGATATAGTTTAAGAATTATTTGCTCAATAGTATTTGTATAAAAATTAAACTTTTTTATATACTTTTTGCAAAAAAATACAAAATTGAAAATAATAGAGGTATAATTTGACACATTCAAATAATGTGATCACTGATGTTTAATTTCGGCAGGTGCGCTAATATTCCCTATACTTGTATTTAAAGATAAAATTTCACTTTTTCATGATTTCGTTAATAAATAATCTGTAATAGGGTCCAAAGTTTTAATTTATTTACTTAATTTATGAAAAAAATCCCGTACTTTCATATTTAGAAGACAAATTAACTACAATTGAATATTATTGATTTTCTTTTTACCTCAAAAATTAAATTTTGCCAATCCAATTAAGGAATTTTATAACGTGTACAATTTGCCAAAATACGAAAAGTTTTCATTTCAATTAAAAGATAATCCTTCATCTTATAAAAATAAATTGACATGCTTTTAAAAGATCAGAGTCCATACTTTAAAACTACACTCTAATGAATTTCTTTTGAAATTTACCCAACTTATAGTACTCCTTCTATAAATTGGGTAAATTTACTCTGTGTGCGTAAACGAAAAAAAGTACACTCATTATGCGTAAGTTGGTACACACATAATAGGTAATTTTACATTGAAAGTGCGTAAAAAATAAATGAAATTTTAAAAGTATTTCGAAAATGTACTAAAATTGTGCGTAAAAACCTATTTGAAGAGTAAACATACGCATTAAATATATAAAAAATGCGTATATTTAACAACGCATGGTTTAAATTTAACTGCAGAAAAATATTTTTTTGAAAGAATAAATTTATTTTATTTATGTATGTTTTATTAATATATAACATATATCGAATGGGTATGTGCTGTCATGATGGTCAACTTTAATTTAAATTCACAATATTCACAGATATTATATTTATAAACTTTCAAAAAATTAATTTTCGTTTTTAGTTTTTTTATTTTTTCCAATTTCCAAATAGCGTAAAATTTTAATTTGATAAAAGAATACTAATTTTAGGCACAAAGTGTTTAATTTTTAGTACATTATGTCTAAAAATACTTTTTGTGTGTATTATCGTATATGAAAGTGAGTACAAATCATTTTTAGGCATTTTTTGTTTATATTTACCAAATTTTCGTAATATTGCATAAAACTTAACCCATTTTATTGTAGTACATTTACAAACATTTTTTAGAGTGTGTATTAAAAATTATCTGTGGTTTCCTCAGGTATATAAATTAATAAGAAAATTTAAAGAAAAACAGAGTTTTCGGTAAAAGCTAACTTTGATAATAATTTAAAAAGTATAGCTAATTTTTAAATTTAGTGCTCTTATAAGTGATCTTCATTCTAAAATCTGTCACAATTTTTGGGTCGCATGTCCGACATATTTTTTCTGTTCTCCTATGTTATAACTGGCAATAAAATTTAGAACGATTGTTATCAAGAACGTGGTTTACTTTTCACTACCTTGAAAATTGAATCCCAAATCACTCAGCCATAGCAACAGGACCGCGGAACTTAAAGTTTGACATGTAAGTTCCTCCTCTGGCTTAGACATTCACCAAGACGTGATTTGGATTTTGAAAAACTCCCCTTTTAGTACGGCCAAAACTCCTTCGAACTGAAATGTACAATTTAAGATATGTGTTTCTTGGAGTATGAGATAATTCACTGATAATGTAACTTTTGAGTTTTTGTCAGGAATATGGCATAAATGGGTGTACGTTAGAAAGGGTAAAGCATCATCCTTAACGGCCTTTCAAAAAGTGCACCCTTAATCACCCAGGCCAAACAGCTGCAGCTAGGAGATTTCTACTCTGGCCTAGGCATCCAATTTAAAAGAGTCATAAAAAAGAGCCTCTGAAATAACATGTTAAACATCCAAGCAAGATCCTTAGAAAAAATATCTAAATTCCCTTCTTAATGTGTTCCAATATTTAATGATAGTATGGATAAAAATGTAAACGTCTTTCCAGGAAAAATGTATGAAAAATCGCTTTTCAAGGACTCCTAACTATATGTAAATCGTTAATCTTAAAAAGCAAGTCTAACCATAAAGTCTAACTTCACAACTTTCTAAATAAAATTCTATCCCATAGTGCCCGGTAGCCAGTATTAGTACAAAGACTAAATAGAATTTTATAAGCGTTGCATTAATAATTAATCCATGTAACTACAAAAAAATCGGAAAAAAATACTAGAGTTGGAGGTCACAAAGTTTGTATAAAAATGTCATATACAGAAAACTTTTTGTTGTTAGTTGGCTTAACATTTTAGGCCTTATTAATCCTTTGGCTATATGATGGATTAGCAATTTGTTTGTTTTAGCAGTAATTTTTCTATACAGTTTTTTTTTCACATTCGTTAATGTTGCATATATGTTTGTTGAGTGTGGCATATTGTAAAGCATATGCCATATTTGACAATAGACCTCTAAATACTACACAACAAATTTATGATAATTGTTGAAAAAAAATTGCAAAAAAGAATATTTTTTTAGGAATGACATTAGTTCATCATTATTACCAACAAACATGCTCTTTTGCTGTCCGTATGTTATAAACAGTTTTAGTTTTAACTCATTTTCATTTTATCATTCATTTATTTTTTTGTGTTCAACCATTATTTTTATAGTTTTAGCATGGCTTTTGTTGTTTCGGCTTAAAAAATATAACAGAAAAACTTTTCAGCCCTCCAGTTTTTTTGTTTTCCGAATGTCTATGAACCAATTGTAAATCATATTTTAATTAGAAAAATCTATGAATACATGACATAAATGCTGATATTAGTACTATTTGTTTTTGTTTCAGTATTTTTTTTCTTTTTTGTTTTGCTATAGGATTTTTGTTGAAACATTATACTATATTACAATTTTAGCGGAAAATTATGAAATTTTAATTACATACTTTGTTTGAATTATTTTATTGTTTTCTAAAATTGTTTATGTTATGTTGACATATAGTATAATGTATTTAGATTATAATTTTTTTTTAAATTTAATTTAGAAACAAATCAGCAAACAATTAGTAGAGCTGTTTATACACATACTTAAAAAATAAAATCAAATTCGATTGTTGAATAACATTATTGGATTTTCAAGAATTTATTAAATGTGTTTTCTAATTGTTTGAGAAACTTTATTGAAATTTAAAGAATATTTTCAAAAATTAAAAGCTGTAATAAAATATTTTCCATTAGCGACTGTAATTTATTTAAAAATTAATACTTAGAGTTTGTTTTTAAATAAACAATCAATTGAATTTCATAGAAATATATTTTTTAACTATATTAATCAGTCATTCAAAAAACAAACTATAAAATAATACAGACTTTCATTAAAAGTTGATATTTTATGTTAAATGTAAAATTATATGATTCCTGTTTCTAAAAAAAAAATAATTACTTTTTGTTTTTTTTATCAAAATAGTTTGTTTAAATACAAAATAATTTCAATAAAAATTACAAGATATTTTTCAAATATACATACAAACATAGAAAATAAAAATATACACATACGTGCATGTTGTGTTTTCTAAATACATGCAAATAAAAACAACAAACAAAAATCATTTTTTTCTAACGTTTTGTTAGTTAAAAATTTATAGTTATTTTAAACGACTTTCATTTGTTTTTGCTGATTATTAAACATTAATCGAAAATAAACAACAAAATGGGCTAAATATAATAAAAAAATTAGATTAATTTAAAATTTATTTTAGATTGTTTTTAAGGAAATAATATTGTGAATGTAGAAATTTTTTAAATTTCGGTCCATTTTAATGACTTAATAGGCATAAACTACAAGAATATTATAATTTGAGCAATGTAAACTACACAGAGTTCGGTTTTAAGCAAATTTCTATTAAAAATTCAACTATTTATCTATTTTCGTTCCCTTAATTATTATGTTTCAATGCTTCTTTTCATTTATACACAGCATGGAATCCCAAAAAGCTGGTCACTTTAAAAATTACTAACCTAACTCACTAACAAACACTTTAACCACATATAAAATTCAAAATTAACAAATATGTTGTTAACCAAAAAGTCAAACACCTGCTTAATATAATAAAGAAAAAAGAACAGAAAAAACACAGAAAAACTATTTAACAAACACACAAAAAATACACTTTAAACAAATTTCAAATTGTTAAGACAGGAGTCAGTAACATCAGTACCATCACCACTGATGACACTGACTGGCATTGAAGTAGGTGCACTGACCAGAATCGATTGAAAAAACAACTTACAAATGACTATAGTAGTTACTACTAATGCTAACAAAAAATAGTAGTTCTGTTTTAAAGAATATACGAGTATATAAAGAAAGATATCAAATGCCAAAAAAAAAAAACTGTAGAAGATCAAATATAAAAAATACTTCTATAAACAAAAAATAACAAATAGATGCAACTTGTAATTTGCACTGTAAGAAACTACCCAGGGGATAGTGCCTCTTTCCGATAATCATATGAACAAAACAAAAAACAGATTTTTTGTGTATAGATCTCTTTTGTCGCCGGTTATAATTTAGTGAGTAGGGGTATGTATCTGTATAATTATGCACAAATACATGAAAACTGATTTTTATACCCTACACCACAGAATAATATATGTTTGATGTAATGATAGTAGTAACTATCAGTTAAAGTTTATAATATTTAAATTTTTTGTAGTCCTTCTTATTCGATGCTCACTTTAAACTGTGCATTAAGTTAAAATTTCGTAGAATAGAAGAGATGGAAGCGTGGATCATACGAATAAATAATAATAAAATTTTTTTTTTTTGAGGAGGCTATTAGTTTACAGGAAAACTTCGATTGCATCTTTAAGATTATCATTAAGGTCTGATTATTTTCTGTAGAAAAATCTCTAAATCTAGAATTGGAATATAAGTAATAATTTGAGAAAAAATAAAAATAACATTGTTGCTCAACTCTGGCTCGACTCACGTATTTAACATATTTTTTACTCAATATCACGGGTGATTCAATCAGTCAAATTTCGTGTCACGCACCTTCTTCAGTATGTATAAGGTTTTTTTCTGATATCAAAACAAATTTTATGTAATCCTACTAATGGGACGATTTTTTAATTATTCATCTATATTTCGAAAAACCGCCCTCAGATGTAGACTGTCTCACGGTCGGTCTCTGCTAACCATAATTTTTTAGTTATGTTTACACATACTCAGCCTATGGTACGTAGTGAGTCAGGTAAGTCACCAGCAAAGTAGGTATCTTATTATTAAAATAATATTTTTCAAAATTATCATGTCATTTACACTCAGAAAAAAAAGTTTTTAAAAAAATTTGTAAACGGTTTTCAATCACACTTTACTATTTTTGTACTGATTTTTAGTAAAAAAATTATTATTTAGCAAATCTCTTTGCTATTTACATTTTATAAATTACAGAGTTTTAACAGAATATCTACAAATTTTCGTTGCTAATTTCAGAAATTATTTTAAAAATTTTTGAAAACCGATTTGCTAAAATTAGCAAAACAAATTACTAATTTTAAAAAAGTCGATATTGAAGGAAATGTTATTTCTAATAGTCTAAACTTAAATTGGAAGTGAAGATACCGACTCATGTCTAAAAAGACGACATCCACTTAAAATAGCACTAAATAGGGTTTTTTAGTTCTAAAAATCAGCCCTAAAAACAATTAAATTTAACCTTAAAAGTAAAAAAAAAATTGGCTTAAATATTTTTCAAAACAGAAATTACCAAATTAAAACAAAATGATAAATTCGTTTATGTTTAAACAATTTTTAAGATTTTTAAGTCTTTGATTTTTTTTTCGTTTTGTATAAAACATCTTTTAAAAAATATAATTAAAGTTTTTGATGCTCGATAAAAAAAATAAATCTAAAACTTTGTACTAATATTAATAGTATTTAGTAATTTTTTTTTGCTGATTTTAGCAAACAGATTTTAAATTCCGCTTTACAAAAAGTCTACTAAAATTTAGTAGCGGCTACTAATTTTTCTACTAATTTCATTGTACTACACGTCAGCAGACATGTGTTGCTAAGATTAGCAAAAAATACCGCTGGGCTCAAATTAGCAGAATTTCCCGTAATAACAGCAAAATTTTCAGTTGCCATTACAGACTTTTTTTGGTGAGTGTACCATTTAAAAAAATATATTACACTCTTATCAAGATTTAGTGCATACCTAGGCGTAACTGGCGAAAAGATTAGCCAATTTCCAAAAGTTTCCCCCTTTGCGGTCTGCTCAAATCCCTTTTCCAAGGAACCTAAAACTTTATTCATATGTTTCCTCAACTATGAGCTAATTCACTGGTAAGTTACTTTTTGCAATATGCGACAGAAACGCAGTAGACACGGATGTTTAAGGAGGGGATCATCCAACTTAACGGCTGGTCCAAGCTTCTTAGGGTAAAAACATTTAATTTAAAGAACGAATGGAGTTGAAATACAAATTTGGGAACGAAAAGTAATGAAACGAGAACAAGTGGAATCGAAATAATATACATGGGAAACCATTTTGTAAGAACAGGGAACGAGGGAAATTTAAATAGGAGGAGGAACGGATGGAATTGAAACACTAAACACAGGAAACCATACCCGAGCAAATATAATTGATCTGGTGAAATATTTAATCATATACAATGAATCTAATTAGATCCAGCAATATATTTCGGGTTTAGAAGAATCACAATTTTTCTGAAAAATGGCAGATCAAATAAGATCCAGGAATATATTAAAGGATTTGATAAAATATAAATTGATTTGAAATATTGCAGATCATATTAGATCCAACAATATAATCGGGGATTATGAAAGATCCAAATTTAACCGAAAAATGACAGATCAAATAAAATCAAGCAGTATATTTGGGGATTTAATAAGATATAAATTGATCCGAAAAATTGTACAGAAAATAACAATAGTTTTCATACAGATAATTTATCAAATAAAATGTCCTTGATATATGCGCTAAATAGAAAAGAAAAATATTCTCTCGTGAAGTTAAGTTTTCATTTGTAATTATTGATGGTTTTAAGATATCTCATATGTACGTCGGTTGCAACTAAAAATCTGTTTTCTATGTGTACCATATTTATATATTTTCAATATCTTTATCTAACTTTTTAATATTATACAAACAATGCAGAAAAAATGTTCCCTAGCTAAGTTGCAATTTTTTTTTTTAAAGCAACGCGTAAATTTCAAATTATTTAAAAAAATAATGAGTGATTTTTGATTGATAAATTGGTGTTCCTCTATGGTAAACATTGTAACAATTTTTTCTGAGTTCCTTGTATAACATTAACAAGTGAGATAAAGATAAATTTATAAAAAAAATAAACATATGGTAGATATAAAATATGCTCTTACAGAATTTCATAATGATTAAATAACTCTTTCACACAAATATTTGCATTAACCCTTTAATGCATGATTATAAGCTTTATTATTGGCATTAATAAAATATATCTTAGTTTAATCTAAAATGAATTTTATGGAAGAAATAACAATTCAGGTATTTTATTTTTTTTGGAAAATTTCATTTTTTGAAAAAAAAAACAACTATTGGCAATTCACAGCCGATATTGTATTTTGTATGTTGTATTGAAATACACTATACAAATATTTTGTTGTGAACAGTCAGTTGTATTTTCATGTTGTAAAACGTCAAATAGTGAAGAAGAAAAATAAAAATATTTATAAATTTATAGAAACAAGAAGAAAAAATAAAATGCAAAATAAAGGTGAAAGTGAAAAAACTGGCATTCACTTGAGACTGATATGTTATGATACACAATACAACACTTAATAAACACAGCAAATTAAGTTGTAAAGTTGTATCAGATTTTTAAGTGTAAATTACCAACAAAAATTTTACTTTATTGTAAAGCAATACACGATACAACAGATACAACGATACAATACCCGTTGTGAATTGTACATATGTAAGAATTTCAAAGAATAAAAACAGAAAAAACACAATTTTTTCTTAAATTGTCAAAACCAGTTTACCAAAAATATTAGAACAGTGTGCATAAAGGAGTTCAATTGAACGAAATTACGTTACTTTGTCCCAAAGGTGTTATTTTAATGCATACGGTTTGTTGCAAAATGGTAACACTATGCATTTAAGGGTTAAATTGCTAATTTAAACATATTTAATAAACGGTCGTAAAATTTCAAAAAGCAGTACTGTCAAAATATAAAACAGGGCTCTCTGAATACTGTTTCAATTTCTACCTGGGTTGTATACCTCAAATATGCAAAATTCTAAAATTTGTTTGTTGTATGATATTTATTATAATTACCTAATTTATATTTAACAAAAGAACTTATTTTTGGATTTGTAAACGCTTAAATTAGTTAGTTTTATACATTGTAAGATGTGTGTTTTTAGCTCTCCTAAAATATTAGTGGTTTCAAAATAAGTGCTTTGATTGAAAGTTCACAGATGCAATTTATGGTTTCTTAGATCACTATTTATGTGTTAGAAATTTAAGAAAAAACCAATAAATGCCCAGTAGGGTTATGACTTTTTGAAATTTTTGCATATATTTAAAATTACATAGCATAGCCGTGTAGGCCTTAAACAATATTTAAAAACACGATGTTACTTTTTTTGAAATAATTTTTATAAAAATGTAATTTTTTACTTAAAATTGCATTGTATTTTGTTATTTTTTTAATACTTTTATCAACAAAATATATTTCTTAAAATTCAAATATACACATTTTCCTATGTATAATGTATACAAATTTTGGAGAACAACATAAATGTCCCACATTTGAGATTTTTTGAAAAAATATGTTTTAAAATTTAAAATTGTTCTATAACAAAAATAATCTAAATCTCTGCAAGTATAATAATATAACATTTTGGAATGGTACCTTTTGCGGTTTTATTCAAACATGAGTGCAATCTATCGCACCGGTTACTACCGGAAAACCAGTATGTTCATAAAACCTGGATATAATATTATTAACAAGGTATGCTTATTTATTTTAAATTTTACCTTTGTTTATTGGAGAGATACGGAGTATTGAAAATTGTATCCACTTTGACATGAGATTATTTTATTCTATACAATTCTCTACTTAATTTTGAAGTGTTAGGATTTACTGTCAAGTTATCAATCTACATTTAATGTTTTTTTTTATATCTCAATGTAGTGAGTTTTTCTATGAAAAATATACATATATTTATATGTACCTTTTTTAAAAGCTTTTTCAAAAAAAAATCATTTAAACGTTATTGTTTTATGAAACTTACAAAAAGAACAGATCTCATTAGATCTAACTGTACTTAATCTAACTAGATCTCAAAATTGGGGTTAAATTTTAAATCTAATTAGATATGTTCAAATCTAAACAGATCGGACGTAACATATATAATTCGGTCCAATTTGCTCTGGATAATATGATATGCAAATCGTATTTAATAAGAAATTAAAAAAGATCTTTATTTATATAAAAATAATCTATTAGTGCCTTTGGAAACGATCTTATACTAGATATGACCAAACAAAAATCACAAAATTTCTTAGATCCCTTTAGATATGAGCATATCTGATACTACATCTGATTAAAATTTGTGATCTATTTACATTTGTGAATTCTATAACATTTTTTAACATACAACTGGTTTTTACAAATTAAATAACCCCAGATAATGAATGCCAAGATTTTTCTAGCTAGAGACAATTTGAAATCGTCGAAAACGAAGCATGAAATACTGAAACTGTGTGCGGATGTAATTGATGTATTTATATAATTTGCAAGAATCCCTCAAACTGTTAAATTCTAAAAATTATTACAAATCTTATTAGATTTTTGTTTAAATTAATATCGTTATTTGAATTTTTTACAACTGTTCAAAAATTTTGTCTATGCAAAGAAGAACTGAAAGTACCGGTTAACCGTTTTTTTTTCACGAACTGAAACCAGTTTTAAAATACAGTTTTTTTAAAACTTTAGTTTCCTTTCAAGTATAACACAATTGGTAGGTGTATACTTTATATTTAATTATATAATATATACAACACTCATACGCCTAAGTGTTCTATTGAAAACTCAAACTCAAAGGCTATTAACTGTTCCTCTATTTCGAAAGAACACGTTCGTTCGCTTTCTAGGCGAAAGAAAACTGATCTGGGTTTCACTAACTCTATTTCTATGCGAACGATGATTTGAACGACAAGTCGAATGAAAACGTAACTGTTTTCATACAAAATTTTGTTTCTCTATTTCGAACAGTGCGAACGCAAATGTCAAAATCAGTCACTTGCTATTTTTTTGTCGATTGAATATACATATATTTAATATTTTTAAAAACAATGTAAAGTAAAAAAATCAATGGATAACAAAAGGTAATTATAAAATAATAGAAATATTTATAGTTTATTAAGAATTTAAAATTTTAGTTTAAAAAATCAACAATGGACCAGCCGAAGACGCTTGTATTTTATATGGAAGAAAGGCCTAATCTTGCCAGAGGGACTCTGGTGTTCGGAGCAGTGACCGCACTGAACAGACAACAGCAACAGAAAAGCTCTCCGAACAACAATCCCACCCACAACTAATCGATAACAAAAATTTTCACAAATAAACACATTCTCAAATAAAAATTGATTTGTTTATTGTTTTTTATTTCATTTGTCATATACAGCTGATCACTGTTTAACAGGGTTGTTTTTACCTTTAAGCAGTTTAGTAGTATTTTTGGTATTTTTAAAGAAAATTTTAACAAATGCTCAAAATATATGATCTGGCCTCGCTGTGATTTGTAAATGTGTAAGAAACAAAAATTGACACACGCAAGTAAAGACGATTGAAGGCTTTCAAAATAGAGAGTGACTTGCTTTCGTTCGACCAGTTTGTCGTTCGAAATCGAGAAACAGGCTATAAAAGTTTTTCAAAAAAGTTATTATTACTCCTTTTATAATGTAATTTCGGAGTACCTATAGTTTGCTTAGTAGCATATTCGTGAGAAATAATTAAAGGATTTTATAAATGCGCTTAAATAAAAACATATATTTCGAAAATATGTTTATCTCAAAGTTAAAACTCTGTTTACAAAAATTCTACTAGGTCAAATTATTCCAAAAATTGCCAAATGAAGCATATGTCTAAATGTTTGACATGCCGCTAGTGGTCAATTTCCTTTTTGTAGGTAAGTAAAGCTTATGAATGTGTCATAAAAAGTGAAATGCCAATATACGATAAATTTTATCATTGTTAGGAGAACACCATATATAAGAAGCAACACCTCTCCTATCAAGGGTCAAACCTTTAAAATAAACTTAAATAATCTTAAAGACACCATGTGTGAAAATCCTAATGTATCATGATGCAGTTTTTAAATTTCTTAGTTTAAGATGACTTTCAAATAGCCCTCGTATTATTGTAGTTTTTTTGTATTTTTGTATGTATTTTATTTCTCTTTTTTTTTTTTTGTATAATTTGTAAGCATTACAAAAACAACATGTGTTTATTTTAGCATGAAAACGATGTCAAAGGAATTAATTCCCAATTCATCAAGTTTTGGTCGTCTATGCCATGTGCAGAAAAACAAAATGCTTGAAAGACTAAAAAGGCAAAAAAAATTAAAAAAGGCTTAAAATAAATACGAAAAATAAATAATAAAAACACAAAACCTTACCAAAATGCCAACAGAACTAACAACAAAATATACCGACTGAATAAACCAAACTACACCTTCCAATTCTTTTACTGCCAACCAACCAGTCAACAACATCAGCCAGCTTCATCATGTAATAAGCCACTTAGGCAAGTTGGTGTCTGTTTTTGTTTTTTTTTTTTTTTGCATTTTGAATTAACTTTTAAAAATAAAGGAAGCCCCCCAAAAGTCGGCTCGTCGGTTTAGGTCTTTGAATAAGATTTTTTCATTTCATATATTTATTTTTTCTCTTTCTCTCTAAAAGTTCTCAAATTACTTAAGTATATGCATGACAATGTCAGGTAAAAATTTACTTTGTCTTTTTTTCCACCATTGGTATATGCTTGGCAGTTAGTTATGTTTGTAATATGTGATTCTATGTTTATTTGCAATGTTGGCTAGGTAAAGATTTTTTGCACTGGGCTGTTTTTATTGCAAATACCTAAAGAAAAAAAACGGAGCGTCAAAAGAAAATACTTTTCATATGTTAATCACAAGACATAGTTTATGCAAATATTTGTTTAAGTTGTGTTTTGGTGAACCACGTATGATTTATTTTATATCTTCGTAGTTATCTGAGAATGCAGTTATAATTCTCCATTAAAATAAATTTATTTCAAGGGTTTTGGATTCCCATACAATTCAAAAATATTACAGTTAACCAAAATTTTTAGATTCGATAAATAGATGTGCACTACAAAACAAAAACTTAAAGAAATTTGTATAAACATAATTTTCATAGAGATGTCCAAATAATAAATTGGTCGAATAATTTGTTCAGTCATTACTATAATTATTATATGCATATACACTTTTTTTCTTTAAGATAAATTATATTAATCAGCGTCTACAAATGCAATAAATGATAACAAGCAATTATTAAAAATGATTTTAGCTCATACAATGTTAACTAAAGGAAATCATTTTTAATGTCACTGCATATCATCATGCCAAAGCATGTTTTTCTCGACTCTTTAAACCCGACATGGATTTAAAATATTTCCGAATCACAAGACTTATAACAAAATAGCGTCGATATTTTTATATTATACCTTTAAAACCGTTATATACTTTTAAACAGTTGATTTATTTCCTTTTTAAATAAATGAATTTTTTTTTTATATATTGCAAATAATAAACAACATTTGAGATTTGTATAGCGGCTCTTAAATTACACATTTACACAAATAAATTTTATCCAATTACAATATATAATTAATAAAATTAAGTGCCACTTTTACTTTAACGGCATATCTCTGAACGCTCATTCTACATGTGGTAGCGACATCTTGCAAAAAGTAACACAAATATCCAGGCTTATCCAGAAGATGATGTTGCCTATGTCATCAACTAGATACCCTGTAGGAAGCCTGGGGTCAAGTGTCCTAAGTCACCACTTTTGTCGACTATTTTGGGTGACTTTTTGGTGACATTGTTACAAATCGTCTACACTTTTTACATTCCCTTTTTTTGGTGACATTGTCAACAGTGTCTACTGCACTTTTTGGGTTCCTTTCTTTGCAGCTGAAAAGCTGTTCTTCTTTTTGGTTTTTTTTTTGTTTCATTTTGTTGAAAATTCATGCACATATCTGCGTGGAAAACTAAAGTTTTTAATAAAAATATAAAGAAAAGTGAATTTTAAAAGTAAATATACATATAATTTCAACAAAATTTATAATGAGCAAAAGCAATTACAAAGGACTTGTTAAAAAACAATCAATTTTGTATAAAAATTACAGGGAGGCAACAATTTTTTAGCGATGAAGATTTTACGGATCCTATGCAATAAGCGAAAAACTTATTTACTTTAATAAAATTTATACAAATTTTTATTAATAAAATATCTAATTTGCTAAAATAAATGCACCTTTCTAAACTTATTTTCCTTCCTAGTGTGAAAATCTAGTAAAAAGTTCCAAAATCTACACCTAGTCAATAGTTGTGTAGATTCACAATGGCAAGCACATGCTTAATGTCTACATCAGAAAGCGTTGTCTGGGGCGTAATTAGTCAGTAGTACTGGTGATAAAGTCAATAGTTAATCAGTACAGTTTCACTATCGACATTTCCTTCAGGGTATATCTAGAACATACTTGGAAATTTTCATTACCATTAGTTGACACTAATGCAAATGAAAAAAAATTTCTTACTATTGGTAATGAAATTTAATGAAAATGAATTTTTTTCCATTAAAATTTTCATTACTTATGGTAATCGAATAGCACAAATGCATGAAAAAACTAATAATAACTGATTGAAAAAGCATTTGTTTACAAAGTAGCTTTATACAGAAAATAATAAAACAAAATATAAAATAAACAAAAATATAACCGACATAAATAAATATTAAACCATAAAATAATGGTTAATAATGCTAATGTTTTCTTTTAATTGGTGCATTAGTCACGGTAATGAAGCTCAAAAACATTGTCATTGATCAGTGAAATCAGATCCTTATATCATTATCATTAACTCAAACAATGGTGATAAAATTAATTTCATTACAATTGTTATAAATGCAATGGTAATGAAATCATCAATCAATTAGTCCAATTAATGCATTAGTCCCATGTATGATCTAGAACACGATGGTTTTGACCAGGCTTAACCAAAATGAAGTATCTGATCTTTACTATGTGTCCAAGTTGTTAGTGAGGAGTTAACGGGTTAGTAACTAAGTACATTAGAGGCAACCATTTATTTAGTGAATGTAGTAGAAAATTATTACAATCTATCAAATTTATTAAAAATAACAGATCATCAATACATAAAAACTTCATTACTTTAAACACAAGGATACAGTGCAAAATATAATTCAGAATATTGTTTAAGCATTAACTATCAACATAGATTATGTTGTAGATTTAATATGGACATTTGTAATTAAAGGCTTCATAAAAGCTTTGTTATTGAATACTTTTAGAATTAAAGTTTATAACAAACACTGTAAAATATAGAAGATAAACATAAATTGTTAAATTTCGTTGATGTTAGTCTAATTGTGTGTTGCTTTCGGGTTTTTTAATTTGTTTCCAATCATTCAATATTAAATAGACAATCATCAATAAGCAATGACCCAAGAGAAGAGCGTGGATACTAAGGAGGGTTGTGTAGCGTCAACCGAAAATACTAAGTATTCTATCCTGATAGCTCTGTAGAATTTTTCAATTTTTATTCTCTATAATTTACTAAAAAAATCCTGTTTTTTTGCAATAAAATAATTTATAAAAAATAATATGATTATATGATCTAAAATCCTACTATTCAAATTGTCGATATTTAAAAGTGGTAACTACAAATACGGTTATCCTTATCAAATATGCCATAAATTTAGGGTTTCAATGGACCCAACCAAATTGTGGATTGTATTGATTATAGGCGCCTCTTATGATTGTTATTGGTAAACGAATTTTAAACTATATTTATTTTCCTTACAAAATAATCATAGAGTAAACAGATTCGTGCTGGCAACCGAATTTATAGAAAATCGAATGGTTCGGTTATGGAAGACGAATTTACCGGTTGTGACAATAGAAAACCAATAGAGACAAGACTAATTTGAGTCTGACAGTAGTATTTCGGTTGCCTTAATAACAATTCAATAGTTACAACCAACGGCAACTGAACCATTCGATAGGCCATAACTTTGGTTGTCAGCACGAATATGCTTTCTGGATGATTAAATTCAAAATTAGCCATCAATATTTAAAAGAGTTTGTAATATATTGAGTAAAGAGGTAGCCTAGTACTCCGAGTTCAAATATTAAAACATTTAAATAATGCAAGAGTGATACTATGAATCTGAATGTCCATGTTCGATACCGGACCCATTAAAAAAATAAATTTTTCTTTAAATAAAATTTCGTCGAACGTAATTATATTTATGTTTAAAATAAATATTAAATTAGTAAGCTGAGCATTGGCTTTCAAACCTGAAAACATAATTTATTATGAATGAAGTTGCCGCAACCGCAACAATTCAATTGACAACAAATTCGGTAGCTGCAACTGAAACAGCTTTCTGGGTGTACATTTTGTAGATTAATAATCATTTATTTTCACGGAATTTCTAGGTACACTCAGAATATTATGTAGTTTACTGTTTGTAGTTTAATAAAAAAGTTTTCCGTTCCATTAAAAAAAAAGGAACATACATTTAATTTTCAAAGAAATATCTATATTAACTTTTTTATACATATATTCGAAATAATTTACTATCATTTAAGCATAAGATTCAGTTAATATAACTGAGATTCAATTGCAACATCTAAAATATTCACACTTAAGAAAGTTTGTAAGTTAAAATAACTGAAAATGTCATTTTAAAGAAATGATATTTCATTTAAAAACCGGTCTACTTAATTTTCATTTATTTATTTTTAAATGTTGATTAATCAACTGACACATCCGTAAGAAACAAATGATATAATCAGTTAAAATAAATGTCAAAATTTTTCCTACCAATCCTTAAAAAATAAATGTTATTTTCATTTATTTGAAATTATTTCCGTTTTTGTATTTTTTGTTTTTTTTTTAATATACTCGTACAATACAAAATGTATGTATGCATATGAAGCTATAAACACTTTTTGTGTGAATATTTTTGAGTATGTATGTGTGTTTATGAAGTTCTTGTAATTTGTAAAAAAAAAAATTTTTGTATATATACAATAGGGTGGCCCACGCTTGTATGGAAAAGTAAATGTATATTCCAATACTTTCTCCACAAGCTTGATTTTGTTTCTTTTACTAAAATATATGTGTTTACCAAAAATTTGCTCAAAGGGACAATATTTAGAGGTCGCGATGAATGGCGACTTTTATGTTTCACATCTTTTATTCCATGCATTTACTACTGGCTCATCATTATTGTGCTTGTTTATGTATTGGAGATACTTTTTCACACTTTTCTTTGTTCTTTACTAGATTAACATTCGTCAAAATTCAAATACATTGATACTTTTATATAATTATTTAATTTTGAAATCATAATTACGAGAAACGAGTTTATGTTAGCAAAGTTCTGCCACTAAATGCTCGAGATTAATGAGAAGCTTTTGTCCTGCAAGACTTCCATCAAAAAGCGATGTGCTTTAACTGTTCAATTTTTATCACTTGGGAAAAAAGAGAACTAAACCGATTAGTATTCGAGAAACGGCAAATGCAGTGACCTAGATTTAGGAACGAGCAAAACTTCCTTCTAATAGAATTGATTCGATCGTAAGAATAATTCGTAAGCTTTTAGGTCAATATAACATTTTGAAGAAGAGTCAGAAAAACAGTCTCAAAAGCAGTCGGGCAAAAAAAAAGTCATCTTTAAAGCAGATTTAAATAAAATATTAGACGTAGCCACAAAATATGCATTAAACAAAATCTAGAATGAGGAGGACAAATTGTTTCTTATAATGCAAAGGGAAAATAATATGAGTTGCAGCATGCCGGGAATAGACAAAAAGTCGAAGGAGAAAGAAGATCGCAAGCGAAAGAAAAAAGTGGAATAAGAGGCAAGGAAATCGCGTAACATTAAAAGTCAAAGAGCAAAGTTGAGTTTGGGGAAAAAAATACACTTAACCAATAAAAATGAAATCTGTTTTTACGAACGACTTTATTGGATCTATTGTCCGTGTAAATCTTTCTGATCGGAATACCATGTGAGTTGTTGGAGCTTCAGATCAAGCATTAGGTATACCTATATCCGAAATTGCCTTATCACGTACCACAATACAACGAAACAAAAACGATATCCGAAAAAAGATATCAGAAGCTGATAAGGACTCATTCTCTTTACAATATCCAGTCGTATTGCACTGGGACAGCAAATTATTGCCCGATATTTCTGATGAAAACAAAAAAGTCGATAGAGTTGCTATACTCATCAGTCGCAATGGAAAATAAAAACTTTTAGCAGTTCCGAGATTACAAAAGGAACCGGTGCAGAACATGCTAACGCTTGTTTGGGTGTCTGTACCGATTGGTCAATAAAAAACCAAATTCGAGGACTATGCTTTGACACTAACGCCTCCAATACTTGTTTAAAGCTAGGTGCATGTACTTTAATTGAAAAAGGATTAAATAAAGACCTAATATGAATTGCTTATCGCCATCATATGTTTGAGGTCATGCTTTCTAATATTTATAAAGAGTATTTTGGCCCAAGCGGATGACCCGAAGTGCAACTATTTAAAAGATTTATAAATCAATGGCCGAATATTGATAAAGAACACTTCAAAGTCGGAGATGATACTCTATTCCATACAAGTGACTTGCTTCAACTCCAACAGCAAATGTATAAATATTATACCGATGCCATCAAAAGTCAACAGCCAAGGGACGATTACCGTGATCTCCATACGCTTTGTATAAATTTTCTTGCTGGTGCAAATAAAGCAGGACCCAATTTAACAGCTAATTACGAAAAATGAGGAGTAAAAGCAATATTTGCTTAGATTAGTTGATCACCAAAGAAAAATTTCCCGGGGTTTCTAAAGCCAAAATTGCAAAAATTGCTATCGATAATTTAAAAAAATAATAAAATATATGATAATTTGTACTTAATATACAGTTTTATTAATTCTTTATTTATTTGTTTTATTAATTATTTTTATTTTTAAATAAACAATGAATATCACCATAAAAAATCATTGTGTGTTATATTTCAAAATAACACCGAAAAATCATTAAGCTATCGCAACCTCTAAATATTGACCAATAGCGCTCAAATTTGGACTGAAAATTTTTAAGCACTATTCGAATAGGATCAGCGTTGTGGAGCGAGAATATTCGATGCTTTTGTATTTTGGGCCACCCTAATATACAACCAATTTAAATAAAAAAACAAATTGAAATTTTTTGAATAATTTTTTTTTTTTGAAACAGACAGCAAACAAAATTTAAATTTGTAATAACTGTTACGGACACAAATAAACCACAAGTTTCCGTTTTGTGGGTAATTTTTTTATTAAATTTCAAACAAATGAAAAAAATAAATGAAACTGAAAAAAATCGGTAAATGATAGTAAATTATTTCCATTAAATGTATAAAAAAGTTAATATAGATGTTTCTTTGAAAAATAAACTTATTTTCCTTTATTTTTAAATGGAACGGATAACTTTTTTATTAAACTAAAAACAGTTAACTACATAATATTCTGAGTGCAGGATTCATAATTATTCGAAACGAAGTTATTAGTTGTAGCAACCAATAAAATAATACAATTCATTTGGCGCTTTACTTTTATATAATCTACAATTTCCGATATGCGAATTTTCTAAAACAAATTTTGTTTTCCTTAAATCCTGAAAGGAATAAGTTTAATTAATATTTGAAACTTGCGATGTTTAGAAAAATCTTGACTTTTACTTATAATGTTTTCCCCTTTCTATATTTCAAATTATTTCATTCAATGCATTTTAAAATAGTCATAAATTCCTACTATACCTTGAAAATTTCTATCTTATTGACAATCGTCAATGATTCTTTTATGTAATAGATTTTTTTCTTTTTTAAATAAATTTGATAAATGCACCGCTGTGTCTACTGGACAAAAATATAAGCAAAAAGTTAAAATATTCCTGCATTAATGTTCATGTTAATCACCTAAAATGCAACATGAATACTAAATAAACAAGCGCTTTTCTAAAGGCAGAAGGATTCTAAAAGAAAGAAACCGCCAATTTGTGGGTGCTTAGAAACTTAAACGTGATTTAACAACTTTAACAACAACAAACAGAGACGCAACAAAAAGTGACATTTCCTTTTGTCAGTGTCAAATGATGTCAAATTATGACTTTTTTAAGCAAATATTCTGATATTATGCAATTTGTATTTTTCATAATAAAAACAAAAACCTTAATATAAAAACTTATGCAATAGAAAGAATATCAGGAGAGGGACTATGTATTTTTTAAGAATCTTTCTTTAAGATTTTTGTACACGATAAAATTCTTTCTATTTTATAATAAATAAATGATAAGTTCAATGACTTGATTGATATTTTTTATTGTCGTTTTTTTTTTATTGTTATTCTTTATTGAATAATACCTTCAAGCAGTTAGTTGGTGTTTGATTTTTTTTATTGTTAAACTTCCTTTTGCTTCTTTTGTCTCAAATTCATTTAATACTTCATATACTTTGGAAAAAAAAAGAATTCTCAAGAAACTCTAAATATACGTTTACACTAACACTAACACAATAATTTGACAAATAAACAGCAAAAAATCTGTCATCATTGCTGTTGATTTGATCTTGAAGTCTTTGCTTTTATTATTGTTGTTGTCGTTGTATTCAATAGTTAAAAATCTGCAAAAAAAAAAATAAGCGAACAAAAGCCAACACATTTATAAATACTTTTGTTTTTGTATTTCTTGATATCTTTTTTTACTAACTTTCTTTAATTCACTTTAATCAGAGCCCTAAATGAATTAATTTATAATTTTCATTATTTTAAAATCGATTTCAAGCTTAAGAAACTGACACATTGTAAATAACTAAATCTTTTGCCTGGCCTTGGCCAAGAGAGTTCTCCCAGTATTTGAACTCCCTTCACAATCTGACCTAATATTCACAAAAAATTTACTAAATTCTAAATTCATCAATGGAAATTGGAAATACAAAAACTTTTTGTTATTTTTTTGTAACTTTAATTTTTATTTTCAAAGATTTTTAATAATATTTCAAACAAAAAATTGTTTGAAATCGAATTTGAATTTTATCTTATATTTTTAATTACTTAAAATTTTGTGACATTTTTTTCTATATACCAGTTGGGTAGTCCACGGAATCGTTCGGCGCCTCATTAATTTAATGGCCTTGAATCCACCCCAGTTGCCAGTACTAAGTCTCTTGAGAGTCATTCAGACCCTCCAAAACAATTGTTATTTACAATTAAATATAACACCTCATAGTCCATTTGAAATTGATACCTGTCTGTCAGAAATTAAATAGATGAAAGATCTCAATATGTCCCTAGCTACATCCAAAGAAAAGCTTCTTATATTTTCGTTCAATGTAAAAATGTTCATATATACTATAAAAATTCCATGGACGAAAATATGTGAAGCATTTTAAAGATATTGTTACACGAAATTTCTACGCCTAGAAATTTCTTTACACTAATTTTAACAGCTGGAAACATCTAGTGTAGTAATAAACTAGAAATAACTAGAATACTGGTACTCGATGACACAGTAGTTCAGTTTATAAGTAAAACGCAAAGTGTGAAGAACTAAAGTGTGTCTAACGTTTAGTCTATCTATATCGTGTAAATAAAGTGTGAGATTAAAGTGTATTTATGTAATTTTTAGTGACAGTTATAAATAAACAGAGCTATAGACAATTTCAAACAGTGTTTATTATTCGCAATAATGAAAGAACTCGATTTATTTAAAAGGTTAATAAATCAACGATTTTATAAAGGGTAAAATCGTAACAATTGGTGCCAGAAGTGGGATTGCAAAATAATAAGCAGTCATGAAATTGGAGGAGCTTAAGGTAGAACAGCTCAAAAAGGAATTGAGCAAATTGGAGCTACCGACAGCAGGAAATAAGACAGAGTTACAAAAGAGGCTGATAGAGGAATTCGAGCGGCGTAACATTGACATTGCGACTTACGAATTTGATGAAAAAGATGCAATGGAGGTTAGTACCCGTAAAACAGAAGGTAATATGGAGTTAAGCACAATGTTGGCTGCTATGATGAAAAAGATGGAAGACAACAACGTGAAATTGTTAGAAGCTTCTAGAGCCGACAACGAGAAACTTTTAACCAAGATGGAGACGAACGAGAAATTGCTTATGAAGATGGAAGAAAAGTTTCAAGAAACTTCTAGAGAAATTTCCGAAGTTTCAAAAAGAGTGACCGACTTAGAGAATGACGTCTAGAAAAAACTGCAAGATCTGGAAAATAAAATAAATAATTCTCAATGCCAAGAGGGCCCAGTACGAATTCTTTCAGAAACTTCTGGTAGAGCAAAGGCCCCCACATTTGACGACAGCGTGCCATTTAATGTTTTCAAGTTCCAGTTCGAGACAGTTGCCGCCAGAAATATGTGGAACATCGAAGAAAAAGCTATAGAGTTGATTCTGGCCTTAAAAGGAAACGCTGCAGAAATTCTAGAAAGTGTGCCAATTACCTGCAGAAATAACTATGACGACATAATGGTGGAATATACAGAATGGAACTAAGAGGTAGACTGCTGAAAGCAAATGAGTCATTGCAAGATTTTGCGACAGAGATTGAGCGGTTGGTGCAGCTAACTTATCCAGGCGAAAATCATCCATTCTTAGATCAGTTCAAAATTGAAGCATTTGTGAATGGAATTCGGGATTCTGATGTGAGACATGCGGTGTGAGCGGTTGGTGCAGCTAACTTATCCAGGCGAAAATCATCCATTCTTAGATCAGTTCAAAATTGAAGCATTTGTGAATGGAATTCGGGATTCTGATGTGAGACATGCGGTGTGTGCTACGCAGAAATCGACTTTTGCTGAAACTTTCTCATTCGCGCTGGCACAAGAGACTGCGAAGGTGATTTCCAAGCCACAAATATTTAAGGTGCGTAACTTCGAAGTGGCTGCTGAAAGAGAGCAAGATATAAGCACAAAGCTAACAGAAGGATTCAGAGAAGTGCTCACGGAGTTAAAAGATGCATTTAAGCAGGCATTAGGGGAGAAGCAAGTCAAGGCAAAGGATAAATGCTACAACTGCGGTAGAGTGGGACATTTCCAGCGAAATTGCAAAGCACCAAAGAAGAGCCTCCGGGCCGATCAGCAATCACCTAAAGAGTCACTACGGGGCATGAGCTAGCTCCCACAACCGATGGCCCCACAATCTCCATATCAATAGCACAACAGGGGAAAAGCAATCTTACTGCTTATGGGTGCATCAACGGACAAAAACACATTTTAACCATAGATACAGGAGCATCACAGTACATCATTAGGCCCGATATAATTAGAAAGCCAGTTGAACCATTGCACGGGATAAGTTTACGAACAGCTTCTGGAGAACAGGCTTCTGTCTATGGTAAGGTTAATGTGAAACCAACAATTGCCAACATAAGCGTCAGTCACGTATTTATTGTTGCCGATATTGTGGACGAAGTAATTATTGGTGCAGATTTTATGATTAGTCACGGCATTAACCTGCATATCGGGCAAAAGTTATGATTTTTCATAATGTTGAAATACCTCTTTGTGTTGGATATGAACGCGAGGATCAGGCAAGAAAGCTAGTTACCATCAGCCACCAAAAACTACCAGCACGGGCAGAAACTTTAGTATGGGTGCGTATGGAGGGAGATTGTGAGGACAGCAGCTTGTGGGTGGTAGAACCATCAGAAATAAAAAGTGACCTTATAACAGCGAAAGCCCTCGTGAAAACCAGCAAAGACAAACGAGTTCCTGTAAGAGTACTGAACCTATCAAATTGTGAAAAAGTTGTCAGAGCTAACTCTGAAATAGCGAAATGTACTGCGTCAGAAGCAATAATCAGTTGCGAAAAGAACTTGGAACCATCCAGTGCGTCCGTTAAAGATCGAGAGATGCTGGCAGAATATGTGGAAAAATGGGTAAAAGAACTGGCGCCGCCTGATAGAAATAAAGCCAAACAACTAATCAGGAAATACGGCTCTCTCTTCGCCATGAAAACCCAAAGTCAAGGAAGAACGGCAATACTGGTGAAGCAAGACCAATAAAGCAGGCGCCCAGAAGTATTCCTCTAGCAAAACGAAATGAAGTAAAGGAGTTAGTCAACGAAATGGAGCATAGTTTAATAATTGAACCATCTTCTAGCCCATGGAGCTCGCCTATAGTTTTAGTTAAGAAAAAAGATGGCAGCACCCGATTCTGTGTTGATTACAGAAAACTAAACGATATCACCAAGAAGGACAGCTATCCACTACCGAGAATTGACGACACTCTAGACACGCTAGCAGAAACCAAATGGTTCTCCACATTGGACTTGCAAAGTGGTTATTGGCAAGTAGAAATTTGTGAGCAAAACAAGAAGAAAACTGCCTTTAGCACAGGTGATGGATTATGGCAGTTTAATGTGATGCCCTTTGGACTCTGCAATGCTCCAGCAACATTCGAGCGGTTAATGGAAAATGTGCTGAAAGGACTCCACTGATAAACTTGCCTAGTGTACCTTGATGACATAATTGTCATGGGAAAAACTTTCGATGAACACCTGAAGAACTTAGCAGATGTTTTAAGGCGAATATCTGCGGCTGGACTCAAGCTTAGCGCAAAGAAATGTACACTGTTCCAGAGGGAAGTCAAGTATTTAGGGCACCGCGTAACTGCAGAGGGTATATCAACCGATTAAGATAAGATTCGGGCTGTAAAAGATTGGCCTCGCCCGAAAAATCTGCACGAGTTGCGCAGCTTTCTAGGTCTCTGCACATACTACCGACAATTTGTACAAAATTTTGCCAGTGTGGCTGTGAGTCTACATGAGCTGAATAAGAAGGCGCGACCATTTCATTGGGGTGAAGCTCAAGAACAAGCATTCCTAAGGCTCAAGGAGTTATTATGCACGGCACCGCTTCTTGGATATCCTGTGGCCGGGGAAAAATTTGTGCTGGATAGCGATGCAAGCGGACACGGAATAGGAGGTGTGCTTTCGCGGGTGATAAATGGCACCGAAAAAGTCATAGGCTATTACAGTCGAGTACTTTCGAAACCCGAAAGGAACTACTGCGTAACACGGCGGGAACTCTTGGCGGCGGTAGAATGTGTAAAGCACTATCACAAGTATCTGTACGGTCAGCACTTTCAACTAAGAACCGACCATTCTGCACTAAGGTGGCTGCTGCAATTTAAACACCCAGAAGGGCAGCTAGCTCGTTGGATTGAACGACTCCAAAGCTATGATTTCAGCATCAAGCACAGGAAAGGCATAAAACATTGCAATGCGGACGCCCTTTCAAGACGCCCCTGTAATTTAGAGTGCAAACATTGTTCGAGATCTGAAGGAAAAGAGTGCATCGTTGATATAAGACTAACGCATATTGAGTCAAGTGAAGCCTGGTCAGCAGCGCAACAAATGACTGTCAAAAATTATGTCAGCCAAAGCAGAGGACAGAAGGCCTACCCGTGAACAAATATCAGCTGAAAGTCCACTAATGAAGGCGTATTGGGCCCAGTGGAACAGTCTACGGGTAATTAATCACTGCTTATACCGTATATGGGAAAGTGCGGACGGCAAAACTGAGACAAAGCTAATTGTGGTGCCATCAAGCAAAATAGACGAAGTGTTAAAAGAGTTCCATGACGGTCCCAGTGGAGGGCATCTCGGTGTCACGAAAACCCTAGAGAAGTTAAAACAACGATTCTACTGGGTCGGCTGCCAGCAAGCTGTAAGCGACTGGATAGCAAATTGCGCGCAATGCATCGCAGCAAAAGGACCAGTAAGGAGAAGTCGTGGGCAATTTCAACAATACAACTCGGGTGCGGATAGCAATGGATGTAGCAGGCCATTTCCCTGTCAGTGATTCCGGAAACCGTTACATTCTTGTGGTGATCGACTATTTCAGTAAATGGCCTAAAGGTATACGCTATACCGAACCAGGAAGCCAGAACGATAATAAGCGCATTTGTGAACAACTGGGTGTGTCGCTGAGGTATTCCATTAGAATTACACTCTGACCAGGGAGGGAATTTTGAATCTGCTATCTTCAAGGAAATGTGTGAGTTGTATGGAATAAGAAAGACAAGAACCACCCCGCTGCATCCACAATCTGATGGTATGGTCGAAAGATTCAATCGCACTTTAGAGGAATACTTAAGAAAAGTGGTCAGTGCAAATCAGAAGGACTGGGACGAACACATCCCTAAATTTCTGTTGGCATACAGATCGACTGTTCAGACCTTAACGAGCTTCATGAGTTTGTACGCAATCGAATTAAAATAGTCAGCGATAAGATGAAGGCGAGGTATAATAGGGCAGCAAATTCTGAAGGATTTAATGAGGGTCAGCTGGTTCTACTTTTTAACCCGCAACGAAAGAAAGGATTATCTCCCAAACTACAAACGCATTAGGACGGTCCCTATAGAGTAATTAAAAGGTTGAATGATGTGGTATACAGAACACAGAAAGATCAGAGCCCAAGGTTAAAAATGAAGGTTGTTCATCTGGAACGACTAGCCAACTATGGAAAAGAAATAGCTATGTCTGTTCGGGACGAACAGGCTTAAGTGGGCGGCAGTGTTACACGAAATTTCTACGCCTAGAAATTTCTTTACACTAATTTTAGCAGCTGGAAATATCTAGTGTAGTAATAAACTAGAAATAACTAGAATACCTGACTACTCATATAAATACTGGTACTCGATGACACAGTAGTTCAGTTTATAAGTAAAACGCAAAGTGTGAAGAACTAAAGTGTAGCTAACGTTTAGTCTATCTATATCGTGTAAATAAAGTGTGAGATTAAAGTGTATTTCTGTAATTTTTAGTGACAGTTATAAATAAACAGAGCTATAGACAATTTCAAACAGTGTTTATTATTCGCAATATAGAAAGGACTCGATTTATTTAAAAGGTAAATAAATCAACGATTTTATAAAGGGTAAAATCGTAACAATATGATGAAGCGTTTTCTTATTGGATAGTCTACAAATTATGATGATTTTTGTTTCATAAATGTAGGATTTTATGCACCTTTTTCCATATTTGCCCACTTAGAGACATCCTTTTGCCGTTCCAATACAACGAGGAAACAGTTTATTGTCACAACCGAATTTCTTGCTAACTGAATGGTTTGTTTAAGCAACCAAATTATTTGGTTGTCGCAACTAAATATATTCCTGTGTCAATCGAAAAATAATATTCCAACGGAAATTCTGTTGCATTAACTGAATGTCTTTAGCCACAAACAAAAATATAGATTTCTGCAACCGAATCATGCAGTTGGCAAAAAATTCAATGAATCTGTTTTCTCTGTGTCACAACAGGCATGGACGGATTGTGCTTTCTTTTACTCATAAATGGAATAGGGATCATCCAAGAGACTCGTTGACAGCCTATTTGACCGAATTTATTTTAAGGTCTGTTACACACATCAAACAGATTTGTAGTTGCAACCGAATTTTTTGCCAACCGAAATTTTGTAGTTCCATCTACCGTCACTTTTATAAATCTTTAATGAATCGTTTTTTTTTAAATTTCAAATTTTGATTGTAATATTTGATTGTTTTTCTCTTTATAGGTTATAATATTCTATTAATAGACATTCTATAAATAGATATTTTACTTATAGAAATGCGCTCCCCAAAATTTATTTTAAAAATAAAAGTTTTTTTATTCCGCCAACTGGGCTAGAACCGGAGACCTTCCGTTTGTCGGGCCATTGCTTTTCTCTATTATATTTTCTCTATCTCTATTATATTTTTTCAAATCAAATTTCAAACTTGAATATTTTTCTGAACTGAATCTGAATTTAACATAACAGCCACAACGGAAAATAAATTGTGTATTTTCATTTAAATCAATAAAAAAATATCAAAAAAAAATTAAAAAATTTCTAAGGGTTTGAACTCAAAACCCTAAGACTAGCAGGCTGTATGTCTACCAACTGCACCACATGCACTTACATTAAGTTGCAGTTTAATTTTGAATATAAATATGTACATCAATAAAAAGCAATAATATAATATATTTTAATTTTTTTTATAGTTTTATAACAATTACCACAATTGTGGAAATTAATGGCTGATTACAATTGCTTTAAAAACTAATATTTAAGTTGGAGCAACAGTTCTTATTGAAACAGAACTAATATTAGTTTTCATGACAAAATATTTGATAAATTGTTGGTTGTGGGTATTGAAGGTAATGTAACTAGATGATAATATTTTTTCCATATTGATTAGAAAAATCAATATTTTGGATGACATGACATTGTTTCGGTTGATTTGTTATATTTTCTGTTTATAATTAAATTTAACTATTGAAGAACTTTAAGTAGATACAATTAAAATTTTAAATAACGATACAATTTTGGTAATTGCGATAGAATTCCAACCATGTTTAACTAATTTTCAAATACTTGTCGACGTACTGTGGATTTGTACTGTGGATATGTACAAAATAAAAAAAAAATAAATGAAAAAAAAATTTACCTATTTTTAAAATTTTTTAGAATTGCATTAACTGAAAATTCTTGCATAATCTTAAAATAATTAAACTAAATATTTAAGCAAATTTCAGAGCTTTAAAGACAATCTCAAAAAGGACAATTTGCAAGATGGTAACTGGGTCCTTAAAATACTCTATTACACTCACCAAAAAAAATCTGTAATGCCAACTGCAAATTTTGCTGTTATTACGGCGAATTTTGCTAATTTGAGCCCAGCGTTATTTTTTGCTAATTTTAGCAACACATGTCTGCTGACGTGTAGTACTATTAGTAGCCGCTACTAAATTTTAGTATACTTTTTGAAAATTGCAATTTAAAATCTGTTTGCTAAAATCATCAAAAAAATTAATAAATAAAGTTAATATTAGTAAATTTTTTCTTATTTTATTTATTTATTTTTTTTTAAAAAAATATTTTATACAAAATAAAAAACAAAATCAAAGGCTTAGAAATCTTAAAAATTATTAAAAGATAAAAAAATTAATCAATTTGTTATAATTTGGTAATTTCTGTTTGAAAAATATTTTAGTCAATTTTTTTTACTTTTAAGGTCAAATTTTAATTGTTTTTAGGGCTGATTTTGAAAACTAAAAAAACTTTTTAGTGCTATTTTAAATGGATGTCCTATTTTCAGACATGAGTCGGTATATTCATTTCCGATCCCTTTTTTATCTATATAGCATTTTAAGGCAATTTAAGTTTGTAGGTGTAAGTTTTAATTAGAAATAACATTTCCTTTAATATCCAATTTTTTTTTAAATTTTGCTAACTTTAGCAAATCGGTTTTCAAAAATTTGTAAAATGATTTCTGAAATTAGCAACAAAAATTTGTAAATATTCTGTAAAAACTTTGTAATTCGTAAAATGTAAATAGAAAAAAGATTTGCTAAATAATATTTTTTTTTACTAAAAATCAGTAAAAAAAATAGTAAAGTGGGATTGAAAACCGTTTATAAATTTTTCTACTAACTTTTTTTCTGAGTGTACCTGAGTGAAAAAAATAGACACAATTAAAAAAAAAACTTAGATAATCTTTTAAACTTTATATACGGATAATACCTCATATGGGCGAATATAGAAATTTCTTGCTCTTTCAAAAGAGATACCTTCTACTTAAACATAGTGTTTAGTGGATTTATGTGTACTTTCGAATAGCGTAAAACTTAATTTTTGAACAGGTATTTGTTGTGAAATCACAAAAATGGAAGTAACTTTGAAATTTAAAGTGTGGTTTAGTAATTTTTAGCAAATTTTGCACACAGAATCGAAAACCTAAAAGAAAGATAAACATAAAAGAATTCTAAAATAACTTATTTTAATCAAAAGATGCACGCTACGTGATGCACGTTACATTTTTTCTAGTAGTATATTTTATCCAAAAAATTAATTTAGTTTTTTAATAACATTTGTTAATACATATTTTTAACATATTTAACCAACTAACTCAAAGCAAGTGCTGTGTAGCCTTTACTAAATAAAATAGTTTTTGTTCTAATTCCTTAAAAAATCTAAATCATGTAAATTATATTTTCATGTATTTCAAGACAAGGTTGCATTTGTTTTCGATGTCATAACAGAAAATTAATATTTAAACTCTTGTTCTGCTAATAAAATTCTTTTGAAATCAGTTTCCAACCAAATTTATTCTACAACATATTATATTAGAACAAATTCCATAGAACCGGAACCCGTTTACCTAAACTTAAATGATAAGATACAATATAACTAACTAGAACAAGCTCCAGAAGTGGTTCTGAAAATATCTGGTTACTTCAAACGAAAATTGTCGGTGTTAAAACCGACAGAAAAACAGATTACATGTTGCATGAAATTCTATAAGATGAGCGACGATTATTGTCCACTACTTACCAAACTGTTGAACTATAAGATTGAACAACAGTTTACAATTTTCATGTAATATGGTAGATATTTAATTTGGAAAGTGGACGATAAACAATAAGCGTCTTATAAAACTTGGGCACAGGATCTGGGAAATAATAATTCACTCTCAAATATTCTTAAATTCTAAAGCTATTTCAGAGTAGGCAGATGTTAAACAAAACATTTTAAAATGTATATTTTGTTCCAAAAAATCAAACACGTAGCTAAGTATTATTCTAAAAAGCACTATGACGTTACAGCACTATGATGTACAGTTATAAAAATTGTCATATTAAAATTGTTTTTAATTGGAAATAACACAATTTTAAAGAACTGAAAAAAGTTAATTTGTCAAAAAAATTTTGAAAGAGTAGAAAAGCTTAAGTAGAAGCAAAACAAATCATTACAATTTACTAGGTAAGGACCTGATAGGAATATGCGTAATAGAAAACCTCCTTAACTTTAAGGCACAAACCAGAAAATTAAAGTGGCAGCGACAATTCTGTCAAACTTTGTAAATTTTTAAGAATTATTTATTGAATAGTGTTTTAAGGCAGCTCTGGATTATTAAGAAAATTTTGAACAATAATTTCTCTGCTGAAAAACACTGTATACACTGCATTTTTCTGTTTTATGTTTAAGGGTTTACTTGAGCATTCTGTGTCCTTACTGGTGAGAGATATACTTTTATTTTGCATTTAACGAATGATCGCCAATTTTTCCGATTAATCGACTTGAATAACTGATTAATAAAATTTCGTCATTTTTTGAATAATGCCCTAACCGGTTAACCAGCAGGGTCGAATAATTGGAATTTTACTACTTGCAAAAAGAATTTACTCTTCGAAGCTCTGTTCTGACTCGTTCTTGTATTGCCACTTTTTTTTAACAAACGTTATAATTTTGTTTCTTGTTGTCGATGTTGTTTTTATCGTTATTGTTGAATGTTAAATGCAAACAACAATCATCTTCCAAAACATTGTTGCGTTAATGGTCATAATCATTGTCGCCATTAAATAATTTTGAAAAATGAGTTAAACAAACATTATGAAAAGGGAAAGAAATTCAACACACACAAATCACCCGTGGGTGAGTGGATAAGTAATGAGAAAAAACAATATCATTTGGCTCATTGTTTCTTGTAACACCTTTTATGTATAAATACTAAATACTGTTACAGAATATAACTGATATTTCACCAGAATTATTCAGTGCGACTACCATATGTCGGTAGTCGAATGAGTGACTGCATGTATTTTAATTTTGTAATGAATGTATTTTGTTATTATATTTTTTGTCGTCTAAAGCAAAAAGTAGTTAATTGTAGTGAGTAAATATACATGCTGACTCATCATTGTTTGTTCTAAGTACCCTAGATAAATTTTTAGTCATTGTTGATTAATTCCAATCAAAGCTTATCTTTACCATGTCAAATCAATGACAATATTTTTTATTTTAGTTGAAAAAATTCAGGTACAACATACGTGGGATTAAGGCATGCCAATGCTTTGGCATTAGCGTTTACATGAAAAATCAATGCTTTAATTGTTTTCCCAAACAACAAACACCAAAAAAAATTTTGTGTTCCCTTTTTTATCTTTATAATTCATTATCAATTGTCCAACGTTAACAGTCTTCTCATACATATGTATGTACATCATTCATGATAATTATGTCATAAATACATCATTCGGCAAACAGTAGCAGCTGTACTTATTCAAACAAATCGATCATTACTGACCATTATCAACAATTTTTTCGTTGAGTATCAAATATTTTGTGTATGTATTTAAGCATTTAATTGCAAAATTTTTAGTTAAAAAATATTAGACATCGACTTAAAGATTTTCTAATAGCGGACACTATTGAAAATTTAATAATTTAAAGTTTTTATATTTTATGCATAGTAAGTTGTTTTTAAAGTGAAAAAATGTACACGAACTAAAAATGCCTCATGTCATTATTTAAATTGTGAAAGTAAATAATTATTGAACTTTTGAAGGAATACAAAAACGAAACAAACCAAAATTCTCTTTGTGACCAAAAATCTTTAAAATAATATCCTGAAACTCATTAAACACATATGTAAACGACTGCGGCTACACGACTACATGACTACACATGCTGCTGGCTGCAATTGTAGTCGTGTAGTTAGCTACTTAATTTTTTTTTAAAGGCAGCAACATAGTAAACAACTGATCCTAAAAATTTGACATTTTAATAAATATTAATCTTTTTTGGTTTGTGTTTTAAAAATATTGGCTGAGGAATATTTTGTAAATTATGTAAATATGCTAACAATTATAATTTGAAATATAAAAATAAAAATAATGGTCACTATATTGCCATTTAAATTTACATTTGCAGCAACTTCTTTCCATGCGTATTTCTTTTTTTTTTAATTTATGTAATCTGGCTGGCCTCTTCAATTAATGCTTTGTCAAGATTAATTTTTTCCAAAATATCACAATAAAATTTTTCCAACTTCAAACTAATTAAACCACCAAACAATAGTAAAATATGAACAGCTGTTTCTTATACAAATGCATTTTTATTGCAGTGGTGCCACTTACATTGTTTTTTACTTTATTAAAATAGAACAACATGCATGATTCTAGACTCGTATAAAAGCATAACTAAAAAATACAATTACAATAACGTAAAAATAAATAAGTGAATGTATCAAACCCCTCTTGATTATTAATGCAATTATAGAATTTAATTTTGCGATATTTTTTTTTTTTTTTTTTTTTGCTTAACAAAAAATATTTCATACCACTAATTTGTTCTACATATTTTGTTATATTGTCAACACTATTTTTGTTTTGTAGCCAACAAAAAATATAAATTATCCTAAGTTGGCTACAGCGGCAAAAGTCGTCATGTAGCTGTGTTGGTGTCAAAATAATCGTTTTCATATAAACGTGTGTATTTCATTTATGGCAGGTTTTAGTCGTGTAGCCGCAGTCGTCTATGTGTATAGTGAAAAAAAAAATAATATTTTTTATATGAAATACTCTTTCAAGAATATATTAAGAAGAAATTTGAAGTATTTTTTCTAACGCTTTTTCCCTTGAATTCTTGATTTTCAAATTTCAGCTTTCTAGCTCAAAGCTTTTGCTCAAATCTTAAGGGACACTTTCCGACTTTTTAACAACATATTTACCATACTTTCACGCTAGCGAACACATGTTTTAAATACAAGAGAATTTATATTTACCGGCCAAAAAATTTTATCCTCTATGAATCACTTTTGGATACAATAACTCTATCTGTTACCTGGACAATAATAATTATATGTGGCAAAAGTCCTTGGCCAGGAATACTATGACTATGGTAGTAAGGGCAAGGAGGAAAACCAAGCCTTTAATGGATATACAATCCCTATGTGCAACATCGTCAACATAGAGACATTTTGTCCATAATCTAAAAGTCCGAATAACTTTTTTATTTTTGAAAATTGTATATATTATTTGTTATCTACATATAATATTTTGATATACTAATGAAGTACACAAGGTATACTAAGTGCTATGTGAGTTGTATCATCCAAAAATAAACAGAGTTTTTTAAATTTTTATTTCATATAACGGAACTTTTCTATTGGTTTTTCTAAAAATAGGTATAAATGTTGTAACGCCTTATCACCTGATATTGTATTTTTTTAAAAATAAAATTTGAATAACTCTGTTTTTAATTGGATAATACCACAATTAGCACAACGCTTGTGAACAATACCAATACTTTAAACAAATAATAAATTTCCATATGTTTAACAAATTTTACAACTGATAATGAAATTCATTTCCTTTTCATTTAAATCAAATTGATGCAATTACCACCAACACATATAGCATTTTGTGTGCAGAGAAAAAATAAACAACACAAACAAGATCCAACGAAAAATTGAAATGAAAATATATTGAATGAAATGCAGTTAAAACGAGAGAAATGAATGCAATTTGGCGCATTGTACATACAGACACACACAAACATTTATGTGGTTCAACGAACGATTGGCCTTGAGAAACAAAAATTCAATATCAACCAAAAAATAAAAAAAGAAATGAAAAACCAAAAAAATAAAAAAGCACTAACAAAAAAAAAACTCATAAATCTACAAAATATACACAGGCATTCGAACAAAAATATAAAATAAAACCAAAATAAATAAACAAACCAACCAGACAACCAGCAAACGTAAAGACAGACAAATATATGGACGGACATAAAAAGAGCAAAGAGAATCTCTTAAAACTGCATAAACAGTATGTAATGAAAATCACACAAAATTATGGCAGTGGAGTAGATTTATGGGCCTTTAACCAAAAAAAAATCATGAACACGAATGAAACGAAATACACACACAAAAATTAAAAAAAATAAAATAAACTGCATCAAATCACTATGGGCCAAAATATATACAGCGGATAGATATGTAAAATTCACCAGCCCCATTAACCTACAAATATGTCATTATCGAAAAAAGAGCAAAAGAGCCACAAGTTGAATTTTATGATGAAAAATTTTTTAGATAGTTACAAAAATACACTAAAACAATTTCCAATTTTATTGAATTTAAAAAACCGTGGATAATTTAAAAATTGCAGATTTATTTTTAATTTTGATTGCAGATTCATAATTTTCATAAAAATTAAGATCTGATTTGAGAAAATTTAATAAATTCAGAGAAATTAATTTTTTTTTTGCCAAAATTTGTATCAACTAGATTTGAATAAATTCTTTGATAAATTTATTTATTGAATTTTTTAAAGAATTCAGAAAAAAAAATAAATTCCTTTAAGAAAAATCGAATGAAAACATATGACTCGATTTCTAAAAATTGTATAGTTCACAAAAAAGGAATTAAGATATAAAGGGAATCTTCTCCATCCAAATAAATTCTTCCTAGTTTTTTCGTGTTTATATGTTATGACCTTAAGGTGTGACAAAGTGCTTGCAATGGAAGAAACCAGGGACATTACCAACATCAGCAACAAATGTATGCAATAAAAATTTTATAACATTGTTGTTACTTATGGCATGAGATATATCTTTAGTACTAATTTTTATTTTACACCACAAATTTTTAATTTGTAAATATTTTTTATGCGATCTTAATTTGATTTAAGTAATATATCTTTCGCTACACATAAAAAAATATTCGTACTTCTTTTCGAAAAAAACAAGTAAAAAAGGGCTAAATTCGGCTGTGCGGAATCTTTGAATACCCTCCACCAAAGGGGATGAAGATGATATACGTATGTACTAAATTTTGCATGAACTGTAATATGAATATGTTTTGTCAATTTATGTACCGAACTTTTGTTATTTAGTTTTAGCAATGTTATTTACAGAGGTCTGCTCTGTTAGCGACTTTAATATTGTTCATTTTTACGTTAACTTAGTTATCATAGTATGTAAGACAATAAATGTAATCGAACAATAAGAAGACTTAATAACATTTTAACTTACTTAACAGAAAAAAAAAATAGATACAAAAAAATTTTACAAATTTGTATGGAAAATTTAGAGGTACCTTCACATTTTCACTCATAACTTTTGAACCGCTTGACCGATTTTGCTCATTTTAAATACCAAACTGCTCGGGAGGATGTTCAATAATCTGGATAAAAATAGGCACACCCGCTTGCGTCTTTGCGTCGTGATCGTGAGTTCAACAGACAGACAGACGGACATCGCTAAATCGACTTAAAATTGCATAAGGATCACGAATATATATACTTTATGGGGTCTTAAACCTATATTTCGACATATTACAAACGGAATGACAAACTGATATATACCCTCACCATATATGGTGGAGGGTATAAAAATAAAACTGAGCATAGTTAGAGTTACTTTGCATGCCAATATATTTGGACTTGCATTCCAATATATTTGGAGCTTATTCTACATATACTGAATTTTGATCTCAATTTTCCTTTAATGCACATTGACTAAGAATATATTGAAAAATTTTGTGAAATTATAGAATATAATATTAAAATCTAAGAATTTTTCTATTAGAAAAAGTCCATATAATCTATGTTATTTTTATTAAAAAAAGTCATTAGAATGTAAAAATATTTTTGAAGTATTTTCTTTAAATAGTCCATAGAATCAAAGAAGTTTTCTTGAAAAATTCCTTAATATCGAATTATTTTCTTTAGGACAAACTTTTCTTAAAAAAGAACTGAGCTAGCGCTGATCCTTACAATTTTTTCCATTTAATAAAAATATTAGTGTTTACTATTCGTTTGTTACATTAAATTATGATCTCGAGCCCGATAAAAATTAAAAATTTATAATTAAATCAAATTGATCAAATAATACACAATATTTACATACAAAAACATAGGGCAGGATGTAATTTATAATCTAATATAATAAAACAACACCCAAATATATTGTAATAAATAAAATATTAGTGTGTTAGATTCCCAAATCGTTCCCAGAAATGGAAAAATTAACAATTGGAATGGTAACCCTGTCAATTTGTGCTTCGAAAATCGAAGGTGATTGACAAGAGCAATTCGAAATAGATGGAAAAAAGTTCAGTTTGTACGGGTAATCGTACACAAGCTATGAAAAAAGGAATTTCGCATAGTCATATTCTTTAGTCATAGCTTGTGGGTTGGGTGGTTCTTAAGGAGGCTTAAGATGACCTGGCTGATCCTCACAATTTTTTCCATTTAATAAAAAAATTAATGTTTACTATTCGTTAGTAACATTAAATTATGTTCTCGAGCCTGATAAAAATTAAAAATATATAATTAAAACAAACATATAATAATAATAATAATATGTATAAATTTTATGCAAAAAAATGGGAATTTCTTGAAAAACATTTATAAATTACTCGTATGTAATACTAATTTTTCGATAAATGTTTGCGAAAATTTGGCAAATATTAGTGTCAAAAACTTAATGGTTTCATCTCAGTTAAAAGAGCAAAATTTTTTTAAATATCAAACAAAATCGCAATTCTTTTTGATTTTATCAAATTCCGAGATCCACATGCTTAATCTGAGGTAATGAGTGTTTTGTAGGGATTGAGAACTAGTCTTTAAAATCAAACACAATCTTACGAATTTAAAAATAAAACTTTTTCTAATATTAATATTTAAGTCTCATCATTAAAATTCATTCCCTTGTATAGACCAATGTATGAGCAAAAGTAGTGAACAGACAGTAAATGGCATAATTTTTCTACTTCCCTACATTTGCAATACGAATAAACTTGCAAATGGAAGTCATTTTTAAGAACGTAGTTTTTTTTAAGATTATCTGAAAAATGATTGGGAAAAGGCTATTTTATCATGATGGAAAAAAAAAATAGGGCTGCCACTTTTAGCAAAATATAAAATTTAAAATTGGTCCTTCCCAAATGAACGGTACACATTTTCCCAAATTCAATTTTAATAATTTTTCCCCCTAACGTTTATTACACCTGTCAAAAAATTGACAATTAGTAATTTACCTTAAACCACTAATTAAAACAACTATGCATAAACAGTATAAATGACAAAAAAAATAAAAATAATATTTTTAATAAGATTCAGGGTCAATAGAAGCGATTCTGAAGTTCCGTTGTACTAAAACACTTTAGTCTTCTAGGCACCACAGTCTCATTTTGCGGTCGACGTCTTAGTATTGTCTTCGAATGCAGTATGAGGCGATTGGTATGCTTATTGCTGGAACTCTTGATAGCTATCTTTACGGTATTAACGTTTAGATCCCGATGAAGGTCCTCATCAGAAATATATCATTCAGCAATTACAATATTTCTAAGAATCTTAGATTGTACACTTGATTAATTTTAATATATGACTTATATAATTCTACACCATACTTCCATTTAGGTGATATAATAGTGTTGTAGATAAGCAGTATGTTTTGAAATGAAAATTTGGAGTTTGTAATATTCATCGGCGAATGTTTGCAATCATACCACGGTTTTCCCAGGAAATTGCAATATGAGCTGCGAACACCAGGTACAACAGCTTTTATTGGAAGTATGTTTGAACACTGATCTTTGTATTTGACATAAAATTATCTGTTTTATAGACAGCTTCGCAATATTAGGTAAATATTTTTCGGTAAATCTTTTTTTGAGTTTATGCAAAAGACCACGCACTGTCGAATGCTTTGGCTACATCGAGGTAGGTACCCACACAGTATTTCTTCTTAAAAATGTCTTTTGAAATTTGGTGGTATGGAATTAGGTGCCTTGCTTTGAGGGTAAGTTCGATGCGAACGAAGAAATGAGTTTTGTAAGTCTTTATGTGTTTTATTTTATGTATTTATTTTAAATTTAAAATAAAAAACACCCTTTATAAACTTTAATTCTACCATTATTAAATTTGAAGTTGAAGTAAAATAAAAATGTTAGAAATTTACTAGTTCACACTTTAATCTACATGTATCCAGTTTGCAGCATCAAGTTATAGTTTTCTGATGGCAGAATTAGTTTTCTAAAAAAAAATTTTTCTTGAAAAATTTGCCAAATATAAAAATGAATATGTATATGTTCACAAATAGCTTTTGACTTTGCAAAGAAAAACGGGCAAAAAATAGGCCAAACAAAAAGACGTCAGCGCTTCTTTTGTATTAGAGAAATTACAACAATTCATATTGAATACATTTTCTGATCTCAAAAATATAATAATTTTAAGCTACATTTGTTACAGGTTTTTTTTTGCTTATTTTGCAAAAATTTGTTTATTTTGCAAATATTTGCTTGTAATTCCTTTTTTATTCAAAAATAAGCTTATTTCAGCTGCTTTCTTCGAGAAAAAAACAGAAGTGCAAAAGATCAAATGTATCACAATTATAATCTTTAACTTTGTGGGACTCCCAAGGTTCCAAGGATTTTAAGTCAAACTCTATGACGATTATAAAGAAGACATAAGTTAATTTTAAACTTTACCCTATTCTTCAAATTTAGCCTGTTATTTAACTATTTTTTTTCTCGATGTTTTTTTAAGAGCTAGAAGTAATTATACGTAACGTAAAGTTGCGAATCAGCTGATTCAATCTAAATGAGTGAATTACAATAAAAATCTACAACCATATGAAAATACGTCACTATATGTATGCCTAATTCTAGTTTTTAAACATTGTTTTTGCTTGGACTAGTTATTAACAAATACGCAACGAAAAACCATAAAAAATAACGAATTTGAAACTGAAGGCGTATACGTGTTATAAATACAACAAATTTATTAATATTAATCTTACGTTATTATGCATTTCCTTTTCTAACTAGAGATAGAAATGGCTGGATGGGTATATGTAAGATGGATGGATCGAATTTGAATGTTACACATTATACCAGTTTCAAACGAAAATAAACAACGGTGCAAGTATTCAATTAGCAAAATTAACTACCCAGCAAAAATAAGTGGAAGTGATTCATAAGAAATCAATTTTTCATTGATTCCAAAGTATCATTCATTTGGTTTTGATTTTTCGATTCTAGAGCAGTTCTTTTCCACAGTTTAAAAAAATATGATTTTGAATGAAATTTAGCTCTTTTTAAAGCTATTATAATCAAAGTGATTTTTTTCAGTTTTTATCTTTGTATAAAGTAATTTAAAAATAAGGTTCGTAATAATTTAACTGAAACTTTATATGGAAAAAACAACAAATGTGTCAGTTAAATTCCCTGGTAGAAGCTAACAAGACATTGAGAAAATGAGGCTAATGTCCGATTACTGAATGACCCGTTAAAATTTAGATTAAAAATTCAAAATTTCTTTGGGAACATCAAACGATCTTATTTATCATAAAACCTTAATAACTGCTTTAAATGCGATGCGAAAGGATTACAAAAGAAAACTTCCACACTATGACACTCCTTTGTAAATATCATTGGTTCCTGTACAAATTTTCACAAGAACCACTTGTTTTTCTCCTGTTTCTGCTTTTTTGCTGGATATAGATCATGCAGTTTTACTATGCTAGTTTCAATCTTATTTGATCTGCGTTACCCGAAGTGAATATTTACCGGAACTATTTGACTACATACCATGATTTACTATGAAAGTGTAGAAATCTCGGTTCTCGTGTATAAATAATACTGATATATAAATTAACTGCGTGACTAGTGTTAAATAATACAACTAATTATGTGCTAAAATAAGTAGCAATTCTCGTGTTTAAAAAATGTAGATACCAACGGGAATAAGCATCGGTTTTTAAATTCAAAGAATACGAGAGAATGCGAGAATAAACAGCATTTTTTGCATATATTTTTAATTATTGCGACTTACTATGAACGAGAATAAATAACGATTTTCGTGTATAGAATCAAGAATCATTAGAGTAGCCCATCCCCATTCGGCAGAAGAAGACGATCCGATGATATTTACTTACTTTTTAAATTATATACCCAAAATTGGAGATATGAATTGTCAATTTTTTGTGAATTATTTTTTGAAAATAACACTTCGTTTCCCCAATATTGGAAAAAATAGATACACAAAGATGGTCAATGTGCGTAAAGGACTTAATTTTATTTCAAAAGTGAAAAAGTTGTGAAAGTGAAAAAGAACTTTATTAATTTATTTCCCAAAATCCAGAATCCACAACAAATTCTTAAGAAAGTTCTAAAAATATTTGTCCATTAAAGGGAGTATTTTTAATAATCAATCGCGAATTCCAGAAAACTTGAACTTTAGAAATCTGGGAAAACTTTAGAAAACTGTTTTGAAATACAGAAACCAACAATTAATTTTCTTAACTTAATTTCATTGGCCCATAGTGAACATGCTTGAAAATAAAAGAAAACCACAAAATATAAACAAACTTTACCGAAAATAAACTTAAAGTTAACGAAACTGAAATTTTGTGTAGGGGGGCCTAAAAATAAACACACACCAAAAAAATGCAAAAAACAACACCATAAACCGAAAAAGCATTAACGACAGACAATCCATATACATACTTTAGTATCTACAAAAAAACCTGGCAATATCACAAAATACCATTTTTTCGGTGTATAAATGAACGCATGAAAAGCTCGTAGCAGAGACGTATAAGAGTCGCAGAGAGATCAATAAATTCACATTAAACAAGTTTTTTTTTTGCAGTCGAAAAAAACGCACACAATTCTACAAAAAATAAAAACAAAAAAATATAAAAAAGCCAACGTCATACGAATAACCTACCACAAGTCAAAAAAAGTTGTGATAAAAAAGAGATATTGACGCAATTACGTACATATTAAACGTGTACTTGAACCTGGCTCAAGAGTAACAACCACATAAATTGTACAATTACCAAATAACCAATGTGGTAAAACAAAGGCACGAGCTTCGAGGAATATAAATGATATATTTTGTGTGTGATTTGAAAATATGATTAGCTATTATATTAAAACTAGAGGACTATCATCTCGTAGAACAGCACACTTAACCTAAAGTTTTATATGGGCATTAAAAATGGAAAAAAATCACAACCCCACGAATTTATGGGGTTTGTCAATAAAGCAGTGTGGCCAAGGATTAAATGGTTTCTAGCACATTAGGTTAGTTGTAAACTTAGGTTTAACTGGTCTAGAGAGTCCGTAATTTTGTTTATTGAATGACTGGTAGAAAAAATTAAAAAAAAATATTTCAATATAATTTAACTATTTATTCTATTTAAAACAATTTTACGAATTTTTTTTTTTAAATAATTATACTTTGACTGTAAATATATTAAGGCTGGACTAAGATCATCCCTACAGAACTACACTCAGAATATTATTCAGTCTACTGTTTCTAGTGCAAAAAACGATTTTTCCTTTTTTTATGATTTCATAAAGAATGACTCTGTTGTTATTATAATATATAACTACAAACGGAATAGCGCTGCTAAGGCACAAAATCACTGGGGAAACAAACTTTCCAGTATTTCCGAAATACTGGCAAAACAAAAATGTAGGTGGCCTAAATTATTTTTTTTTTAATTAAAAGTTAATTTGTAAGTTTTTTTGCTATGCCGGGAATCGAATCTGCTGCCTAACCATTGAATGCTCTAATATAAAGATTGTTGAAAATAAATTTGCAAACGTTGGGAAAACAACAAAAAGTTGGACTATAAAGGCTTTTCAACGCCAAAACTGGAGTTCATTGAGCTTCAAAACGATACCTTGGTCGGGTATATATCTCTAACAAAAAATTTTAACAGCTAAAATCGCTTGGTACAAAAATTTGAATTTTAAGTTGCTTTATTTTGCGTGAACCGAAAGTAGCGCGTGCACAAATTAAATCCTCTTGTATTTTGATTTTTAAAACCCTATAGATAATTTTTAGCTAATTTAAGTAAAATCTAAAATATACTGGCTTTGCCCATTTGGTAATTTGATAGAGCCAACACACACTAGAACAATTGTGCTGGCATAACTTGCCAGCTTGTTGGCAAGAGGGGCGAAGAAAATGGTGTTTTGGTGGCGTAAAACTTCAACCAGCTTCTACCCCGCATTAGCAGCACAAAACCAATACATGCACAGTTTTAAAATGTTAAATTTATACAAAAAACACTAACCCACACAAAGCTATGTATACGTAAACGTTTTATGCCAGATGAATCATTCTCGTGTGTTTTGAAAAGAAGAAAAATTGTGCGGCTTAAATATTAGACTATAGTGATAGCTCATATAGAACAACCCAACAATAATACGTCATTATATATTAAGTTACGCCTTAGACTATTTTTAAAAAGTAAATGATATTTCATATTACAAAAATCCATTAAATTTAGTTTTAAGTGGTCTACTTATGGAAACTGATTGTAAGTAAATAACATTAATCGATGATATGACATTTATTACAAACAAATAACTCCACAAGGTAAAAAAATGGAAATGTAAAAATTTCCTATATTGGCACCAGAGAACTGCAAAATCTGATTGCAAAACGTTCATACGCAATCAACAAAAGAATAAATATGTGTTTGCGTTCAAACGTTGAATATACTCCAACACACATATTTGTTGATGATTTTAAATCAATCAAACGACGTGCAAATTATTGTCACTGATTTATAATCAACGGTCGTTTTTATACCATTGATTTTATTCTGTTCATTCGAGCCAACAATAATTATTTTGATGTAGAATAAATCAGAAAAAACAACAAACAACGTGTATGAGTGTAATCAGTGTTTCATAATATGAAACACATTTCATATATCTTATAATAATATTAGGGTGTGTCTAAAATACGTTGTTTAGAATTTTTATTAGGAATACCAAAAATATTGTTCTTTGTGAATTTTTTTTTTTTTAATTTAGGTCTCTACAAAAAAGTGAAATGGTAAAATCTTCTAAAATTATTGTTACCAAGATATTAGCAATTTTGGTAAATTTTTTTTTCACAATGAACAACATTTTTGGTATTACTAATCAAAATTAAAAAAACGGATATTTCGGCCCACCCCAGTGTATATTCACTTTAAACAAGTTAAATGTAACTAATGCTTTGATTTATACACGAAATGCATATATATAAAACAATGTCATATTATTCAACGCCAACGCACGGTTTCAACGGTTGTTTTCATACAATTCATTGTATTCTTGTTCGTTCGGGTCAACAATAATTATTATAGAATAAATAAAAAAACAGAACAACGTGTGTGTGTATTCATAATTAAAACAAAATAGTTTCTTATCTATAAAAAGGGGATGATTTTGTAGAAACACATTTCATATATGTTATATGTATATTAGGGTGGGTCTCAAATCCGTTTTTTTTAGAATTTTTATTAGTAATACCAAATATATTGTTCTTTGTGAAATTTATTTTTTTTTTTAATTTAGGTCGATATCTCAGGCTCTTCCAATCCGGTTAAAGTTAAATATTGCCTAATTTTCCAATCAAAATAGATGAAAAAAAATTTAGACAATATTTGAATTTTTCCGGATTAGGCAAGTCTGAGATATCGACCTAAATTTTTTTTTCAAAAAAAATATTTTTATTTCACAAAGAAGAATATTTTTAGTATTCTATTACTAATAAAAATTCTAAAAAAGCGGGTTAAAGTCCCACCCTAATGTACATTTATGAAGTGTATTTCTATTTTGTTGTAATTATGAATAAACTCATGTGCGTTGTTTGTTGTTTTTTTCTGATTTATTCAACGCTGACTTTTTGTTGAGTGATTACATTTGCACAAAGAGAATATAATTTTCTATAGAGTATGTTTCTCTCTCACGAACTTTTTAGTACTCTCTTAGAACACGAACATAGTTTGGCGGCAACAAAGGTGAGTTTTGATCGGCAACTTTTAGTAGTGTTTAGCGGTGCTGCCATATAACCAATTTTAACTATTTTTTTGCCGTTTTTTGGGATGCTAGAGATTTTTCAGATTATTTCATAAAAAAAATGTTTTTTTATTTTATTCATGTATTTTTTCAGATTTTTCATATAAAATATAATATTTGTTCAATATACTATTTTTACTAAAATTAGACATGTCTAATAAAGTAAAAAAATACAACCAAAATTTGCAATTGTGTTAAAAAATAGTTACGAATTCAAACATAACATTGTGACATCAAAAGTATTAAAGTGTGTACACACACATTGACCAACTATGTCTATTCATATCCATTATTTCCCAGTTCTATGGTAAAAATATATAAAAAAGGGAATAAATATGCTATTAATTGTTGCAACATATAACTAAAAACCTATAAAAAATGCAATAATTTGAAAAAAAAAATGTTTTTTGAAAAAACTGGTAAACAGTTAAGAATCCCAAAAACTGGGATAAAAAATTACACTGTTTATGTGGCAGCACTGCATACACTAAATTTAATGTTTTTCAACACTTTAGCAACTTTGAAAATGTTGCCCTCTCATTTAAAAATGTTGCCGCTGAACTCTGTACCATGTTTAATCAAAGAGAATATAATTTTCTATAGAGTATGTTTCTCTCTCACGAACTTTTTAGTACTCTCTTAGAACACGAACATAGTTTGGCGGCAACAAAGGTGAGTTTTGGTCGGCAACTTTTAGTAGTGTTTAGCGGTGCTGCCATATAACCAATTTTAACTATTTTTTTTGCCGTTTTTGGGATGCTAGAGATTTTTCAGATTATTTCATAAAAAAAAATGTTTTTTTTATTTTATTCATGTATTTTTTCAGATTTTTCATATAAAAATATAATATTTGTTCAATATACTATTTTTACTAAAATTAGACATGTCTAATAAAGTAAACAAATACAACCAAAATTTGCAATTGTGTTAAAAAATAGTTACGAATTCAAACATAACATTGTGACATCAAAAGTATTAAAGTGTGTACACACACATTGACCAACTATGTCTATTCATATCCATTATTTCCCAGTTCTATGGTAAAAATATATAAAAAAGAGAATAATTATGCTATTAATTGTTGCAACATATAACTAAAAACCTATAAAAAATGCAATAATTTGGAAAAAAAAAATGTTTTTTGGAAAAACTGGTAAACAGTTAAGAATCCCAAAAACTGGGATAAAAAATTACACTGTTTATGTGGCAGCACTGCATACACTAAATTTAATGTTTTCCAACACTTTAGCAACTTTGAAAATGTTGCCCTCTCATTTAAAAATGTTGCCGCTGAACTCTGTACCATGTTGAATTTCTGGTAGAGCGGGAAATATACTCTATAGAAAATTATATACTTTTTGGTTTAATTTCTGGTAGAGCGGGAAAAATACTCTATAGAAAATTATATACTTTTTGATTTGTAAAGACAACAGACATAACTTGATTTCACACAACCAAAAACAAATGACTGCTTGCCATTTTTGAGAATTTTCGTTTTGCGGTCACTGACCGTCCTCAAGGTTTTGTGTAATTTCGTGTAGTTTAGAGTATTTTTCAAAGTTAATAATCGGGAAAGACAGACAAACGATTGGTTAGTAAAACCGGCATTTATGAAGTTTCGTAGTGTGGTTGTTGTTTATTTTTCGTTTATAGACTAAATGAGTGCGCAAATTACAACAAACACGAACATCCTCAAAACTGCCACTACTACCACCACCACCATTAACATCATTAATAGCATCATCACGATGATCATGATGATGACGATCATCATCAACGATATCTCTAGTACAAGTAAACATTTCTAGTAAAAGGAAATGTTGCAATGTCGTCTCTGTATTATTTTAGTGAATATCCAAGCGAGTTATTAACCCTCACGCGAACAACCGTGTTACATTTGTTTAACGCATGAAACCCACATTTAATACTTAATAATAAAGAAAGCAAACGACCGGTACAGTTGGCCGCCTAGGTCGTGCTATTTAACGCCTTTACATTAGTTTGTTGTGGTTCTACGTTATGGCTCTATCTATAGGGACCGCAATGGTTAACGCACTGGAAGCCAATATCGAATAATTCATTCGTGAGATACCGGCCGATATGTTGGAGAGAGTATGCCAAAATTGGACCCAACGTATGAACCATTTGAGGCGCAGCCTCTTAGAAAATCACCCATTACTATGTAACCCTTAAGAGCTCCGTACATTAAGAGAATATCACCCACAATATTCTAGGCAATATTTAATTTCAACATAACCTAAAAATGTACACAAACATATCGATAAATGAAAATTCCACAGCTGCACAACAAAAATCAAATATGTAATATTGTTCAACCTTTAATTTAGCCCATATATAGTCACTATATTTTCTTAACTTAGAAAGTTGTACCACTATGGGAAATTTTTTGATTGCCACAAAGAAATATTTCGGTTGCTCCAACCGTTTGGCAAGAAATTCGGTTGTCACGATCAATCTGTTTTCTGTGTGTATAAAATTGCATATATTGGTGCTATTGTAAATCTCGAATCATTAAACCTATCCAGCTCATATTCACATCATATATTCGATTGCTCTTCCGATTTGCATAATTTTTATTTGTGTACGATAGGTGGCGCTGGGGTCGATGTGTTCACAAAATTTTTATTTATGGTCCAAATTGGCTCATATCCAGAATATATGTTAGATACGTAGAAAACTATTTTTTACAACAAATGGATCCGATAGATGGCGCTGGAGTCAACATTTTAACGAAAGTTTGTATATATGGTCTGTTTCGTATATATTCAGAATTTTTTTTAGGTTTTTCTACTCTTATATTTTTATATGAGAAGGATACATATCGTTTCTTGCAAAAAGAGTGTTATAAAATTAGTCACCAGAAAATCCAAGAATGGTTAAAGCTAAGCTTCATCAAACGTAGTTGTTCGTGAAATTTCGTCGAAATATATTGAAAAATATCAATACCAAACTTAAGTAATCTTAATTTATTTAAAATTAACAAACTTACTTACATACTTATTCAATCATTAAAAAACAAATTAAAAAAATAATATATAGAAATTAACCCTTTATTAACTTCAAATATCATGGAGCCGCATGGATTTGCGGTCAGGTTCATCTTGCTTTTAAAGAGTTCATCTATACCGTAAAATGGAATGAGAGTATGCAAAAAAAGTTGTAATCCAAAATTTTAAAAATATAAAAAAAAATAATCAATTAAATAATTAAAAAGTATATAAATCTGCATGTTAGAATTTTAAATTTTTCATAGTTGTTTTAATATTTCTTTCAAGTAATTGAATACTTAAAAAAATATATTTTTTTTATTATACCACATACCTATAAATTTAAGAGCGCAAAATTTATCTTAAAACCAACCCCAAACTAACATTTTAAATAAAAAATTTTTTAATCTGTTTTTTAAAAATGTGCGCTAATAAATAGGTTTTACAATAAAATTAGTTGTAAAATATTAATCAATTTACGAAACAAAATAATTTGTTTGCATCGTTAAAACTGCTTGTATTACGAATGTATTGCGGTTGTGTATTTACGTTATAATTTTTGGATGCGCGCGTGACGGTTAAACAAAACTGACAAATTTACAACTGATGAATATACAAACAAAACAAAAAACGGACAAAAACAACCAACTAAAAATGGGGAAAAAAAAATAAAAGTTTTTTTGTGTGATCCAAAAATATGCACATAACAAAGCAAAATATGCAATATGCATTTAGTATATACACCAGGTATGTTTGATAAATATTAAGCCTAAGTATAAAAACACCACATATTGATGTAATAGTAAAGGCGTCAGCTTTGCAATCAAATTTTACGAAAGTTTAGTAAATTTCAAACAATCTACGTTTGATGGCTTAAATTTTGTAATATTTATGCTAGTGACTGCCTGCATTAAGTGTTGGTATTTCACTTTCTTGTTTTTGTGTGCGTGTGTACAAGTTTAAAGTCTAATAGAGGGGTTACGACATCTACTAATTTTTTGCTGCGTTACTGCGCAGACGCAACGTATTTTTGTTATTTTAAGTTCCATGTAGAGTTGAAATTTAGTAAATATTTTGTATTTTTCTCTTTTTTATTATGCAAATATTATTCTTAAATTTATGAGATATTGGTTAAAGTTATTTCGCTAACTATTGCAAATAAAATGCATCTGAATTGCTTTCTATTTATAATCACAAATATTTTTTAAAAAAATTATCATTAAATAAAACCACAATCTAATTCATGTGGGGAAAAAGACTTTAATTAAGAAACATTTACATTTTTGACTAATACTGGATACAATTATTTATATATAATTATTTAAAAAAAAGAGTTATGGAAAACGGGACAATTTTTCTAGATTTTAAGGATTTAGATGAAGAGTCCTTCCCTAGAAAAAATTATAAATATATATAAAAGTTGCAAAAAAGGGTTCATTAAAAGGTCGAAAAACTACAAATATCTGAAAAAGAAAAATATAAGTATTTGACAAATGTAATAAGAAATATTGTATTTGAATTTATGGGTGTCGACAATTTTATATGTTTTAAAAACAATAAAAATAGTAAAAACAAACTAAGGTGCCGGTAAAAATCCATTCACATAAATATCACTTTTTATGAAATTCCTGTAAAAGAAATGTTAAAATAACACAAGTTTACAAATTCCGGTCAACTTTTGGATCAGAGCAGATAAGAACAAATCTTATCGTTATTTGCGGCGCTGAAGTCGAATCCGCGTTTCGTTTTTCAAGCTTGGTTCTAGTTTTCGAGTTGTCGCATGTTGGCAGCAACAACAATCAGCTGTTGACATCACTAGAAACATTATCTTAATTTTATTCTTAATTGGGTAATTCACATCCGGTATTGTATTTTGTATGTTGTATTGAAATACATTACACAAATATTTTGTTGTGAACAGTCAGTTGTATTTTAATGTTGTTAACCGTCAAATAGTGAAGAAGAAAAATAAAAATATTTATAAATTTATAGAAACAAGAAGAAAAAATAAAAATAAAATGCAAAATAGAGGTGAAAGTGAAAAAAGTGGCATTCACTTGAGACTGATATGTTATGATACACAATACAACATTTAATAAACACAGCAAATGAAGTTGTAAAGTTGTATCAGATTTTTAGGTGTAAATTACCAACAACAATTTTACACTATTGTAAAGTAATACACGATACAACAGATACAACGATACAATACCCGTTGTGAATTGAACAAATGTTTTTTTATTTTGGTAAAAAAAACCTGTACAAATGCAAAGAAAAAATTGCAAAGCCGATTCCAATTGTTTTTGTTATGTTTGCGGATGTTATATGATAAGAAGAAAAGGAAATATATTACAAATGTGATGAGAGATGTATATTTTCATTATTTTCGGTATTTTGGTAGCAAATACAATTTGTGGCCATTTAATGGTTTGAAAATAAATTCTAATTCAATTTTAAAAAATAAATTATTTACACACTATTACAACAGGTCATTGGTCTCTTAATTGTCATACGTCAAAATCAAAGAGGAATATTTGTCCGACATGATATTCCAAAACTAATGGCCGACGGAAATATTATAAAGTGTTTAACACCCAATGAAGAAGCATCATGGGCATTAACTTTCTTGATAACTGGAAATCTCCGGATTCAAGCAAATAATCAACAATTTGTTGCAAAATTATCGCAAGAGTGGAGTTCGAATGTCTCTCAAAATCCATTTTCTTCATTGCCATCTCAAATTTTTTTTTCTGATACGAGCAAAGAGAGCTACTACACCAAGATTTGGCGAAACTCGAAAAACAATATCAAGTATTTTGGGACGAGGGCTTGCTCTTCAATACTATATTTTCATTTTTTATTGAATAAAATGAACATTAAAATTGTAAAGAATTATTTGATTTAATATCTCAAAAACTAGAACCAAACGCAGTACATATATGAATTCAGCACCAAAAATAGCCTTAGAAATAACTTTTAGTTGCTTTTATCCAAAACAGTGTATACTTGTGTAATTAGGAAAATGAAAAGAGTACCAATTTCTGACACAAATTTTTTACCGATCTATATAGGAAGATGGAAAAAAGGTAAACCTCAGATTTTTATTACATATCTGAGTTTTATCCAAATCGACGTGTAAACATTACGATGGTTCACTTGTTAGTGATCCACTTTTACAAGAATTTTGATTTCAATATTTTAACACTTTAGCTCCGATGGACAATTTTAAGGTAATATTATTATTGTTATCTCTGCAGGTAATAAATAAAAATTAAAATTTGACATTCTTGAAATAATAACTTAAATGACACATAAAATGTCAGATATACAAAATTCTACAAAAAATATACTCATAGTGGTTATCCGAATACTGAAATTTGACGAGAAAAACTTTTGCACTAATTATGAGTCTTTTTTCACACAGTATTGTCCAACAATATTAAAATTTTGAACGGCTAAAAATTTGAGGGCACAACATTGTTGCCAATTTACCAATTTTTTTTTCTGGAACACCGTTAAGGGCCATTGTCCAATATTTGCCCAGGGATTACAAATGTTACTATACACACCGGAATCTATTAAAAATTTGAGTGTTTTCAATCAATTTTGATATGAGGGCGGGTCAATAAGTCCGTCAATTTTTGAATTTCCCGCCTCTTAACTTAAAGAGAAACACCGCTCCTGTCATCACACGTTTGTCAGATAACTTCTGTCAAAATTTAGTTTGTGTTTGACAGCTATTGATAACATACGTGCGTGATTTGAGGAGAAAATGGAAAAAAGTGAATTCAGGATATGGGATTGGCCGATTGAAGATTTGTGGAAGCCATAAAAAAACTTAAAATCTTTTGTAGCTACTCTTTATTTATATACAAACTTAAAACGATTACACAAGAGACTTTTTTTAAACTGTATTAAGTTTACACTTCCACAGAATACACAATTCAATTCAAATACTGGCAACTTTGAGAATGTTCTTTAGAAGTTTGACAGAAGAAACATTAGTTATGGTGAAGAATTGCCATATAATTGTTTTATATTTCAGGGCTTTCATATGGGGATTTATGTTTCTACGAGTGAATGGAAATTGATGAATTGGATTTCCGTAACAATATGTGCATTAGAGTATTCAAAAAACCGGCCTTGTGGAAAAACCGGTTTCGGTTTTCTTCGAAAAATCGAATTTTAAAAAAACCGGTTTCGGTTTCGGTTTTTGCAGAAAAAACCGGTCAACCGGTTTTTTCGGTTTTTTTTTTTAATTTGAATAAAAAGTTTATATAATTTGTTAATTGTTTTAATTACAAACAAAAAAAACAGAAATTTAATATATAAAGTAATAAAAATAAAAAATATACATTCTTTGAAAAAAAATATATATTTTGAAATATTGGATAACAAATAAATAATTTTGTATAAAATAGACCTTAAGCTTGAATACTTATTACCTGGAATTCGTATTAAAAAGGTCGAAGAAATTGAACTGAATATTTTATAATATTTTTTTATTGTATTTCATTTCAACATTTTATTTATTGGTTTTAATATTTTTTAATATAATATCTTAAAAATTAATATTATAAAACCATATTCATATCAAATGAATAGAGATTATTAAGTTTGTAAATTGGTAAAATTAGGTACGTTAGTAATTTGAACGTTTAAAACGTTTGGCATTAAATAAGTTTTTTAATATTACATTTTAAATATGTAAAAAGAAAATCAATTTTTCACTTCTAAAATAATATTTTAGAAATAATATGCAATTTAAATGTTTCGTTTCAAGTCGATTTTTTTGTTTGCTTTGATAAAGCTAGAAGTGGAAAATACTCTTTCACTAATAGTAGATGTTGGACAAATAGTCAAAATACAATTATATAAATTTTCCAACTTTTCTTTTGTCTTTCTTTTGTCGCATTTATCAAGATATATGAAATCATCATATAATGATGAATGATTTTGTACAGTCTCTTTTTTAGGATTTTGAATACTGTTTATAATGTTATTTAGATCAGAAATTAAAATTTTTAAATTTGGAATATCCAAAGTTAAGTCTTTATCGGAATATATCGGACTTACATCTAAATCTTCATAACCAAACGATTATAAAAGTGTTCGGAAAAAATAAAAGAGACCAAGTAACCCAGTTGGTGATGTAATTAAAAAAACCGGTTAACCGGACAAAAAAGACCGGTTTTCGGTTTTCTTCGAATTTACAAAATATTCGAAACCGATCGGTTTTTAAAAATAAGGAAACCGGTTGACCGGTTTTCGGTTTCGGTTTTTGAATACTCTAATGTGCATACTTCTTTTAGTTTTCTTCGATCTTCTTGATTTGTGTAATATTTCTCATCGAGCTAAAGATCTTTTATTTATAAAAAATTAATTATAAATATTTATTTATCCCAATATTTCGTCACCACATTGGGTGGCTTCTTCAGGGAAAATTGTTTTTTTATAATTAATGGATAAAGAAGTCACCCAATGTGGTGACGAAATATTGGGATAAATAAATATTTATAATTAATTTTTTATAAATAAAAGATCTTTAGTTCGATGAGAAATATTACACAATATGTGCATACTTTTGTCCCACAGAAAATTGCTGAACAATTATTAAAAATCGCTTCAAGTAAGAAAAAGCACTACAAACAAAGGTAAACTGTAGTAATTGCAAAATTGAAAATGTGCAAAAGTGCAAATGTGAAAATGTGTAAATTTGCACAAGTGCATTGTGCGAAAGTGTAAATGTGCAAAATTGAAAATTTGATAGTTTGATGGTAATTTTAAATGTAATTGAGCAAATATGTAAACGTGTAAATGTGTAAATTGTAAATACATATATAAATATTTATTAATTTCATTCAACATCGCCCAGCCGAAACCGCAGGAGGCAGGATGCTGAAATTTGGTATGTAGGTTCCCCCTGCGGCAAAGACATTCGCTTAGACGAGGTTCTTGGAAATTCCCTCGGGGAGAGCAGAACCTGAAATTTGAAATATACTTTTCTTGGAGTACGTGTTAACTCATCGATGAAGTCTGCCCCTTAACAGCTTGCACAAGCCGTTATCTCCAGTGTAGATAACAGTTAAGACGCAATTTTTGGAAAATCCAACGGGGAGGGACAGAAAAAATTTCTCATCCTTGACGTTCTTACAAAACCGCTGGAGCTGGGAAGTTTAAATTTGGTGAATAGGTTCCTGCGGTATAGACATTCATCTAGGTTGGATTTTTGGAAATGTGTGCGGGCTGCCCACACCGATTTAGCTAGAAACCTGAGATTTTAAATATGTGTTAATTGGGGTATGTGCTAACTTATTGATTAGCTACATTTTAGAATTTTAGCCAGGTACATGGTAAAGATGGGGATTCAAATTCTGAAATTTGAAATATGTTACCTGGAATATGGGCTAACTCATTATTGAGGTATATCTTAGAATTTTGGTTTGGGATATGGTAAAAATTAGGGACTCCAGGTAATTATCTGGGAACTCCGTATAATTCCGGGCGTTAGCCCGGGCAATCCCGGGCTAACAACGTAGCGGGCTTTGTCCGCTAGTATTCCATAAATAGACATTATATAAAAATATATTCTTCTTTCCACAAAATATATTTTAAAAATAAAATTGTTTATGCCGTAAACTGGGCTAGAAGCGGCGACCATCTGTATTAAGGCTAAACTGTATTAAATTTTTTCTAGTCAAATTTCAAACTTCAATATTTTTCAGGTTTGAAACTTGAATAGTTTTGTTTTAAAATAACATAGCAGCTACAACAGAAAATAAATTGTGTCTTTTAATTTTAATCAACAAAAAAAATATAAAAAAAAATTATGAAAATTCTTAAGGGTGTGAACTCAGAACCCTAAGACTAGCAGGTTGTGTCTGACTTCATAAATTCAGTATGTGTTGCAACACGGTAATGCAAAGGGTTAAACGTCATGCGTTTTTTTGACACTGCGGTGAGTTCATGAATGCGGAACAGTTGCCAAATTTGTGCATTGTTTTTATTTGTGATGCTTTGTGATTTTTGGCAATTGAAGTGACGGACATATTATCGTAAGTTAAAATTTAACATAAGTTTTTTTAAATAAAATTCTTTAAAATTTTTCTTTCATGATTATATATGATTTTATGTATTTATATATTAAGAAAATAAATGAAATAACGGGATGAAGACAAGAGAAGCAGTATTAGCGTTCATAAACGTTCTAAAATGTCATCGTATTATTTGTCAAAGCAGTGTTGCCTTAAAGTATTGCTTTGCATTGTAAATGCATATGCTTGCAGTGTTGCTTTGCATACTGCGTTTATGAATAAATATGCATATAAATTAAAAGCAAAGAATAATAACAATTTCGGTTGCTAATCTTAATATATTATTATAATTACCAAAATTGTGGAAACAGAACTAATATTAGATTTTTGTTTATATTAAATATAAATATTCTAATGAAGAGCTTTAAGTACATACAATTAAACATTTCATATAGCGATACAATTCCAACCGATTTATTTTCTGTTAGAATTTTATAAAGCATAAAGAGAAAATCGATCAATTATTACAATAAAAATTCGGAATTTGTATATAATGTAATTGATGTAAAAATTAATAAAAGTAATGAAACCTTGGTTGCTATTACAAATCTGTTCTCTGTGTGTAGCAATACACACAGAAAAATAAATTTCCAACCGAATTGAAAAGTGTAATTTAATTACGTCAATCAATAAATTTGGTTAGCACAACCAAATTCAAATGTGATTGCTGAATATTTTAGGTGTTGCAAACAAAATTTAGTTGTATTTAACGTATGGGAAACCAATATTTAGTTGTGACAACCGATTTCAGTTGTAGACAACGAATTTCAGATGGAAATTTGCCAAATTATGTGTATATATTTCAGACTTCCAGAAAAAATATTAATAAAGTTTTCATCCCTTCTATTTACTTGATATAAGATTTTGCCTTCAAAGCATATCAAATTTTCACAAAAGTGTCCAAGTTCGCCATTAAGTACCCAGCAAAAAAAATGGTAGTCATTCTGTGACTATAACTTCTTTCATTGCTTCCTAAACTTCATTTAACATTCTTTTATGATTTTTTGGTGTTATTCTAAGGCACTTCCAAAAGAGTTCATGTGTTCATATTTCAAATGCAGTGATCTGGATATAAACCCGATGCATACCTTAAAAAATCACTCTTCATTACTTCTGAAGCATAAGTTATAGTATATCGTATATTTTTTTAATCTAAAGCATAAATGCAAATTGAAAAAATAGTTCTGATGAAATTTTTTAATTTTTTTATTAACTCATTTTTTATATTTTAGTTTAAAATTTCATAAGGTTTAGAATTTATGCAGTTTTGAAATTTTTATAAAAGTTTTGAAATATCAAGAAAAACAGATTTTTTTAAAACTTTAATTGAAACTAGCTGGCCTGTCATTTGCATTTTTTTCAGCCTTAAATATTTTTTTGACGACACAATCTGTGCATTTTTGCATTATTTTTATTAATTAACACTACATTATTTCCAGTTTTAATTCAGAATTTATCAAAATAATTTTAAAATTGTGTAAAACTTATTTCAAATTGCCCAAAAATGTTTTAAAATTGTACAAAAATTATTTAATATTGTTCAAAAATGTTTCCAAATTGTACAACCAGTTTTTAAATTATCCAAAAATATTTTAAAATTTATCTAAAAATTCAATAAAATTTTTAAAAAATGTTTTAAAACGCTTTTTCACTAATGCATAATTATTTATTTGTTTTAATAAAGAGTATTTGTATATCAATGCATAAATTTCGATTCTTTAAACTTATTTTTTCTGCATTCTAATGAAATATACTACAGAATATATGAACATTTTCCACTCATGCATCAGAACACCTAATCACTGTATTATCATTGATTCTTTAGAGTAAAGTATGAGTAATGCTAGTAGCTCTATTTGAATACTTCCATCCTATGACACGCTAATGTTAAATTCATCGATGAAACCATTAGAAAAGAAGTGATGCCTTTGCCATAGTTGTAATGCTTTTATTGCTTCTTTGGCAGCTTCATTTTTGCTGGGTAGTTTCCATGTATGTTAATAATTTAATTGAGAAAATTTGTTTTTCTTTAAAGCACGATTGCTGAATATTACAAATATGTTTTTGAATTTCCATCTTATTTTCTCAAACCAAAAACTTTTCTTTTATAAATTCTTAAGAAAACTTCAAATTGTGACAAATGATTTTCTTGCAAATACTACTGATATCAAAAAATTAAATAAATATCATGTTCGAATAATAATAAAATGACCACAACAAATGCTGTATGATATTTCTAAGTATGCAAGTAAAAACGTATTCGAACATGTAATTTTTATTTGTAACTACTCCATGCACAAAAAAAGTCAACAACAACTGCAATTTTTATTGGAAGGCATTCACAAAAACGAGCCAAAAACCTTAAATTAATGCAAAAATAAAATTGGACAAAGAGAAGCCAGCATGCAACACAAAAAAACTATGATATTGTTGCTGATGATGAGAATGATGCATTGCAATTATGCTGTCGAAAAAAAATTAAAAACTTAAACGACGCCACCACGTTAAAATAATGTTTGTTGTTGCTGCTGCTATTGTTGTATTGCAGCTGCAATTTGTGCATTAAATTCAAAGCTACTGACTACTGCAGCTTGTAAAAGACAGACAGACGACGGAATGGATAGATGAAAGAAAGGACGGACGGACGGACGTATGAAAGGACAGACGGATAAATTGTACGTTCAGTGACCTCCACTGTACTTTTACAGTACATCTATGTAATCAACCATCATCTTCATCAACAACAACAACACCATCATACGTGTAAGTATCCCTTCAACCCGGCCGATATTTCTAAAATATTTTTTTCGTTTTTTTATGAATTTATTTCTATAAGTACAAATACATTCATAACGACTTGTATAAAATTAAGGTGGCGTTTAATTTTAAATTAAATAAAGCTATTATTTCAAAGGAGACAACAACTGAAGGAACCCCAGTTACATCAATTAAGATCTACTTACGTATGCGAATTTATTTACCCCTTTCATAACTTTACCTAGAAAACAGATTTGTGCTGTCGTGCGAATTTGTTGCCAATGGAATGGATCAGTTGGAACAATCGAATTTTTCGGCTATGACTAAGGATTAGTTATTATGACAACTGAAATTCTGTTGTCACAGACAAATTTCTTTTATTTCAATTGGTTTTCTGTTAGGTTGTCAGCACGTATTGGGTTTCTCTGTGTTGTTGTCTGCAATGATTTTATATTATTTGAAATAAATCTATGAAGTCATGGCACGAATTTTAAAAATTTCTGAAAGAAACAAAAGAAAAACTTACCACTTTAAATAAAAATATTCATATTTTTCGGGTTAGAATCAGATATTTTTAAGCAGCGCGTTTTTTTGTTTTAAAAATTAAAAATCTAATATTAAATAAGATAAATCGTGAAACTATACATAGACTAAACAGATTCGGTTGTGGTAACTGAATTTTCCGGTTCTGCCATCAGAAAACCAATTGACACATGATTAACTTGACAACAGGTTACCTCAATAACAATTCGGTTATCACCCCTAATCTGTTTATTTAAGGGTGTTGGGACCTTGTGCAAGCCTGGTATATACATATATTTTTAGGAAATACTTTATGGTTTTTGTTCAATCTCACTAATATATTTTTCAAGGGCTAAGTCAAAGGCAACTTTTCCTATACCCAGAGAAAAGATTGGTTGCAATTCGATCAAAACCATTAACATTTATTTGTGACAATTTAATTTTATTTGGAATAACCTTAAATTCCTTAATAAAGCAAAAATGTTGTATTAGGAATTAAAAAAGGGAAAAGAAACTAAAAATTAATTTATAATTCAATTATTGGTATTTCCAATCATCTTTAAAAATAAAATTCGTTTAGTATTTGTGTGCGGTGGAAGCAACCATTTATTTAGTGACTATATTCAAAATTTGGTACAATCTATCAAATTTATTAACAAATTGTCGATATTCAAAAGTGGTAACTACAAGTTCGGTTATTCTGATCAAATACAGTAGAAGAAACCGAATTGTGGATTGTACACTCACCAAAAAAAGTCTGTAATGGCAACTGAAAATTTTGCTGTTATTACGGGAAATTCTGCTAATTTGAGCCTAGCGGTATTTTTTGCTAATCTTAGCAACACATCTCTGCTGACCTGTAGTACAATACAATCAGTAGAAAAATTAGTAGCCGCTACTAAATTTTAGTAGACTTTTTGTAAAGTGGAATTTAAAATCTGTTTGCTAAAATCAGCAAAAAAAATACTAAATACTATTAATATAAGTACAAAATTTTAGATTTATTTTTTTTATCAAGAGTCAAAAATTTTGTATATATTTTTTAAAAAATATTTTATACAAAATGAAAAAAAAAATCAAAAGCTTAAAAATCTTAAAAATTGTTAAAACATAAACGAATTTATTATTTTGTTTTAATTTGTTAATTTCTTTTTTGAAAAATATTTTAGTCAATTTTTTTTTACTTTTTTTTTAGAACTAAAAATTCTTTTTTAGTGCTATTTTAAGTGGATGTCCTCTTTGAAGACATGAGTCGGTATCTTAACTTCCGATCCCTTTTTTAATCCTATGTAACATTTTAGGGCAATTTAAGTTTGTATGTATGAGTTTTAATTATTAGAAATAACATTTCCTTCAATATCGACTTTTTTAAACATAGTAATTTTTTTTTTGTTAATTTTAGCAAATCGGTTTTCAAAAATTTTTAAAATGATTTCTGAAATTAACAACAAAAATTTGTAAATATTCTATAAAAATTCTGAAACTTGTAAAATGTAAATAGCAAAAAGATTTGCTAAATAATAATTTTTTTACTAAAAATCAGTACGAAAATAGTAAAGTGGGATTGAAAATCGTTTACAAATTTTTCTACAAAGTTTTTTTTTATGAGTGTATTGATAATAGACGTGGCTAATGATTGGTATTGATAAACAAATTTTATAGTAATATTTGTTTTTCTTACATATTAAATAAAATATTAGCCATCAATATTTATAAGTGTTTGTGTTGTGGTGGGTAGAGAGGTAGCTCAGTACTCCGAATTTTCGAGTTCGAATCCCGGAAAAAACAAACATTTAAAAAATTATTTTCTTAATTAAAACAAATTATTCAAAAGTTTAAATGGCAAATATATGAAAGGAAATCAAAATAATACACAAATCAAGAAGATCGAAGAAAACGAAAAGAATTTTAATAATTTTTTTCAAATAAAATTTTGTGGAACGTAATAATATTTATGTGGAATTTAAATATTAAATTGCATAACTGAATATTGACTTCACAGCTAAAAATATAATTTAATATGAAAACAGTTGTCGTAACCGCCAGAATTCAATTGGCAACACATTCGGTGGCCACAAATAATACTGTTTTAGTGAGAATTGCGATTATTCAGACATTCCCGTACAGACATTCCCATACATCACTCATCGGACATGTGTTCGAGCCGAAGAAATACGGGCTGAATAGTTGTGTCTTCTCTACCATATATTTAAATTTCAGCAAAGTCGGGTTTCTAACCAACACCCAGAAAACAGTATCAAATGTGGCCACCGAATTTGTTGCCAATCTAATTCTGGCGGTTACGACAACTATCTTCATATTAAATTATATGTGTAGGTGTGAAAGCCAATATTCAGTTGTCGAATTTAATATTTATATTCCACAAAAATATTATTACGTTCCACAGAATTTTATTATAAAAAAAATTATTTTAAAATTTTTTCGGTATCAAACCTGCACTCACAATATTATTTCGTTAAAAACAACTTAAAATACATATTAAATTAATCGAAAATACAATCAAAAAGAGGACTACTGATTTTTCATTATATTTAGCCCATTTTGTTGTTTATTTTCAATCGTTGTTTAATAATCGACAAAAGTAGTAAAAACAATAGAAAGTCGTTTAAAATAACCATCAAATTTTTACTGACAAAAAGTTAGAAAAAACTACTTTTGTGGTTTGTTTTTCAAATTGATAGTTTTTTATTTGTATTTAATTACAAAACACAAAACAACATACAGATGTATATATTTTTATTGGCTTAATGTGTTTGTATATTTAAATAATTTCTTGTAATTTTTATTGAAATAATTTTGTATATAAACAAACTATTTTGGTAAAAAAAAACAAAAAAGAATTATATGAATTTAAATTTTTAAAAACAAAAAATATAAAATCGTATATTTAACTGAAAATATCAACTCCTACTGAATGTCTGTAAATTTTTATAGTTTATTTTTTGAATGACTAATTCAAATAGTTAAAAAATATATTTCTATGAACTTCAATTGATTCTTCATTTAAAAACAAACTTTACGTATTACTTTTTAAATAAACTACAGTCGGTTACGGAAAATATATTGTGAGTGTGCACATTCAGATTCATAGTTCCCGCCCTTTGTTACTGCACCACAATATCATTTAATTTTCTATGATATACTTGTTATTTAAACATTTGAATATTTTATTTTAATTTAATTTAAAAAAAATTGAATGTTTGCCTTTACCGGGATTTAAACTCGGAAATTAGGAGTACAAGGCTAGCTCTCTACCCACTAGCCCACAAATACTTATAAATTTTTATGACTAATTTTGAATTTAAATAATTTTATAAGATAATAAATATAGCAGAAAATTCGTTTACAAATACCAATCTTTAGTGGCTTCTATAATCAATACAATCCACAATTCGGTTGGTTCAACTGAAATACTAATTTAATGATATATTTTATCAGGATAACCGTAATATCTACAATTTTTTAATAAATTTGATAGATTGTACTAATTTTCTAATATATTCACTAAATAAATGGTTGCTTCTACTGCACACGATTTCTAAACGAATTTTATTCGTAAAGTTGATTGGAAATACCAATAATTGGATAATAGTATTCTTTTTCCTTTTTTTTAATTCCCAATGCCATATTTTTACTATAATAATGGATTTTAAGTTATTCCAAATAATATAAAATTCTTACAAATAAATGTTTATGGTTTTGATCGAATTGCAACCAATCTTTCCTCTGGGTGTAGTAGAGGTTCCTTGTTAGTGCAAAATCAATATAGAGATAAACAATCAAACTCACACATTTTTCACGGACTTATTATTGTAATGCATTATTGGATGGATACAAAACATGTTCTCTGGTTCCACCAAGTTTTCCTTCACTTAGATACCTCCCTACTGTTCATATGACCATAGAAAACAACAACAAACATTACAACTACTTTTTTACTTACCCCAAAACTAACTATAGCAAAAAACAAATTTGCACCGACATGTGAAAAAATATAATAAAAAATAACAACAAAACATCATACACTCATCCATCGTAGATTGCACGGTGTTACAAAATCGAACAAATATAATATTCCACTTAAAAAGCGACCTATTCTAAGTTGTAGGTAGGTCAAGAAGATCACATTGCAAATTTTAGAAATTTCAATTGTGTTTAAAAATGTGTTTAGATCGATTTTTCACTTTCGAACAGGGTTTTAATAAGGAATTGTTGGGCTTTCTCAACATGCATACATGTTTATAGGTTGAATAAAGCCGAAGGGAAATATTTACACACATAGAAAACATATGCATCGTGACATCTGAATTTCTTTGGTTGTAGCAACCGAATTATTTAGTTGTTCCTGATACAATTGAAATATATGGTTTCAACCGAAATTCTGTTGCATTAACCGAATTTCGTTCGCGACAAATAAATATATCGGTGGATCCTACCAAACCATTCGGTTTGTAGGAAGTTCGGTTGTTATAATGAACCTGTTTTCCTTTTCTAAGCATTTTTTGTTGGTTGTAGCAACCGAATTATTTGATTGTTACTGATACAATTGAAATATATGGTTTCAACCGAAAATCTGTTGCATTAACCGAATTTCGGTTGCACAAATAAATATTTCGGTGGATCCAACCAAACCATTCGGTTCGGTTGTTATAATGAAACTGTTTTCTTTCTCTAAGGATTTTTTGTGAAAACAAATTTTTTCTATTTTTTCCAAATGTTAAATTTAAGTTAAAAAAGCGCTTAATAATTTGTAATACGGTTATTTTTTAACCGATTTTGTATTTTGTTTCTGTCTTGGAAAGAAAAATAATTCAGCGCTTCAAACATATATAAAGTTATTTATGTTTCGCAAGGTTTGGTTCGAATGATGAGGTATTCGAACCAAACCTCTTTCCAGCGAGCAGGTAAAAATCGGTGCCAAAGCAATTGAAAGTGTAGTTCGTGCAATTTGGCCATCATTTAGAATCATCGACACGTTGATGTTTTTGATGCACTGTAAGCAAACGCGGCACCCATTTCGAAAACAGCTTTCTCATGGACAAAAGTTCATGAAAAATAAAAATTCCGATAGAATTCCAACCAATTTAATTTTTGTGTGCATTTATCAAGCCAAGGATTTTTCAGCCGATGTCTTATATAGTTATGTTATATTATATATCTATTTAAAATTGAATAAGTTGAATATTTTTTTGAGTCTGCGAAGTCTTAAAAATCGTTTTTTACCTAGAATATATGAAAATTTATAACGGATCTACTCAAGAATATTTTCACTGTAGCACCGTGTTAATGCTGCTACTGTTGTTTATTTAGTTTAGTTATTGCTGCATACAACAATGCATCATCAGCATTGAACTCAATACAATATGATGAGAGTTGTATGGAGTAGCAGTTGATAAAGAACAACAAGATATAGAAGACGAAGTGAGTAGAAAAGAAACGTATGCAAGTTTCAAACAAACAAAAAATCAACACAAGCAAACTAAGGAAACCCATTGAAGAATGCGTTGCGGAGAGTGGCGCATGCGAATCAAATGCAATTGGGACTCTATTGCAGTGTCCGTTGTTGCAGCTGCTGTCTTCTGTTCTGACAACGTATTATGTATGTTTTTTTCAACACATATTGCATCGTTTCTATAAATGTTCTCTTTTAGCTAACACCCTGTAGGAATAGCTTATAAGTAACTTGACTCTACTTGAACCCAATTGAAAACGTCTTTGTAATATTAAATATTGTTTCCGGTGAATGATTTCGAAATCGAAATGAACTTTTCGAAAATCTAAAATCTGATTCATGAAGCCGCAATAAGTACTCTTATTGAATCCATTTCGCGTTGAATTGCCGAATTTTTAATATAAAGGATTATATAAGAAATATTAAATTGTTGCTTTTGTTTTGCACACACTTAAGCAGGAGTTAAAGTTGTTTTTATTTAATTTGTTACTTAGAGTACTTAAATGTAAATTGGGGAAGAAATTTTCGTAGAAAATAAACGATATTCTGACATAAATTACTTTATTTATATGTATAGAAATTATTGCTTCCCTTTTGCACAACACTGTATTTTTGTAATACATTACACATTACTGATTAAATTCATAGGTAAAACTACAGTCGTTTGTTGCGAAGGAAGTGTATTATTACTCTAAAAAAATAATATTTGTACAATTTTATGGTTATTATAAATTTGCTAACGGGTATTCTGAAGCACCAGTAGGTTCAACAAAAATGTGTTGAAAAAAAAAAACTTTTTTAAAAGAATAATCATATATCCGAATTATAAAAATTTTCTAAACTTATTGTACTCTCAAAAACAATGTGACACACCAAATTAGGGACTACTTAAACTTTCTGTTTCCAGAAAATAATCCGACGAAATTTCAAAGTTGGTTTATTTTTTAACAACCGAATATATTTGAATTTCGTAAAAGTTAAAACATGTTCGAATTAACACAAAATTGTTATAGATATGTGGGGCAGAGGACTGAAATTTTCTAAATATATACCAACAGTGGGCAAGTGCAGCCATTCATCGATTTTGGTGCGGCCCTAGAAGAAACATTTTTTTCGTAAAATTTTTATAGAATTTTAAGATTTTAAATTTATTTTTCACAATATGTTATTGTTCCTCTTTTTTCGTTATTCCTTAGTTTTTAATATTTTTTACTAGGTTTTTATCTTAAATACTTTTTGACGTGAACTTTGAAACTTTTTAATACAGTTGCTTTTGATTTTTGACAATTATTTACCGGAAATATGAACTGAATGTTTCAATAGCACTCAAGTTTTTTTTTTAAATTGTGTAAAATATGGTAATGTCTTAATTAATCAAACAGCACTTAGATACTGCTAAATATTTTAACAATATTGCCACAGAAATTAATGTATTTTTTCGAGCAAAAGTAATTATTTTTTAAAGAAATATGAGTGTTATAATAATTTAGTTGACTTTAATTATTTATTAAAATGAGCATAAGAAAGATGGTCACATTTTTTGGAATTTCTCACATTTTTATATACTATTCGAAATACTCCTAATAAGTCTTTCTCTTTTTTGACAATTTGCTGTTGCTTTGCTTGTTATTTTAGCTTGTATTTCTATAAAAATAGAATTTTCTATTTTCTCTTATAAGGTATATAATATCCAAGCTTCACCCAAAATGGCGTGCAAGCGGTAGGATAATTCCGTTGTTAGACCGTATTAAAAAACGGAGAGGTGAGCTTGGAATACAACTTTCAATAATCAAAAGTTCTCACAATCCGAATAAGGCCCATTATTATAACTTCCCCTTAAGGTGCGTGTTAGTTAAAGATAAGTTTAGCTGAAGTGAGTAATAAAGTGACCTTTAACTATTTTTGGTTATTACAACTTCCTTATAAAATAAAATTAAAGTTTTTGAAAATATGGTATTACCAGAACAAAAACCGATTACTTTTGCCAAATTAAAATGGCCCTTAAAAATACATAGTTGCAACGACGTTCTTTTATTTATTTATTTATTTATTTACTTACAACAAACAAAAAAGCAAACGAAAAATAAAATTACTTCGAATTGTGTAAAACTAAAAATGTTTGTTGTAAAAAATTTACAATGTCGACACCGAACACAGAAAAAAACCAAACAGCAAAGATACGGTCAAAAAACTACACGGCAACTACACTGCAGAGCAGACAATATGGCAACTTCAAATGCTTAAACCTTACGTTAAAAGTTAAATGTAAGATGAACCTACCTTTATCTTATCGGTCACTTTTAGGTTACAGTATACTTATAATAACGAAATACTAATAATCTGTCCGTTAACATCCTAACTTTAGCCATCGGCAAGTTATAATAATGGGCCTAAGAATTATAAAGGCACACCGAAATTACAAAATTCTCCAAAAATGTGTAGGAAAAGATATGTTTCCACTTTGAACAATTTAGTTTTCCTTATTTAAACTACAAGTCGCGATTCCAACTGGGTATATATTATTTCTACTGTAATATGTTTTTATTCCGATATTTACGCAAATGCCGAAAGGCTTCTGATCTAAAATGAAAAGTTTGTTGTATAAAAAATTACATGGGGCTTCCACAAGACGCTCGTCGCCACTCGTCGAATAAGTGACTCTATGTATTCTGTTTTTTATTGCATATATTTTGCTATTGTGCTTTCATTCGTCTGAAGCAAAATGTGATCTGGAAACACCACCTACTTTCAATGGTAGCGCATCAAATCATTGGAGAAAAAGAAACAACGCCACGGCAGAAGAAACAGAAGCCGTAAAACAACTAAAATTATTGAAATTTGCAAAAAAAAAAAAAAATGGTCCAAAATAATAATGGTAACAAAACCAATCTGTTGTTGTTTTTCTTTAGTTGATGATGTTTTTATATAAAAACAAGTAAAAAAGGGCTAAATTCGGCTGTGCCGAATCCACCAATATCCTAAAAAGATGTTCTCTTCTGTTTTTGATACAAATAATATAAAAAAACTTTAAAAGTAAAATTATGTAGGTGAAAAAATTTTTTGAGGTGAACAACTTTTTTAGATGTGAAAAGAACTTTTTTGGTGGAAAAAAAAATTTTGAGGTGAAAAAAAAAATTTTAAGGTGAAAAATTTTTTGTGGTGAAAAACAATTTTAGTGGTGGAAAAATGTTTGAGGTGAATACAAAATATTAACTGCTAAGCGACTGGTGAAAAAATATGGGAGAATATGTTATGTACCAGTCGCTACTATGAAATTGTACTAAATTTGTATAGGCAATTTAGAGGCACCTTTACATTTTCACTAGTTTTTTTAAACATGGACTGCACAAAAAACACATTTTAAAGCATAGTTTTTGTCAAATACTCGATTTTGTTCCGGCTAATGGGAACTAGCTCTGCAGCTGAATATGCCTAATGGAGAGAATGCACTTTCTGATGCGCCACGTGTTGATAAATAGTTGCAACGAATGTTCTTTCTTTAAAAAATTGAAGTGTGTTTGTCTAATGGAGAAAATACAGCAAAGAAATTTATTCGTTAAAAAAGAACATGAGTTGTAACTATTTGTCAATAGATGGCCCACCAGAAGGTGCATTCTCTCCATTAGGCATATTTTACTGCAGAGCTAGTCTCCATTAGCCATATTGTGCAACAATATGCAGTAGAATATTATTGATTTTCTATTTTCTTTGTAACATAAATGAATATTTGCCATAAACTATAAAAAAATATGTTTTATGTGCATATTATACCTTAATTTTTTAAATCAATATTCATTTAGATGTTTATGAGCACAATATCGCACTTTATTCATCTGTATTTTTTTTATAAAAGAAAAAATTAACATAAATATACATTTGTCAATCCCTCAATTCTCAAAAATACAAATGGAATTAAAAAAATACTATTTTTCTATATGAAAATTTCTTTTTTGACATAAAAATGTGAAACAAATGCTTTTATTACGTCAAATATTTGAAAAATTGACTTTAAAATTATGTAATAAGTCTACTAGCAACATCTGAATGTATTATAATTTTTAAGTATGTAGTTAATTTAATATTTTTGGTAAATAAATTGATTGAAAGCCTAATCCAAGGCTATATCGCCATGGGGCAGGATATAGTTGTAATGTGATTTTGCGCCACCTATTCAAAAGTAGCGGCACTAAACCAATTATGCATTTTGCTCTTTCTTTATATATAAATTTCTTTGGACCTAGCCATGGGCCAAAGACATTTATACATAAAGATAGAGCTAAATACATAATTGCTTTAGTGTCTATACTTAGCAGTAGATGGCGCTTAATTAAATAGATAACAATACCCTTCGCCATGCCTAGGTTGCATGGCCCTGGATTCGGCTTTCAATTGTCTTAGTAACCACAGATATGAGATTTAATACATATTTAAAATTCTAGTACATTAAGCTGTCACTAGCAGACTTATTTCAAAATACTAAAGTCAATTTTTGAAATGTTCGACGTGATAAAAGCATTTGCTTCACATTTTCTGTAAAAAAAACAAATTTTAATCGATCAAAATGGTATTTTTTCGTTAAATTTGTATAATTTTGAAGCATTGATGCATTGGAAAATCCAAATTTATGTTAATTCTATCTTTGAAAAAAATAAATACACATACGAAAAATTTCAATACTGTGCTCTTGAACATCTAAATGAATATTGATTTAGAAAATTAAAGTATAATATACACATAAAACATATATTTTGCATAACTTTTGGCAAACATTCTTTTATGTTACGAATGAAATAGAAAATCAATAATACCCTGTTGTATATTGTAGCAGAATATGCCTAATAGGGAGAATTTTTTTTCAGATGCGCCACCTATTGGGAAATAGTTTCAACTAATGTTCTTTCTTTAACAAATTAATGTCTTTGATTTATGTAACAGAACTTTTGTTATTTAGTTTTAGTAATGTTATTTACAGAGGTCTGCTCTGTTAGCGACTTTAACATTTTTACTTACTTAACAGAAAAAAAATAGATACAGAAAAATTGTACCAATTTGTATGGAAAATTTACAGGTACCTTCACATTTTCACTCATAACTTTTGAACCGCTTGACCGATTTCGCTCATTTTAAATACCAAACTGCTCGGGAGGATGTTCAATAATCTGGGCACCCCCGCTTGCGTCTTCGCGTCGTGATCGCCATTTCAACAGACAGACAGACGGACAGACAGACGGACATCGCTAAATCGACTTAAAATTGCATAAGGATCACGAATATATATACTTTATGGGGTCTTAAACCTATATTTCGACATATTACAAACGGAATGACAAACTGATATATACCCTCACCATATATGGTAGAGGGTATAAAAATTACAATAGAAAAAAGTTAAAGTTTGAACACATGAACACTTATGCACTCAACTTAATTTGAAGCTTTTATCCAAATCCTGAAAAATTTGATAAGGGTTTTATACGAATTTTATTCAAATCATAAAGTTTTCTTCTAAAGTGATATAAATAAAGTTTATATTTAATTTTTTGTAACATATACATACTTAACAGTTTTTCTCAGTGTAGTTTAACTAGCTTTAGAACTTTGGCTTTTAGATCGTCATCATGAAAATATGAACAAGTGAATAAAAGCGAAAGATGATATAACTAGTAGCAACATCATTTGGAGTCTATTTTTGGCCATCATCATCTTCATAATTTTTTACAAAGACGGTGGGACAAACACAAAGACAATAATAGTCAGTGAACCCATATGGTGAAATTCTTTGGGGCATAGATATAAAACTTAGCGTATCTATTCCATTGACTGCTTCAGTAGTTACTTACACACATTCACCCATCAGTTTGATTTTATGTTCATTATGTGTAGTGGTTATTAAAGTAAACGTCTACGATGATGTTACCTTTTAGAAATATTTATTAGAATTCAGTAGTAATTGCGATTGTGTGATGAATTCCTGCAGAAATTTTCATTTGTAAAAAAAATGGCAATGGCAAATCAATTTTATTTTTGCAAACCCCACCCTGTTATATAAGTTTTTTTACAGTACAGTACAAATAAGTTTTTTTACAGTACTGTTTCGCCACTGTTACAGCTAGAAGAAAAATTTGTAAACGGTTTTCAATCCCACTTTACTACTTTTGCATTGATTTTTAGTAAAAAAATATTTTTTAGTAAATTTACATTTTAAAAATTACAGAATATTTACAAATTTTGGTTGCCAATTTCAGAAATCATTTTATAAATTTTTGAAAACTGAGTTGCTAAAATTAGGAAAAAAAATTACTAATTTTAAAAAGTGGTTATTTCTAATAATTAAAATTATATAAAAACTTATTTAGTTCTAAAAATCAGCTCTTAAAACTATTAAAATTTGACCTTAAAATTAAAAATACTTATTTAAAATATTTTTCAAAACAAAAATAAGCAAATTAAAACAAAAAAATAAATAAAATATGTTGCTCAAAAAAAAAAAAAATATAAATTTGTATATTCGAATTCGTAAGGCAATTTCAAAAGAAATAAGCAGCTTTAAAATGTTACAAGTGTATCTTAAAAAATTTAGTTACTTTGTGCGTTTAAATATTTTTGTTTTTTTTTTTTGTAATCTAAAATTTTGCTATACATATTTTCAAAAATATTTATCAAAAATTTTTCTTAATTCGAAATAATTTATTTTAATAAACTGTGTACATAATTTTACCAATGTTTAGTAGTGGTTATCAATTTTCCTGCTATTTCCATTTCATTAAAATTTTGTAAAATTTGTTGCTAATCTTAGGAGATCTATTTAAAATTGCAGTTTATAAAATTTAGTAGCGCTTACAAATTTTTATAATAATTTGATTGTACTTATATTAGTAATATTAAGAGAATTTTTTTTGCTGATTTTAGCAAACCGATTTTAAATTCCACTTTACAAAAAGTTTACTAAAATTTAGTAGCGGCTACTAATTTCATTGTACTACACATCAGCAGACATGTGTTGATAAAATTAGCAAAAAAATACTGCTGAGCTCAAATTATCAAAATTTCCCGTAGTAACAGCAAAATTTTTAGTTGTCATTACAGACTTTTTTTTGGTGAGTGTACTTTGATAATTTGTTATATTTTACATTTTTAACATTCTAACCGGTAATACGCTTTTTTGATATGACATTTATACTCGTAAATAAACAATAATTTCTTCTACAACATTTTGCTTCGTTGCCTGACATTATGGTGCAAAAATAATGCATAAGAAGAGTAGATTTAAGCATAAATTATTATTAGGACGATGCTGATGGAATCATGTTTGTTTTTTAATCAAAATAAGGACTTATGTATTATAAAAGCTAAAGCTTTAATTTTACTTTGTGTTCAACTGTGCGTAGGTTGTCTAACATATCTCACTATACACAGTTATGTTAACAAAGAGTAAAATGTGCATTAAAATAACTTTAGATAGTGCAAAATTACTTTTAGATGATAAACGGCCCGGTAGGCTAGTTGGTAGCGTGCTAGTTTATCAGTGCGGGGGTCGTGGGTTCAATTCCCACCATAGGCTCTGGTCTGTTTTCACTACAAAGAGCCGATAGCCTTTGTTGCTAGTGCTCTGTTAGGGTATTAGGATATAATATGTTTTTAAGATTTTTAAAAATTCTGTTCGTTTTAAAATTATTTTCTACAACAATTTATATTCAGTGGGTTTTGTGAAGATTTTTTGTTTACTTGTAAAGTTTTAAGAAAAATATTTTTTATAATTGAAAAATATATTTCCAGGTTTTCGGTTAATGGTACCTAGTCAGAAAATATAAACGGGAAAAATATAAATGGGAAGTTATTTTAATGCACTCAGAAAAACATTTACCAAATATTAAGTAATTTAACTAAATATAAATAAATTTGGGAATGATTTGGCTCCAAAGAAATTTTTACTTAAGTATACCATTTTCTTAAAAACAAGTACAAATACTTTACTTCAATTAAGTACATTTTTCTCTTAAAATAAGTAAATTTCTTCTTAAATTTTAGTATATTGCTTACTTAAATTTAGTATAAATTTGTTCTTAAATTCAGTAAAAATTATTTGTAAACGAGTAAATTTTTCTTAATTTTTAGTACTTGAACTCGTGGTAATGCTGAATAAACTTTATTTTTAGTTTATAAATTACATTCAAAATATACACACAAATTTGGCTTATTAATATTTATTAATTTGTAATTCTCATTAAGTTCTAACTTTTAGATATATAAGTATTTTAGTTTGCATCATAAAATCTAAGTAATCAATTTAATTTGTTTGTATATGAATATTAACGAAAACAATTAGAACACTATTTTCGTTAATACATACAAATATTTTCAGTTTGAAATTTATAACTTAAATGCTGATGGTCTGAACTAAATTAGTTTTGCAATATAAACTATAAACCAAATGAGAATAAATATTCTAAACCTTTTTAGGAATGCTAAAGAAAACATTTCCTTAAAATTAAGAAGTTAATATACTTGGTTTAAATAAGTTAAAATGTTTGAACTAAATCTAAAGAAGTTTCATTTTTATATTTTGTATTCTAATACAATTTAAAATTTCCTTATTTTTTAGTTTATAAATTCTTAACATTTAGGATTTTTTACTAACAAGAAATTAATATTTATTCTAAATAAAGAAATCAAAATTAAGGAAATGGGTCCCTATTTTAAAGTTGAAAGTTTTTCGTAAACTAAAATAAATATGTTTTATTTTGAACCATTTTTATTAATTTTAAGGAAAAATTTATAGTTTTATTTTAGTAAGGTGTGAACTTAATTTTAGTTCATACATTTTTCAGAGTGTAAATGTTTCCAAAGAGCGACTTCCCAATTCTAAAATAATAACATCATTCTACACTTAAAAAAAAATGTTTCGGATAAATCTTTCTTAAATGAAGTAAAATAGGGGAATGTTTAAGCTCCAAGAAAATATTTACACAAGCAACAAGAGACTTTGGCATAGTAAAAGTGTTAATCAATCCAAATGTTTTTTTCTTTCAATTAAGTAAAATTGTCTTTACAGATTTTTAGAATTTTGTAAAAACTTTCCCTTGTTTAAGGAATGTTTCCTTGAATTAAAAAAATAATAATTAATGGGAAATAAGCAAAAATTTACTTATTATTCCAAAAAAATATATGTTTCTCCCTAAATAATATACTCAAAATGGGCAGGTCTTAACTACGGAAGAGTAAATAACTTTCATTAAATATGTACATATGTATATTTTCAGATTTAAAGAAAATAAACTACTTAAAATTTCTTTTGTATTTTATTCAATTTTAATTTATAAAAATTAAAATTTGCTTTTTTTGACCTTTCAATATTGCAATAACCATTATTTTATTTCTGTTTTAGGTCATTAAAACACTATTTTTCTTTATCGGGATATTCTCCAAATAAATACTTAAAGAGATCTGAAGATGGGGACCTAGAAAATCCCCGAAACGCGTCATCTCATTCTTGAAAGTAATAGATCAATGTTTTGGCTAATAAAACTCTATAAAGTATTTATTTGGAGAATATCCCGATAAAGAAAAATAGTGTTTTAATGACCTAAAACAGAAATAAAATAATGGTTATTACTACTTAAAATTTCTATATTTTTTATTAATAATAGTGAAAAACTTACTATTAATATGTAAATTTAGAAAATAATATACTTTAATTAAGAAAATTAGTTCCTTTAAATATGCAAATATTTGCTTGTTTTAAGGAAAAAATATTCTCAAATTTTTCAAACATTTCCTTGCTTTAAAGAAATAATATTCTTAAATTTTGCATATTTTTACTTTATAATAGTAAAAAATTTACTTTGTGGTTCATTTAAATCAACATCTTCATTATAAATTTTAACATTTCTTAACTTTTGTATCTTTTCTTCAACAAAAACAAAAGTCTTTGTTTCTGTTTTATCCAGTTTTCAAAATCTGCAAACAAAATTACTTAGTGCTAAGTTATCACCAACGATCAAACCCAAAGATAAATAAATTATTTTTTTTTTTTTGCCATTTTCAGTTTCAATTTCAGCACCATTTTTTTCTAAATCATTTAAAAGTTCAACTAACTTGGAGAAACATTTATGATTTCCAAAATGTTTAACGTCATTGGAATTATATAAAGCAGAAATAAAAATGTGATTTAATTTAAATTATAAAAAATCTGGTGTTATTGAAAATGAGTAATACACTCCCAAAAAACTTGAACAGTGTGTGTGGTCCAACCTATTATTTATTTCAAATCGTCAAAATATAGAAAGTATGGGATTACAAATTTATTACCGTATGTATTAATTTTGTTTATACAAATTTTTAACTTTTTTATTTAGAACTTTATTGGAAACAATATTCCTTTTACTACAACGGGATCGGAGTGTTAACTTCATTAAGATTTAAGCTATTAATTGAATTATTTGTGTAAATAATTTTTGGATTTTCATATAAGTTATTGTCCTTTAATTGTTTTATAAATTTATATTTTGAATCAAAGTCATCCAATGGTTTACTATAAATATTTATTTATTAATATTTTGCTAAAATTTTTAAGCTAAACGAGATAAGTTCGAGAAATTAACTCACTGAATCTAAATTTTTCTTAAAAATTTGGGATTGAAAGCAAAATTTTTAAGAAAGTTGGATAAATTAAGTTATTTTTGTTAGTGACTAATATTTCAATTTTCTAGCGATTTATTAATTTCACTACGATTTTTTTAAGAAAAACGTAGTCAACATTTCTGAAGATCTACTTTGTTAAACAAAATTGGGGTTGATTTTTATCCTATACAGATTAAATGAAAATATTACCTTAAAGAAAATATAACCTATTTTTTGCTATAAAATTAAAGAATATGTCTTTAATTTTATAGCAACCTTTTCATAAAATATATTATCATTTTTTTTTGCAGTATTATGACTACATTTAAGGAAAAATGCTTATTATGCATTAAGCAAATAATTTTGTTCTTTGAGAAAATACTTCTTTATATTTTGAAAAATTTTTTTTTTTAGATTTAAAGAAACTTTCCATAAAGTATATCCATTATACACTCAATAGACATGAACTAAATATTAATTCCAAATTTCCTTTAAGATAGTTTAAAAATTTTCCTCAATTTTAGTATAATTTTATTAAAACTTAGAAAAATGTTCTCAAAATGAATAAAAATTCCTATGTTCGGGCAAAAACGAAATAGTTTATATACTCAGAAATAGTTCATACCTTTCATAAGTAATATTTCTTGATTTTAGGATAAAAAACAAGTATATTAAATAAAAATTTATCAATTTTTAAGAAAACCATCTTAGTTTTAAGACAATTGCATACTTAAATGTAATTAACCTAAGTTTAGTTAAAAAAAAAAAATAGAACATAATCTACTCACATTAAGTTCAAAAAATGTGACTAGTTAAAATTAGAAAGTACGTGAACTTAATGTGTGTTATTTTTTTGCGTATAGTAAAATTAACTAAATTTTAGAACGCCATTTCTAAATTGAGTTTTTAAGTCTACAATTTCTAATTTTAAAGAATGGTTTTCTGAAAATTAGTTTAGGCAATTAAAAACAAAAAGTAATAAATTTTTTCCAATGTAATAATAAAAATTTATTTGCTTTTAGAAACTAATAAACTATTTCTAAGGAAAATTTTTATGTATTAACTTTAATAAAATATTATTTATTTTTCAAGTAAAAGTTTTATAATTTTTGAAAAATAATAAACAGGCAAATTTTTTTTTTTTTTTTTTGCTGGAAAACGTGTAAATTATTTTCAATATTCTTTTCCAAAAAAAAAAAACAATAAATTTGGTTCGTGATCGTGAGTCAAAAATCGCTCACGTGCCCATATCTAATCTCAACATTCTTCAATATAAAACTTAAAGTAGCTTTAATATATATTTTTTTTAATTTTGCGCTTTTATGTAATAATTTTGTTCGCTGACTACAATGCAAAATATCGCAAGCACATTTTATACATTACGGCATATTTTTTCACTTAATATTAAAAAAAGTTAAAATTTCTATATGCCAATTAAAGTTTAAGGTAAAAAAATCATCAAATAAAAATTTTTCCATTTTTCAAGCTGAACTACGAAAAGGATCTGACTTTGTCACAATTTATTACGTTTCAAGATATCTGCAGTAAATTTTTTTAATTTGTTTACCATTTTGCTACTGAAATTGAATTTATATTTTAAATACATGAGTTTATTATAATTTAATTTAATTTAAAAACAAAAATGTATAGCAAAAAGCTTGTTAAGAGCAGTGTTCTCACAAAGAGGAAATCATCCGAAAGTGGGAAAATACTTAGACAATGAGTGTAAAGGACTTTGAAATATATGGTAAAATATATAACATTTACCATAGAAACAGTTTCATATTTATTAGAAAATTTTTATCAAATTTAGAGGTAATTTTTACTTAAAAGAAGTGCTGTTTAACTGGATAGTAGAAAATATTTTCTTATATATAGGGAGTTAATTCCTAGTTTTTAGTAAAAAAAAATATCATATGAACCTAAATAAAATAAAATTTTTCAGAAGATGTATGAACTGATTAGGAGGAAATTTTATTGTTTTCTAATAAAAAATTACTTCTCAGTAGTTAAATTTTTATATAATAAAAAATGTTGAACAAATTTTTAAGTAAAATTTGTTTCTTAGTTTCAAGGAAAATTTTATTAAATATTGGTAAAAAGAAAATTACTTCTCAGTAGTTAATTTTTCTATAATTAAAAATTTTGACCAAATTTTTAAGTAAAATTTGTTTCTTAGTTTCAAGAAAAATTGTATTAAATATTGGTAAAAAAAAGTTTTTTGGCGCCGTTTTCATTTCTTTTTTTAATTTTTCTAAATTGTAGTTCATTTTGTTTTTTTTTTTGAGTGTGGCATAATAAAAGTAAAAGAAATATTTTTTAGTGAATTTGAGTATATGTTTTCTTAAGTGGTGTAAAAAATTTAACTGATTTAAGTAAATCTAAAATTATGGACATTAATTAAAGGAGATATATCTTTTTTATATATTTTTTAAATAAAATTTTTTGGTTGTTTAGGTTGAGTATAAAAAATCTTCATAACAAGAAATATTTCATTGAAACTATTAATTTTGGACATATCTGAAGGAATTTTTTGCACAATTTAAAGACAATTTAAGAGGGTCAAATCAAAGAAAATAATATACATGTGTTAAGAAAATAGAATTTTGCCCTGTACTCAGCAGTACTAAATTTTTTTTATAGGTATTAAAGATTTTTTCTTTATTTTAAGGAAAATTATGTATCTTTAATTTAAAGACATTTTGTTTTCAATAAAAAGTTATACTTTTCTTTAAGTGTATACAGGGCCGACTGACTGTCTAAAAAAATAAAATTATTAAAAATTAAAGAAAAATTAAAAAAACGATGCCTGTAACCGGACTCGAACACGAACTCTTCTGAATAATACTGAGTTTTTTGTGAAAGAAATACTGGCAAAACGTGTCCCACAAAAAGTTTTAATTCTATTGGAACACAGTTACTGGTAAATACTTTGTGTTTGGAAAAATATTTTAATCTTTTAATGGTGGTAACATCACTCAAAACTTAAAATTTTAATTGGTTAACATACAAAATATTAGTAAACTTCTGTGTGGATAAAAACCATCTTAGAGTAATTTTTCTTAATTAATAATAAATAACCATCAATTGTTTTCCATAGAAAGACAACAAAAATAGTCTGGGTCCGATCGTTTTGCTTCAAAATCAATAAAGCGAAGCTTTTATATATATTTTGTGTAGGAATTTTTTTTTAATAAGCCAGTTTTTCTTTACTCTTCTATTGTTAAACTGTACCTTATTATATTTGTCTTATGCTGTGTTTAGATGAAAAGTTAATCTACACTCAGAAGCGATTTGGATGTGACGACCGAATTTTTTCAACCGAATCGAGTTGGTTGCTGCAACCTCGAATTCGGCGGTGCAATCGAATCATTTTGGCACGATTAAATCAGAAAAAAGAGTTTGGTAAACAGTTTATTAACTGCCTGTGGTTACGCTGAAGTTAAGCAGTTAAACAACTTTGTACTACATCAAATTTACAGTCTAAATACAACAATAACCTTTTCTTTGTTTGACGATAAAAACTTCTCTGTTATTTAAAATCTTTTTCTGACATGTTGTTTTGCAAAATATTACAAAGAAATTTTATCTTTCTATCGTCACAACCGTTTGCTAAGTGATCTTGCAGTTTTGTGTCACAAACGACTGTGTATATTCTAAGTTTCCAAATTTTATGTATTTTAGGCTTAAATTTAGCTGACTGTGATTTCCAACAAATAACTAAAAAAGTTGTTTGTCTATCAACACATGCGTGTTTTGCATTCTAAATTACAAGTGTGTGTTACAAAAAGTAACTTAAAGTGAAGGAATCCCAAGGTTAAAAAGTGAATTTTGATTTAAAGGCAATTTTGGTTTTTTAAATAAAAGATATTAAAATGTGGATGATGTGGTCCATTAAATAAATGACGAAAATTTTTATTCATAGTACCGATCACTAGGAGACATTCCATGAGGGCGGTTTTTTCTAAAAATATTTGCATGTATGTTTAAATAACTTATTAAAAATGAAAATTATAACGCCCAAATGCATGAAATTTATTCTTTATCATGAAGAGAGTTTACGAGAAAATATTAAAATAAGATACAAACTACGCAAACTAAACATGTTTCCGGAATTTACAATACTGTAATATAAATGTATAAATGTATAATTTTTATAAGCATTATACAATAAATTCTTTAACTTATATAATAAAAGCTGATTTGTCCTCTGCATTTTTAGGTATCGTTTTTATATCCGAAAAACTATGAGACATTTTATAGAAAAACGACAATATAGAGCCAAATGGTATAGTCCACAAAGATCGGAAATCTTATAAATGGACCTAGAGTGGCTCACATCTTATTATTATTTCAGATGGCACTACGCACCGCGACCACAGTAGGTCTTTTGTGCTGCCCAGAATCACCCTAAAGGTTCAAGCTATTGATGAAGCCGGGTGAAGTGTTCCAAATGTCGTAAGGCGACAAGAAACGGTCACCCAAAAACTTGATCCTCCTGACACAAAGCCCAGGACAATCGCAGAGGATATGCTCTGACGTCTCCGATTCCAACCCGCAAAACCTGCACAGTTCAGTGTCCGATTGACCCTTCTTGTGCTTATGGTACCTAAGGTTGCAATGTCCAGTAAAGTATCCAGTGAGGGTCCTTAGGTCCCTTCGACCAAGGGCCAGTAGTCGCCCAGACCCATCACTGGGCATAGATATAAATCTCTTAGCCTGTCGTTGGCCACGAGATGTTTGCCAATAATCGTAAAATCTCGACTCTCTCCACAACCTGAGCCTCTCCTTAATATAGCCCATGGGCACCCCGCAGGCGGGCACCACGTGACCCCTTAGGTCGCCGCCTCTCATGCTACCGAATTCCCTAAGTCTAGTTGAGCCCATGACGGCCGCCTCCATTACAGAGATATGCAACGGAGGAATTCCCAGCATGGCCGAGATGGCATCCATAGGACACGTCCCGCTGGCGCCCGTTATACCAATGCACGACAGACGGTAGATCCTCTTAAGAGCACTCATCGCTTTCGACTGCTCGACCTTAGGCCACCATGCGATGGCCGCATAGGTGATCATAGGTCTGACAATAGTAATGATTGACCATCCGCGGACTCAGACCCCATGTCTTCCCAAAGAGCCTTTGGCAGGCATAAAGGGCTCTGGTGGCCTTTTTGGACAGCGAGTCAATATGATCATTCCAGGTTAGAGATTTCTCAAGAGTAACCCCCAAATACCTAACCTTATCAGAGCAATCTATCACCATGCCCCCCACAACGGGCCTTGATAGATTAACCTTCCTTCTGTTTGTAAATGGTACCAGTATCGTCTTCGACGGGTTGATGGATAAGCCCCTTCCCTGGCACCATGAAAGAGTAAAGTTCAGAGCCTCTTGCATGCGCTCTGAGATCGTCCTGTCATCCCATCCAACGACGGATATGGCAAGATCATCTGCGTAGCCGTAGGTCTTGAAGCCCTGGTCGGTTAGACCCTCGAGCAACTCATCTATGACCAGTGTCCAAATTAATGGCGATAAAACTACCCCCCCCCCCCCCAAAGGACACCCTCTGGTCGCATTCACAGTCCTGAGTGCAGACCCTATACCAACGGTGATTACCCTGGACCTTAGCATCTCTAGAGTCCAATCCACAATGATTGGAGAGATACCCTTACTTCGTGCAAAGAACATTTTTGATAAATCAAGCATATAAATGGTATATTTTATTCTGAACTCTACAAATTAATGATGCACTTTTATAGATAATTTTGTTTTCAATATAACACACCTACAAAGTTTACACAAAATTCAACATAAAAAAATTATTAAAAAACATCTAATCAAACACATAATTATCATTTCGTGTGTTGATTTTTATTCTTATCTTTTTTGAAATAACGGATTCCAAAAACTAACGGTAGGTCAAAACATAAAAATAATGATACCAGAAAGAGTGCACCTATTCAAAATCAGTTATAATTGCATACTTTTAGAAGATGGGTCGACGAACTTCAATAGAAATCGCGAGTTAGTTTTTAAGCACTTCCAAAGTGGGAAAACACAAAAATAAATTACTGAAATTGTTAATTTAAGTCCATCTTCCGTTCAGTATATTATACAAAATTCTGTTCGAGAAAATCGTGTGCAAAACAGAGAGAGAAAGGTTCCAAAAATGTTGGACCTTTTTGCGGAAGATTAAAGAAGATCCCATGTTAAGTGATTCAGCTGTGGTCAAGGACCTTGACAAAAAATGTCATGCAGACTGTACGCAGAGTGCTTAGAGATACTAATTTTTATGGGCAACAGCAAGAAACAAGACGTTTAGTAATAAGCAAAATCACAAGGTCCGCAAACATTTCGCAAAAGACCATGAAAGAAAAGACATTTCTTTCTGGAACACAGCAATTTTGGCTACTGACAACAATTTTAATATTTCTGCATCAGATGATATGGTATACGAGGGCGGATCAATAAGTCCGTTACTTTTCGAACTTCCCATCAAATACCACCTGTTAATAGACTACTGTCAAATTTTGAGCAAGTTCTGTCATTTACTTTGCGTTTAACAGCTGTTCAAAACATACAACCTCGTGAATTTTTTTAAAAATGTAAAAAAGTGAATTTCGAGTTCTTTTTTAACATTATTTTTTGCGAAAAAAAACCGTCAATCAAACTAAGGAAAAGCTTGATAAATACTATGGGGACTCTGCACTACCGATTTCAATGGTAAAAATTGGTTTACTGACTTTCATTGTGGTTGCACCAGTACAAATGACGCTAAACGTTCTGGACGGTCAATTCAGGTCAATACACCTGAAAATGTCAAAAAAATCCACGATATGTTGTTGGCCGATCGAAGAGTAAAAGTTCGTGTTGATGCCATAGGCATTTTATATAGCAGTGTAGTTTCGATTTTAAATGATCAGTTGGATTTAAGAAAGCTGTCTGCAAAATGGGTGACGCTTTTGCTCTCAATTGACCATAAAGGTAATCGTGTGACAACTTCATAGGATTGTTTGAGTTGTTTAATCGCATTTCGAATGAGTTTTTATGAGTTTTTAAGGCGTTTTGTAACTGTGAATGAAGCATGGATTCATTACAACACTCCGGAGACCAAGCACCAGTCTAAACAATGGGTTTTTCCGGGTGAACCGGCTCTGAAGAAGGCCAAGGTAAGTTTGTCGGCCAGTAAGGTGATGGAAACAGTTTTTTGGGATGGACGCGGGATAATCTACATCGATTACCTTCAAAGGGAAAAACAATAAACGGCGAATATTAAGCCAACTTATTGGAACGATTTAACGAGGATTTAAAAAAAACAACCTCATATGGCCAAGAAAAAATTCCTTGAATTGGAATGTCGGTAAATTTGAATTCATAGAACCCACTATGACTAAAGAGTTATATCTGGACTTGCTGAAGCGAAATTTACTTCAAAGTGCTTATGCATTCGTAAAACATTCCGCTATTACCAAGATAATGATCCCAAGCACAAATCCGGTATAGTGCAAACTTGGCTAATTTGGAATTACGCATGTCATCCAAACACTCGCCCAATCCCCAAATTTAAAGCTGATTGAAAATTTGTAACACATTCTAGAACTGGGTATTCGAAAACGTCATATTTCTAATGTTAAAAGCGACACTAAAGGAAGAGTGGACGAAAATATCACCACAATACACTAAAAGGATGGTTGACTCTATGCAATCCAGATTGAAAGCTGTAATAAAGCAAAAAGGCTAACATACAAAATATTCAATAATTATTTTTTAACAATTTTTATATTTTTTTAATGTTCTATTGTCATACACGAAATAAGCTGTGACTTGAGAATTATGGGTTTGTATAGTGTTTTTTTTTTCAATAAATCGTTCAATGTTGATATTTGTGTACATTTTTTTTGTGTTTTATATTTAGGACTAAATTATCTACAAAACTGCACCATTTATTTGTACACTTATAAAAAAAGTCTGAATATTTTGCTGTTATTAATTTGAGCCCAGCGGTATTTGTTGCTAATCTTAGCAACGCATGTCTGCTGACGTGTAGTACAATGAAATTTTTAGAAAAAATTAGCTGCCGCTAAATTTAAGTAAACTTTTTGTTAAGTCGAATTTAAAATCTGTTTGCTAAAATCAGCAAAAAAAAATTTACTAAATATTATTAATATAAGTACAAAATTTCAAATTTATTTTTTTATCGAGCATCTAATTTTTTTATTTTATTTATTTTTTTTTTTTCAACAAATATTTTAGACAAAATTAAAGAAAAATCAAAAGTTTAAAAATTGTAAAAACATAAACGAATTTATTATTTTGTTATATTTTCGTAATTTCTGTTTTGAAAAATATTTTTGTAAATTTTTTTACTTTTAAGGTCAAATTTTAATTGTGCTTTTAGGCTAATTTTTAGATCAAAAAAACTTTTTAGTGCTATTTAAAGTGGATGTCCTATTTTTAGACATGAGTCTATATATTCACTTCCGATCCTTTTTTTAACCTATGATACATTCTAAGGCAATTTAAGTTTATAGGTGTAAGTTTTAATTAGAAATAACATTTCCTTCATTATAAACTTTATAAAATTACTATTTTTTTTTTGCTAATTTTAGCAAATTGATTTTCAAAAATTTGTAAAATGAAATTAGCAAGAAAAATTTGTATATATTCTGTAAAAATTCTGTAATTTGTAAAATGTAAATAGCAAAAAGATTTGCTAAATAATATTTTTTTACTTAAAATCAGTACAAAAATAGTAAAGTGTGATTGAAAACCGTTTAAAAATTGTTCTTCTAACTTTTTTTTGAGTGGAGAGTTCTGAATAAAATATACCACTTTTATGCTTAGTTTTTCAAAAATGTCAGCCACTGTATATCTTGGAAACTTATAGACTAATAGATAAAAAGTTTCCTTTTTTAAACTACAAATATATTATATTTTCAATGTATTCTACTATACAAATTGGAACTCTTTCTGTGATACTTAACTGCCAGCAACAGCAAATTTGCTTCAGCGAGCTCGATTATACGATTTTTTTTTCTTTTGTAGCCAAATTAAAGCTATAGTCTTTGTTATGGCACTTTTTTTTAATCTGCAGCAAAAGTTGTTTTTTACATTTTTCACTTTTTAAAAAAGAAATAAAAAAGTAAACAAAAGTGGATGCAATTAGGACTAGATAATTTATTTATTTGATATAAATAAATGCCTTAAGACCCATTTATAATTGACTTAAGTGACTTGAGCTTGGTATCGGTTAAAAATTCATAATTTTTAAAAATTTTTTAAATATGTTTTCGAAAATTATATTTCATATCAAAACAAAGTTTGACAGCCTTTGCTTTTTATTTTTCAATAACACAGTACAACAAAATGGGAACAATTTCATGCATTGGAGTAGACTTTGGGACGAAGATCACGAATGTGATCTTGGAATTTCAAAGTAGTATACAGTTTATGAAATATTTGCAAAAAGGAGAGTTAATTTTTTTATACACTCACCAAAAGAAGTCTGTAATGGCAACTGAAAATTTTGCTGTTATTACGGGAAATTTTGCTAATTTGAGCCCAGCGGTATTTTTTGCTAAACTCAGCAGCACATGTCTGCTGACGTGTAGTACAATAAAATTAGTAGAAAAATTAGTAGCCACTACTAAATTTTAGTAAACTTTTTGCAAAGTGGAATTTAAAACTGGCTTGCTAAAATAAGCAAAAAGAATTACTAAAAATTTTTTTTATTTTATTTTTTTTTTTTTTCAAAAAATATTTTAGACAAAATTAAAAAAAAAATCAAAGGCTTAAAAATCTTAAAAGCTGTTAAAACATAAACGAATTTATTATTTTGTTTTAAATTTGGTAATTTCTTTTTTGAAAAATATTTGTCAATTTTTTTTTTACTTTTGAGATGAAATTTTATTTGTTTTTAGGGCTGATTTTTAGAACTAAAAAAACTTTTTAGTGCTATTTTAAATAAATGTCGGTATATTCACTTCCGATCCTTTTTTTAATACAAGTAACATTTTATGGCAATTTAAGTTTGTAGGTGTAAGTTTTAATTAGAAATAACATTTCCCTCAATATCCACTTCTTTAAAATTAGTAATTTTTTTGTTAACTTTAGCAAATCGGGTTTCAAAAATTTGTAAAATGATTTCTGAAATTAGCAACAAAAATTTGTAATTATTCTGTAAAAATTCTGTAATTTGCAGAATGTAAATAGCAAAAAGATTTGCTAAGTAATATTTTTTTACTAAGAATTAGTACAAAAATAGTAAAGTGGGATTGAAAACCGTTTACAAATTTTTCTACTAACTTTTTTTCTGAGTGTATACTCTTTGCAAAAATTAAATATTGTCTTATTTCATACGAAATTTCATACAGAACTTCACACGAAAAGTGAATAAATTCTTAAAATTTGCCCAGTTTGTTTATCAAATTAAATTTTCTAAAAATTCTAATGTAAAGGCTGATGTAACTCTGCTACTCCGATGTAAAGGCTGATGAAATTTTGTAAATCCTATTAAGATATTTAAAAAATTTGTTCATTAGGAATATCAGTGAAGTTTTGACTTAAATTACAAGAAAATCCTACATCCTTCCTCTAATCAAAATAAATAAATAAATATATAAATAAATAAATAAATAAATAAATAAATAAATAAATAAATAAATAAACAAATAAATAAATAAATAAATAAATAAATATGATTTTAAAGCTCAAAGTCCATACTTTAAAAGCAGTGTTGGCAGTAAAATACCGTTACAATAAAATACCGTTACCGAAGTAATTAAAATACTGTTATCGCTAAAATGCCGTTACCGACATAACTAAAAACCCGTTACCAACAAAATAACTTTACCGAAATAACTCAAATATCTTTAGCCTTAAAATATAGTCAGCGAATAGAAAATAGCGTATCCCTTACCGATAACCTATCGTTTCGGTGATTATCAGTGCTGAAACCATATTAAAAATTATCCTCAGGTATAAGAAAAATAAAACATTTTAAAGAGAAAACTTGTTTTTTGGCAAAAGTTAAGTTTGCGAATATTTCGAAAAGTGAAGCTAATTTTTAAATTTAGTGTTAAAATTCGCAATCCATATCCTAAAGTCTTTCAGAATCCATGGGTTGTATTGCCGATTCATTTTTGGTGTTTTACTGTGTAACTAGTTACGGATCTACAGTGGCAGGCTTTAATGGAGTGAAAGAAGTGGCGATTGTGGTTGACGAAATTTAAAGATACTCAAATAATGTATCTTTTTTCACAAAAATATAAAATTTTAAAAACCGTTCATATATTCCCTTTGTAATGTTACAGTATAAGCCTCCCCCTTATTAAACCGATGCAAAATATTGAAGCTCTTCGTTGTCCCGAACTTTCTATTTGCACATTAATACGAGGATTATGGTGAAGCTTTTCCTGCGAGTGTATGTACAAGTAATAAATAATTAATCTGTCCACAGAATGAAATATGTAAATAATGTTGACACATACTTCAAATATTGCATCAATAATCAATATATCAGTAACGAGTTGATATTTATACTTTTATTCTCAAAGACATACAGCACGAGACACATATTAATGTTGCATATGGAAAATTGTACATTAACATTGTTTGGAAGTTAAACATCTTAAACATAATGTTTATATGTACCCGGTGCATCAAATGGGATCTGTAACTGTCCGCCTTCTGCAAATAGTGCCACTCCTCACTTTCCATATGTGCATCATACACACAATTGCCACAAATAATAAGTATGAATTTTGTGCAACACCAGCCGCCACATGCTATAGCAAACGTATGATTGTATGAATGAGTATGTAATAGATGATGATGATGATGCAGACAAAACTATACAAATGTTTAAGTTTATTACCGCACACCAAGTGAATGAGTGTCTGGTTAACTGGTTGGCACAAGTGCTGGCTTTAGTTATACAACTGTAGTGCAGTTGCTTTTCTTAATCCAGCTAAAAAAGGAAATTGTGTGGATAAGCCAAGCAAAGTTAACCTGATTGCCTGCCTGCTTGTTGATCATCTCTCAATGGTTGCAATAACAAAAATTCGTGTTTTATAAAGTGAATGTTTTCGTTTAAGCTGCTGTAAGGCTTTAAAGATTGGCTTCCGTTGATGTTGTTATTGTATGTGCAACTTACTGAAACTTTGTTGCAGAAGTTGTGTTGTTGGTGTGGTGTAGTAGTTTTATTATTATATAATACAGCACGTTTAATATTTTATAGATCCACTAGCTGACCCGGCAAACGTTGTTCTGCCTAGGAATAGGATTACATTATTATCTAGGTAGCTCGCACAAAGTTTGAATATTCTCACAATAATAGTACCCCAGATATGCAATAATAAATTTGTACTTCGTATGGGAGGTGCCACGCCCATTGCTTGGATCCCCCATATTTTTTGGAAGATTATGAATATTATTATCAAAGAAGCTCACACAAAGTTTGAAGACTCCCACTTTAATAGTACCCCAGATATGCAATAATGAATGTTTTCTTCGTATGGGAGGTGCCACGCCCATTGCTTGGATGGCACTAATTTTTTTGGGAGATTATGAGTATTATTATAAAAATAGCTCACACAAAGTTTGAAGACTCCCACTGTAACAGTACTCCAGATATACAAAAATACATTTTTACTTCGTATGGGAGGTGCCACGCCCATTGTACCCATATAGGTCAATTGTGAATCTAAACCATTCAGGGATCAAATAAAACAGACACAACAAATTTCATCGAAATCGGCCCAGCCGTTAAGGAGGAGTGCAGTCACTAACACACGTACAGGAGAATTATATATATAAAGATGTGCATGGGTGCCTTAGGATGATGATTGCAATGATCATGATGTTAAGTTTGTGCTTATATACATTTGGCACAAGTACACAATTGTGTCGAGATTTTGCACTTGCGCTTTACAAATATACGAACTAATGGGCACACTAACAAATAGCCAGCACACAACTAACTTACACTGAATACAAAAAGTATGCAAAAATTTTAAGTAATTAGAACAAAATTAAAAAAAGAACATAAGCATAAATGAATTAAAATTTAATGAAGATTATTAAATGCCGATTTGACAGACCTTGAATATACTCAAAAAAACAGTTCGTAAAAAAATTTGTTCAAGCTTTTCAATTCAACTTGACAATTTTTGTATCAATTTTTAGTAAGTTATTATTCAGTAAAATTGTTTGTTATTTGCATTTTACAAATTACTGAATTTTAACAGAATATTTACTAATTTTTACAGCTGATTTCAGGAAACATACAAACAAAATTACTAATTAAACACATAAAATATTTTATTTCTAATAGTTAAAATTTCTAGCAACACATTTTAAATTGAAGTAATGATAATCTATTACGAAAATATTTTAAAAGATATAAATGGGCATTTACTTATAATATATAATCGTTATAAAAATTCATGTTACATTTTCATTATGCATTTTTTATTATCGTTGCCTCAAAATGATGATGTTTTTCCCTTAAGTAATACTAAAATATTTTGGTGATTTTTACAAATCTTTTTGAAATAGCACTTTACAATCATTTTACTAAAATTTAGTACTGTTTACAATTTTCTATTTGCAAATTTCACTGAACTAATGTAATTTGATGCATATTTTTGAAACTTAATTTTCATTTAGGCTTGCAACAATTTTACTTTTTGCTACAAATGGTAATATACATGTTTTGCTTAAATAAGCAAAACATACCGCATGGCTTAAACTAGTTAAATTTCCCACTATAGCAGAAAAATTCTCAGTAGACATTACAGCCTTTTTTTAGATTTAAAATTTTCATATAAAGTACAAGCAAATGCTTAGTGCTGTTTGATGAAATTTACTGAGGAATATAATACATGAATTTGAACTGGGATGCAGGTCTGGATCCAAACCATATCCTATATAGGTAATTTTACGTACAAGTTGTTTTAAATTTCTTATATTTGCATATCCTTTTCCAAAAATCGAAGAAATCATATGTCAGCGGACTGCGATCCGCCCTATTGAGTGTCTAGTCGTGTTTTTACAAGTGTCTAGTGAATTTTTAAAAATTTATTGTTTTAATACTAAATTATTTGGACCTGTTTTTCAAAAAAGAACTCTAAAAATCAGAATTATTAGACAATAATTGGGTTTGGTGCATTTAAGGATTTTTGCGGGTTTCTGCTAAACTTGCAAATTTCATCAAATTGTTAAGCCATTACAATAACAAATATTGGTCATACTGTTTGTTTTTATTATCATCAAGTTCTCCATTATTCACTTTGAAGTAAGTGATCAGCTGTTATCCATAATCTCCAGTATACATCAAACTGTAACGTATAGGTTTGTGCCTGAACTATTATATAGTAACAACCCTGTTATCTCCTGAGCTGTCCAATATTATCATGAAGTGCTCATATGAAAATTGTGTGGTTACTAAAAATGAACTTATGGTGTCTTGTTGGCTGGGCGTTCGATACTACCATTTAACTTGCACTAAAGGTCTTAAGGCTCGTGATGCTGATGCTTTGGCTGATAAAGCTAAAAGCCTTCATTGGACTTGTCAACATTGTAAAAATATTGGCGTGGAATTTTATAATTTCTTTAAAAGTTCGCAATCTGAGTTTAAAAAAATCTCTCAAGACTTTGCTGAACTGCAAAGTAAATTATCCTGTTATGGCGAATTATTTACCAAATTCCATAACTTGGAAAAATTCTCCAGCTCAATAAAGTCTTCATCTCCTAAAGGTAAAAACAATTTAGAAGACCTGAATAATCGTCCAACTACGTCAAATTCTCTCCGTACTGCTGCCTCATCAAACCTTATCGAAATTGATGCTGTTTCTCCTATCCCATCTGGTTCATCAATTAATTATAATCCGTATTCGGTTTCTAATTCTAAGAGTTCCAGCTCGATTCCATCGGTGGAGGTTGCTGCTGGTTCCTCCAATCAATGTTCACACTCTACTGATAACATGGAAGTACGAGTGACAAGATCAATTAAAAAATCTTTACATAATCAAAATCCTTATATTATCACACAATCCATGAATACTATACCTACTGCTTTAACAGTAAATGATGCTGGATCTCCTATTTCTCTAACGCAATCTTCCCGTTCTTCTTCTAATTTAAATGCTACAACGGTTCTACGTTCTCCACCTAATAATCAACTTTTGAATTCCATCAATAATACTGATATTCTCCCTACTTTACCGAATCAACAAATGTGTGTACCTACTGATTCCAACTCAACTCTAAATCTGTTAACTGTTGTTCCACCGAAAAAATCAATATTTGTTTCACGCTTTACGTCTACAACTTCAATTGAAGATATCAATCAATACATAAAAAACAAATTGAATTTCGATGCAAATATTTTAACTTATAAATTTTCTTACTCTCAACCAAGAGAAATAACATCGTTTAAAATATTGGTACCTTATGAACTATTTAAGCAAATCGTTGATCCTAGTTTCTGGCCTGAAAACACTCTAGTTCGTGAATATGTTTTCAGAAATAATCCTAGAGTACCTAAAATATCTATTCCTGTCTCAAAAAACTAATTGATTCTTCCGTCCATACGAGTTCAATTGTGTATCAAAATGTTAGAGGCCTTAATACTAAATTATCTGCCCTATATGCTGATAGTTTTAATTTTGATAAACATATATTTGTATTTACTGAAACCTGGCTACATAAAGGTATTCATAATTCTAAAATTTTGTGTCCAAACTATCAAATTTTTAGACGAGATAGAAATAATGGTCATAGTAAGAGTGGTGGTGTTATGATTGCAGTTATAAATTACTTGTCTGCAGAAGAGATTTTATTTAATAATGCCTTTGATATTGAAGCTATTTGCGTACTGGTAAAACAACATAATAAATCATTTTATATCATGTGTTCCTATATTCCTCCCAGATCTTCTATAGAAATATATGAAAAGCACAAGAAAGCTGCCGAATTAATTTTTAAAAAACTAAAACCATTAGAGTCTTTTTTACTACTTGGTGATTTTAATATTCCTTCGATTTCATGGGATAAAGAAGATGATTCAAATAGTTTAATTCCAGTATTTTCCACTGACCTAATGTCTGAATTTGTCAATGCATTGTCTTCCAATTGCCTTTTCCAAATTAATAATGTTGTCAATAAGTTTGGTAAATTACTGGATCTTGTTTTCGTTAGTGAACCCAACGAATTCTGTATTTCAAGAGCATCGCCTATATCATTTCCTGAAGATCAGTATCATCCAACATTAGAAATTACCTGTTTATTTTTTTATACAGTTTGCAGTAATGTTAGGAAACAGATTAAGGAGCTTTGCTTTAAGAGAACCGATTACAATGCACTCACTTCTGCTTTGTCACAAATCAACTGGAATGATGTTTTTGCTTTATGTAATGATAATCTGGATCTGATGCTGAAGTCATTCTATAAAGTTATATACAATTGTTTTACTAAATCTGTTCCTAAGACTTTTCCAAAAAAAAGTACTGGTCCTCCTTGGAATTCAAAATTTCTTTCTCGCCTAAAAAATAAAAAAACTAAGCTATTTAAGAAATATAAAGAACATGGATCATTGATCAACTACACGAACTATATAAAAGTTAGAGCTGAATATAACAAATCGAATCGTTCTGCTTATAATGATTATTTAAATAATATAAAGGCTAAGTTAAAAAGCGACCCTAAGTCTTTTTACTCGTTTGTTAATTCTAAACGACGCTGCATTGGTTTTCCATCCTCAATGAAATTAGATGACATCGAAGCATCAGACGATATCTCTATAAGTAATATGTTTGCTGATTTTTTTGCTTCAACATACTCCACAACTAAATTCAACAACACTTCTCAATATCCTTTCATTATCCCGGAATCATCTATAAATATTTCATTTATTAATGAACAAACTGTTTTAAGCAACTTGTTAAAACTAAATTGGTCGTATGCTGCGGGGCCTGATGGAGTCCCAAATTGTGTGTTAAAACGTTGCGCAAATCTTCTATACATTCCTCTAACATTTCTCTACAATAATTCAATTAGACTGGCATATTTTCCTGATGTTTGGAAGAAATCCTTTATAACTCCAATTTTTAAGTCTGGAAGTAAATCCGTAGTATCAAATTACAGAGGAATAGCTAAATTAAGTTCAATTCCAAAATTATTTGAAAAATTGATAACCGAGGCATTATCATATCAAGCGTCTTCTATTATTTCACAACAGCAACATGGTTTTCGTAAATCCTGCTCAACAATTACCAATTTACTGGAACTTACAACTTTAGTCAATGATGGCTTTGTTAATGGAAAACAAACTGATGTTGTTTATACTGATTTCAGTAAAGCCTTTGATAGAGTAAACCATGATTTATTACTATATAAGTTAGACCGTATTGGTTTCAGTTTGACGCTTCTTAAATGGATTGGTTCCTACCTAAAAAGCCGTAAACAGTGTGTTAAATTTCGTACTGTACAATCTAATGTTATTAATGTCACATCTGGTGTTCCTCAAGGCAGTCATTTAGGTCCGCTTTTGTTTATACTCTTTATTAATGATCTTCCATCGGTTTTACAATATTCTAAATGCTTGATGTATGCAGATGATGTCAAAATACTTCTTTCCTTTAATAATTGTACTGAGCAAAGGTTATTGCAAATCGATATTAATAATTTTACTACATGGTGTAATTTGAACCTAATGGACCTTAACGTAAAAAAATGCAAATACATGGTGTTTTCAAGATCTCTTCCTGTTAATGGTTTGTACATGATGAATGGTATGCGGCTAGAGATGGTTGAAACATTTAATGATCTTGGTGTTTTATTGGATAGACGTTTGGATTTCCGAAATCATATTACTAAGACAATTAATAAGGCAGTTGGTGTATTGGGGTTTATCAAACGCTGGGCAAAAGAATTTTCTGATCCTTACATTACAAAAAAGCTGTTCACTACTCTAGTGAGACCAATTCTTGAATATGGTTCTGTTGTCTGGGATCCTTTCTACAACGTACACTCTAATTCTATTGAATCCGTTCAGAAACAATTCCTTATATTTTGCCTCCGTGGACTTGGTTGGAATCCTACTGTGCACTTACCTCCCTACAAAAGCCGTCTTGCGCTTATAAAGCTTCCTACACTTTATAGTCGCCGTAAAATGTTAAATGTTACTTTTTTAATAAATTTGATTAATGGAGATTTACATTCAGATTTTCTAGTTAGCAAACTCAACATAAATGTTCCACATCGCTTATCAAGATACTATCTATTTCTTAGTGTTAAATACTTTTCTACAAATTATGCTAATTCTGATCCTTTTCGCCGTATTTGTATCGAATTTAATCAATTGAGACCGGTTTTTATATGAAATATCATTTCTTTTAAATGATATTTTCAGTTATTTTAACTTACAAACTTTTTAAGTGTATGTTAGTAATACAGCCTAAAAATAAGATATTTTGAGAGTTGCCAGATGTTTAATGACTGATTTATTCAGTGTTTAATTTGCTGTCTATTTTTAAGATGCTTCCGCCAGCTCACTATTGCTTAATATTCCATACTTGGGAGTTTTTCATTACCATTGATATTTCATTACCATTTAATAGAAATAAAATATTTTCCATTAAAAATTTTATTACTAATGCACGCTGAACAAAACGCCTTGCTGGAAACATAATATATAAATAAGGCAAATGTAACGCTGTATGTTATGTTTGCCTTATTTATAATACATGTCCTTTTTGCAAATATAATATGTTTTTTTGTAAATATATATATATGTTTGGATTCTTTAAAATGCATTCACTGGCAAACATATATATGTTTGCATCCCACAAGTATAATAATGATAAAAATACAATTGCAAATATATGTTGATTTAGGTGGAAATATACAAATATTACAATGTTTGTCTCGAAACATATGTATAATAACCATAAATATAAAATACTTTGAAATCTATTTCAAATATAAATATGGTTTATAAACATATATATATTTGCCTGTAAACATATACAAAAATGTATTTTTCCTGCGTGTGTTAATAAAATAGCACAAATCATAAAAAATTAATTATAATTGATTCAAAAATAATTTATACGATTGAAAAATTATCGCAGTAGCTTTATACAAAAAAATAAAGCAATATATAAAATATACCAATATTTACTCGCATAAATAAATGTTAACATATACATATATTAATACATAATGTTAATGTTTTCTTTTGATTGGATTAGTAATGGTAATGAAATTCAAAAACATTGTCATCACTTAGAAAAAAAGTTAGTAGAAAAATTTGTAAACGGTTTTCAATCCCACTTTACTATTGTTGTACTGATTTTTAATAAAAAATTATTATTTATTAAATTTTTTTGCTATTTAGATTTTACAAATTAGAGAATTTTTACAGAATTTTTACAAATATTTGTTGCTAACTTCAGGAATCATTTTACAAATTTATGAAAACCGATTTTCTAAAATAAGTAAAAAAAAATTTACTAATTTTAAAAAAGTGGATATTGAAGGAAATGTTATTTCTATCTCTTTTTTCCACCTTATCTAATCTATACATACAAACTTAAATTACTTTAAAATGTTACATAGGTTGAAAAAAGGGATCGGAAGTGAATATACTTTTCCCAACCGACTCATGTCCAAAAATAGAACATCCACTTGAAAAATAGAACATCCCTTAAAATAGAACATTCCTTAAAACTATTAAAATTTTTACATTGAAATCCAAAAACTTTACTAAAAATATAACAGAAATTAAAAAATTAAAACAAAATGATAAATTCGTTTGTTTTTACTATTTTGATTTTGTTTATTTTTTTGTTTGTCTAAAATATTTTTGGAAAAAAAATGTTCAATAAAAAATATAAATTTGTATATTCGAATTTGTAAGGCAATTTCAAAAGAAAGCAGCTTTAAAGTGTAACAAGTGTATCTAAAAATAATTGAGTTAATTTGTGCATTTAAATAATTTTTGATTATAAATTAAAATTTTGCTATATTTTACAATTTATTGAGTTTACAGCAATTTACTAAAATTTAGTAGCGCTTACCAATTTTGAATACTTATTTGATTGTACTAATATTAATAATATTTAGTACATTTTTCTGCTGAGTTAAGCAAACCGATTTAAAATTTCATTTTACAAAAAGTTTACTAAAATTTAGTAGCGGCTAATTTCTTTGTACTACACGTAACTGAGCCCAAATTAGCAAAATTTTCCGTAATAACAACAAAATTTTCAGTTACCATTGCAAACTTTTTGGTGAGTGATTAATCAATGAAGTCAGATCCTTAAATCATTATCGTTAATTCAAACAATGGTAATTAAATTTATATTATAACAATTGTTATCAATGTAATGGTAATGAAATCATCAATATATATATGTAATATTCGCATTAAAAAGTTAGAAAAAGTGATTTTAAAACAAGTATGTGGGAAGAACATAAATTCATTTTATGTTTTTGAGTTCTTTTGCATATTGGTTCAATAGAAAATACTAGTTAATTTCGTTTTATCGGTAAGACCTATCTAATGGGACGATGCAATATTTTAAAGTTTAAACGGGAGGTGTCACACCCCCTTTTGCAAGTGTGTTAATTAATCAAACCAGTGACAAAGCCAACAAAGTTTGGCAGAACCGCAAACACCGCCAGAGTTTTGGAACATCGCTACTATCATCCTACCATCATAATCTACAAAGCTGGCAATGTGAATTCGGTATACTTTATGATCCCAGTTTATATTTCTGATAATCATTGAGACAAAGGTAGAGGCGCTTAAAGCTTGGATTATACATACTTAGATTCATTCAAAGAAGTATTCTTTATTTTTTTATGCTTACGTATGTAATACAAATTGTTGTGCTCGTAAAATGAACAAGCTACTTGGTGCTACTGTTTTAATAATGTCTACATGCATACATTCATATCTCAATCAATGTTGCAACATTTTCTGCTGCTACTGCTGCAGACGTTGTTGCTTCTGATTCCGCTAAAGCTTCATCTTCATCCTGCAGATATCACCTCACCTTCACGACCTTGCTTTCTTTGTAAACAGTAGTTACAATAGTTTAAGTTTGTGGTGTCAGTGTTGGTGTGTTTCTTTTTTCCCGTTTAGTTGGTGGCCAGTTGTGTTTGTAGTACTCTTTAATTTCTGTACTTGTTTGTATGTAGGATTCACATAAAAGTGTCTGTTAGTTTTATACTTTTACTTTAACCATCTGTAGATGTTGTTGTTATTTTTGTTGCTGCCTTCAAGTCTACTGGAGTGTTCATTGTGGCTCGTGCCTTTAAACAGCATTTGTTATTTTACAATTTGTTAACAATGGCAATAAATCCATTTGTAGTTAATGTAATTTACCATATTCCATGAAGAGTTGTCATTTGTTTATTCATTGCAGTTAGACAGAGTTTTTTTACAAATAAAAAACATACGTTTTCTATTGAATTTAGTATATATTATATATATATACATTTGGTTTTTATTTTTTTGATAACAAATATTTTAATAAAATTTCAAAATTTTGGTAAAAGATCTAGTTACAATATTTTGTATTATAAACTCTCGCAGGAATAACTGATTTGTGCAAATAGCTGAATTTGTTTATCCCATAGATAGGTTGTGTTACCAAAATGTGACAACCGATAACTTGTTGAGAAAACATGAAACATGACTGTTATTAAATAATTTCGTTTGACTCAACTAAAATTCTGTGTGACAATTAAAAAATTCGGTTACTGCAACCGAACCATTCGATTGGTAATTAATTTGATTGCCAACTCGTATCTTTTTTCCGGTTGCACATTAGAAAATTTTCGTCGAAAATTTTTGATTTTTGCAACCTCACTTGTTTTACAGGAGCCACTGTTCGACGTAGGGCTTGTAGAAACCCCATATAGCTCTACACTCACCAAAAAAAGTCTGTAATAGCAACTGAAAATTTTGCTGTTATTACGGGAAATTCTGCTAATTTGAGCCCAGCGGTATTTTTTGCTAATCTTAGCAAGACATGTCTGCTGACGTGTAGTACAATGAAATTAGTAGAAAAATTAGTAGCCGCTACTAAATTTTAGTAGACTTTTTCTAAAGTGGAATTTAAAATCTGTTTGCTAAAATCAGCAAAAAAAATTACTAAATATTATTAATATTAGTAAAAAGCTTTGAATATATTTTTCTTATCGAGCATCAAAAATTTTGATTATATTTTTTAAAAAACGAATAAATCATTTTATTTTAATTTGGTAATTTCTGTTTTGAAAAATATTTAGGTCAACTTTTTTTTTTACTTTTAAGGTTAAATTTTAATTGTTTTTAGGGCGGATTTTTAGAACTAAAAAACCTTTTTAGTCCTATTTTAAGTGGATGTCCTCTTTTTAGACATAAGTCGGTATCTTCACTTCCGATCCCTTTTTTAATATATGTAAAAATCAGTACAAAAATAGTACAGTGAGATTGAAAAACGTTTACAAATTTTTCTACTAACTTTTTTTCTGAGTGTAATATAGATTTAAAAAAAAATTTAAAACTCAATATTAAGATTATTTTTTTATATTACGCATTGAAATTTTTATATTAAATTGCGGCAACCTCGGAATTGTAATTTAAATTTTATATTTGTGGTTGTAGTTAACTTTTATACCATCATCTCGTTTTTACTGCGCTGTTTTACCTATCCGCATAAAGGGTAATCCAAATAAAGGCATCTTGGTTTTATGTTATTTTGGCACTGATAGCTTTTGTCCGTTCGAAATATTGACTATCAGTCAGTATCATACCTAAATAAGTCGTTTTACACTTGAACAACGTTGGAAAATATTGCAAATATTACTGTTCCTTTTCTAGAACCAGTTCGAAAACAATTAGTTCTAGTTTAAAGGAAAATAACCATACAAAAAGAACCCGTTTTATAACACAACATCTTTAGATATTACCTTTTTGCTAGGGAGTTTTTAGTAAAACTTCGTACAAATTTTAAATGCTCGAAATTTGGTCAGCTCGATTACATATATTTTTTACTATACTACAAGTAATTAATAAAAAGTATATGATAACTAACTGATCTATATATATATATATATATATATATATATATATATATATTTATATTATCTAATTATTATTTTTATATATTTTAAGCTGTTAGCGAACCACATGTGTTGATAATTGTGGGGAAATTGTTCAAACTTAATTGGTAATTTATTAAAGCCATTCTGGCACAGGCACCAGGAGCGGGATTTCCGTTAATAGCGGTTGTTATGTCGGTATCAATTGCAGTCATTGTTGTAATTAACTTATCCATTTGTCTTTTCATATTATTAACACATGCAGCCAACGGTACCTTTTGGGCATCTTGTTCTTCGTCGTATGCAGCATTATTGCAATCATTGTCATTAACATCAATAATTCTGTCAGTGAGTTTTGTAAGATCTTCAGTGTCGTCAAGTAGAACATACAGGCTTTCGGCTACTTGTTTGCCGCACATTTTTTGTATTTGATAAATAACATCAGCAGCAGCATCCTCTAAATTGTACACAGCACTAGTCATACAATTAACACCGACTAATTTTGAAGTTGACTTTCCAATATCATCGGTAAATGTACCCATATTAAGTGTACATAATGCTGTGGCGAGAATAGTGGAGAGTATCAATAAAGAAATTTTTGTATTCATGGTTATTACTTTAGGTTTGAATGTTTAAGAAAAACTGATGCATATTTTAATTATTTCTTGAATTTATATAGAAAAATATTTGTAAAACTTATCTCATATTTTTGAAATGTTACAAAATAAAGTTTAAACAATAATAATGTTGATAGTTTAATTAAATATTTAAAAACACAGAACAATAATTAAATTTCAATACAAATATTTGTATTAAAATTAACAATTAAAGTTTTGAAGCACTTGCAATTGAATTAATTAGAAAAACTGTTGGCTACTTTTTTCCAGAGTATCTAGAAAATAAAAATACACTTGTTGTAATTAACAATTTCTAATTAATAACCCTAGTAAAAACTTTTTTATATAATACATTATTTTATTATACTAATATATATTCGTATGTATATATGTGTACATATAGAACCGGACGTAATTATAAAGCTCATATTTTAAATATTTTGTATCCAAAACATTACTCTGTGAAATTTAACATCTTACTCTTAGTTAAATTTAACTTTACACACATAATACAATTTAAACCTTCTAATGCCCAAGGCCGCCAAAAGCGGTCTTTAAATCTTAACCATTATTTGCGTGATTTTTGTTGTAATTATCACTGTGATGTAATTCATGCTGTAAATTATGGGAGGAAATATTAAAAATAAAATCCTAGTATAAATAGACAATATAAATAATTAAAAAATGATGGCTCAGTACTTTATAAATAAAAATTAAATATCAGACACTAAACACTAAAAACAAACCTTTTTTTCAACACAAAGAAAATAGATTCATTGTGACAACCAAATTTCTTGCCAACTGAATAATTTGGTTGCATCAAGTGAGTTATTTAGTTGTTGCAACCAATTGTATTCCCAATGTAATTCAAAGATATGGTTTCACCACAAACATATATTTGGATTTAACCAAACTATTCTGTTGGCAAGAAGTTCGGTTGTCACAATGAATCTGTTTTCACTGTGTACTCATCGCTTTTATATTCCAAACAAATTTAGATTAGCTTTCTAACCACAACAAACAGCGAAGCGGCAAGTTAATTGATAGTAGTGCTCTTTTTTGGCAGATGTGCTCCAATTTACTCAGTAGTCATGTAAAATGATGCCAGCAACAACCAATATACTGCTTGTTTGCATTTTTTGTCATAAATATTGTGATGGAAATTCCCATCATCATGCAGAAGTAATCAATAAGTTTTATCTAAATAGCAAGTTTTTACTAAAACAGTTGAACTTTATCGATAGAAAACATAATTAGCTACTTTACTTTCCTTCAACCGTTTTTTGAACTACGAACGATTTTAAATCCAGAAGGATGTAGTCAAAATTTTGTAAATATAAATAATTAACTTTTTAGAATAATCAAAACTATTTAAAAAATCGAAAAAATGTATATACTCTTCGGCATACTTTATGGATAATAAAAAAGCTTGTATGGAGTCCCTACTTGTAAAATGAGTTATTATTTTTGCTCCTAGACTCAAATGATTAGTCAAAAAGTAGATAACTAATATTTTTAAAATTAAACTCAGCTGATACACTCAAAGTACGTAGTAACAAGAATTAATTTCGTCAAAATTATTTGATTTTTATGCCTGGTTTTCATTATGTCATATGAACTGACAACAAAAACTGACTCAAATGAATTCTCGTCATTTTGTGTCAAATGCGTTTTCATTACATTTTAAAAACTGACAATAAGTCGATGGTGTCAGTTGACTGACACGCCGTTTTCATTACAAAGGTCAAATGGAATGTGTAAACTTTTGGCGAGCGAACAGCTGATTAGAAAATGTTAATTTGTGTTCAATAAAAAGTGGAAAAAATTTTAAAATGATAAAAAAGAAACAAATGGCTATAGCTAGTGCGGCGTTTTGTGTTATTACATTACCATTTCTTTCTTTATTTAAAAAATTACCATTGAAATTTATTTTTCCAGCAAAAAAAAATGAAAAAAATAACAGCTTTGCGATCGCCAAACAAAAAAAAATTGACAACTTGTTGTCAATTTTATTTTAGATAAAAAATGCTGCCATATCTGCTGACAAACTGAAATTTGACGTTTTCACTAGTCTGTTATTTTAGACGGCAGTTCGTGTTATGCACACTGCAAACTCAGTTGACAACATATGACAACCCGTTTTCATACATTTGCCAATAATTTGGACAAATTGACATTAAAAATGGCATAGTGAAAACCAAGCATTAGTGTTTATTTCTCTAAATATCGCGAATGGAATAATTTTACATGTACATTTTCTTTTAAGACAATAAAATTCGTGATTCCATTTGTATTATTTTTTTTTTAATTAAAAATCTGAAATTCCAATACCACATAAAGTCAAAAGCTCAAAATTTCAGATTTATGAGATTATTTTTATATCAAAACATATGTATTTAAAATTTAAAATATTTAATTATATGAATTACATATTACACAAACATAGTGTTTATTGGGATTTTAGTGAACTTTCGAATGGCATAAAACATACTTTTTTTAACAAGTTTTGTGACGCACGCTACAAAAAATGGAAGTGACATTAAAAGTTGAAGTATGCTTTAGTAATTTTTTGTGAACTTTCCATAATAAAGCACACAAAATCTAATACCTAAAATAAAGATGAATATAAGAGAAATCTAAAATAACTTATTTGCAGACAAAAAGTTTTATCGTTTTTAAGTAAAAGCCGTTAACTCTTTGTGAAACACAATTAAATTTATTTCAACCAAAAAATTTATTTTTTTTTTTAATAACATTTTGGAATACAAATTTTTATCATTTTTAACCAACCAACTCAAAGCAAGTGCTGTGTAGCCTTTAGAAAATACAATAGACAATTTTTGTTCTAATTCCTTGAAATTTCTAAATCATGTAAATTATATGTTCATGTATTTCAAGACAAGGTTGCATTTGTTTTCGATTTCATAAAAGAAAATTGGTATTTTGACTCTTTGGAAATTCTGCGAATAAATCGGTTCCCAACTAAATTTATTCTAAAACAAATTTCATAGAACCAGAAGCCGTTTACTTGAACAAGCTTCAGAAGTGGTAGGAATATCTGGTTGCTTTTGAAACAATTTCAAACAAAAAATATTGGTGTAAAAACCGACAGAAAAAGAGATTATACGAGTATATAATAAATGCTAAAGCCTCCAGAATAGGCAATAAATCAAAAACGTTGCTAAGTATTTTTCTAAAAAGCTCCACGACGTTAGTGTTTTTTTATTTATTTATATTAACATTTTATGTACATTTATAATTCAGTATTATTTGGGCCCTAGCGCCAAAAACAACATTGTTTTCAATTGTAAAATACAAAAATTGTTTAGAACTTAAAAAATTTGATTTGTCAAAAAATTTTAAAGAGTAAGTGGAACCCATAAAAGAAATCGTTACAATTTACTAGGTAAGGCCCTGTCTGCAATATGCGTATTTAAAAGTTTTATAGACTCCGAAAATTTCTGCGCTTTTTTAAAAGAAAATCTCTTTAACTTTAAAGCCCAAACCAGAAAATTAAAGTGGCAGCGACAGTTCTGTCAAACTTTGTAAATTTCGCAAAATCAATACAATATTTTTAAGAATTATTTATTGAATAGTGTCTTAAGGCAGCTCTGAGGGTCAATTCTAGTTCTGTGATAATGTGAAGTGAAAAAAAAACTTTTCATTTTCGTTTTCATAAGCACTTTTCACTCGAACTTTTCACAAATATATAAATTGCGATTCTCGTATGTATTATGAAAAAAATGTTTCATTCGCACTGTACCCATGAAACTTTTGTAACTGTGTTATCCAAAATTTAAAGCAAATGTCAAAACAGAGAAAAACGTAAACAAAAGTGAATTAGTTCGTAAAATGTATTTTAAATAATTATATAAAAATGTCTGGATTAATTGTATTATTGCATATTACTCAGAGAATTCCGGATGAACAAAGGTAAGACAATGATGTTACAAGCATTTAATTGCAGTAAATAATTTAATAATTTATAGGAATTTTTTGAGAGTGCTGAGATGCATACTTCGTGATGACCATAATCCATTCGAGATGACAACCGACAAGCACTTCATGGATTTATATCGGCTTACTTTAAGTGAACTATATTTGGTGCGCGTATGAAGTCTAATATTAATTAAAGAAAAAACATTTCATAAAGAACATAAATAAACTATAAATAAATATGTCATACTTTTACCATTTTTCACTGTCCTTTTGGGTCCCACTAAAACTGTTAAGGCTCGCCGCTAATTCGTTACACTTTTCGTCTCTAAATTTGGCACCATCTGAAGTTACAAATCTGTAAATATGGGATTAATAAAAGTGTGATTATGGTAATTAAACTACTTACTTATCGTTTGCAATGTCCACATGCTTTTCTTAATATTTAATTAAATACTCCTTTTGGCTTTCGCTGGCAGGCTTTCCTCTTACAATCTTCTCCATGTTTATTTCACTTATAAATAGTCTGTGTTAACAATTTTTTCATATGAAAATATTTTGACAGTTGTTTTCACTGTTACACAAAACAAGAATCGCCAGTGCTGTGCAATCGTGAAAAAATCTTGTTTCGTTTCCCTTTTTTTTTCATATGAAAACGTTTTGATATTTCTTTACATTTTTTCAGAGAACGCGAATCAAAAGTACTATGAAAACGTGAAAAAACTTTTCATTTCACCGTTTCACAAATCGAGAATTGACCCTCTGGTTTATTTAGACAATTTTCTACAATAATTTCTCAGCTGAAAAACACTGTATACACTGCATTTTTCTGTTTAAGAGTTTACTTGAGCACTCTGTGTCCTTACTGGTGAAATATATAAAGGGTGTCCCAAGAAGAACGCAATTTTTAAATTTTAAATAAAACACAGATATTTTAAAAAAAATCGTGAAACTTTATTATATCGTTAAGTAGACAGAATGAGGTTATGTATGGAACAATATATCATGCAGATGGCCGCCGCGGCTTTGCTGGCATGCACGCGATCTTTTAATGAAATTTTCAATGACCGTTTTGCATGAATGCTGCGGTATTTCATTAATGCAGCGTCCAATTTCCTCTTTTAAGGCTTGAGTCGTCGTCGGCTTATTCGCGTAAACCATCGACTTCAAAAAACCCCAAAGAAAAAAATCTAATGGTGTTAAATCGCACGATCTAGGCGGCCAATTCTTATCTCCAAAACGCGAAATAACACGACCGGGAAATGACTGATGCAGCAATTGAATTGTTTCTCTGGCTGTATGACATGTGGCGCCGTCTTGTTGGAACCACATGCCCTCCACATTCTTTTCTTCAATTCTAGGCAAGAAAAAACTGGTTATCATTTCACGATACCGAACACCATTGACTGTTTGCGCTTGACCTGCCTCATTTTCATAAAAAGAAGGTCCAATGATTCCTCCAGCCCAAAAACCACACCACACAGTGACGCGTTGAGGATGCATTTGCTTCTCATGAATCACTCGAGGATTTTCCTCACCCCAAATGCGACAATTCTGCCTATTGACGAAGCCATCAAAATGAAAATGGGCCTCGTCACTGAAGATGATTTTATCGGCAAAGTCAGCATTTTCATGTTGTCTCTCCAATACCCAATTAACGAACTCCCTTCGCTGTCCATGGTCAGCTGGCTTCAGTTCCTGAGTCAATTGAACTTTGTATGCATGAAGATGCAAATCTTTCGTCAAAATTCGCTGCAAAGTGGATTTGGAGACACCAATTTGCTGAGCTCGGTGTCGAATTGAGGTGGATGGAGTTTGAGCGACATCATCACGTACAGCTGCGACATTTTCGGTCGATCGACCTGGTCGATGGCGCGTTGTTGTCTTTACATCACTAACAGACCCAGTTTCGGCAAATTTATCCATTAATCTCTTTACAGTCGACTCTTTTGGAGCATTATTGTGACCCCAAATTTATCGCAATTTGCGAACTGTAGCCGCAAAACTTTCACCATTTTGGTAAAACAATTTCACAATGAGAATGCGTTGTTCATTCGTGTAGCGCTCCATTTTTACTAACCTCGTACCTTCTACTAGCAAACAATAACAATTGTTCAAATGTCAAACAATGACACTTCGAATGTTGCCAGATTTAAAAATTGCGTTCTTCTTGGGACACCCTTTACTTTTATTTTGCATATAACGATTAATCGATTACTCGCCAATTTTTGCGATTAATTGACCAGAATAACTGATTAATCAATTCTTGACATTTTTCGAATAATGTGGCAGGGTCGAATAATTGGAAACACTATTTTTAATGCTACAAAAGTTAATATGATAATTTTTTTTTAACAGTAGAACATTAATTTTTGAATTTATTTAAAGCAGTATAAAAAATTTATTTAAAATTATAGACGACTTGCAAAAAACAATTTCAATCTACTCACAACATAAAAAAAAATTTTATTTTCCGTGACGCACGCATGGACCTAACATTTTATACCTAATTTCAATCTTTCCGAAATAGTAAAAACTAATTTTTTTAGTAAAATTGAAGAGAATCGAATAAATAAAAGTATGGCCTTCGATCGGACCATATATGTTAGCACTAAGGTAATTTTATGAACACCTAAAAAATGTTAATTTTTTGTATAACATTAAGATATCTGCGGTAGGGTAGGATTTGGTAATAATTTTTGTATTAATGATCATCCAAATACATTTTATTTTTATATTTACAATATTAGATATCTAGTCTGATGTTCCATTAAAAAAATTAAGTTGTATAGATTTTAAAAATTTTTGGTTGGTGGACTGTTTCTGGGATTCGTCATATATTACATATTAATACCCTTTCACGTTTATTTTTTGAGTATACTGATTTTTTAATAAAATATGTCAATGATTTTGTGTATTTCATTTGCCAACTTTAAAATTGTATTAAACTTCTTATCCACATACTACACTCATTCCATCGTTAACCTTTGATTTTAGGTTTTTTTTTCGAATTTTATTCCATACTAACTTAAGTAGATATGACTAATCACATAAATCGATCACAGCTGATTAATCACATTTAGTCACACATGATGTATATATTGATCACAGCTGACTAATCACATTTAATCACACCTGATCAGACTCTAATCCAGGGAGGGTGAGGGTGATATATTCCCCTCAAAACGATTTAAAATAAATAAAAAATTAATACAAGTCTGTTGAGTAGACTTTGCGACGTAAAATGTTTTTAAATTAATTTTGCTATTTGAAATGTTAAGTGCCATCTTAATGGTACTAGTTACAACTCTTAATGAGACTAAGATTTGGTTTGGGAATGCCTTAATCTCTTACTGGATCTCTTATGGATACAAAATGTAATTATAAATATATCTAACACCAAAAGGCCTTATGCTCCTTGTAGGAACTAAGGGAACTTATATATATATATATATATATATATATATATATATATATATATATATATATACATAACACGAAATGAAGAAGCTTTATGAAAATGAGCACATGTGTTTCAGTAAATACTCCTCCATTTCCAATTGAATTCTAGAGAATACAAGTTGTAACTGAGAATTCCCAATTGAAATTCAGAACAGCCCAATTATAATTTAAAAAAGAATGTAATTAAAAATTCCTAATTGAAATTCAGAAAATTCCTATTGAAAATTCCTAACTGAAATTCAGAAATAAGACTTCATTTAAGACTTTAATTCTTTGAATTTAGCCATCGTCAAAACACTTTTGTGAGCAGGTGCATTATCTTGATGAAAAATTATGTTTTTCTTCTTTAAACCAGGTCTTTTCTCACAATCCAAAAGGCTGCAATAATATTCAGAGTTGAATGTTATACCTTTCAATCAATCAACAAAATTCCTTTTGCATTCCAAAAAACTGATGCCATAACCTTCTTTGCTGATCGTTGTGACTTCACCTGCTTTGGAGCTGAACAACCAGCTTCAGTCCACTGTAAACGTTCTTGTTCCAATTTAGGATCATGGTGGTAGATCCAAGTCTCACCCATAGTTATAAGACGACGCAAGAAGTCGGTTTTATTCGGGTTAAAACGCTCCAAATTACGCTGAGAAATTTGTTTTCGATCCAGTTTTTGTTGAATTGTTAATGTGTGCGGCACTAACTTTCCAAACAGTTTTTTCATACGTAATTCTTCATGAAAAATATGGAGTACTCGTTCGTCTGAGATGCATATGGCATTAGCAATTTCACTCTTAGTCAAACTTGGATCTTCACTAACCATACTATGTAACTGCTCAATGATTTCTGCTGTGGTTGCAGTTTTTGGTCGTCCTTCGCGTGGATCGTCTTCGAGGCTGGTACGACCACGTTTAAATTTACCAGCCCAAAATTCAACGGTGCGATTTGAAGGTGAGGACTCCTTATACACTTCTAACAATTGTTCATAAATTTCCTTTGCTTTTAAACCCTTCAAAACAAAGAATCTAATGACTGCACGATATTCAATTTTTTCCATATTAAAAAAAATCAATGACACGTCAACTTCAAATGGTTTGTAAACAAAGAAAGAATTGACAGAATGACTTGCAAATTTGCATGTGTTCTCAGGACTCTTATACCAACTTGAGGGAAAAAAAGTTTGGAGCTAGCAGTGCCATCTCTTGGTGAGCGCAGGAACTTTTCAACCAATCTGTATATATGATTACAAGTTAAGCTTCTTTTTCATCCTCCAGGGCTAAGTTTACGAAATTTAAACATTTTTAATCAAAATTTTATACCCTCTTTTATGACCTCTGAAATTAAATTGAATCTTCATTTTAAAGTTTTTTTTGGTTTGAGGAATAGACGAATATTGCCTTTTAGTAAGATTGTTAAGTCTTTTACAGGTGTATATTTTTATGAAATTTGCCTTTTGAATTGCTCTTTTAATATCTAAAATCAAATTTATAAACTTATCTTCAGAAACTTTATATTAATAAATAATGGAGTTCATCTTGTTTGGTCATCATGGAGAATATGTAGATAGAAAATTTTTTCTAATCTCAATCTACTTATATGAGTTATCTTATTTTAAGTTAACTCTATGTCGAAGATAATAAAGATCTTAGTTCACATATATTAAATATTTAATTTTAAAAAGACACTTCGGCAAAACAGTAATTGATCTCAAAAAACTAGAATAGCCTGTGAAGGAATAGTCGAATTCACATAAATAATAAAAACTCTCTATATTTCTCTTCTTAAATAAACCGGTATTAACAAGCAGCTCGATTTAGGATAATTTTATATTTTATCTCGTTTTAACCAGGGAGGCATATAAACTAAGTAGGTGACAATTGCTATTAATATCTAAGTTCGCCATTTCTCAACGAAAATTATGTAAGCCATAAATGTCGAACAAAACTTTTGTATTTTCTTTTAGAAGTTTGTAAATATTTTGGTGCTAAAATTGTTTAAATCGTTCCATAGCCTTATTTAAATGAAAATCATATTTTCCCCTTCAATGTTTAGGACTAGGCACCTCTTCCAAATGTCCGATTATTCTAATTTTTTTGTGAAACGTCGTTTAACAACTAAATGAACATTTCTAGGGGCGCACTTAAAAAAGTTTGTAAGTTAAAATAACTGAAAATATCATTTAAAAGAAATGATATTTCATTTAAAAACCGGTCTACTCAATTTTCATTTAAATTAAATGACATTTATTATTTATTTTTAAACGTTGATTAATCAACTGGCACATCCGTAAGAAACAACTGATATAATCAGTTAAAATAAATGTCAAAATTTTACCTACCAATCCTTAAAAAATAAATGTTTTTTTTTCATTTATTTGAAATTATTTCCGTTTTTGTATTTTTTTGTTTTTTTTAATATACTTGAAGCTATAAAGACTTTTTGTATGAATGTGTTTGTATATGTATGTGTGTGTGTATGAAGTTCTTGTAATTTGTATTGAAAAATTTTATATATATACAACCAATTTAAATAAAAAAACAAATCGAATTTTTTTGAATATTTTTTTTGAAACAGAAAGCAAACAAAATTTAAATTTGTAATAACTATTACGGGCACAAACAAATCACAAGTTTCCGTTTTGTGGGTAAATTTTTATTAAATTTCAAACAAATGAAAAAAATAAATAAAACTGAAAAAAATGGTAAATGATAGTAAATTATTTCGAATAAATGTATAAAAAGTTAATATAGATATTTCTTTGAAAAATTAATGTATGTTCCTTTATTTTTAATTGGAACAGAAAACTTTTTTATTAAACTACAAACAGTTAATAATATTCTGAGTGCGGGAATGGTGAATCGCTTATATTTTTTTGTTTAGAACTGTTGGATAATATGGTTAACATAATACATATATATCTAAAGAATTCATCTAAGGTTTTTAACGAATCACTAAAATTTTATTTCTACGAAAATTTTCTTTTCATTAATTAATACACTCACCAAAAAGTCTGTAATGTTATTACGGGAAATTTTGCTAATTTGAGGCCAGGGGTATCTTTTGCTAATCTTAGCAAATTCTTAGCTAATTCTCAGAAAAAAGATTTGTAGTCCCATCCGAAGTTTGTAATAAAAAACTTTATAACTTTATGCCCGAAGATTATTGTGGAGATCAATTCTGATTTATATCAATTTATTCAGCTTCAGTAATACCATCTGCTTATTCAATAACTAATTGATATTCAGCAGACTTTTTTCACTTCTAATTGTAAAAAAATTTAACGAGCATGTTAAAACATACATATTCATGTTTTAATACCAAATAATTGGCAAAAATTATCGAACAAACACATTTAATTGTTGCATAAAAGGAAGAAGTGAAGTAGAATGTACAAATACCAGAGATACATAAAAAAACCTAACCAAATAAACTAACTAACGCTTTAGCTAAACTAAAGAAACAAACTGAACCTACCAAACCAAACTATTTCTATATACGAGAGTTGTTTGATAAATATAAGCCAAAGGTGACAAAGCTATACAAAATCAGCATCATGAAAAAATATTTAAATTTGTTTGGATTCATTGGGAATTCTCAAAGTATTCTAGCAAACCTACCAAGTAATGGAAAATATAATATTAAATTATAAGATCTGTGCAATTAATTATTAAATTATAAATATTTAAATTATAAGATCTGTGCAATAAATGTAGTCTTTAAACTTGCATAAAATCGTACTTCCTCATTGTAAGTATTTATATAATACGATACAAAAATCTTATTATTTGTATCGTTCTTAATCAGTTTTTTCTAAGCACAATGTCAGCAACACAATATTTTAAAGCTCACCAAAAAAGTCTGTAATGGCAACTGAAAATTTTGCTCAACGGAATTTTTTGATAATCTTAGCAACACATGTCTGCATGTTACAATGAAATTAGTAGAAAAAATTAGTAGCCGCTACTAAATTTTAGTAAACTTTTTAAAGTGGAATTTAAAATCGGTTTGCTTAAATCAGCAAAAAAATTTACTAAATATTTATAAATTTGTTTAATTTGTTAATTTTTGTTTTGAAAAATATTTTTTGGATTTTAAGATAAAATTTTAATTGTTTAAGGGCTAATTTTTAGAACTTTTTAGTGCAAATTTAAGTGAATGTTCTATTTTTGGATATGAGTCAGTTGTGATCCGTTTTTTCAACCTACGTAAGATATTTAGGCAATTTAAATCTGTAAGTATAAGTTTTAATTAACAAAAATAAAATTTCTTTCAATATCCACTTTTTAAAATTAGTATTTTTTTTGCTATTTTTAGCAAATTGGGTTTTAAAAATTTGTAAAATGATTTCTGAAATTAGCATCAAAAATTTGTCAATATTCTGTAAAAATTCTTTAGTTTGTAAAATGTATTTAGCAAAAAAAATTACTAAATAATATTTTTTTTACTAAAAATCAGTACATGAATAGTAACGTGGGATTGAAAACTGTTTAAAAATGTTTATACAATTTTTTTTGTCTGAGTGCAACGCATTATTTCATAACCTGAAAATAAGTAGTGATATATCATAATATTTGTAATATATTACTTTAGGTTACAAAGGAAAGCAAAAAGAAATGATACCCTTTACCAGGTAATACCTTAAATAGGCCCAACCCTTTACCAATATTTTGCTGGGAAGCCCTTTTAACTGTGGTCAATTGTATTCAATCCTTTGGTCGAGGTGCCATAATTTGCAACATAAAAGTGCAGCATCTAGAAGCACTTCTAATTCAAAACTAAACCACTTAAAAACGAAATTTAAATCCAACCACTTCATACTCTAGATAATATTTCTATACATGATACGTCGACAGGACAAATTAACTAGACAAATTAACTAGACTCAATTGCTTTACAAATTATTTTGATAGTAGTGTAGATGATTTATTTCGCTCTTTTAATCTGCTTTTGAAACTTCATCAGATTTTGAGGACTTGATTTTGATGATTTGGTCTCTGAGGTGGAGTTCTCTTTTCTCAAATCTTTATCAGAAATTATCAATCAACCTTCGTAATACTACTAAATAAAATGCATTTATCCAACATAACTTAAGTTAGAATTTCCTAAGAACTCCTAATTATAAAAACATTGAACAAGTTGTTAAACTTAAGAATAATTATGAACGTATGTTGCAAACCATAACAAGATACAATTTAGCTCATCTTTAACGAAAAAAAAACTCAAAAAGAAAAACATTTTGTTAAACCAACAAACCAACTGAAAGTCGCACATTTAAGACTCATTAATGTGGCGACATTAGTAAAATAGGAAAAATTACCAATAGTTTTTTTTCATTTCATTTTCTTATTTTGTGTTGATGATTTACAGACAAATAGTTGTCTGCTAAAAAAATATATATCAACAACAAATATAAATGCAACTTCTTTTGTAGACAAAAAAGTCTACAATCTATAGATCAACACTAAGATGAGAATATGTTTGGTAAAATTACAAATGAAAGAAGAAAAAACGGAGCGTTTTCAGCATTTTTAGTTAATTTACCAAGAAAAACATTCTCAAATGCACATTTTTTACAAAGACTTCTTTTACTTTACTTACTGATGAAAAGGTTTTTTGTTTTGTGTATGCACGTAGTCAGTGATGTGCAACCTATTTGGATATTAGAATGTATATTGAAAAAATGTAAATGTACACACTCTATAAAACATCAAAATTGCAGGTAAATGTATTATTTTCTGCTTGTGGAAAAAAAACATGATTTAAAGAACATTCATTTAAAGTTCATCTTATCGAAAAACACATAAAAGAAACAAAAATCACAATTATGGCACCCAACATCAAATTATTATTATCTCCCCGTGATATGTATCGTGTAATATCTAGTTTACTTATTATTTTGCAAACATTTTAATTTAAGTGCAGTTTTTAAAAGTGTAGGAGCCTTTAATTGTCCGAAATAATTTCAGAAAACTACTCTGACAAATATCATGGATCAACGAATTTGTCCTATACCGTTGTAGAGTTTTGTTTATATATTAGTACTGTACTTCTTGACTAATATTAAGATTAGTTCTATATGACATTTTAGCCAGAGATTCTCTAATATGTCAGTCAGTGGCGAATCTAGGAGTAAGACGGAATATTTGGACATTCATACGGAGAGAGTCAAAAAAGGGGAGTCTCATCCACAAACCTGTTTGCCTAAAAGACTACTATTTAATATAACTTTTTTTCTATGAGGATGGATAAACACGCACACGCATAAGGCCATTTACACAGAATGTGTTTATAGACTGTGTGAGTCTACATTTTGCAGATTAAAAAAAAAATCAAAATAGCGAAACATTTTCAAATAAATCTATAATCATTTATTCTTAAGGAATTAGTAGGTAAATATTTAACATTTATTTTTAACTGATTAATCATTTAATTTTACTGATGTATCAGTTGTTTAAGCGCCAATAAATAATAGAAACCATTTGATTAAAATGAAAAGTAAGTAAAGTAAGTGTAATGATGAAGAAGGCATTTGGCGTTCTAATTTGAAGATGTTAAGAGTTAAATGTTGTCAAATTATGACCACCGATATGTTACATTAAACAATCTATATATTAAATTTACATGGAATTCTTTAAAACATTTAGCATTGTTCTTTAGGCAAAATGTAATGTTACATTTCTCTAGACGTCATATTTAAAAAAAAAAATATTCATAAAACGAAATATTTTTACCAACATATTTTTAGCAGTTTCTTATCTTTTTACAACTTTTTTACATTGCTCTAACGGTTTTAAATTAAAAAAAACATATCTTGGAAAATAGAAACCAATATTTATATATTTAACATTCAAAATACATTTCTAGCTTTATGAAACACTTTTTGTCATCAAAAGTCTTTTATTTCAAAAATTTCCCTTACGCCAACCTGCTAACTATTGAATATTAAAAACGGTGGCTACCCAACAAAATTATCGGATGCAAGGAACCGGTTGTGGAACAAATGGTTGAATGCAATCTGTTCTACTTAATGTTCAATCATCGATGTTTTTTGTTTGAGTTTGTCGCAAAGGCAGCAGATTCTTCTACGCGAAACTTAAACATATTTCTGTTCTTTGGAACGTATTCTGGATCATTTAGTTGTTTAATTGGTGAATTTTATATGAAATTTTTAAAAAAGGAATAGGTTGCGATAAGTTTTGAAAGAACACATAGTTGGTCTACGGTACCAGTTATAGAACAAATCCAAACATACATAATTTATGCTTATGATATTACATTTGAAATTCTGGCAACGCGTATAAAATGTCGAATGATTTCGTATAAAATTTTAATGTATTTTTTTCTTGTTTTCGTTTTACAAAAACAATAGGTTATTCTGGAGAACCAGTTCTGGAACATGTTCTACAACAAGTTTTGTTTATCGATTCTTTGGAACCATTAGTAGAACGGAGCAAGTTGCCAGAGAACTTGTTTTAGAACAAGTAGCAATAGCAACAGGTTATATAAATAATAATAATAACAGAAAAAAATCATTGATGATACACAGGGTTACACATAGGTACAACGACGTATTCGTTGCATAGGGATATAAGTACAATAGGGTATATTTTTATATTGAAAAGTAGATATTGATTTTAATTAATTTCTGATTCGCAAATGATTCGTAGAACGAAAAGGAATGGAACTTTAAGCACTGGAAATGAAATCGAAAAGAACGATAAAAGAAATTTGTGTTATCGGAGAGAGTTTATATGTTTATTCTCACATAAATTAGCCAAAACATAAAAAAGTCTCTCTTAGTCTATTTCACAAAAATGTATCCGTTGGGAACCCACCTGCAGCTTCCACAGGATGGTGAGCATTGCCGCGCTTTAAAAAATGTTTGTCCATTTTTAAGAAACACACAATTTTAAAAAATTAAATTTTTTTTAAATGGCCAGCATTCTGAAAACTGGAGAGATCCTAAGGAAACCAGGATTCAGCGCGACTACCGATATATTCTACTTTCTGTTTTGTAGTTTCCAACCGACATCTTAAAACCCTAAGGTTTGAGTTATTTCTATTAAAACCCTAAATACAGTTTTTAAAGATTTATTTTGTAATATTTGTAGTTATTATAAATTATAATTATTTTTAAATCCATACCCAGCAAAAATGAAGCTGCCAAAGAAGCAGCATCTTCTTTTTTAATGGTTTCATCGATGAATTTAACATAGCGTGTCTTAGGATGGAAGTATTCAAATACTAGCACTACTCATACTTTACTCTAAGGAAGCAATAATAATACAAAGATTAGGTATTCTGATGCATGAGTGAAAAATGTTCATATACTTTGTAGTGTTTAAACTTTGATGAAAATTTATTTCATAAAAATGCAGAAAAAATAAGTTTTTAGAAGCGAAATTTATGCATTGATATACAAATACTCTTAATCAAAACAAATAAATAATTCTGCATTAGTGAAAAAGCATTTTTAAAACATTTTTTAAAAATGTTAATGAAATTTTATACAAATTTAAAAATATTTTTGGATAATTTAAAAACTTGTTGTACAATTTGGAAACATTTTTAAAACAATTTTAAAATATTTTTGAACAATTTTAAATAATTTTTGCACAATTTTAAAACATTTTTGGGCAATTTGAAATTATTTTTACACAATTTTAAAATTATTTTGATAAATTCTGAATTAAAACTGGAAATGGTGTAGTGTTAAATAATAAACATAATGCAAGATTGCGTCTAGAGTATTTAAAAACCGAAACCGAAAACCGGTCAACCGGTTTCTTTTTCTTTTAAAACCGATCGATTTCGAATATTTTGTAAATTCGAAGAAAACCGAAAACCGGTCTTTTTTGTTCAGTTAACCGGTTCTTTTAATTACATCACCAACTGGGTTACTTGATCTCTTTTATTTTTCCCGAACACTTTTATAATCGTTTGTTTGGTTATGAAGATTTAGATATAAGTCTGATAGATTCCGATGAAGACTTAACTTTGCATATTCCAAATTCAAATAGTTTAATTTCTGATCTAAATAACACAATAAAAAAACATTATTCAAAATCCTAAAAAAGAGACTGTACAAAATCATTCATTATTATATGATGATTTCATATACATATCTTGATAAATGCGACAAAAGAACTGAAAAATTGGACAATTTATATAATTGTCTTTTGACTATTTGTCCATCTACTTGTTAGGAAAAGAGTATTTTCCACTTCTAGCTTTATTGAAATCAAACAAAAAAATCGTCTTAAAACGAAACATTTAAATTGCATATTATTTCTAAAATATTATTTTAGAAGTGAAAAATAGATTTTCTTTTTACATATTTAAAATGTAATATTAAAAAAACTTATTTAATGCCAAATGTTTTAAGCGTTCAAATTACTAACGTACCTAATTTTACCCAATTTACAAACTTATTGATCTCTATTCATTTGATAAGAATATAGTTTTATAATATTAATGGAATTTTATGAATTGTTGATCTGTTATTTTGTAAGTGAATAGTATAGTAGGATTTTTTTAAGATCATATCATATTCTGTTTTATAATATTAATTTTTAGGATATTATGTTACAAAATATTAAAACCAATAAATAAAATGTTGAAATAAAATACAATCAACAAATTAAATTTATTTATGTGCACGGCGCATGTTGCGGGGACGGTTTTTCGTTCCACAAATTACTATGAAGAAAAAATGTCTTCATAGTAACTTGTGGAACGAAAAAGCGTCCCCGCAACATGCACCGTGCACATATATATATATATATATATATATATATATATATATATATATATATATATATATTTATTCATTGCACATACTTTGAAGACATCTGTATATACAGCCAAAAAAGTCCCTATTATATGCGCTGTATCCAGTAAAATGTCTTCAGTGTAAACAGTAGAACAACGAAAAGTTTAAGGACAGTCCCCAAAGTAACAAAATGTCTTCATAGTAACTTGTGGAACGAAAACCCGTCCCCGCAACATGCGCTATGCACATATATAAATATATGTGTGCCCAGCGCATGTTGCGGGGACGGTTTTTCGTTCCACAAGTTACTATGAAGACATTTTGTTACTTTGGGGACTGTCCTTAAACTTTTAGTTAATCTACTGTAAACACTGAAGACATTTTACTGGATACAGCACATATATATCATATGTCTTCAAAGTATGCGCAATGAATATTTATATATATATATATATATATATATATATATGTGCACAGCACATATTGCGGGGACGGGTTTTCGTTCCACAAGTTACTATGAAGACATTTTGTTACTTTGGGGACTGTCCTTAAACTTTTCATTATTCTAGTGTTTACTCTGAAGACATTTTACTGGACACAGCGCATTTTATAGGGACTTTTTTGGCTGTATATACAGATGTCTTCAAAGTATGGGCAATGAATATATATATATATATATATATATATATATATATATATATATATATATATATTAAAAGAATGTAGTTTTTTATTTAAAAACAATTAGCAAATTATACAAGCAAAAACCGAAACCGGTTTTTTTAACATTCGATTGTTCGAAAAAAACCGAAACCGGTTTTTTCAAAAGGCCGGTTTTTTGAATACTCTTATTGCGTCGTCATAAATAAGGCATAAAAAAATGCAAATGACAGGCCACCTAGTTTCAAATAAAGGCTAAAAAAATCTGTTGTTCTTGATACTTCAAAACTTTTATAAAAATTGCAAAACTGCATAAATTGTAAACCTCATGAAATTTTAAACTAAAATTTCAATTTGAATAAATGCTTTAGCTTCAAAAAATATACGATATACTTAACTTATGCTTTAGAAGTAATGAAGAGTGATTTTTTAAGATATGCATCGGGTTTATATCCAAATCACTGCATTTGAAATATGAACACATGAATTCTTTTGGAAGTGCCGAATAACACCAAAAAACCATAAAATAATGTCAACTGAAGTTTAGGAAGCAATGAAAGAAGTTATAGTCACAGACTGACTACCATTTTTTTTGCTTGAAAAATAATGTATTTTGTCTTTTCATCAAGTTTATGCTTTAATTAAAATAAAACTCCTAAAGCCTTTAATATCTTGTTTTTTAGGTAATGTATATGTCGATGCCAGGACAAATTGTTTTGTAGTAATACTCCCAAATATTTTATTGTTTGAACTTCTTCTACTTCTTTACCATCTATAAATATTATGTTTTTGTTATTATTACGACTCGAATAAGGTCTGAATAAGTTTTGTTTTATCTGCATTTAAAACAAATTTATTTACATCATCTGCAAAAATATGAGCTGTACCAACATCTAAAATAAGAACGAAACTAATTCAGAACCTTGTGGTATCCCTCTTTTGAAACTAAGCATGGCTGAAGTAACGCCTATTTACTAAGAAGTACCCAAGCTAAAATAGAAATTGTAAGTTTTTTTTATATACGAGAACTATAGTTTATTTACTAAAAGAGTGTGATTCAATTATCAAAGGTCTTGGCAAAATCTATAAAATATGAACTTAGAAAACTATTCTTTATCATAGCTCTCGCGATTTTGTGATACTCACCATAACAGCTATCGTTCTGCAATCCTCCCTAAATCGAGACCGGTATCTGTTTAATATAACTTAATATAACTTACGCACTTTGGGAATCGGTATTTTTCGTGCTATTTTCCATGCATGTATTCATAATGTTGAACAGAAGCGATGAAAAAACTGAAAAAATATTCTTCAAAAATATCCCTTTGACTTTAATCCAAAGTACTACCTCACTTACACACCTAAATGAAAAATCAGTTGCAATGTTGTCACTAAATAATGATACCCAGCAAAAAAAAATGGTAGTCAGTCTGTGGCTATAACTTCTTTCATTGCTTCCTTAACTTCAGTTAATATTCTTTTATGATTTTTTGGTGTTATTCTAAAGAACTCCCAAAAGAATACATATGTTCATATTTCAAATGTTGTGATTGGGATACAAACCCAATGCATATCTTAAAAAATCCCTCTTCATTGCTTCCAAAGCATATTTTCAGAATACAAAGCATTTATTCAAAATATTGTAATGCAGTTTCGTTTCCCAGGGGGGGTAAACTCAGTGTGGGGGGTTCGTTAATTGTCTGCTTCCTTTAACTAGTGTTAAGACCGTCTCTGTAGATGTTGAGAACGGAGTCGGTTGTATAGACAAATTCCCCTTGCACTGTGGTAACACCTCTAATTAGGGTCGTCTCTGGGTTTGAAGTCTTCAGGTGACTCGCGAGAATAATTGGCAGGTGAGTCGGATTAAAGTGTCAATCAGGAAAAGGTTTGGGCTACGAGCACAATAAGCAGGTGAGTCGGGTTAGAGTGTGAATCGGCAAGAAAGATCGGGCTAAGGGTAACTCACGAGAATAATCAGCATTGAGTCGGGTTAGAGTGTAAATCAGGGAAAAGGTTCAGGCTACGATTAGTAAATACGACTAAGTAACTCACGAGAATCATAAGCAGTTGAGTCGGGTTAGAGTGTGAATCAGAAGAAAATAGAATATTGGCTATGGGCATCAGTAATTGTATTAGGTATATGAATAAGTAGGTTATTTGTAACGTCACGTTACAAAATTGTTTTCTGATCATTTAAAATCAAAAAATTTCAATCAGAAAATAGTTCTGATAAACTTTTATAATTTTTGTATTAAATAATTTTTTACAATTTTTAATAAAAGTTTTGCAAAATCAAGTTAACATATTTCTTTAACGTTTAATTAAAATAAGCTTAGCCTGTAATTTGCATTTTTTATTCTTAAATAGTTATGACGACACAATATGTGCATTTTTGCATTGTGTATTTTATTTATCACTACACCATTTCCAGTTTTAATTCAGAATTTACCAAAATAATTTTAAAATTGTGTAAAAATGTTTTAAAATTGTTCAGAATAATTTTTAAATTGTGTAAAATTATTTTAAATTGTTAAAAAAAAAGTTTTAAAATTGTACAAAAATATTGTCTAAAAATGTTTCAAAATTGTCAAATTAGTTTTTAAGTTATCCAAAAATATATTAAATTTTTCCAAAAATTTTTGAAAAATGTTTCAAAGTTGCCCAAAAATGTTTTTTCACTAATGCAGAATTATTTATTTGTTCTAAAAAAGAGTATTTCTATATCAATGCAAAAAGTTCGCATCTTTAAACTTATTTTTCTGCATTCTTATGAATTAAAATTTTATCAAAGCTTAATTATTTTTCATTCATGCATCAGAATGTCATCATTGTATTTTCATTGCTTCCTTAGAGTAAAGTATGAGTAATGGAAGTAGCTATATTTAAATCCTCCCACCTATGAAGGTGGAATGTTAAACCATCGATGAAACTATCAGAGAATAAGTGATGCCTTAGCCTTAGCAGTGATGCTTTTATTGCTTCTTTGGCAGCCTAATTTTTGCTGTGATACATATTCTTCCATTCCAGCAAAACTTTGGTAATGGGTGCGATAATCTCATGCGTTAGCTTGTAATAATAGCTCGTTACCTTTTTCATGATTTGCAAGTATAAAGTAATAAGTTACTAATTATTGATTACGTAATATATGATTTGTAAATGTAAAGTAATAATTGAAATATTTTTGAAAATCTATTTTTAGATACATTACTTTGTGTTTTTTTTTTTGTAAGCAAAAAAAGGGTAATGTATGTTTGTTTTGATAACACTAGCGAAAAAAACGAAGCGCAACAATTCATTTAAGCTTAAAGCAATCAAATACTATATGCTTCGATAGCTCAGTGGGCAGAGTTCTGGGCTGGCAACCACATTTCCCATCTTGACCACATTATTTTTAATTACAAATATTTTAAGTAAAATATTTGTAAACATTACTTTTTCCATTCTCGTAACCATATAAGTAACCCCTAACATTATCACCTCTAAAGTAATGGGTATATACATTACTTTGAGGCTCATCGCCTGTAAAATTCATCAATGAAATAAGGATAATAAGTAAATTTGTATGACAGTAAAAAAACTAATTTATTATTTGTTTCTTTTGCAAAACACTGTTGTTTGTAACTCTCATTAAGTTTGCATTTCAATTTACATAAATATTAAAAAAAATAAAAAAAAACTTCATCATGTTGATGAAACTCTTCATAAATATTGATGAAACATCTTTATAAATATCGATAAAGCATCTTCATAAATATTGATGACACTTCTTCTTCTTTATATATATTGATGAACATCGTTCATAAATATGAGGAAACTTATTCAAAAATTAAAGAAAGTTTATCAGATTTAAGAAATGTTACTTAAATATGAAGAAACGTGTCATAAATTTTCATTTTTATGAAATAGCTTTATCATATAAAGTGTTACATCGAACAAATATCTGTGAAGTTTTTGGCGAATCTATGAAGATTTTAATAAATATGAAGAAACTTATTCCCTTAAGCTGAAAGGCCATACCACGCGTTTTCGCGTCAACGCTTTGTACGCGTCAACGCTTTACTGAAATTCAAGTTACGTACGACGCTTTTTACGCTTCTGGTTTGATCAGCTTTAGCGTAAATTTGTTGAATAAAATAAATTTTAAATAAAGAACTTCGTGTTTTTTTACAGCTTTAGTTTTTAAAATAAAAATAACCTATCAAAACCAGCTGATCTGTTCATACGCTGCTTATGACGCTTAAAAAAGTAGAAAGTAGACCTACTTTACGCGTCATACGCGTCAAGGCATTCTACGCTTTGGTACTATGTAACTTGCAGCATACAATTACACTGATTCTACTTTTTTGACAACCGCGTATGACGCGAAGAAGCGCAGAATGCGTGGTCTGAACTTTCAGCTTTAGTGTTGAAGCTCTGAAACGTTTCAACCAGGGTTATTTCCAAACAGTAGTAATTCCTACAAAAACGTTTTTTCTGAACAAATCATACGGGTACACAAATATACCCAGCAAAATAAAATGGATGTTATTCTTTACGAATCTATTTTTCAGAACATCCAAAGAAGTTAATAGTGCAAATTTTTGGATTTGTAAGAAGTCATTTTAAACAACTTCCAAAATGTTGATATTAACCCCTACTAGTAAAAAAAAAAATTATTTAGTTGGTCCATAAATGGTTAGTTCCTGCAGTCATTAAATGCCTTATTGAAAACATATTTTGCATACCAGTGATATTCACTTTGTCCTGGTCGGAATAATAATTATTTGCGTTTTTAAAATCACATTTTTAACTTTAAAAAAAGCCACTCCCTATATTTATTTTGTAGTCCCGATATATTTAACAACTTCCGTAAACTAATGAAAAAGTCCATCTGCTCATCGATTTTTCATAGCACCGAAACAAACTACTTCCTCCCAATGACACGCCAATGTTAAAATCATTAATGATTCACCGAAATTTTCACAACTTCGTGCTCAGTAGATGTAGTGTTTATCTACTTCTTCCTCAGCTCTTATTTTGCTGGGTAACGACTATAAAATCCCAACAATTGAACTTTAAAAAAAAACAACTTTTGACTAATCTCTCTAGGATTCCCGATTGACCACCACGGCTTAACTTTTATATACATATATGAGGATGTGTAAAAAACATTTGTATGTGGTCACTAACAACTGAAAATCAAGTCGATCATTTATGGTATTTTATTTAGCGGCTAAAAATGTTGCAAATATACTTTTTAAAACATGTGTGTATGTATGGCTACTGTTTTAGCTACTTTTGTGTATATTTTTGTATGTATTTTATTTATTTATGACAATTTTTTCTGTACAATCGTCAATTTATGCTACAATTACGTTTTTTTATTTTGTGCTGCACATGTTTTCCTCTTTTCGTATGAAGAAAACATAGTTATAACAACTGCTATATGATGATGATCATAATCATGTGGCTGATGACGATGATGATGTATTCGTGATGTAATGTCGTCGAGAGTGGCCAAAGTCATGTTTCAAAGTCAAAGCCAAGTTCCATATTCATCAGTTGCTAAACAATATTACCATCATCATCATCATACGATCGATATGCGATTGCTACAACAAAAACTAAATAAAAAAACAACAACAAAATTAAAACTAAACATCAAGTAACTATACTAAAGATATTGTAATCATTATTGGAGCCACACCATTATGATTACAAAGATGTAGTATAAAACATACAAAGATTTGGTACATTTACACCATACACCACTGCAGCCTCTGTTTAGACCCAGCTTAATGCATTGCTGTGGAAAGCTAAAAAGTATTCCTATAAAAAAATTTTAGCTTTTAAATCTAGTTTAGAAAAATCACGTTTTTTTTTCATTTTACTCGATCGTACTTAAACGTTGTTGTATTTCACTTTATTTTAACACAAAAAACCAAAACTGGATTTCCTAGAAAACGATTTATTATCGTTGAATATTTGTTGAATTTTTTATTATTCTCTAGAATATTGTAAAATGTACGAGTATGTATGTTTGAAGGTATGGTTACACACTAGGGGTATAACTTATTTTGACCAAAATTTTAGCATAACACCACGTTATCGCATATAGTATATGTGAAATAAAATACATCCGAATATTTTCAGAATTTTTTAATATTTTTTGTATATAATACACTCAAAAAGATTGCAGAATAAATAGTATAACGTTTATATCCCACTTACAGATTTTGTACCAATTTTTTGTACAAAATCATTTTTTAGTTAAAATTCTTCCTAATCTGTATTTTCAAATTTTAAAATTTTTGAACTAATTTTCGTTGCTGATTTTAGGAAAATATGTTACTAATTTTTAAAACCGTGTTGTTAAAATTAGTAAAAAAAAATTACTTATTATTGTTATAATTGAAATTTAATATTTTAGTTAAAAATTTTAATAATCTTTAATAGCAAGAAAAACGAAAAAGGAATATTAAAACGGCATTTGAATTAAAAAAAAAATATAATAGACTATTATTTAGAAAAAATGATTATTTACTAAAATTTTACAAACTTTTAGTGAAACTCATTGATTTTGTCTACTTTTTATTTTACTAAAAATTGCAGATACGGCTGAACAGTCTTACTAGCAAACTTTTTTTTAACAATTATGTACCTTATTTTACAGATATTGTTATTTAAGCGTAACGAACGTAAACGAAACTTTTGGAATATGGCGGAAAATAGAAGTTATTAGCAAATTTTCTGTAAATCTGTTCAGTTGAAAAAATTTTATAATCAAACACTTGTTTAACTTTGGTGCGTGAACTTTTTTAACAACCGCGAAAAAAAATATTATGGTTCTTTATACTTTTTATGCTAAACTTGACTATACTGTGCCATTTTTTATATTTTCAAACATAAATGTAAAACTATATCCCTATTGCATGTACTTTGTATTCCATATTTGTTTAATTTAAATTCAATAAATGTTTTCATATCAAATTATTTGGTATCATTTAAGCTATGATTACTACCATTTTTGTAATCAATTTAAAATTTTATATTGTTTTACTAGATAATTTATGACAAGTGAGTTTATTTATTTCAATTGATATTAAATCCTTGGAGTAACTTCATTTTAATTTATGTGCCGCTTGAAAGTTTTACAGGGAATATGATTTAAGCCATAAATTTTATCGAAAATCTGAGTTTGATAGAGAAAGAAAAATTAAGATCATATCTTAGTTTTAAGTAGTGTTTCCACTTCGGTTAATAGATTAACCGATTCCTCCATTAATCGCCCCCATTTCGGTTAATGTCGAAACAAATAATTTAAAACACAAATAATTATGCGACCCGAATAATCGATTAAAATAGGTCGATAAACCGGTTAAATTTTTAATATTAATTTTTCTGTTATTTTTTCAAAAACTTCCTTATTTTTTTTAACTTTGGCAAGAAAATCGTAGAAAAAACATCAATAATACAGTCAAATAATTTTAAAATCGACTGAAACAAATCTTATATAGGCTTTAGGAAATATGATAAACAATTTTATTTTTGTTTCTGACAAGCACTATGATGTTACTTATGATATAAAATAATAATATAAAGTTCGAAAACTGTGTTTTATAAAAAACAGTTTCATTTAAAATTCTATAAACAAATTTATTAAAACTAAAGAAATACATGTAATTTGATTTCAGAAAACTTAAGTTGTTTAGTCAAAAATATTTAAGAATTCGCTTATTCTTAATTGCACAAACACAGAAAAATCAATGAAGACTTGTCAGGAATGTGAGTGAGTTTTATATTTTTTTTAATAGATTACCTCCTTAACTCTAAAGCTTAAACCAGGTAGTGAAAGAGTCAGGGAACAGTGACTGTTCTATAAAACTTTGTGAGTTTCGCAAAATTTTTTTGAAGACAGCTCTTGTTTATTTAGTAATTTTTTTTATTCTGGACAGTGTCATATAAAGAAAATAAAAACCAACTTTATCGACAAAATTTCCCACTTCGGTAAAAAAAACTATCTAAACTGCTTTTTTAAGGGTTTACTTCCACACGTCTGATATTTTCTGTTTTAACGAGTTCAGATTCCTCTAAAAAGACCCAAGAAAAAATATTAGGATGCTTTGAATTCTTAGAAACCAACGCAATATATTTAACTTGATATTTCAGCAAAAAGCAGTTCTTTGTGTTCTTATTGATGAAAGAAAAACATTTATTTTGCATTGAACGATTAATCGATTAATCGCAAATTTTTCCGATTAATCGACCCGAATAACCGATCAATTAATTTTCTTAATTTTTCGAATAATGAGCTAACCGATTAACCGGCAGGGTCGAATAATTGGAAACACTAGTTTTAAGGTCATATCGGGGATATGAGGAAGAAAAGTGAATTGGTTAAAATTTTAAAATATGAAAAAAAAACACGAACGTGCAAAATATTTATGAAGATAACATAAATATTCTATTCACTATGAAAAAACTGATGTAAATATTCGTGTACGTGTGATTTTGTTTCTGCCTCATACTTGTGAACTTCATGAACTAGTAAAACATTCTGAACTGCTCACTCCACAGTATTTTACATCAGTAATGATGTAAACATCGTTAATGGGCATTCTGGACGTCCAATTTAGGGAGCTTACCGTATGTCACGAATATGACGAACAATGTTGACCTCCAAGACGATAATTGTGATATAATCGAGAAATTAACTTATCGCCAAATTTTGATTTCAAAAAGTCGATGGTTGCGGTCGCCATATGGCACGTAGCGCCATACTATGGAAACCACTTCTCACCACTTCAAAGAAAAAATCATTGATCATGGTGCAGTAACGATCTCTCTATTGACGGTAACGCGAGCCTTAATTTTTTAACAAATAAGGTCCAATGATGCCACCAGCATGTAAACCGCACCAAACGGTGCATTTCTCTGGATGTAGTGGAGTCTGTAGGGTCTGTTGTGGATTGGGTTCACTCTACACCCAAAAAACAGATTCGTGCTGATAAACGAATTTGTTGCGAAACTAATGGTTCAGTTGCAGCAACCGAATTTTTTGGTTGTGACTATCGAATTGTTATTGAAGCAATCGAAATACTGCTGTCACAGTCAAATTACTCATGTATCAATTGGTTTTCTGTTGTTACAATCGAAAAATTCGGTTACAACAACCGATCCATTCGATTGGCTTCAAATTCGGTTGTTAGCACGAATCTGTTTTTTCTGTACATATGCGGAAACTTACCAAAACCGTTAACCCAAAAATGAGCCTCATTGCTGAACACAATTTTGCGATTTCCAAAGTAAATCTGTATAATTTGGTAGCGTTGTTCATGATTTAATATATTCATTATGATTTGCCAGGGTATACTGATTATATCTGTCAAAAAGTGAGCAAGATATGATAGTACGTTTGAGAGTTTACCCTTTTGTAGGTTTTAGTGGCCTTAAAAAAACACTATCTACAATAAAAAACATGAACACAACCACTCATTCGTCTCACGACAAACGTCTTGTGAAAACACATGCACAGAGAAAACAGATTCACCGTTACAACCGAATTTCTGGCCACCTAAATATTAAGTTTGCAGCAAAGGAATTATTTAGTTGTCCCGACCAAATATTTTCCTGATACAATTTATATATTGAGTTTAAACCAAATTTCGTTTGCGACAAACATACACAGAATAAAATTACAAAATTCTGTTTGTAATATTGAACATCGTCCATAGAACATTTTCGTAAATACAAAAAAAATATTTTTTAAAAAGGCACCAACAATGGAATTTGTAAATACAAAAAACTTTTTGTTATTTTTTTGTTACTTAAATTTTTATTTTCAAAGAATTTTTATATGAAAAGTGACAATTTACAAATATTTCAAACAAAAAATTGTTAGAAATCGAGTTTAAATTTTAACAAATATTTTTAATTACTTTAAATTTTGTGATACTTTTTTCTGTGTACTCAGAATAAAATTACAAAATTCTGTTTGTAATATTAAACATCGTCTATAGAACATTTTTGTAAATACACAGAAAAAAGTATCACAAAATTTAAAGTAATTAAAAATATTTGTTAAAATTTAAACTCGATTTCTAACAATTTTTTGTTTGAAATATTTGTAAATTGTCACTTTTCATATAAAAATTCTTTGAAAATAAAAATTTAAGTAACAAAAAAATAACAAAAAGTTTTTTGTATTTACAAATTCCATTGTTGGTGCCTTTTTAAAAAATATTTTTTTTGTATTTACAAAAATGTTCTATGGACGATGTTCAATATTACAAACAGAATTTTGTAATTTTATTCTGTGTACAAAAAAAATATTTTTTAAAAAGGCACCAACAATGGAATTTGTAAATAAAAAAAACTTTTTGTTATTTTTTTGTTACTTAAGTTTTTATTTTCAAAGAATTTTTATATGAAAAGTGACAATTTACAAATATTTCAAACAAAGAATTGTTAGAAATCGAGTTTAAATTTTAACAAATATTTTTAATTACTTTAAATTTTGTGATACTTTTTTCTGTGTATATATCGATGGCTTCAACCAACCCATTCGGCTGTTACAATAAAATCCATTCAGTTGTTACAATAAATCTGTATTCTTTGTGTGTACACAGAAAAAAGTACACAGAAAAAAGTATCACAAAATTTTAAGTAATTAAATATATTTGTTAAAATTCACATTCGATTTCTAACAATTTTTTGTTTGAAATATTTGTAAATTGTCACTTTTCATATAAAAATTCTTTGAAAATAAAAATTGAAGTAACAAAAAAATAACAAAAAGTTTTTTGTATTTACAAATTCCATTGTTGGTGCCTTTTTAAAAAATCTTTTTTTTGTATTTACAAAAATGTTCTATGGACGATGTTCAATATTACAAACAGAATTTTGTAATTTTATTCTGTGTATCACAAAATTTAAAGTAATTAAAAATATTTGGTTAAATTTAAACTCGATTTCTAACAATTTTTTGTTTGAAATATTTGTAAATTGTCACTTTTCATATAAAAATTCTTTGAAAATAAAAACTTAAGTAACAAAAAATAACAAAAAGTTTTTTGTATTTACAAATTCCATTGTTGGTGCCTTTTTAAAAAATATTTTTTTTTGTTTTTACAAAAATGTTCTATGGACGATGTTCAATATTACAAACAGAATTTTGTAATTTTATTCTGTGTGTGTAAATTAAAGTTTTCAAAAACCAGTATTTGAAAACAATAATTGAATGCTTTAGAAATAAAAACAACATTTTTATTAAATTATGAATATAAAAAATAACAAAAACGTGAACATACATGCAATACATATTAAGATAAAAATAAATATAAAACATACAATTTCAAATTAACAAAATCAAGTTAATTTGTGTTATTAACGTAATTTAGCTACAAATTCTGTACAAAAACAAATGCATAAGACCACTTTTATATGCCACAAGTTGAAAATTAAACAATAACAACTATAAGTGCAATTTAAAACAAAAAAAAAATCAGCATCATCATCGTAATAATGAATATATCATATATTTACAAATTCATCATAAACTCATACATACAATATATGTAACATATGTATATTAGGATGAAACATAGTTGTATAGGAACATTTTATATACCTACAACAGTATTCGTTCTAGGGCAAATAAGGTATCGCTACACACGAATTGTTACTTTGAGTAATTTCAATTTACAGGAGTGAAAATGATAAGCCCCAGCTAAAATGAAGCTGCCAAACTACTAATCAAAGGCATCACTTCTTTTCTGATGGTTTCATCGATAAATTTAACATTGGCGTGTCATAGGATGGAAGGATTCAAATATAGCTACTACCATTATTCATACTTTACTCTAAGGAAGCAATGAAAATACAATGACATTCTGAAGCATGAGTGGAAAAAATTTCAATTGTAACCTTCATGAAATTTTAAACAGAAATATAAAAAATGATTAAATAAAAAAAATATAAAAGTTCATCAGAACTATTTTCTCATTGAAATTTTTGATTTTGAATGATCAGAAAACAATATTTTGAATAATTGCTTTAGATTCAGAAAATATACGATATACTATAACTTATGTTTTAGAAGCAATGAAGAGTGATTTTTTAAGATATGCAGCAGGTTCATATCCAAATCATTACATTTGAAATATGAACATTTGAATTCTTCTGTTCCTTAGAATAACACCAAAAAATCATAAAAAAATGTTAACTGAAGTTTAGCAAGCAATGAAAGAAGTTATAGCCACAGAATGACCACCATTTTTTTTGCTGGAGCATAAAAAGACTTTTTTTAAATTAGCTCACGAAAATCTTTGGTGTTTACATTAAAATATTATGCTGAACTACACCCCGAAATATGGTGAATTAATTTAAAACCAGGAAGACTTGACTTAATAATTAAGACAAACGTCATACAAGAAAGGTACACCAAGCTAAAAACTCCGATTAAGATGACACTAGGGTTTATTGTAGAACTAAAACTTCTAAGATCGACATGTACTAGCATTTAAGAGGTCAAAATTAAACTCACAATCGGTTCTTTTTCAAAATTTAAAGTTGATGAGACTTTTTAGCTTTTTCCAAGTTATTTTTGTAATTTATGTGGAGAAGTATACTGCAGTGCCTACAAAATTCATATATTTTATAACCTATTGAATTCAAGAAGACTTGCTATTTTTCTTTTTTATATTCCTGTTAAGTTGGAACTTAAAGAATTTTCCCCAAAGGTCATTTTGCGAACCCTTTCGAACAACTTGACAACGCTGTGATAAAACATACACAGATAAAAGTATCAGAAAATGTTTAGTAATTAAAAATATTTATTAAAATTCAAATTCGATTTCTAACAATTTTTTGTTTGAAATGTTTATAAATTGTTATTTTTCATATAAAAATTCTTGGAAAATAAATTTGAACACAGAATAAAATTACAAAATTCTGTTTGTAATATTGAAAATCGTCCATAGAACATTTTTGTAAATACAAAAAAAATATTTTTTAAAAAGGCACCAACAATGGAATTTGTGAATACAAAAAACTTTTTGGTTTTTTTTTGTAACTTCAATTTTTATTTTCAAAGAATTTTTATATGAAAAGCTACAATTTACAAATATTTCAAACAAAAAATTGTTAGAAAACGAATTTGAATTTTAACAAATATTTTTAATTACTTAAAGTTTTGTGATACTTTTTTCTGTGAAGTAACAAAAAATAACAAAAAGGTTTTCGTATTTACAAATTCCATTGTTGGTGCCTTTTTAAAAATAAAATTATTTGTATTTACAAAAATATGCTATGAAAGTTGTTTAATGTTACAAACAGAATTTTGTAATTTTTTTGTATGTACCACAATAATGCACAAAAATTTCCGCTTTTGAAAAACATACGTATTATTGTTGTGGATTTTTAATTTAAAATCCAAAAATTGCCGACTTTCCTCTTTTTCATTTCCATATCTTAAAGTAACCGAAAAAATAAGATAGGTTGTTTTAAGTTTTTTTTTCGCTACCACATATGCAAATTTCATAAAAATTTCAGAGTTTAGGTTGGAATATTTTGCTTGTCAGACATTTTTTCAAAATCCATTTTTATTATAAATGATTTGGTCGCAAATAGAAAATTGTACAAACAAATGCAACCCTAATGTGCAAACATATATGAAACAAAATTTATCCTCGATAAGTGCAGGATGATAGAATAGTAGGCTGACTAAATAAAAAAAAATGTTGAAAATTCTAAAATAAAAAAAAATAATTTACGCAACGAATTGCAAATTCTCTCATAAACACACAGAGATTTGAATGTTTGTTCGTTTATAATTTAACATTACGAGAGGATGGAAAGGATGTACCAACGAATGTGAATATATTTTCCATTCAGTTGTCATCCGGATTTGTATGCGTTGGCAAACAGGATACCACACTAATATAAGCATATTGCGTGTACACACACATACACACAGAGAAAACATAAGTTGAATGTCAACTGAAAACAGATTCGTGCTGAAAACCAAATTTGTAACCAATCAGTAAGTGTTAAAAATTTAACTGTGACAATAGAATTTCTATTATTTCAGTAATTATTCGATTGTCACTGCCGAACAAACCGGTTGCTACAACTGAACCATTCGATTGGCAATACATTCAGTTGTTACCACAAATCTGTTGTTTGTGGCAATAAATTGATGCAATTGATTTTTGGTTTCCCAAACTGAATTTATTAATACTTATAACAAATTTTCAGATGGACCAACCACTTAATATGCCTGAATTTGAAATTTAATTATTACAATCGTAAAATATTTATTTTTTGTCAGTGTTTACTCTGACAATTGGCAACCCAAACATAAACAATATTGGATGGCGACTCTTCTTCAACATCATCATAAGCTGCTATACTAACTTCCATAAGCAAATACTATACAAATATAAATAAAAAATACAAAAAATAGAAGAAAAATACTGAAAATAATAGCATACAATTCAAATATTAAAACTGCGTAAAAAATGCTTGATTGTTGGTTTGGCTGAATGTTTTGGTTACAATTGCCGTCCATCAAACGTTTTTGAATGCGTCGCTGATTCAAATGTTACTGATACTGGTAGTTGATGTGTGTGCAAGATGACGTTGATGATGAGTAAAACAAGTGTTGGCAAGTACTAATATATTACATAGCATTGGTGACCATATTTGGTGGAATTTTTTAAGGGACAGTTTAAAACTGAGTCTGTGCATTGTGAGTGTTGTTGATACATTCAGTTGAGGTGAGGGTACAGTACCCGATGAAATTCGGTTTCTTAAAAGCATCGCTTTTTGCCTATCAAACCAAATTATGATAATAACTTTACAACATCGCTCGAATTCGGTGCTGAATTGTTAAATTCTAAAAAATACATCTGAGTAGAAGCGCTTAATATGTTGTTTGTTTAACACATTTGATGATCACCCAGCGACGTAGATGATGTAATTTTAAATCAATATATTCACCGATTTAGTGAAACTAAATTGCTCTCTATATTTCAAGAATATTCGATATTTTTTTGCAGAAATTTTATCTGGCGCAACATTTATTCATATCCAATTTGACATTCTTTCATATCTGCTGTAATATGTTACACTCTAATAAATTTCTGTTGAAATTTACCCAACTTATAGTAGGAAACTGTACTCCTTCTATTAATTGGGTAAATTTACTCTGTGTGCGTAAACCAAAAAGAAGTACACACATTATGCGTAAGTTGATACACACATAATGGGTAATTTTACATTGAAAGTGCGTAAATATTAAATTAAATTTTTAAAGTAATTCGAAAATTTACTAAAATTGTGCGTTAAAAAACCTATTTGAAGGGTAAATATACGCATGAAATGCCTAAAAATGCATTTCTATATGCGTAATTACATAAAAAAATGCGTATATTTACCAACGCATGGTTTAAATTAAACTGCAGAAAAATATTTTTTGAAAGGATAAATTTATTTTCTTATGTATGTTTTAATAATAATGAACCATAAATATTATACATAATATATTTTGAATGGGTATATATTGTCATGATAGTCATCTTTAATTTAAATTCACAATATTCACAAATATTATATTTATAAATTTTTGAAAAATTAATTTTCGTTTTTAGCTTTTTTTTATTTTTTAAATATCTTCTAATTTCCAAACGTCAACATATGTATTTATTACCATTCTAAGTTACACTCTAAAAAAGGCATTGAAATTTACAACGATATTGTGTGTAGCTTTATATTTAAAACCAAACATATGTTTTAAATTAAGCACGAAATGTTTGAAAATGATTTAGCACACTTTTGTATACATAGTTATATATTTTTCTTTAATTACAAATACATTTTGTAGTAAAATTAAAATAATTAAGAGCAAATTTGAATTATACTTTAATTTTACACATTTGTAATTCTAAAAAATTTTGTGCTTAACAAAAATTTGTCAAAAAATTATTTGTTATAAAACTATAAAATTAGCCAAATTTCGCTAATATTATTGGTTACAATGTCATTTTATTCATCAAATTTAAAACTGTAAATTTTAAGAAGGTGGTAAGTATGTTTAACGTTATTTGTAGAAGAAATAATGAGATTCTAATAATGGCTTTGTCTTGCAGATCCCCAAGCGTTTGTAAAAGGCGCCCAAAACATCAAAGTTCCAAAATTAACACCATTCAAGATATTCCCTCAAGGCTACCTCTCGACATGTTGAAGAACAATTAAAAAAGATGCAGCAAATATTTAAATATTTAGCAGATTCGGTGTTTTAATAAACAATTATATATGTATTATAAATTATGTAGGTATAAATAAAATGTGCAAACAAACTTTTAGTGTTTTACATGTGTGTAAAATATGAAATTTACACACATGTACAGTATTGAAAACAAAATTCCCAGACATTTAAATTTACACACTTTTAGTAATTTTATATGTATAAAGGTGGGCATTAAGTTACCTACCATTATGGTAGTAAATTTAAATAAAAATTTATTAGAGTGTAGTATATTTACAAACTTTGTGCGTAAAATTTTAATTTAACAAAATAATACTAATTTTAGGCACAAAGTGTATAATTTTAAGCACATTATGTCTAAAAATACTTCTTGTTTGTATTATTGTATATGAAAGTGTGTAGAAAACATTTTTAGGCATTTTTTGTTTATAGTTACCGAATTTTCGTAATATTACACAAAGCTTTACCCATTTTATTGTAGTACATTTACAAACATTTTTTAGAGTGTACCTAGCTGATCTTATTTTGTCTGAAAAATGGCAGATCATATTATATCCAACAATATATTTGGGGATTAAGTTAGATCTTAACTGATCCGAAAAACCAAATACCAATTTACGTTCAGCAATATATTAGGGGTATCTAAATTGATCCAAAAAATTACAGATCAAATAAGATCCAGTAATATATTAGATCCAGCAATATCTTTGGCGATTTAAAAAAATTTATATTGATCCGAAAAATAACAGATTAAATAAGATCCAGTAATATATTTGGGGATAAGTAAGATCCAAATTTATCCGAAAAATGTCAGATGGAATCATATCGGACTAGATCCACACAGAAAAAAGTATCACAAAATTTAAAGTAATTAAAAATATTTGTTAAAATTTAAACTCGATTTCTAACAATTCTTTGTTTGAAATATTTGTAAATTGTCACTTCTCATATAAAAATTCTTTGAAAATAAAAATTTAAGTAACAAAAAACTAACAAAAAGTTTTTTGTATTTACAAATTCCATTGTTGGTGCCTTTTTAAAAAATATTTTTTTTGTATTTACAAAAATGTTCTATGGACGATGTTCAATATTACAAACAGAATTTTGTAATTTTATTCTGTGCAACAATATAATATATATAGAATATAATTTTTAAAAAAACGCATTAAAAATCTTTACTTTCAACTTCTAAATTTTTGAGCTTTTTTTATATAAATAAAAATATTATTTATTTAATTATAAAAAATTTTAAAGCTTTGACAAATTATAAGATTATAACAAATTTAAAAACTTTGAGAATATTTTGAAGCATTTTTGAAACATTTTTGTCGAATAAAAATTTTTGAACAAAAGTATAACAAACAAAATAATAATTAACAATATAAAAACTTAAATCTATTAATATAATTTTTGTTGAAGAGGGTTAAGCACTCGGCAGTGTGTAGCTGACTTTATTAGACTACATTTTTCGTTTAAAATTCTACATATCATGGCTGAATTAATAGACTAAATTGGTTCTGTTATATTTTATAACTATATGGAGTTAGAAAAAATGTGGACAAATAATTATAATATTTAAAAAATATATATAAATTGTCACCACTTTTGGTATTGGTTTTCAAAGACTTTTGGAAACAAAGAAAATAATGTATAATTTATCATAATGTTTAGAAACATAAATTCTCATATGCCAGCCCTAAAATGTGAAACAGTTGGCATCAATGGCAACTCTTCACCACGACTAGTGTTGCATTAGTGGTTTTCTTCTGTCAAACTTTAAAGAACATACTCGATGTTTCCGTTATGCAACTTCCGGACAATGCTGCCACTTTCTTGTTATTCCCATATAAATGAGCTGGCAATATGGCATGGAAGTTAGTGGATAATAAAACGCTGAAGAAGCAGCATTAGTGATTAATTTAATAAATTTTGAAACCCGTTTAAATGTATCTTAATAGAGTTTCTGAAGTCTCTTGTGTAATTGTTTTGAAGTTTTGTGTAAATAAAGAGTTGCTATAGAAAATTTTAATTCCGTGTATTATTTGCAATATAGAAATAGCTCGATTTATTTCAAGGAAATAATTAAACGATTATTATAAAGATGAATATATAACTAGATTTGGTTATATATGACACAATATAAGCTAATTTTATACAAATTAATGTAGTATATACTTAAATATATATGATAATATATTATTGTATAAGGCCACATATGATTATACCTAACCTTTTTTACTCTGGCACTTTTGGTGGTCTACATTAACTTCGAGGCAAATATAGTGTAAGCGCGGCTCTAGTTCAACCTTGGTTTACGAGTAAGATATTATAAAAACTTAGATGGTGTAAGGTAGAACTTAAGTGTCGGAACAGAATATGAACGTGACATGCAACGATTGTTGCTATGTGCGAAAATGAGCCCAAAACAACAACGTAAGACGGTGACTGCACAAACTATCATACTTACTTTACATACTTCCTTATCAACGACCCAATTTTTTTTACATTTTAATTTTATAAAAACAATAAAAATAATTATTTAAAAAAAAATAGAAACAAGATGGTTTATAGTAAGTTGTTTATTCGCGAGTATACAAAGACAACATAAGAGGCATGGAATATCGTATCCTAATTTTACTCATCATAAGTTTTTTGTTTACAAAAAAACTTTTTAAATTCGGGAACTCTGTTAAGAGAGTAAGAAAAAAATAAGAGAATAAGGAAAACGTTTTGAAAATAAAATAGATTCAACGCTCGTTATAATTGTCAATTTGTATGAAAAAATACATCACGTTGTTATTCCGGGTCGACACTAAGGTCGTTTCGCAATAAAAATAATTGTTGTTTCTAATTTTTTCTTTTCTAAAACATACCTAAATTTCATCAAAATCAGACCTTCCTCGAAAGTGTACCAGCATCTTGGTAGAACCGTATGTTAACTAATCAGCACTGCTCCATCTCTTTAGAGATCATAAGAGTTGTTATAGATGAGGTCCCATCTAAAAAGTTTCAGAATAATGCAGGTGTACCGAAAGCAGAGTCCCAAGTCGACCCTAAAAATGTAAATATATATTTTTTGTTAGAAGAACATAAGAGACATTTTTCTAAGTGTGGCGGCACAGATGATAACTCCATCGGCTTTTATAGTCATATTTTAAGTCTATGCGAGCTGAATCAAGTGGTGGCGCCGACGATTTTGAAACTCTGACTGCAGTGTTTTTCTTGTTTTTCCGAAAAAACCTTATGAACAAACTTATAATCCCTGTGGCAAATCTTTGTTAAAATTAAAGCAAACATTAAATTTTCAATGGACTTGTTTTTCTGGTTGTCATTAGTTTTTCATGAACGTTATAAGAGACTGACCAAATGACGGACTCCCTCACTCAACATCGCCCAACCCATGCGCTCGTTGATTGATAATGTATTTTTTGAAATTTTTACCGGAAACGTGGTTAAAATTTGGGTTTAAAAGCAGAAAACGGACACTCTTAACGGCATACCGAAACATCCCTACCCAGAAACATGAAAGTTAAAGTATGAGTTTCCTTCAATACCCTTCTAAACTTATATGGCTTAAAACCTAAAAGGAGTAGAGGAGGTATCTATGGAGTATGCTATAATTCCCTGAAAAGTTTCTATTCGGAATTTTTGCTATGAGCATATAATAAATAGGATTTAAATAAGGGTAAAGTGACCCGTTATTGGCCTGCGCAATTGTTTTACTAGAAATCTGAAATTTTAAATATAAATTAAAGATATATTTTTTGGCATTTTTATTTTTCAAGGAGTAACCCCTTCCGCAAGAAATCTAAAACTTAAAATATAAATTTGTTCTCCGGAGTTCTTTGGAACTTCCATAACAAATAAAGTATAATTGAGGTCATAAAGGTAAAAAGCGTTCTCTTTCTTTGGCATGTAGATTCCCATTCCGGTTACAAAGATGATTGCGGATTCGATCCCTAGCGACGGCAAAAGCAATTTAGAAAAATAATATGTATGTATTAGTTTTCTGTCCCTCATATACGACGTAAGGTTCCACTTCGGTGTTCTCATAGCTCTTAACCCTACCAATCTAAATTAACAGGGATATAAGCTAAAAAGCTTTAACAATTTCCAACTCTCTTAGATGGTGGACAAAAACTGTTCTAAGATTTATTATCTCATACAATTACAGTGTTCCTATATTTGAAGCATCCACCACCTTTCTATCTCTAATTGTTAGGAATAATTTCCTGAGTGTTGTTTCTCTTTGTAAAAAAATAAAAAAAAAATTATAACCAGGGATTTCTATACAAATCAAGAATTAAAAAATACGGCTACGTCATGTACTTAATCATATATATGTAATTTTGTCCAACGTTGACTGCGTAATGTCAAAAGATTTTGATTTTAAAAAATGCTGTATTATGAAATGGCGACCAATGTTGACATGGTAGTCTGAATTTTAAATACGGTCACCAGTGCAAAATAAGGAAAGTCAAACTAAATAGTCCATCTAACTTCTTAACGGACCAACAAACAGAATAAGGCAGTTAACTCGAACAGTCTTTTTAACTACAGGACAGACCACAACCGAAATGACAAATATTAGGAATGTGAATCAAAGAAAAAACATATTCGAGATTCATTTGCAAACGAATAGTTTGGTGGTGGAATTTTTAAGATGTGACAACCGAAAAAAAAATTAATTAAAATTTTTTTGATGGCCAAAACCGAAAAATTTGGCTAACGACTGGCAACAAATTCATTTGTCAGTGAGAGTCTGTTTTCTGAGTGCACAACCAACGGAGCAAAATAAGGAAAGCTTACAACTTGACAGACCACAATCGAAAGGGTATTTTAAGAAAACTGAACTCGAACACTTATTACAGTTACCTTGTATGCATTAATTAGATATCTCAATCTATTTACTTTCCACCAAGTAGTTTGACAACTCGAACTATACCTTTATACACTATTGACCGATCACGGGACATGCATGCATGCATTCACTTGACAGTTCAACAGAGTTGTGCAAACAACAAACATAAGCAATGCAGGAATAGAAACGCACTTTTTCTTACTAAAAAGCCAATTTGTTTATTGCAGTAGAATTTTTGATGTTGTATTTTTGTTGTAATTTATTGCTTCTAAGTAGGGCATCGCTAACAAAAATTATATCATATACCCGCAGTGATACTTTTTACTGCATTTTTGGAAGCAACTTCTTTTGTTGCAAGTCCCACTTAGAAGCAATAAATTACGCATACTCGCTCTAACTTCATTTATGGCATTTTTGGAAGGGAAATAAAAGAGTAACGCCAAAAATTTTAACAAAAATTATTTAATTGTGTGACACAAAACGTAACGACTTTGTTTATCACATCGCTCGAATAGGATCGTTTATCAATTTTTATGTGGGATAGCGTAAATGACCAGCCAAAAATTGTCAACCATACAAAAAAAAAAGGAATACGGGCAATCAACTGTTGTTCTTGTAAAACCCACGCTGCAGGGAATAATGTAAGAAAGCACCAAATTCTTTGAAATACCGACGTTGTGCCAACGTTATTATCGATAGGATAACGTATAACCAACAGTCGCCGACACTTTGCCAGTACTGTACAGATCTTTTTTTATTGTCGCTTTAAATACACATTTATACTGAATAATTATAAAATGTAAAATATTTGAGCATGAGTGTACAATTTTATGTTCTATCGAAAAATCACGATAATTACTAAAGTGCAAGTACTGCTTTACTTCATCTAATCTTTTAAATATTTTTACAAACCACCTTAATTCAATCCAGCTAAAATCTTAACAAACGCTGCTCCCTTTGTCCGTCTTGACAAAATCAATCTTTCTCAAATCAACACAATAAACTGAATTAGTGCAATTGTTTAGAATTGTGGATCACTATCGTGTTGTGAAACGGTAAAATGAAAAGTTTTTTTCACGTTTTCATAGTACTTTTGATTTGTGTAAAGAAATATCAAAACGTTTTCATATGAAAAAAAAGTGGAACGAAACAAGATTTTTTTACGATTGCACGACACTGGCGATTCTTGTTTTGTGTAACAGTGCAAACAACTGTCAAAATATTTTCATATGAAAAAATTGTTTACACAGTCTATTTATAAGTGAAATAAACATGGAGAAGGTTGTAAGAGAAAAGCGTGCCACTGAAAGCCAAAAGGAGTATTTAATTAATTATTTAGAAAAGCATGTGGACATTGCAAACGATAAGTAAGTAGTTTAATTACCATAAGCACACTTTTATTAACCCATATTTACAGATTTGTAACTGCAGAAGGTGCCAAATTTAGAGACAAAAAGTGTAACGAATTAGCGGAGAGCCCTAACAGTTTAAAGAACGATGAAAAATGGAAAAAGAATTGGAGCGAGTTAAGGTTTATTTATTTATACTTTATTTATATTTTTTATGGAATGTTTTTTTTCTTTAAGTAATATTAGACTTCATACGCGCACCAAATATAGTTCACTTAAGCAAGCCGATATAAGTCCATGAAGTGCTCGTCGGTTGTCATCTCGAATGAATTTTGGCCATCACGAAGTATGCGTCTCAGCACTCTCAAAACAAGCAATGAAATGCTTGTAACATCATTGTCTTACCTTTGGTCATCCCAAATTCTTTGAGTAATATCCAATAATACAATTAATCCAGCCATTTTATAATTATTTAAAATAAATTTTACGAACTTAATTCACTTTTGTTTAAGTTTTTCTCTGTTTTGACGTTTGCTTTAAATTTTGCATAACACAGTTACAAAAGTTTCATGGGTACTGTGCGAATGAAACATTTTTTTCATAATACATACGAGAATCCCAAATTATGTATTTGTGAAAAGTTCGAGTGAAAAGTGCTTATGAAAACGAAAAGGAAAAGTTTTTTTTTCACTTCACATTAACACAGAACGAGAATTGACCCTCTGGTCACCTTAAATTACAAGTATTATCCAAACATATGAAAATGTTGGCAATATACTAAGCTTCATAAAAAAAATAGATTAAAAATGAAAAAAAACCTTGTTGTCAGCCACAACCGAAATCTCATCATGCGTAAATCTTTATGATACGTTTTGGTTTGTTTTAATTTTCTAGATTTTTGCATTTAGAACGCATTTTTTAGTGCAGTTTTGTGTTTTTTGCATTTTTTTTTTATTTGAAATGCACTCAACTTTTGAATTGTGTTTTTTATGCATTTCATACAAATTTACTCACATTTTGTTGTTAGGCTTATTTCCTACTACTTTTTTAGTCTGATGATGATGACGATGGGATAGTAGTAGAGCAGAGAAGAGTTGAACTTAGCTGTGTTAGTTGTATGCACGCACTTGCAATATGCACTTTCAATCAAACATACGCATTTGTGTGGATAGAAATGAAAACGAAAAGTATGCTGAAATTTCAACAACACAACGGGACATGGAAATCTAATAAAAATATTCTCTCTCGAATTTAAATTTAAAAGTTAAATTATTTCTTGAGCTTTTTAGGCTTTACAGTAACTCAATTTGACTTTAAGTTGGATTTTGGAAAATGATAACATCCAATTTATGCAGAAAATTTCTAGTAAAAATGGGATTAAATGTTTATCGATCACTGAATTATAATGTTTATCGATGACTGAATTATAATAAAATCTGATCTTAATCTGATTTCAATTCTAAACGACTTTGTATAATTACAACAAAAACATTTAAATGTGATTCCTGTACTCGAAATAGAGAAATTATATTGTTTGCCCTGCTCTACCATTACCTGCAAACACATAATATCAAATTAAAAATACAAAAATTTCAAATATTTTTATGACAAATATTTTTGTTTATATTTAAAAGAGAAAAGAATTCCCAAGACTGCAGCAATTTTATAAGTTCTTATATTTTCCTTTCTTATTAGAATTTTCTACTTTTTTTAAATAAACATGTCATGCAATACCAGCTGTCACCTTAATACTGAAAGAATATCAAAATTCAAGAGGTTAATCCGTTTAAATTTTCTGTTTCTTCCTCTCAAAAACCTCATAAATAAAAGTATAAATTTTAGCTTTTATTCGCCAGCTATTGTTGTTATTTAACACATACAGGGTGGCCCCAGAATATTTACCCGATGTTGTTTTGCTATGTTTACAATGAAACGACCTTATTAATTTTTTTTTAAATCTTAAGTTTTTTCCTACAATTTTTGAAGATTATGTCGGTCAAGTGGGCGCAGCTATTGCTGATAATCATTTCATCGTGTTGAGGGAGAACTTCGGGCGGTAAGTTCTCGCACGCTTGTTGCTTGGCTTATTCCCATAGACCCGTGACTTCAAAAAAACTTAATGGAAAAAGTTGGCAGTGGTTAAATAGGATGATCTTGCCGACCACTGCAAACTGCCAAAACGAGTCATTAGGCGACCCAGAAACTCATCCTTCAAAATGATCACAGATGCACTTTAATTTTAGTCTGTTTTAGGATTAAAAATATACAATTAGGGTAGGATTAAACTTATACATTCACGATCACGATTTGCATAGGATATAGACTGCAGTTCGGAATACTTTTTTAGTACATTGTAAATGCATTTCGTAGACATATTTATGTTGATATTGTTGTTGAGTTTTGGTTTTAGTTTGCTTAGGTTTTTGTAGTTGAAGTGGTACGGATTTTTTTTTAATATATATATATATATTTTATTTTTTTGTTAAATAGACCCCTTTTACTCATTCCCTCTCCGAGTTATTTTTTAATTCTCTGCATCCAATTTAATCGTTTGTAAGTCCAGCCATCCATCGTACGTCCGTCCATTCATTCCATCAATCTATTTCTATTAACAAAGAACCCATACTCTCCTTTTGATATGCGTGCTTTGTATATGCGTATGTTTTTTTTTGCAATTTTTTTTTTATTTCATTTTTATTTTTAATCAAACGCATTTTGTTTATAAAACCATTGTTATGATGTCTGTTGTTTTATCCCTTTTTGGTTTAATTTAACATTTTTTGTTCGTAGACTTTGATAGAAATTACTTCTTTTTTGTTTTAAAACTCAAATAAAACATATTTGTTTTTATAAACATTTTTAGATTTTATTTATGTGTAATACGCTTGATATAAAGGATTTTATAAATTAACTACATATGGATAGGTATAATAAAGACCTGTTCAATTTCATGCATGTATTCATATTAAAAAATTCATTGAAATTTAAAATTTTTTAAATATCCCAAACTCTGCTAAATAATATCTTATGCCATTTTGTATAGCATACTTACATATGTATGTATGTTAAATACATATGTTAGATACATATGTATGTATAACATATGTATGTATAAAAATTGGTCACCCAAAACTTTTACTGTCTTATATTTTTACCAACCCATCTGCAATACCATCTGCTGTACCCTTCTAATTCCTCAAGTACGGTATATAAACATAAGTCTCTCCCATTGCTTACATTTATGGATTATGGATTCCTCTCCTAGAGATAGGGAATAAAGCCATAATAATACCACTTAAACGTTAAATTAAGGAACTTGGTTTTGATGATTGACAAATCATAAAAAGGTTAAATAAGGTCAGATGAGTAAGAGCTCTGGATAAATGTTGGCTCACAGCATCTATCCAAAGTAGTGGTGAAGTTTAGGTTAAATCAGCTCAATATTTTCTTTCAACTGGAAGGAGTAATGATTCTTCCCACTAGAAGGAGTAATGAGTAAAAGGCATTAAGGTAGTGCAAATTATTCTACACCAAAGCAAGGTAGCAATTGTTAAAGTGTTGCGATTTTTATTTTTTGTTTTTCGTGATTTTCAACCTTTTAGTAGTTTCTTCACAAAACATTAGATTCTTTATATATGCTATTTTATATATGATTTTCAAATAATGAAAAATTAAAATTTACTAGAGGTAGTCGATTACAAAGATTTTAGAAAATACAAAATGACTCTTTTCGTGCCAATGACCTAAGCTCCTACCCTCCTAGGAGGCAAAATTCCTACAACAAAGTTTTTAGCAACAATATATGGGAAGTTTGTTTAATTTTTCGAAAGATTTTGAATTTTTAATCTTATTTCTTGTTTTGTGAGCGTTTGCAAACATTTAAATTACTCACTTGATCGAGCGGGGGTAGAAAAAGTCTTCGTGCGTTATTGTATTTTATTGTTCGTGATCGTGCGTGCGCGTAGCTCAAAAATTGCTCACGTGCACATCTTAAGTTCAAATATTACATTATTAACCTACGCAACAAATTTTGTAAATTTACATAATGAAATATAAAAGTTATGGGGTTTTGGCCGTTTTCTACAACTGTGCAACGGTTTAACTTGAGTCTTTGTATTCTCCCTTATTAAATAGATGATCCCCCATCATATAAGCAACCTGACCAACAAGCGCCATTCTCTAGTGATAAGAGATGATGCCAATGAGGCAACACTGACTTCAATATTAAATACCTACTACCCACTAATTTTATTATATGTCACACAAGGAATCAACCAATATTATACAATAAGATTGGGGAGGAGGTGATTACTCAAATTTTTGCTCCACTAGAAGGACAACAGTCATTGCGTACGCTAACCACGTTGCACTTCTGATCAGCGAAAGATTTCTTCTATCTGTTATTGATTTCATTGCATCAACGTTTGCGGAGGGCAAAACGAAAAAGTCTCGATGTCAAAACAAGAGAAATATTGTGGAGAAGTTTGATCTGCCCTCACTAGAAGGAGTCATTCGTCTTCTTTCAAAGGAGGCGAAATACCTGGGTGTCACTGCAGGTGCACTTACTGTATGAGCAGGGAAAATTACCATATATGGTGAGGGTATATATCAGTTTGTCATTCCGTTTGTAATATGTCGAAATATAGGTCTAAGACCCAATAAAGTATATATATTCCTGATCCTTATGCAATTTTAAGTCGATTTAGCGATGTCCGTCTGTCTGTCTCTTGAAATGGCAATCACGACGCGAAAGGCAAGCGGGGGTGCTTATTTTTACCCAGATTATTGGACAGCCTCCCGAGCAGTTTGGTATTGAAAATGAGCGAAATCGGTCCAGTGGTTAATTGGTGTATTTTAGTACAATTTCATAGTAGCGACTGGTACATAATATATTTTCTCATATTTTTTCACGACTTGCTTAGAAATGAGTAATTCTTTGTATTCACCACAAATATTTTTCACCTCAAAAATTTTTTTCACCACTAAAATTTTTTTCACCACAAAATGTTTTTTTCACAAAAAATTTGTTTCACCTCAAAATTTTTTCCAAGGTTTTTAAATTGTTTGTATCAAAAACAGTAGAGAACATTTTTTAAGATATTGGTGGAGGGTATTCAAAGATTCGGCACAGTCGAATTTAAGCCTTTTTTACTTGTTTGGAATATACTTGTGCTCTTTACACTCATTCAAATTTTTCTTTAGTATTTACTCGTGCTCTTCTACAAATAAACGAAAAAGAATTAAAAAATCTAGTGTCATACCGGCTTTAGTCCGTCAAACAGAAACAAACTCTGGTCATTCTTATTCTCACACATTAGCTGTAGAAAAATGATATCGTATCGAAGTCCATCTTGTCTTTTCAGGGGCAATATTTTTCAACAACTCCATGAGTTTAAAATAGTAAATTGTTTAATTTGAAAATTTTAAACATGCACTCTAGGATGTCCTACAAAATGTTTATCTAAAAGAGTAACAAAACCCCAATAAATTTCAATTCAACAAACATAAATTTACAATTTAACTTGAAACATTATCTTATTTTGAGATCTCTACAAATTTTACGGACTTTTGTTTTAATCACCTTTTAAACGGCTTTGATTTCCTTTTCCGGTGCGTAAGCTTTGGGCAAAAATAACACACACTCACACAGACAGAGTTTCGAACAAAAAATTGAAAGAAAGAAGCGAAACAATACAAAATTGTACTGTTTAACTAACGGATGCGGAAATGTAAAGACATTTGTTATTGAAAATACCAAAAGGTATAATGAAACACTTTTAAGTATTTCACTACAATTTTATTTATTTTTTGTTTTATTACACCTTCAACACATTTTTATAGAAAACTCTATCAAATATTTTACAATAAAACCCACTTTCGAAAAGTACACAAAATACATTAAAATTACGCAAACAAAATAAAACATCATAAAAAATAGTGCGTAAGTTATAAATTAAGGAAAAGTAGAATACGTTTGTATAGGAAACGCAAAATAAAACATCCAAACGAAACCTCAAACCAAATTTCCTTAACTTTGCTTTTTAGAACGGATAAAGAGGTTTTTGTAATAAAACATGGAAGTTTATTGTACAAAGTGCGTGTGGTTTTGAGTTTTTTTTTATTACGCAATGCATTAAATTAAAAAGGCTTTTTTAAACAACTTTTAAAGTAAAAAATAAATGACGTTTAAAAACGTTTTAACTTTAAGTTTTGTTTATCGAACTTAAAGAAAAAGATAGTTTTGTTCTTTATGTATTTTAAAATAAAATGTACTTCTTGAAATCAGCTGAAATTATAAATTTATCAAATTTTTCCAAATATATCAAAAATTTTTCAGCTACAAGCTATTAAATTCTTAACTATAACTAGGTTAAAATACCACTTACTTAGTATCACTTAAAGTATAGAATTCAATATAACTAATTTTCTTTAAAAAAAAATAACATAATTTAAGTAGTAAAACAAAAAATATTTCAAAATAGATATAAACTATTGATCATTTTTGCAATTTCCATTTGTTTGTTTTAGTTTGTTGCATGCTCGGGTATTCTTGTTGCATTTCTTGGGCATTCCAATTCATGGAATTTTGCCATTGAGACTACACACGTGTGCACCCGTGCATTATCTTGATGAAAAATAACTTTTTTCTTGGCCATATGGGGTCGTTTTTTTTAAATCCTCGTTAAATCGGTCCAATAAGTTGGCATAATATTCGCCGTTTCCCTTTTGAAGGTAATCGATGTGGATTATCCCGCGTGCATTCCAAAAAACTGTTGCCATCACCTTATTGGCAGACAAACTTACCTTACCTTCTTCGGAGCCGGTTCACCCGGAAAAACCCATTGTTTAGACTGCTGCTTGGTCTCCGGAGTGTTGTAATGGATCCATGTTTCATCCACAGTTACAAAACGTCGAAAAACTCATTCGAATTGCGATTAAACAACTCCAAAAAATCCTTCGAAGTCACACGAGTACGTTTATGGTCAATCGAAAGCAAACGCGGGACCCATCTTGCAGGCAGCTTTCTTAAATCCAACTGATCATTTAAAATCGAAACCACACTTCCATATGAAATGCCTATGGCATCAGCATTTTCAAGCACTTTTACTCTTCGATCGGCCAACACAATATCGTAGATTTTGTCGACATTTTCGGGTGTATTGACCTCAATTGGCCGTCCAGAAAGTTCAGCGTCATTTGTACTTGTGCGACCACAACGAAAGTCAGTAAACCACTTTTTTACCATTTGAATCGATGGTGCAGAGTCCACATAGTATTTATCAAGCTTTTCCTTGGTTGATTGACGGTTTTTTCGTAAAAAAAATGTTTAATGAGCACATTTTTTACATTTTTGAAAAAATCAACGAGGTTGTATGCTTTGAACAGCTGTTAAACGCAAAGTAAATGACGGAACTTGCTTAGAATTCGACAGTAGTCTATTAACAGGTGGTACTTTATGGGAGCAGTGTTGCATTTTATATAAATACGAGGGAAGTTCGAAAAGTCACGGACTTATTAATCCGCCTCGTATTAATTAAAATTTATATTTAGATAAATTTTATATTCATTGTATTTTTCAGATTTTTTTAAGTTAGAAATTTTAAATATTTAAAAAGTGGCAACACTGATTCAAAATGTTTCCTAATGTTCACATATTTCAAACACTTTAAATTTAGCTTAGTTCAAGTTTTCTTATTGATAATTAAATGCATGTTGTTTGCTGGGTTATTTGAATTTATAATTGTTTAAAAAATAATATTAATAAGCTACTTACCAGCCTTTTTACACGTTTAATTAATTTTGTTCGCGATGTCTCAAAAGTAATGAGTAGTCATTATCTTCTCACTTACGAAAAACACAAAGCAATGGATGGTCGTTACCCTCTCGCTTACGAGCATCCAAAAAATATTGAGTACCCATTACTTTTTGGACATCGCGAACAAAAATAATTAAGCCAGTAAATATGCTGATGTAGTTGAAACCATGCTTTTGCTAGGCTAGTGGACAATTTGAAGTCCAATTGGATACAATGTAAAACAAATGTTAAACAAAAAATTTAAAGAATTTCTACACTATCCCGTTATTCCTAGATCTACTTTATTTACTATGTTATAAAAAAACGTGTATAGTCCATCTTGCTGCGCCGGATGCAAGTTCAATGATTGGGGCTTAACTCAAAAAAAAAGACATAAACTTAAAGTTATTCTAAAATTTCCTTTAAAATAAATTAAAAATTTTTTCAATTTAAGTAAAAATTTCTTGAAACTTTGAAAAATTTTCTTTAAATGAATACAAATTACTATGTTTGGGTAAAAACTGAATAGTTTATATACTGGGTAAAAACTGAATATTTTATTTACTCAGAAATAGATTATAAATTTCCTATGTAATAATAAAAATTTAATTAACTTTAGAAAGTGATGAACAGTTTCTACGGAAAATTTTTATGCAAACAAAATAAGTTTTCTAATTTTTGAGAAATAATAACCTTCCCAGGAAAACTTTGGTAATGGGTGCAATAAACTCATGCATTACCTCGTAATGTGTACTCTTTACCAATATAATTATCTTTCAATATTAAGTAATGAGTTATCGATAATGGGATACATAATGCATTACTTTGTAATGTATACTCCTTACCTATATCATTATAATTCAACAACAAGAAATGAATTACCGATATTTGGATACATAATGCATTACTTTGTAATCTATACTCCTTGCCTTCAGCATTATTATGAAATATAAGGTAATGAGTTATCAATAGTTGGTTAAATAGTGCATTACCTTGTAATATATACTCCTAACCTTCAGCATTATTTTGAAACATAAAATAATAAGTTACCGACAGTTGGTTACATAATGCATTACAATTTAATATAACATAATGACTCTTAAAACTGATAAATTAATTGAACTCATACGTAGCATAAAAATCAATATTTGATAAATAATTTGTATCCCATCCCATCTATATTAGAGAAAAAAATCTTAGCAATAAGTAAAAAAGTGTCGGTAGAAAATTGCTCATCGCCGACTTTATGTTAAATTTTTAAGGTTTTTCTCATGTTTGGTTAAAATTTATTTAATTCTTTTAAATTTCATCATGTTTTGTTTGATTTTTTTTGTGTCGCCTTTTTTATAATTGTCAAACGAAAAAGAAATCTGAGTTTTGGGTATTAGCAATAATTGATAACTAATTAACAGAGAATTATTGCAACATAAAATGCCGGCAATAAATATTTACGAAATCGAGTCGTCAACACAGAAGACAAGATAATTTTGTCGTTTGCTGGAATATATGTCCACATATTTATCTCCATTCTAGACTACGGGATGTGCATTTAATTACATATATTGCACACTACTGTAAAATCTAAAAACTACTGTCATCTATTGATAAGAAACATTTTTAGTTTCAGAAACTCTAGCATTCGTTTTTATATTAGTTTATATTTCTGTAGAAAAGTCTCAATTAAAGATTTCAAGTGGAAAGTTAAAAAATGAAAAGTCAAAGTATTTAATTATTGTTAACCTCTTCGTAATCATTTAGGTAACCAATTATTTTTTTACCCCCTATCTGCAAAAAGGTAACCCATTACTTTTAATTTTTTAATAAGCATAATTGTAAGAATTAATCCATTACTTTGAGGCTCATCACCTGTTAAATTCATCAATGAGGTAAGGTGTAAAGTAATACATCGGACCCTATGGCTACACATAACTTTAACCATTATTCGGTAATGTGTGGATTTGCTGGATTAGGTATATGATTTTTTTCTTTGTTAGAAAACATTTAACTTATTTTCATGGTTGGTATTCAATACCTTTTCGTAATAATGGTAGTTGGATACCACAGCCACTTTAAGCCCGATATTAAAATTTTAAAATTGCGATTCGATTGAAGGCATGTGTCTTTTTGTATAACCAGGTTTATTGCGCTATTTTACCGGTTTAATTAAAAAATATCTTAAACTACCGTTATAATAACGCTAAACTACCGAAAAACTGATTTAAAAAGGTATTTTACAGATATAATAAAATTTAACAGGTAATATTATGAAAAAAGCCCCGTGATATTAGAAGACACATGCCACTATTGGAATCGCAGTTTCAAAATATCGTATCGGTATTGATCAGAGCGTAGACAAAAGGTATTGCTTGCCAACCATGTTTATTTTCAATATTTTTTCCAAAAAAAAACCAACTTATTAAAAACTAGTTCAAATTTGTATATGTCAGTTAAAGTTTAAGCCAAAAAAGTCATATAATAAACTTATGACATTTTTCCATTTTCCAATAATTACAAGAAATGTTACTGTGATAGTTTGTATTTTTGCAAAAATTTCCTTTAATTAGTTAATTTTAGAAGACAAAGTACCTAAAGTGTTCCTTAGCCATAGATGACGTGTGTCACTTAGGGCGTCCCTTTTTGTAGTTCTCTCAAGCAGAACCATTAATTAACTACGAAAAGGATCTGACTTTGTCGCAATTTATTACGTTACAGAATATCCTACAATATATTTTTTAGTTTACCTTTTGGCTAGTGAAATTTAATTTATATTAATGAAGTTTTTATGTATTGTTGGTGTGTTATTTGGTAAATGAATAGTATTAATAGAATTTTAAATCCTATAATCATATTCTTTTTATAAATTGTTTTATTGCAAAGAAACTTGAAAATTTCATTAGTAAATTAAAGAGAATAAAAATTAAAAAATTCCACAGAGCCAGTGGGATAGAATACTCAGTATTTTCTGTTGCCGCAATACAACCCTTCTCAGTATCCACGCTCTCCTCTTGAGTCTTTGCTTATTGATGATTGTCTATTTAATATTGAGTGTTTGGAAACAAATTAACAACCCCGAAAACAACACACAATTAGACTAACATCAACGAAATTTAACAACTTATATTTATCCTCTATTTTTACGGTTTTTATTATTATTAATTATAATTAAAGTATGATTAGACAATGTTTTAATTAATATTTTGCAATTTTCATGTTTCTTTGCAATAAAACAAAAAAAGAATATGATTATTTAATCTAAAATCCTATTAATACTATTCATTTACCAAAATAACAGATCAACAATAAATAAAAACTTCTTTTTCTATTATTTAGAAATATTGAATAAATCTTAAGTAAAATTTGTTTCCTAATTTCAAGGAAAATATTATTAAATATTGGTAAAAAGTGTCTTTGGCGCCGTCAATTTTTCCTCCAAATAAGTTATCTTTTTTAAATTTTATTTTTTTTAGTGTATAAGGCTAAATAAAGTCTGTTAAAAGAAGTCCTAACGCCCTGCAAATATTAGAAAGCGATTGAATTTTTCCAATAAAGTATGTTAACATGCCAAAAAAAACATTATTCAGGTCAGTCCAAATTTGAATTGAGGAACGCCAATAGCATGTAAGGTGTAAGGCTTCTGAAAGGATAAAGTCTAAATACACAACCCATACTACGATATTACCATTTGTTTAACATTGTTTTAATAAAAATATTTTTAATTTGCACTTAATTTTGTATTAAAAATTGTTTACTAATATTTACATTTTAGTTACAAATAGTAAATTAAAAAAATGAATTCAGTTAAGTTTTAAACATTAAAATTAAATTAAATTATTTTTTCTTCAACGAAGGGTATCATACCTTGAATTGCACTTTATTTTAAGTAAAATAAAAATAAAACAAATTTAAATTCGATAGTTGTGTCTGGGATTGTGAGGAGTCGACAACTTTTCGTTTTTTGAGGCCATGGAAAAAAAGGAAAAATATATTATTAAACAAGAATTTTTTTGGATGTTAAAATTGTATAGAAAAGCAATAAATTTAGGCTTTTCAAAGTATCAAAATTAATAAAATTTTCGAAAATATTATGTATGCGAGAATTTAAGAAATATCGAATGATTCTATTTTAAGAAGAATGATCGAAAACAGTTTGATCAGAAAGGTCATTTCTGAATTGGGCTTTAAGGGTATTTAGACACAATATCTGATACTTCCTTAAATCAACTTTAAACTATACACGCAGAGAAATAACATGGTTGCAATATGATCACTGCAACTATATTGTGCTTGCTGAAATCGGGTATGGTTGTCACAACCAAGTTATTGGTTTTCTAATTATAAACATGGTCGCTACCATCATTATTTAGTAAATATTTTACTATTTTATGATTGGCACATTTTATTTTATATCATGATTGGCTCTAACCATACTGTGGTAACAAAAATTCTGACTATGAAAAAAATATGATAATGATGCAACGATAAATGCTGGCAACAACCAATAAATAATTATACTTTTCTTCAAAAAGTAGTTAATATTAAGTTTTTTAGAAAAAACATTTCTAAAGGAAATATTCTTAAATTTAAAGAGTTTTTCATAGTTTCTAAGAACTTTTCCTTTAAGAAATTTTCTTAGATTACGGATCATATAATTTTTCCTTTAAGAAATTTTCTTAGATTATGGATCATATAATCATAATCCAGGAATCATAATATAGTTATGAGGAAGAATTATATGATAACATTTTGAGTATACTATGATTACGTGCGATCATATAAGATAAATTCATTATAAAATGTTTATTTAGGACCATAATATGGTAATTTTTGAATCATAATATAACTGTAGGGACCATATTATGGTAAAAATATGGTTATTTTATTATAATAATATGATAACCATAATATAGTACCATAATATAGTTGGCACAACCATAAACCCAAAAATATATGATGCTCTTCGAATATGATTAAGCCAACCATGTTTTTCCTTTGCGTGTAGATGACAAATACAAACATATTTGTATGAATTTTGACAGATAGGATCGGGTCGTGCACTATTGAAATTAATTAGAATTTATCCATGTTCAAACCTACCTCTCAGAGAAAAGTCCTATTTGAACTGGATTAAGAAGGAAATTTGGGTTGTAAATGTTTCATTGGACTATAAATTATGTTTTCAAATTTAAAGAAAATCGACTTATATTTGGCCCTAGTTTCAGGAGCTTTGCCGGAATTTGGACCACTTCTCGAAATGTTATCCAAATATTACTTGGTTTTGGATATCATTCGAGGGCGGATCAATAAATCTGTGACGTTGTGAGTTTCCGGCCTCCTAGCTGTGAGAGCAACACTGTTTCTGTCAACAGGCATCTGTCAGTTGACTCCCGTCAAAATTTGAATAAGCTGCATTTAGTTTGTGTTTGACATGCATTGATAGCAGATTTTGGCGTGATTTGATTTTGGAATTGAGTAGAAAATAGAGAATGCAAGTTATTGTGGGAAAAATCCATGGATTGCTCCCTCATCCGCCCTATTATCCGGACTTTGTATCCAAAAACCTGTGTTTCATTCAAAAATTCACGGACTTATTGACCCACCCTCGAAAAGTCGGCATATATAACTTTAATCTTTATGCTATGTAGTTTTCTATTCCACTCTGTTATTTTTTAATAAATTATGCAAAAAGAATATTTTAACTATCAATAGGTAAGTAACAATTACATATTTATATTCCGTGTTTTTACAGTCGATTTCGCTAGAAAGAAAGTCAATAAAATTTAACGCATAATTTATTTATAATACAAAAATTGGTTCTATAAAATTGTGCAAAAGGTGTTCGTTTGGAAAAAAAAAATTCTCTACAATGCAAATTATTTATGTAGTAATTTTTTAGCTGCCCCACTCACACTTTAATGAAAATGAATGGAAATATTTTCAAATGCACATCACATGTGTAAAAGGCAACTTGTTTGGTTTTATTTATATTTTTAGGACAATTCATAGGGGGAAAATGGGTTTAAAACACCCAAACGTACACACAATTTTAAAAGTAACGCATGTGCGTAAAGTGCATTTTTCGTAGTTTTTTTTGCAAGTATCGACTGGTATCTGTTTGCTATGGCTATACTTATACCCAGTAATTATGTAATTATAATATGTAAAATTTAATATATAAATAAAATTAAAGTCGTTTTTATTTCCAAAAAGGGGTCCGTAATGGGTGGGTGAATGGGTTGTTCAGACTTAGAGACCTTAATTTATATTTTAAAAAAGAAATTGTTTGCAAAAAGTGCGTGTGAGTTAATGCATGTGTGTATTGAAACTTATAAATGTTTTTATATATGTATAAGTCATTCCATATTAAAGTTATTATTACTTAAGTTAAGAAGATGAAGGAGTTAATGTGTATTTAGAGGCCTTGAAACAAAAATTAATAATAGGCCTGTTTTTTTTAACAATTTTTCGATTTGTTTTATTTCGTTATACATTTCAAGTTTTGTTTTTTAATGCGAAATAACTTATTATTATCTTGTCTAAATCTAACACTTACTCGCTGGTATAATGAGAAAGAAAAAAATTAAAATTTTTTAAAAACGCAATTACTAGAATTAAATTTAGCTAAATTCAAAGAGAATTTCAAAAATAAGAAAAAAATACGTTTTAGATTTAGTTTAGTTTAATTCCAGAAATTGCAATCTTTCAAAAATAAAATTTTTTCTTTCACACGATATTAGCAAGTAGGTTTTAGATTTAGATAAAAATATAATTTGCTTCAAATTACATAACTTGTCTGATACTATATTTATAAGATATTATGTATGTTTTACTAAAAAACCAATTTAATAAATACAATACAAACTTAAAAAATAAAGAAACTGAATATTGAATTTTTAACAAAATAAATTAAATTAAAAAATATATATTTTTAAAAAACAAAATTTAATTACTTGCAGGTTTGCATCTAACTACTTGCTTATAGCCCAACTATAATTGGCTTAAGTGACTTAAGCTCGGTATCAGTATGAAACAAAAATTCAAAATTTTTTAAAATTAAAAATTTGTATTTCTAAAATTTTGTCTCATACCAACACAAAGTTTAAATCACTTAAGGCAATTATAGTTGGGCCTTAATTATTCTTTGATACAAATATTACATAAAAGTGTATATGAAGGTATGAATTTTTCCATAATTGGTCGGGTTTCAAATCGATAATTTTTCAAAATCTCCCATTTCTTTTCCAACTACTAAAGCTCTATATGGAATCCTCTATAAATATAGATTTGTGGTATTTGTATGCATTTATCGATAATTTATCAAATGAATTCCTCTATCATGCCTTTACTGCTGTATACAATTACAACTGCTACTTTGGTCACAAAGGAATCATTGAACTCTTTAACTCATACTATTCTCTGATATGACTTTAAAAATGCCAGGCTCATTTTATAATTTGCCCATTTGTATGTAGCGCGTATGTTTACCCATACTAGTGCAAGTCCATGTGTTACCTTTTACATATATATATAAGAGTAACGTGTTATATTCACTGACTGGTTGAAAATCGCCCAGGCTAAATCGCTAAAGTAAGGAAATTAAGGGCCGAATAAAACGCTAGAAACCAGATATTTAAAATACCTGTTTTCTGGAAAATAATAATATGTTTTAAGTTACTTTTTGAAATTTTCGCCATAAACGTGGTAAAATAAATAATACAAAAATATGATTAAAATGGCCAAAAGTGACCTTTAAGCTAAAAATCTGCAATTAAATAGCCCACCACAAAAATTAAAATAAAATAAAAACAATATTTATGGAGGAAAATACTAAGAATAAGTTCCTAATTAATATTTTTAATTTTTAATATATAAAATTGCCAGTAATTAAGTATCGGGCTTTCAAGTGAAATAGAATGTACTTATATAATTTGCAAAATACTATAATATGAGTTCCTCTATCCTCACTAATATACGCACCAAATCCATAACAAGTTTTACTCACGCACTTTGTAGCCATACATACCATTTGTTACTCATACCAACTAAAACAACCGCTGCAATACCAACCCTGCATTTACCTGCAGCTCTAGGTATCTTTCTACCGCGTTATAAGCCTATTTTTTTTAGCTATTTATGTAAAAGTTTAAATAAATTTACTTTTTTAGGGTTGTTTTTTTAGCTATTGTTGTTGTTTTTTAATACGAACTAAAGTATGAAGGCTTTAAACGCATTTTTTGCTTTAGTTGCTACACCCCTATTTTTTAAATTTTTAGGGGTTTTGGCGCCTAATGTTTAAACTGCCAGAGTATATGTTATAATGTGTTTTTGCGTTTATAGATTGATGTTTTCAGTTAAATAAAATTTTACGCTTATTTAACTTAAAAGTTTATTATTAAAGGAAAAATTTCAGCTTGTTTGATTTTAACACGAAGTGCAAGAGAGCTTTGCACATTCAAAGGTTATGTTTAAATAATCCAAATTGTTTGTTGTTTCAAATTACACAACCCATCTTTAAAGGCATATTTAGATACGAAAGGAAACTGCTAGTGATATTGCAAAGTACTTCCATAAATAGCATAAATCATAAAATAAAGCTAGTTAGCGGAATTTTTTCTGAGGTCGTATTTTGTAGGCACTCTTAGTTTTTCTGTACTCTCTATCACATGTTAAAATTTCATCCAAATCAGAATGAACCTTACCGCAGGCTTTTTTTCAACTTATCTAAAAACAACATAAGTTATGTAAATGTAAAATTTAAATATCTTTATAGAGATTTGACATTCATTGCTATAGTTAAGCACTTAACTTTAGTTATTTGAGATGAGTTAAAAGAGAAAATCTTGTATTTTCTTTATCTTTTCATATGCAGTGAACACATAAACAACGTAAATGAAGAGAGAAATTCTAGTGAGGACCGATTTCTCCTCTACGTTTACGTCCCTCCGTGGCTATCCCAGCAAAACTTTGGTAATGGGTGAGATATTATCATGCGTTACCTTGTAATGATAGCTCGTTACCTTTTTCATTATTTACAAGCATGAAGTAATAAGTTACTGATTATTGATTACGTAATATATGCTTCATTATTGTAAAGTAATAATTGAAATATTTATAAAAATCTATTTTTAGACACATTGTTTTGACAACACTAGCGAAATAACGAAGCGCAATAATTCATTTAAGTTTAAAGCAATCAAATACTATATGGGTATTTCCACAGAAAGGTCAACCGCTACCAAAATATTAAAGTTGAAGAAAAAAGACTTTTCTGAGAAAATTTAGTTGGTTAATGCATTGGATTTTAAGAATATACCTAATTAAATACATATTATCATTTGTAATTTAAGAAAAGTGGTCTGCAAAGAGCAGCTTTGCTTTTTTTGGTTTTAGCGTTTTTAATTGACATTTTTCCTTGAGTTATTTCTAAGTGTTACATATCATGTCGATAAATATTTAAAAACACCACAGTAGAGATCAAGCAAACTCCGAATAACGGTATAATTCAAAGATTCTTTGTACTACATTCTTCTATCCCGTTCGCGACCGAAAATAAGCATTTGTGTTTAGTTCTCCGTGAACGTTGATCGGAATAGTTTGATATTTACAATTCAAAACAAAATAACCGAGATCATTTAAAAAAACCAAACCTTTAAACCTAAAACAAAATTTTAAACCTAAAAAATGCCTTTGGAATCATTGTCCCGTTCGCGATGTCCCGTTCGCGATTCTAAATAAAATATTTAAAAAAAATAATAATAAGGATAATAAAAAAAAAAACAAAATGCTAAATAAAATCTTTATATCTCTGCTTTAGTTAAAAAATAATCTCCATTTAATAAACTGACGAAATTCGCAGAGTTTTAAACAAAACCACACACCGAAAAAAATTACTTACATTTTTTGTCCCGTTCGCGATCGCAAGTTTATCCAAAATATTTGGAGAACGTTCATATTTTATAATTTTCTTTTTGTTCTCAAAAATTGTTCTACTAAAATGCTATTAAATATTTATAAAAAGTTAAAAAAAATTTGAGTTTTCATATTTTTTTTTCAAGTTGAGTGCGTACGAATGTCCCGTTCGCGATCCTGGAAATGCCCATATGCGTCGATAGCTCAGTGGGTAGAGTTCTTGGCTGGCAACCAGAGTTCCCTGGTTCGATTCTTGTCATGACCACATTATTTTTAATAACGTTTAAAATATTTGTAATAATTTTTTTTAAATAAAAATTCCTCTTTTTTTAAAAATCTATTTTTAGACACATTACTTTTTCCATTCTCGTTACCATATAACTAACCCCTTACATTATCACCTCTAAAGTAATGAGTATATTATGGTATATATTACAGTGAAGTAAGGTGTAAAGTAATCCAATAAGGTGTAAAGTAATCCATGAACATGGCTACACATTACTTTACACATTATTTGGTAATGTGTGGTTTTTCTGGGATATTTGATTGGAGTTAATATTTAGCAGAAAATTTCGAAAAACACTAATATTGTTAAAATTTTTTCTTAGAGAGTTGTTGCCTCAATTGCCTTCTGAAACGTTTATATGTATGTTTGAAACGTTATTTGGTTCCCATTAAATATTAAGTGCGCCTAAATTAAATTTTTTAAACAAATTATTTGTTGATTTGAAAACATATTTTTGAAAAAGAATAATTGACATTTATTTCCTTTGGACTGTTGAAAAAAACATGCATGTCCATGGAATTCCTTGCCCTAATAACATGCCATAAAAGGTATACAAACATATAACTATTTTCACTTTCATTTAATTTCAAATCATATTAAAAACATATTAAAATAAACAAAAACTATTATCTAAATGCGCCAAAATGAAATCATAATTATCCACAAACAATACAAATAATTACATATACAAATAATAATAAACACAATCTAATCATGCATAGCACCTACATACATTCTAGGTAAATCACGTTTTTCTAACACTCTACAGGATTTGACCCTGAACTACATTCTAAACTGCACACAGCGACACAATTTGGTATATAGAAACAAACAACAAAAACCATTTGCACATTCCACAAAATTTTGAATGAAATTTCAATTATTCACAAATAATCTATGGAAATATGATGTAGACCATTCATAAAAGTATTGCATACATCCTCACTGTGTTGTGTACGTAGAAATTGCTTAACATTAGATTTTGCAAATTGTTTTATAGGCGAATGGGTTGTCCATTAGGTGAATGTACTGCACAATATTTACAGTTATTGCAGCTGCATCTAAACAAAAAAACTATTTTGGCGGCAAAATTTTAATTCAATGATTTCAATTCTAGTACTCAAACACAAATGTCATTGGATGCTGCGGTTTGGTATTTGGATTTTGTAAAAATATGTTAGAAAATTGTATTTGTATATATTTATTGTAACATTGACAATTGAGAGTAGAACAGAACATTGTATTGTAGAATAAGCCATTGACAAATCGTTTGTGTATTAGAAGATGCACATTTATGTGATTGTATATTCGTTAGTGGCATGCATAAAAGTGAAATTTTAAACGATGTAGATGGTCGTGTGGTACACATTTAGATGGTTGTTTTTAATATCATTGGGATTAAATATTAATTTAAATTAAAGTAATATATTTATTCAAGCCTATGGCAATAAATATTTAATTAAGGTAAGTATAATGAAAGTGTTGCATTTGAAAGTTTGGGAGGAAGTATGCTTCACGAATTCTTGAAAAAACGTATGAACTTAGTTCAATAGGATTCTCCAGGGAAACCGTGGAAGGGACCGAAAGTCGGAAGTACGATTGACAGTCACGAACTGTCAGTGAGTGTCTTTAATAAGGCCATAGATGTGGTGTTCAAAGTTTCATGACCTTAGACAAGGGCAAGGCAAATTTCACCTTTCTGGTGCAGTTAAAAGCTTTCAGGGCTTCGGAAGGAAACGCAGAAAGCTTTAAAACGAGAGTTACAACAGCAGCCACCACGACAAGCTAAAGGTGTACAAGAAAGCAGTGACGTTGGCGAAACAGAACTCATGGAAAATGTTCTGCACGCAATGAAAAAACATGGTTGGGAGAATCATATTCGAAGAGCATCATATATTTTTGGGTTTATGATTGTGCCAACCATAGTCGTACTATATTATGATTATCATATTATAATAAAATATCCATTATTTTACCATAATATAGTCCCTACAGTTATATTATGATTCAATTATTACAATATTATGATTCTGTATAAACATATTATGATGTTATGAATAGTATATACATATACATATATACATATTGTGATGTTATGAATAGTATGCTCAAAATGTTATTACAATATGGTCCCCATAACTTTATTATGATTTCTGGATTATCATAATGTGATCCATATAAAATCTTTATATAGAATCTTTTTGACAATGAATTGATTATTGTAAATAATATTACATGTATAAGGAATTTTCGAAAAAACCCTCAAAAAAATCTTCTAAAGTTAAAAAAAATAAACTGGATCTTAATAGGTCAATTGATGAAATGTTTTAATGCCACATGAAAGGTATTTTCTGTCCAGTTTTAGTAAACAATATAAGATTGTTTTTTAAGACATTTTGGTTTTTATGAAAACAAGACAATACTCGTATTAGGACTGTAAATATCAAAGTCATGTTTTATTTGATGTATAATTATTCATTGATTGTTGACAGCATTTTATGGTTACATAATTATCATATTTTTTTCATAGTCAGAATTTTTGTTACCACAGTATTGTTACAGCCAATCATGTTAAAAAATACGAGGTGTCAATCATAAAATAGTGAAATATTTACTATAATAATGATGGTAGCGACCATGTTGATGGTTAGACAACCAATAATATGGTTGTGACAACTATACCCGATTGCAGAAAGTACAATATAGTAGCAGTGATCATGTTGCAACCATGTTTTTTCTCTGCGTGTGTGAATGAACAGACAACACTAGCAAAGGGTCACTTAAACTCCACTTATGTAAAGTCATTGAAATTCCAACCTAATACTCACTTCTACAGTTGCACTGATGCGACAAATTGGGAAATCCACAGTACTGCCTCGTATGAGAAGAAGGGCCTCGTATGGGAAGAAGAGATATAAATACCACGGAAATGTAACTTGTACCTTCGCAAAAAGCATGTTAAATGCAACCTTTTTCTGTTTTTCATTTGGTGAGTCACAGGCAATTAAATATATATAAATAAACAGAACATAACATTGCATAACATATTGCTGTTATTAACAATTTATTCCTGTTATTTCTCTATCTAATTAGCAGAGAAGACAAAAAAGTAAAATTCGAAGTTCTTAAAGCAAAAAAATATTGAGAAAAAAGCAAAAACAAGCAAAAGTTAGGGAAAACACTTATTGCTTTACAAAAAAGAACAAAACTAGCTCAAAAGTTTCGAGGCAAAAAATGTGAAAAAGCAATTTAAGTCACAAAAATGTTAGGAAAAAGCTACTTTAAAGCTAAAATCATAAAATCTAAAAAAAGCAGAAAAAAGCAAATATAAGAAAAAAAAGAAAAAAAAACAAAAACAAGCAAATTTGTCTTCTCTGCTAATTACGTCTTTTACAAAAGCAAATATGTACACTGCTTTAAAAGTTAAAAGCCCCACAAATTTTTCCACTAAAAATGCAATCAACTTTACTATCTTTTAACTTTCCCTGTTAAAAGATACGAAGACTTTGTAATGGGGTGCTGACAATTGAAAGTTTCTCTCTATACAAATCGCTAGGTCTGGATATCAATCTTCCAATTATGTTACAGATTGCTGAAAATCTAATTTGCCTGATACATAAACTTAGTCTCCCTATCAGCTAAATAATGGTTGCGGTGGTATTTATTTCTAAAAGCAAAATGCTTTAGGCAAATCAGTCTCTCGTCTTTCTGCTTGAGGCACTGGAAAAACCAATCAATGTACACATAAGACCAAAATTTGAGAGATCGCCACAACGCTTTAGCAGTCATCTAAAGGGCCGCTCGACTGAAATTATACTTTACGAGGTTGTGAGGGTAGTGGAGAGATCCTTGGAATACGGACAATATACATTGGTTGCTTTCTCACATATGTAAGGAGCTTTTAACAATGTCTGAACTAATATAAACGCCTTTTTAGATTTGGGTGTTGGCGAACAATGTGGTTCCAACTAAACTATACCTTGCAACTGTTAAAATTATTTTTATTACTTAACTTCCCAGAATGGATCATGTTCCCTATGTTATTATAACATACGCATACACGCAGAAAAAAAACATGGTTGCGAAATGATCACTGCTACTAAATTAAGCTTGCCAAGTTATTGGCTTTTTAACCATCAACATGGTCGCTACCATCATTATTATAGTAAATACTTTACTATTTTATGATTGACACCTTCTTTTATATAACATGATTGGCTGTAACCATACTGTGGTAACAAAAATTCTGATTATGAAAAAAACATTATAATTATTCAATGCTGGCAACAATCAATAAACAATTATGCATAAAATATAACATGATTCTGACATTTACGGTCATAATATTGTCTTGTTTTCATAAAAACCAAAATTTTATCAGTTCAGTCAGTTTGTTTTTACCACAAACTGGACGAATGTGGGTAGAGAATACCTTTCATGTGGCATTAAAACATTTCATCAATTGACCCATTAGGATCCAGATATTTTTTTTTTAGCTTTAGAAGATTTTTTTCTTTCTTTCTTATACATATGTATAATATTATTTACACTAATCAATTCATTGTCAAAAAGATTCCAAATAAAGATTATATATTTTTTAATTTGTTTCAATAAAAACGATAAGAGATATTTCTTAAAAAAATATATTTATTAATTAATTTCTTGTAAAAAGTTCTAATAATATTAATAAAATATTTTTTTTAAGAAAAAGTCTGTTGAACCCAAAATTGTTTTTGTACGAAAAGGTTCTTACACAAAATCCTTGATATTTAGAAACATCATAATATGTATATTTAGAATCATAATATGATAATTTTTGAATCATAATATAACTGTAGGTACCATATTATGTTATATTCTGGTTATTTTATTATCATAATATGATAACCATATTATAGTACGAATACAAAAATTCTGATTATGAAAAAAACATTATAATTATTCAATGCTGGCAACAATCAATAAACAATTATGCATAAAATATAACATGATTCTGACATTTACGGTCATAATATTGTCTTGTTTTCATAAAAACCAAAATTTTATCAGTTCAGTCAGTTTGTTTTTACCACAAACTGGACGAATGTGGGTAGAGAATACCTTTCATGTGGCATTAAAACATTTCATCAATTGACCCATTAGGATCCAGATATTTTTTTTTTAGCTTTAGAAGATTTTTTTCTTTCTTTCTTATACATATGTATAATATTATTTACACTAATCAATTCATTGTCAAAAAGATTCCAAATAAAGATTATATATTTTTTAATTTGTTTCAATAAAAACGATAAGAGATATTTCTTAAAAAAATATATTTATTAATTAATTTCTTGTAAAAAGTTCTAATAATATTAATAAAATATTTTTTTTAAGAAAAAGTCTGTTGAACCCAAAATTGTTTTTGTACGAAAAGGTTCTTACACAAAATCCTTGATATTTAGAAACATCATAATATGTATATTTAGAATCATAATATGATAATTTTTGAATCATAATATAACTGTAGGTACCATATTATGTTCTGGTTATTTTATTATCATAATATGATAACCATATTATAGTACGAATATGGTTGGCACAATCATAAAGCCAAAAATATATGATGCTCTTCGAATATGATTGTGCCAACCATGTTTTTTGTCTGCGTGTATGTAAATATAACTAACCGATAAAAATAAATTACATATAAAAATACCTTATTTTTTAATTATTTTTAAGAATACATATAAAAATGTAAAACCAGTTCTCACAACGTTATTTCTGGTGTCCTGGCTGAATAGGGTTAAAATTCGTTTGACACCAAATTCGGTTGCGAAAACAAATCCTTCCTAAGTGTAATGTTATTTAATAATTATTTTAAACTTGATTCTTCTCATCTAACGCTGGTAAATCGTGTATGCTAATTACCGTCCAATGAGTTCATGGTAGAAAATTCAGATTACTTTAAACAATAAAATTGTTTTTAATTTATTGTTTACACATTAAAATTAAAAATGTACAACAGTCATGAAAAGGTTGTCTTTAGTACATGTTAAATTTGCAACAAAAAAACTAAATAAAACCAACAACAGCAGCTGAAGTAACGTAACAAAACACACTAAGTAATAATAATATTAAGCATAACCGAATCTTTTAATGCCCTATAAAATGTATGTGAGGTAGGATAACTAAGCATTTTGATAAAATTTCACTTTTTTGCGGTTATGACACACAAATTTGGAATTTTTTAACCAATTTTCCGATTTTGTTAATTTTAGATACAAAAATGTTGATTATTTCGAGTCGAAATCGCTCCTGATTTTGGGGCGCAATTGTGATTTAATTATAAGATACATACATATTTGTATAAGTTACATACGGAATAACAAACCGGTATAGATACATATATTATCTTTGTGGTAAAGGGTATAAAAAAATACGAAAAATCTTAAAACACAAAACAAAGAGTGCACATGTAAAACCAACATAAATTTGTAAACATTGTAATTATGCTATCAGCTAAAATTCACTTTTTTTCATGCACTATGGAACAAATTACGAAAAATTGTTTATATTTTTAAAATGTAGGAACCCTCGCCTTAACCGTCAACTTTTTTGTATCTCCGATAACACAAATTTCCTTTCCCGTTCCAATTCGTTCGCATAAAATTTACCCTGTGGCTGTTTTATACAAATATATCCAACGGGGATTTTTCCCGAACCTGGACTATTTTTACTATCGTGGTATATTAATACACAATTAGAGCAAAAACTTCGAAATACCAGACATTTTACAAACTGGTGAATTTGGCAAAGCGCGACAAAAGTTATCCTAAAAAAATACAGATTAGGAAGGTCCGCGATGAGACCAATGGAATATTTAAAAAACAGATGAGTTATTAAACTTATTTTTGAATTATGATTGTTATAGTTGTCATGCATTAATAACAAGACCAATTAGTAAAACATCAATTGATCAAGTATTTAGCAACATTTTTGACAAAATTTCTGTAGATTCAATAGAGTGTTCTTTGACGGATCATAATATAATTTTTGCAAGCTGCAAGGTGATTATGTTTCAAATAGTTACATTGAGATAAGTAAAACACATTGTGATTATCAAAAGGTTAAAGAACTGTTAAATAGAAGTTTGCCTGAAATTGAAGCTGTTGAGGATTGCTCTCAATTAACTAACAATCTTATAAACTGTATTAATAATGCTATTGACAATTCAACAAGTACGTCTAAATACAAAAAAAATTTACGATTTGAAATAGCACCATGGATTAATGATAATCTACAAGCTTTAATATTACTTAAACGCAAGTTTTTGGCCAAACGAAGAAAAACTAAAAGCAATAAATATGACAGTTTGTTAAAGAGATTGGGGAAAGTTATCAAGGTGGCATGTAAGCATTCAAGAGATAATTATTACTATGATAATTTGAATAAAAGCGATGGTGATCCGAAAAAAGTATGGAATTTTCTAAATAAAACCCTTGGGAGAAGTATAAAGAAGAACTGTAACCTCACAACAACAGCTGGCACACTAATTTTTGATGATCAAGTGAAGGCAAATGTTCTGAATCAGTATTTCGTACAATCTGTGAGTGATTTAAAAAGTCAAATTCAAATATTTCCAGGTGATGATTGTAATTTGTTGAGAACTTTATGTCAAACTGTAAACCGTTTTAAAATTCAACCAATTACCATAGATGATATGAGTGCAGTTGTAAATAATTTGAATTTAAAAAAATCCACTGTTAATGATAATATCGCCCCAAAAGTAATATACAATTGTAATGAAATATTAGCTCCGATACTAACAAATATTTTTAATAAAATTATTAATTCGTCGAGCTATCCAGATTGTTTAAAAATAAGTAAAATTGTTCCTATACCAAAAGTTTTAAATGCTTCTGAGTCCAGTCATTTTCGTCCGATTTCTTTACTGTCGTCTATTGATAAAATCTTTGAGAAATTGATTCACGAGCGGCTGTTGTCATATTTTGATAGTAAAAGCTTTATGTACAAATATCAGTACGGTTTCAAAAAAGGATGCGGCACTGAAGAAGCAGTGGCGAATGTTGTAAATTTTATATGTGATGGTATGGATAATGGTTCGAGCGGTGTTGCAGGGCTTTTCTTAGATTTCACGAAGGCTTTTGATCTTGTTGACCATAGAATAATGCTACAGAAATTAAGGTATTATGGCGTTCCGGACAATGAATTGGAGATTTTTGAAAGTTTCTTTAATAATCGAAGACAATTTGTACAGTTGAACAATGGTAAAAGTGAAATGTTAAATGTTGAAAGTGGAGTGCCTCAAGGTAGTTGCTTGGGACTTTTGCTGTTTTCTATTTATTTAAATGACCTTTGTAACTTGAATCTGACTGGTAGATTATATATGTTTGCTGATGATGTCTGTCTATTATATCCCTACAAAAACGATTTGGTACTGAAGACTAATATGGAACGAGATGTAGCTCTTATTTTCGAATATACACGGTTAAATAAATTGATACTTAATGCAAATAAAACTAAACTTATCAGATTTAGGCCACATTCACATGCATTAAATAATAATTTTAATATTTTTGTAGACGGAAATCTAATTTTTGAAACACATGAAGTAAAATATTTGGGAATTGTTTTACAAAGTAATCTATCATGGGATTTGTATATTGCAGAAGTAAAGCGAAAGATTGCTCCGGCTGTTGGTATATTATATAAAATGAAAAATAAACTGAATAAGAAAACTAAGCTTTTAATCTATCAGTCCCTGATACAAAGTCACTTAAATTACATGGTAATAATATATGGATACAAAAACACAAATGATTTAAAGTCGCTGCAAGTTATGCAAAATAAAGCCTTAAAAACAATTCATAATTTACCAATAATTTACCCAACTGTATCTCTTTATGGCAATATCTGTAAACCAATTTTGCCTATTTATGGACTATATAAGTATCAACTATTAATGTATATGTTTAAATCCTTACACAATATAGGATATCGTAGAATAACTTTTGTTCAAAATCAATCGTTTTTTAACACGAGAAATCAGCGAAACTTACATACACCAAGGTGCAGATTGGAAACAACAAAGCAGCGAATACAATATATGGGAAGTTTTGAATACAACAACTTACCTTTAAGGTTGAAAACAATAAACATAATTTCAAATTTTAAAAGAGAGTTAAAAGAATATATTTTTGAAAATTTTGAAATGCTTCTTTCGTAAGTTAATACTTTAAAAATAATTTTGATTATAATTATATATATATATATATTTTTTTTTTTTTATTATTATGCATACTCATGTTATTTAATTAAGTTATAATGACAGTATTTGCCAACTTGCCTCAATAATGCCCCTTAGGGGCGCTGAGGCCTAATTAATAATGAATTGTATTTATATGAAATGTTAATAAAACTTATAAAAAAAAGTGGCTATTTTTTTAATAAATTTTTATGATAATATAAATTAACACACTCCCATAATACAAACTTCGTTTATAATTATTCTGTATTTCTACCATTCACAGTAACAGTGTTACCCACGACGTCCTCCAAAAAATAAGACCAGCTGACACCTTCGGCATAAATAGTGCACCATGTAGTTATTTTGAGTGGATATTATGGTTCTTCGTTACATATATTGTCAGCAGGGATGGAAAACATGGTACAATTGTACTTTTTTTGGTACATTTTTACTTTGGTTAGTACCGTAGTACTACCGCGGCTCATCTAGTACAATTTGAAATTTTTAAAATTTTCAACTTATAACTTGATAAAACAACTTAATATAAAGTCGACTTTTTTTTAAAAGCAACTTTAAATTAAAACCCTGTTTTTATTTATTCAGCTACTATAGTAAAAAATAAAGTCAGTTTTAAGTTAAACCGGCTCTAAATTGGTGTCACATCAAATGTATCAAATGTTTTATACACATTGTACTAAAATATTCGGAAGTGGCAACATTGAACAGCTGAAAACAAAAAAAGAACAAAGTGTATTATTGTTAAAAAGCTATGAAATGGCTTTAAATTTTTCAATAGCAAATCCAGAAAAGGTTAAATAAATTTTGTTTCACCCCGTCAATTTAAATTGTTTTAAGTCTTTTTAGGACTAGTGAAGACGAAGGAACTTCCGATGCTCTTGAAGTTCACTGTCTACATCAAAGGATGGGGCAGCAAACTGGCGAATGAGCGCATACTGGAAATTCTGGGCAGCCAAAACGCTAAACTAGCCGTGGAGAAATGGGAGGTTTTTCATAGGAAAGAGGACCCTGAGGGTACTCTTCTTGTGATAGGCATCGACCAGAACTCCATGGCTAGCCTCGCGAAGAATAAAGGTATGGTTTATTTCGCCTCAAAAGCTGTCTTCTTCAAAAACGGGAAGATACCCATTGGAGGGGATGCCATGGTCAAACCCGACAAGGTGACACAGGATGCGGTGCCAAAACACCAGCAGTCACGGAGGACTCAGATCCTAAAAGCGAGGGGGTTATGTCTAACTCGCAGGAAGACAGACTTTTGGAGGGCCATGATTGAGGTCATCCAAATAAACCTCCAACGGAGCGAGACGGCAACTAACGCTCTGATGTCTAAAATAAACAAAGGTAAGATACACATTGCTTTAATCCAGGAATTTTGGACTACTCGGAACAAGGTTTCTGGGTTGAACCATGTTAATTATCAACTTTTTAACTCTGATACAGGGTCTCGTCCGAGGACTTGTATCCTATGTCATAAAAACTTATGTTTTCTTCTCTTAACAGGGTTGTCAACGTCGGATGCAACGGTGCTGAAGCAAGGGGGTAGCAATACGTACCTTGCGGCTATTTACCTACCCTTCGACTCTCCGACACTTCCACCCACGTCGTAGTTGATGAAACTGGCTGAGGAGGCGCAAAGAAATGGTATGAAACTTATAGTAGGTTGTGATGCTAACCCCCATAGATTTCTTGAATACAAAAGACTTGATTACGTTGAACGTAGGGAATAAGGCCACCTTTGTCAGTAGGATCAGGGAAGAAGTATTGGATATAAACTTTTGCTCTGAGGACCTTATAGACGAGATCCGGGATTGGAGGGTTTCGGATGAACACTCCTTCTCGAACCACCGGTATATAAGGTTCAAAATTCTTCGGCCACCACCGATGCCGATAAAATTTCGGAACAGGTCTAAGACCGACTGGGTACAATTCAGGGCTGGATTGGGGAACCGATTAGGATTGGGCACATGTCAATGCCGGAATAAGGAGGACATAGACGCCAAAGTAGAAACGCTCACAAACGCCCTGGTTGAATCGTTTGAGGAGAGCTGCCCCCTACGAGAGCGGAGATCCCCACAGAAGAAGCCGTGGGTAACGGGGGAGATTCGGGATCTGGGGAGGAATCTTCGCAAACTCTTCAACCGGGTAAGGCGTAAGAAGACCGCAGTCTACTGGGATGAATATCACAGTAAGCTGAAGGAATATAGAAAAATCACTAGAAAGGCAAAACGAGACTCCTGGAAACTTTTCTGTGAACAGGTAAATAGCGTCAATGATGTTTCGAAGATTAGGAAATTCTTATCCAAAACCCATCTTTAATCAGGATCAATGATCGATGAGACTGGGAGGAGACTGGAGGATATAGAGGAGATCATGAAACTCCTAATGGACTCCCATTTTCCGCCGACCGAAACGGGTGCCATGGAGGAACCGTCACGGGGGCAGGGAGACCAAAATAGAGGGATGGTCGTAACGACTGGAATGATCAAGTGTGCGATCAGAAGTTTCGCACCATACAAGGCCGCGGGGCTGGATGGTATATTCCTGGCACTCTTACAGATGGAGGTGGACTTAGTGTCAACCTATCTGTCAGTGATATATACTGCGTGCTTAAAATTCGCATACACTCCGGTTAGATGGCAGGTTGTTAGGGTAGTGTTCATACCCAAACCTGGGAAGCCGACCTATGCGACACCAAGGCTTATCACCCGGACAGAGACCAGAAATATAAGCAGCATGCTTATGTTAAGGGCAGATCAGTGGAGACCGCATTAAATGAGGTCGTACAGTATATACGGAAATCCTTCGAGGGCAAACTGTACACACTGGCGGTGTGCATTGACATCGAAGGAGCCTTTAATAACGTACTGACCGATACTCTTATCCGATCCTTGAGCCGGTTCCGGGTTGACCGGGCGCTTAGTGATTGGATCACCCACATGCTAAGGAATAGATGGATTAGTTGCGAAATGTACGGTGTAAATATTAGGAGAAGGGTACTTCGCGGAACGCCACAGGGTAGGATTTTATCTCCACTGCTATGGGTAACCGCGATAAATAGTCTCCCAAGGACCTTGACCGAAAAGGGATTCGAACCAGTCTGCTATACAAACGATGTTGTAATACTTCTAAGGGGCATGGATCCGAACTATTTGTGCAGAAGGGCGGAGGCGGCCCTAAACACGGCCTTCGGCTGGGCTCAGCCTAGGGGCCTAAACGTTAACCCGGAGAAGACGGAAATATGTCTGTTCACGGGGAGAACGAAAACTCCTGTCTACAGGGAACCACGTTTCTCAGGCAGGACGATACCAGTGACCGACAGGGTTAAGTACTTAGGCGTAATCCTTGATCGGAAACTAAAATGGAAACACCACATAGAGGATAGAACCAACAAGGCGAGCCGGTGTTGGGTGCTATGTAGGAGGACCATAGGCCCGAAATGGGACCTAAGTCTGAGTATGATACACTGGCTTTACAGGAGCGTAATAAGACCGATCTTAACGTATGCCTCTGTAATCTGGTGGACTTCTTTGGACATAAGGTGCAACATAATACCACTTCAGGGGGTCCAGCATACATGTTGCTTGGGTATAAGTGGGGCAATGTGCACCACGTCAACCAAGGCTCTGGAGACACTACTGGATATACCACCAATCAAAACGCAGGTGATGTACGAGGCGGCACTCGCGGCCAAACGCCTCTTATCTCTTGGCGAGCTATATATAGGTGATTTCAAAGCAGATCATCAGTGTATACTGGGCACGTTGCTCGGTTACACACACTCATCTGACATGCCCGACCGCATACCGGAGACGGAAATTGTCGGAAACTGCGAGACTATGATCTCAGGGGCGAATGCCCGTGGGAACCTGTTGCTACACAGACGGATCTAAGTTGAGGAATAGAACGAGTATGGGGGTCTATATTGAGAACCCGGAGACCGAGATATCCTACCGTCTTCCTGATCACAACACCAGCTTCCAAGCGGAAGTACGTGCTATTACGGAGATGTGAGATGGATTGAATCGAATATGGGGCGAGTAGACTAGTAGAACCTTGCTGGACTGTATAAGAGCCATTACTGAGTTTTTCTCTGGGGGCAGGTTCCATATTATATGGGTACCGGGCCACTCGGGGATAGCCGGGAACGAGAGGGCCAATACACTAGCCGTCGGGGGAAGAGAACTCGAGGCAGTTAACTTGGCGAACGCAAAACCGTTTGAGGCAACGAAAGCGGAATTAAAGTCGTGGGCAAGAGAAACCCACACGGCCTGTTGGAACAACGGGACGGTGGCCAGGACCACTAGGATTTTGTGGGGTTGCCCAGACGAGAAGAGGACAAGAGGCCTCCTTAATGGAAGTAAGTCCGAGGTCAGTGTGATGGTACCTATCCTGACTGGTCATGCAGGATTACGGGCATGACCAGTCTAAGCAAATCTGACTCAATACGATAAAATTGCTTAAAAAAAAGCGGAAAAAATTTTGGTAGGATCGGAAAAGTACAATTTGTTTGTCTGGTTGGTACAATAACAGAAAACATATTTTCCATCCCTGATTGTCAGTGTCCCAGAAGCGCAAATTTGATTTGTTTTGGGTATACGTTCAGAAAATCGTCAATTCCAAAATACTCGTATATCAACTTGTATTCCAAATATTTTGACTCCGCAAATATTAAAACTAAATTGACAGTTGCCGTCATTTACAAAAGTTATAGCATCTTCCGAAAAAAAATATAAATGTCGGTGTTAAAAATTTGCAAATGAAGACACTTAATAAATTGTAATAACTAATCGGCACTAAATGTGACGCCTTTGTTAAATTTTAACTTCAAAATATTTTTATTTTATTATTGTCTTTCTAATTTAAACAAAAGACTTAATTTAAAAGAAATTCGATTCTAAGGGTCTTTTGCATACACAAGTTTACTTAAATTTCTGAAATATATAAAATATGTCTTTAAAATCATGTTAGTTTTATATAAATAAATAAATTCTTCGTTATATATATATTTTGCCCCACTGTTCTTGAAAACCTAAAATTGCAATTCATTCACATGAAAAACTTAAACGCTATAAGATAAATGTGGATTTGTTTCGAAGAAAGAAAAAAGTTTAATAAAAGCAGCTAAACTAAGTTTATCAAATAGAAATACGAATAGACAATGAAAAAAAAAACGAACTGCCGCAAAATTTTCCATGAAGTTGAATTTGACAACAAGAACAAAAAAGAGTTGCTAAAGCAAAATAGATTCCCAAAAGCTTTGGAAAACCATCAACAAGAATAATAAGCCCGTTATTAACTTAGCAAATATTTAACATTGTAACCATTCATCATCAGATGGCACAGAACGCTTAACTGCTAAATTCCAGTAGAAAGGTAAAAAGATTCGAAAAAATAAAAAACAAAATGAATAAACATATTTCACATATCTTAATATGAATATTAGGGAGGCAGTATTTGTAAAAAGACAATTTATACACAGAAAAACCTAAAATCAAGTTGCAAATAAAGTATTTGTAAATACAGTCACAAATTTTATTCAATTTGGCCCAGCTAAACATTTAATAATATTAAATAAAATCCCCAAAAATTTCTATTAAAATTTTAGTTGCATCAGTTAAAAATTTAATATAAATTCTAACCATGTTGTTTTTGTAAATTAAGACAATAAGTGCAAAACCCTCATTTAAAAATTTTTGGTTATTAAGCGTTTATTTAAAAGCATAATATTTAAATAATGTTAATAAATATTTAATATTATTCTTTTTTAATAATTTTGGAATTTGTAACGCACTTGTGCAATTTTGAAATCATTAATATAAGTTTAAATGTTAGTTACAAGTACATAAAATAAAGTTACTTTACGCAAAACAATAATCGTTCTCAAAAATTATTCGTGTGCAATTTATGTTTTATTTCTATTCCATACGCGGATCATATTCTCACAGCGGTCGAACTTTTGAAAAAATACTAAAATTAATTTTTGTATGTATTATATCGATCTTTAAGCTTAAATTTTATTTAAAAAAATCTAAAAATATATGGAAAAAGTTTGTTGGTGCGGGTAATCATTTATTAAATGTGGAAAAGTGATTTCGCATATACCTCTTCCTTCGATTGATTGATATATAAGCCCGCAGGTGGTGGTTCAGAATAGCACTGATGATGATCTGGTCTGTCAGGTCAGGCCGTTTTGATCCTCACAATTTGTTCCATCTTCTCTTAATTATGGTTAAAAACTCGAAGAAAATTCCAAAATAAAAATTTTAAAATGTTACGTTATTATAAATAAATTTAAACAGTATGAGGCAAATGTTATAATCGTATCGAAAGATGAAATTATTTTTGAACCTTAATCTCGTCTACGACATATCACAATTGCATCTCAAATGCTGTTTCATCCCACTAAGCACTAGCAAATTTTAAAAATGTATATAGACCCCTCCCTAATAAACATACGAAGAATTTCATGACAGCTACTGTATTACGATTATAAACATCGTGTAAAAGGTATCTTAACATTAATGCAATAACCAGTACTACATTTTAAATCTTTGGTTTACACATCTGTATCATAATTGATTTTTTCTTTTGTAATTTTGCATTTTAGCTCGCAACAGAGGTCTGCCCATGCCGACCCGCAGATTTAAATGAACTTTGGATATGTTGTAGAGGAGAAAATTTAAGTCAATCATATTAAAAAAATATGATTATTTAATATAAAAGAGGTCATATGTAGCTGAGTTATTTCCTGATATTTGCAATTGTTTGACATTTATGCAACTTTCCTAGAAGGGCTTTTAAATATTTCAAATAAGTGTGTAAATATGGGTATGAAAATTATTGAGTGTTGACTACACTTTTTAACCCTTAAACGTGGGATCGAGCCGTGTATATCTTATTTTCCTTTTCTCTATAACATCCATATTTGATAAAGATCTGCCAACCTTGTCAGTTTTGTTTTTAGATTGGATTTTTTTAGAATTAAGAATCAAAGAAATATGTATGGATACAAAAATGCTACCAATGTATTATATGTAAATGCTACCGCAGTGTGTTTTAAACTAAGCGAAATGATAAGCATAGTAAGTTGTTCGGGTTTTACGTGAAGAAACTGTTAACTGTGCGTTAACTGTGATATTGTCTTTCTTATAAAATAAAAAAGGTATTAATTTTTACAATTTAAATTACGATTTAAGACAGTTAAAATTCCAAAAAAAAAACAATTTACTATGCTTAATAATACGAGGGCGGATCATTAAGTCCGTGACTTTTTAAATGAAACAGAGTTTTTTTTTTGACAAAAAAAATTATTTTTCAACATAAGGAGATTAGCTCCAAAAAAATAGGATTTTTCAAGGACTATAAAATAGGCATTTGTTTGATCAATCATTGCATCGTTGGAGCTAAATCTCTTTCCATCTCTTTCTCATACCCAAGTGATTGTTCAAAATTGAAACCACTGAGCCATGTGAGATGCTTATGTCTTCCACAATCTATCGCACATTCAATCTCCGATCGGCCAACCCCATATCGTGAATTTTTTCAATTCGGCATCTTCCGTGCTTGTAAGGCCACAACAAAAGTCAGTAAACCACTTTTTTACCATTTAAATCGATGGTGCAGAGTCCCCATAGTATTTATCAAGCTTTTCCTTGGTTTGATTGACGTTTTTTTTCGCAAAAAATAATGTTTAATGAGCACTCGAAATTCACTTTTTTCCATTTTTAAAAAAATTCACGAGGTTGTATCTTTTACGCAAAGTAAATGACGGAACTTGCTCAAAATTTGACAGTAGTCTATTAACAGGTGGTACTTGATAGGAGCGAAGTTCGAAAAGTCATCGACTCATTGATCCGCCCTCGAAAAGTTAATTCTAGAGGATTACAGAATAAAGTTTTTGATTACATATCATGGATATTATCCTCATTTCCGATTTGGCAGTTATGACCGAAAAATTTTAGTCGTATCAATCGATCAATCGCACAAATTTCAACCGTAACAGCGGTTAAGCAAAATCGTGTTTAAATGCACACTTTAGTTTATTATGAACTATTATTTTTAAGATGTTGCAACTCGGAAACTCAAAAAAGTTTTGGTTCAGTATAAACGTGGTATAAGATTTTTTTCAGAAATTTTTAATGGACTTTCAAAATTTGAGAACTTTTTTGTTGATTTTCCCAATTAGGATTCCAATAATTTATATAGGACATTTGGGATTGAGAAATTATTAGAGAAATAAATTTTTCATCACAGATTTGTATAAATGTGTGGGATTTTAAAATAATGAGAAAAATATCCTATTAAAAGTAAGTAATTATTTTTTATTATAAACTATTGCTGCAAGAAAAGTGTTATCAAAAAGCACCTCTTCAAGTTATAAATTAAAATTGTTTTTTTATAATTTCCCATCAACAATTACTTATATCAAAATATTTATACACTTGCAATATTGTAAGCAAAAACGATTAATTACACCGTTTTTAACGTTTAAAGAAAGAAGAGCAAAAATAAATAAGAGCACATTGTTGATGTTGTTGTTAGTAGTAGGAATCCATTTTAAATTAATTTAATTATGTATAATGTACCTACCTACTAAATACAATAACAATAATGTTAAATAACAATAATAATTATCTTAAGAGTATTACATATAAAATCAGAATTAAACGTACATATAATTAAGCATGCACTTAAAATAATAAGGCTCGATATCGGAGAGTTGCTTTTAAATTTAACCAACATTTAAATTCAAAATTTATGTTCAGATAAATTCCAACTTAGCAGCTATCGAAAAGTTGTGTTAATCAGTACCAAAGTGTGTAGAAAGTGTTTCAAAACGATTTAAAAAAATTTTCAAGGGGTTAAAAATTGGGTACAAATTTTTTTTCTTGGGCTTTTTAAATAAATTTATGCATTTTAAAATTGGTCTGTCCCAATTAATGTGAGCTGAGGCATGCTCACTTTGTTTTCTACGTATCAAATATCCAAATATAAGCCCAATCGGTGTGTGATCCGAAGATATCTTATTTGTAAGAGACTTTCTTGGCATTGCTAGCGCAAAATTGGATGATAGCGCCAGGGTAGGGGTTGTGGCGCACACGGTAACTCCCCAGGGAGGAGTTCTTTCTCAACTAATGTGGACGCTTGTTGTAAATTGGCTTCTCAAAGAGCTTAAGGGCGGAGCAGCTGGGATAACTGTGTATTCAGAAGATCTAGCTGTATCAAATATCCATCGCTGGAAAATACTGAGATACTGTTAGTTTTGCGATGAAGAGTACACTGGGGTTAATGAACAGGTGTGCCAGAGTGTGACTAAGAGTTAATCCTGAGAAGACAGACATAATATCTTTAACAAAGCAAAGTAGATCCTTGGACCACAAAACCTTGTTTTGAAACACCATGCAAAGTACCTTGGGCTTATTTTGGATAGCAAGTTGTCCATATTGGGTTTATACGGCAGTTGCTAGGCCAATTTTACTTTATGGGATACTCTGCAGAGATTTGATGTATTATATATCACTGGCGTGTTACGTAGGACCCCAACTGCGGCACTGGATGTAATCTTGAATCTACAACCGATTAATCCGGTGGTGGAAGGGGTCGCGCTAAAGTCTACTATACGCTTGGGGACTATTCATCTTATGGTCATAGAAAGTTTATTGAGAATGCAAATTGTAGCAGTGATTACATAATTGCTAAGTTGAGCTTCAGTGGTTGGCAAGTCTTCGCCCTGACGGATGGTTCTAAGATGAGCGAGGGAGCTTAGGCTGCGGTCTTCTGTCAAGAGCTGGGTATCGCAGAGTCGTAAAGGGTGATTTTATGCTATTTGGTTTTTTAGTGTAAATTTTTCAGTGTAATATTTGCCATTTCGCCATGAATAGACTAAAAAACGAAGATTTAACAAATCTTGTTTAAGTATTTTATAAATAACACACATCATTTGTAAAATTTATACAGAATTTTTAATTAATTTGAATTACTACATATTAAAATTTCATGTCACCAATATGATTTCATTTATCTTTAACATATATTTATGTACATATCTTTTTTAAATTAATATAATTACATATATGGTCCGAGCAAAAAGTCCATTTACCTGATGGGTTGATTTTTGTACATCATTCATTTTTGTTTTCTTTTTTTTTAGTTGCAAGTTCATTTTGTGAAGAAGAAGCAAAAAAAAAATAAGATGCAATTTAGCATAAACTATTTTTGATTAGTTTTAGCTCCCTTTTCACAACTTTTATAAATGTTTCATAGATATGAAATTTATGTAACCTAATATGTATCTTACTATCTGCATGCGTATACATGAATTATGTACACTCCAAAATTCACCGATAAGGAAAGGCGTCAAAATTAAAATTATTGTAACAAAAGTTTCCCAGCTTATAGAAATCAATCAAAATATAAATTAAAATACTATTGTACAATACATTATTAACTGATTTCATTTTTTTATTTGCAATATTTTTTTAAATCTTGAGTAAATCAAGGGATATAGAAATACTTCAAATACCGGGTAACTTAAAAGATTATTTGCAAAAGTTTATATCGTGAGCAACAAAATACAATTAATACAAAAATTCAGTTGCGCAGCTGTCATCAAGGGACCATGTGCAAAACATCAAATTGGGCCCCTAACAAAAATCACTAACAAGTACAAAATATACTGAAAAATATAAAAAATAGCATTAAGTGGTAATTTTGAAAAATTTTATTTAAATTTTTTTGCGTGCTTTTACATTTGCAAAATTTTCTATTCATTTTAATACATCTAATTTTGATGCCATTTCGTTTTCCATGGCGATCATGGCCAGATTGGATAATCTGGATTGGCCAATTTATTTCTCAAACAGTTTTTAATTATTTTTGATTTACTGAACGACCTTTCAGCACTTGTTGAGGTCACTGGAATTGTGTAAAATAATTGCAATGCTGTATAGACTTCCGTCATGTCGCATTATTGCGCTAAAATTTGCAATAATTTTTTGAAAAATTTGATGCATATTATGGTCTACATTTCCAACACTTTGGCCTCAGTACGTTAATCCTTGTTTGTACTTTTTAACGTTATTTCAAACAGTGCTTTTAATATGTCAAAAAAAACGAATTTTAATTGCAGAGATAGTGGATATATTACTTGACCAAGCGGCCATAAGGCTCAAGTATGGTCAGCATGGCTTGATGACTACGTGTATTTGTTTTTGTAATGGTCGTCAAACAACGCTATATTTTGTACAGCATGGATATGTTGTACAGCATAATTGATCGTCTAGACCTTTAACACATTATTTGATTATTAATATATTCAAATCCTTAAAAAAAATTGTATGCAAATAATTTTCTTATTTTAACGTACAATTTTTTATACTTAATGAATAAATACATAAAACAAAAAAAAATATTTACTACTCTCAACAAAAAATATTTACTACTCTCAACAGCAGTGCACCACCCAGCGACCATGAACTTACGCCACTGCAAAAATTGTGTATCAGAAGAGAGGAATTTTTGAAGATCTAACAAATTTTGTCAACTCTATCTCATATCAAAAATGCATAAAAACTGCGGGTCCATCCAGGAGACCTTCCTTGTAAGCAGTTTGAATGATTATTAGAAAAATTCTTGGTTTTTATGGAGTTTATAATAAATTATAGGTCACAATTTACTCACGTTATGATTGTGATGATTAAAAGAGCATCTTAAAAGATATTGGCCCGTAATCATGTAGTGTACTAAAGTCGGCTTTTTTAAAAACGACTAAATTAAAAACCTGTTATTATCTAGTCAGATTTAAAACCAGTTTTAAGTTGAACCGGCTTTAAATGGGTATCATATCAAATTTACAAAATGCTGATTTTTTATTAGCTGAAAAAAAGAAAAGTATTTCAATCAAGAATTTGCAATGTCAAAATGTGAAAAGGAAAAACTTTAGAAAAAAAGGAAAGAAAAGTTTAGTTCTACATATTAATAAAAATTTATTATATTAATATAAATAATACAAAATCCCTTATTTATTGCTATAATTTTTCTTTCAATATTTTTTTTTCACAAAAATTTTCTTGGCGGAAAACAGCTGTTTTAAGTGTAAAGCAGACTTTAACGATTAAGGTATACACTCAGAAAAAAAAGTTAGTAGAAAAATTTGTAAACGGTTTTCAATCCCACTTTACTATTTTCGTACTGATTTTTAGTAAAAAAATATTTTTTAGCAAATCTTTTTGCTATTCACATTTTACAAATTACAGAATTTTTACATAATATTTACAAATTTTCGTTGCTAATTTTAGAAATCATTTTACAAATTTTTGAAAACCGATTTGCTAAAATTAACAAAAAAAATTACTAATTTTAAAAAAGTTGATATTCAAGTAAATGTTTTTTCCAATTAACATTTATACCAACAAACTTAAACTGCCCTAAAATCTTACATAGGATTAAAAAAGGGATCGAAAGTGAAGATACGGACTCATGTCTCAAAATAGGACATTCACTTAAAATAGCACTAAAAAGGGGGTTTTAGTTCTAAAAATCAGCCCTAAAAACAATTAAATTAAATCTTAAAAGTAAAAAAAAAAAAAATTGACTAAAATATTTTTCAAAAAGAAAATTACCAAATTAAAACAAAATAATAAATTCGTTTATGTTTTAACAATTTTTAAGATTTTTAAGCCTTAATTTTTTTTTATTTTGTATAAAATATTTTTTAAAAAATATAATCAAAATTTTTGATGCTCGATAAAAAAAATAAATCTAAAACTTTGTACTAATATTAATAGTATTTAGTAATTTTTTTTGCTGATTTTAGCAAATAGATTTCAAATTCTACTTTACAAAAAGTCTACTAAAATTTAGTTGCGGCAACTAATTTTTCTACTAATATCATTGTACTACACGTCAGCAGACATGTGTTGCTAAGATTAGCAAAAAATACCGCTGGGCTCAAATTAGCAGAATTTCCCGTAATAACAGCAAAATTTTCAGTTACCATTACAGACTTTTTTTGGTGAGTCTACTTTTACTTGTCTATAGTAGGCATAAAGAATACTTTAAGAAAAGTATACTCTTAAGAAAAGTATACTCTTAGAAGATTTACCAAATAAAATTTTTGGAAGAATCATTCAATTAAATTACCGGAGAAAAAGCTAAAAACTTTCGGATTTTAAGAGGTTTTGTAAAAAACCCTTCCTAGTATCTGTGACTTTTAAATAGGAAAAATTGATTCTTAAACAACCTCTGATGATTTTTTTTAGAATCTGAGAACGCTTTCTTAGGAGAAATAAAAAAATAATGGGAATACACACATTAAACAAAAAACTTGCCGAAGTCTTAAGAATTGGATTACCCCAACTTTTTATTAGAGTTTTTTTCAAGCTACACATAATTCTTATTTCCTTTAAAAATTGTGAAAGTCGCGCCGTATTCCTTGTTTCTTTTTGAGTTTTTTAAATATAATTATGACATTTGAAGATTATTTATTATTACCTTTTTAATTTTGGAGAATTTTTCAGAACTCTTCTCGGGCCCCTTTGGATGCAGCTACAGACCCTAAGCGGGTCGCAATCCCCAATTCGGGAACCGTTGATCTAGACAATCTATTGAGTTTTGTCAGGGGAATAAGTTGACTATTCTAAGTAGCGGTCTCGGGGTCACCCCGGCCTGTACATTAGACCGTACCTCAAAAAAAAAGTTCACCGTACACCCTCAAATATAAAGTATTTTAACAAGAAAATTTCGAAAATGTTTTTTTTTTTTTTTTTTTTTTGGCCGAACGTAGGGGTCGCCATTTTATATTTTTCTTTATATCTTCGCCATTTACCGTCGGATCTTAAAGTGTTGTATATCAATGTTTTTTGTCTCGCGGAGACCGATGTTTTCCTCGAAGGAGCCATTGACCTCAAGTAACCCGTTCTAGTATTAACCCACCACATCTCAGTTGCTACCACCTTAATGAACTACCCTAATATTTTAAAATGAAAGCTCGCAAAAAGGCAATAAACTTTTGCTAGGAAAGTATTCCAATAATTCCAGCGGAACTATTATTTTATTTTTTTTTAATTTTTTTTGTTGCCGAATGTAGGGCATTTTTAATTTTTTTGTCATATCTTCTGTATTTACAGTCGGATCTTAAAGGGTTATATATCAATGTTTTTGTTGCAATGATACCAATTTTTTACATCAAAAATCATTGACCTCAAGTACCCTTTTATACCACTTAAGGGGTAAAACCTACGTAAAAAGCCTATATATAAAAACTTCCTATTTTTATTTTCTTTATTTACGGAGATGTGTTAACAAAGATTGGTTTTCACAAGATTTATGAAGGAGTACAAAAAAATATTTGTTTTTCAAAAAGTTTTACAAAATGATAGTATATTTAGTATAGAGGTCCATGGCACGTAGCATTACTTAATAAATTTTTGGTGGATTTCTCTGAAATTTATAATGCATATGGAAAACTAAATTTTCTATGGATGCGCGTAGGAGTTTTTGATAGGTCAAATACTTTTTGACTTAGAGCTATTTCTTTACAAGTATAAAAAATAGATATTTTGACTTTAACACTTCGCTGTTTTGTCAAAAATTAATATACCCAAAAACTCATACGCTTTTCTTTAGATAATTTGGTTAAATTATAGGCATACGAACCATTGCAAAGGTCTCTGTAAATGGCGTTCCATTCTTACAATGACTCCATTTTTGTAGCCAGTGTTGGTAGGAGTTCCATCGCAACTAATAGCTATTAAGAAGTCCATATTGAAGTTCTCTTGACTCAAATAATACAGCCAACTTCAATCACGCCAAAATATGATCGATTAAAATTTGTGTTATTTTATAAGTGATCCACGGCACTCAGCATAATTTAACCAATTTTAGGTGGATCGGTCTGAAACATACACTTTATATAGAAAACTAAATTATCTAAAGAAAACCGTATGAGTTTTTGGGTATATTAATTTTTGACAAAACAGCGAAGTGTTAAAGTCAAAATATCTATTTTTTATACTCGTAAAGAAACAGCTCAAAGTCAAAAAGTATTTGACTTATCAATAACTCCTACGCGCATCCATAGATAATTTAGTTTTCCATATGCATTATAAATTTCAGAGAAATCCATCAAAAATTGATTAAGTAATGCTGCCTGCCGTGGACCTCTTTTGTAAATATACTATCATTTTGTAAAACTTTGTGTAAAACAAATATTTTTTTGTACTCCTTCATAAATCTTGTGAAAACCAATCTTTGTTAACACATCTCCGTAAATAAAGAAAATAAAAAAAGGAAGTTTTTATATATAGGCTTTTTACGTAGGTTTTACCCCTTAAGTAGTATAAAAGGGTGCTTGAGGTCAATGATTTTCGATGTAACAAATTGGTATCATTGCGACAAAAACATTGATATATAACCCTTTAAGATCCGACTGTAAATACAGAAGATATGACAAAAAAATTAAAAATGCCCTACATTCGGCAGCAAAAAAAATTAAAAAAAAAATAAAATAATAGTTCCGCTGGAATTATTGGAATACTTTCCTAGCAAAAGTTTATTGCTTTTTTGCGAGCTTTCATTTTAAAATATTAGGGTAGTTCATTAAGGTGGTAGCAACTGAGATCTGGTGGGTTAATACTAGAACGGGTTACTTGAGGTCAAAGGCTCCTTCGAGGAAAACATCGGTCTCCCCGAGACAAAAAACATTGATATACAATACTTTAAGATCCGACGGTAAATGGAGAAGATATAAAGAAAAATGTAAAATGGCGACCCCTACGTTCGGCCAAAAAAAAAAAAAAACATTTTCGAAATTTTCTTGTTAAAATACTTTATATTTGAGGGTGTACGGTGAACTTTTTTTTTGCCTGTAAGGTGGTACGGTCTACTGTACATGCTCTCTGCTTTTTAGTCCGGGGGCTTTCAATTTTTTATCTTTGCCTTTTTTATCTATATCTATCTTTTAATTATTCTATTTTTCTAAAGAGCATCACAATGAATCCTGTGGGTCTCCGAGTGGTAGTGTACTTAATTATGGTACACAAAAGCTATAGTCTAATATAATCTACTGCTGTAAAATTAGTAAAGTTTTATGAAAATTTAGTAAAAATCAACACCAAATGCGTAAAAATGTTTTGCAAACACTTGCATACATTACAGTACACACAAAAAGAGTTTTAAACATAATGTGATTACAATTATGATCTCGTTTAATTGAAGTCTGATGCACAAATTTTTTAAAATCGAGAAATATACAGAAAATTTGGAAAAAAAGTTTTAAAAATTAAAAAAAAAAAAACTAAAAAAACGATAAAATGGAGAAAAAGCTGGCATGTGAAAACTAAATCGCCCAAATTGACAAAATCGCTATTAGCCAAACAAAAACATATAATTAAAAAAAAATATAAAAAAAATCCTCATCATTGGATACCTAAAATTAGAAATGAATAAACCGTTTCCATTTTTCATGCCGAAATTTGGGACCAGTATTAGGTGCAAAGATTATGAGAAAAATTGATTTTTAGATCACGTTTATCTTGAGAAGTAAGCATTGCAAAGCAAAAATTGCATTTATTTTATTTGAATATCGCTTTTGAAAATTAAACAAGGTAAATGAGAGCAGACATCGTTTTGGCTCTAGAAAGTTACTTTAACTCATTTGTGAAAAAATACAAAAATGCCTTGAATAAAATTTTAACTAATTTTTATGCAATTTTATTTATTTTTTCGCAATTTTTTTGTTATAGCGATTTTTATACCACAATTACAAATTACAGTTAAAATAACTGTAAATTATATTAAACAGTTTTATACAGCAATTTCAACCTAATTAACTGATTATTATACATATCTTTGAACTGATAAAAAGCAATAGATAAATGTATTAAAACAACTTTGAAATGTAGTAAAATTAACAATTATTTTTGTTATTATTATATGCTAGTTATTATTGTTACATTATCTAAAAAAAAACGTCTGATTAATGCAAAAAAATACTGAAAAGAACAGTTAAATTCTTCAATATTTATTTTCCTATTTAGCTTTTTAACATTATTGGCTAACTTCAATTTTAATATTTATTTTTTACAATAAACTACAAATTTAACAAAAATAGAAACAAGAATTATAAAGCAATAGAAATACATACAAGAAAAATGATAAAAAAATGTCAAACTCTTAATAACTGTCATAAAAATTGGTTTCTAGTTTTTCTTACAGAAACTGCAGAACTTTTCTTTTCTTTATTTACCTTAATTTCACTGCAGAAAAGTTGACAAGGCTTATTAAATTTTGTTTACTGGTATTGACTTTAAGTCTAATTTCAATTGTTTTTGTAAAGTTTTTAAACTTAAATTTACCTTATTGACTCGAAGTATACAATAATTGTACAGATGATGATGTACACATCTCTACAGTTTTTCTTTTTTTTATCCACTTTTTTTGTTGTTGTTATTTTTTGCCAATTACATTGAGTGGACCCCAGCAATTTTGTTACATCCGGCCAAAAGGCAATTTTTATTATTTTGCTGATTTGTAGCTTAAAAAACAAACTCTATTTTAGTTTTTTCAACTTTAGTATTAAATTTGATGTTGATGTTGAGTTTTCGTTGAATTTTTTTTTTTTCATATACTGGGTTTATGCAATTTCCCTCTTTTTTGTGAGTGAGCGAAAACAGAGCATAGAACTTGTTTTAATAGATCAGTAACACGGACAGGTGCTGTTGACTTTGCTGTTGCTATTGCTGATGTTGTTGATGTTACTAGTGCTAGAGTTATTGATGTTTTTTGTTGTTTAATGTTATTGCAATGTTGTATCATCTGTGTGTTGCACCAGTTTAAAGTTTTAGGTTTCCTATCAATTTCCTTTAAGCAGTTAATTTTTAACAACATCAAGAACCAACCATTTTTGTGGTCTATTCAATCATCTACCAAAACAGCCATCCATCCGTCTATCCATCTATCAAACCATCTACCAATTTATTCAATCACACAAACTTTAAAAAAAAATAGTAAAAAAAACAAAGTTTCTACTTCTGGTTTTTTGGGTGTACCAAACTAAAATCCAAATGAAATCTAAAGCAACCACCACGCTATTTATCTATTCATCCTTTCAACCAACCATCCTACCGACCAGCCAACCAGCCATCCAGCTAGCCAACCATTGAACAGTAGTTGAATAGTTTTTGTAGAGATGAGGTTTGATGATATGCAATCATTTTTTGAAATTGCTACTTATCACCATTATTATTTTGAGGCTGAAATTGAAAAAAAAAAAACTTGATGAATGTCGTAGAAACTTGCCTTTATGTTATATTTTTGGTCTTTATCATTGCCTTTAAGCTATTCATCCAACCAATTCTGAGGTCTTTTATTTTACCTTTCTAATGGTATTTTATGTGTTTTTTTAAAATAATTTATAATGTTGTAGTTGTTATTTAAAATAAAATCTCCATTGATGACTTTGATATAATATTAAATTGTATTGAGTGTACGGAGGCCGTGGTGTTGCTGACGATAATAATGATGATGTGGTTGATGATAGTTTTGCCACAAGTTGTCCATTAAATTTGTAAAAAAGTGCACTTTTTTCACTCAAATTGTAATATTAAAAAAGGAATTTTAAAAACAGTTGTAGTTTTTAGAATTATAAAAATTTATTAGTTATTAAATAATTAAGATTTCATTAAACTTATATTAAAAAAAAATAAATGGAAAATAAGGAATATTAAATGTTAATTTTCCGTCGGAAAAACCCGTCAAATTCTAAAACAGAAAACTTTTCAGTTTCAAGAAAATATTCTAAGCTCAATTTTCCAATTTCCATTAAATGTTGTTGTATAGAAACTTAATTCTAAAAAACTTCCTCAGACCTTTAAAACCATAATATCCCAGCAAAAAAAGTAGCAAAAGAAGAGAAAAAGAAGAAGTGATCTTGATTCCGGTGTTGTTTGGATCCGGATCAATGATATTTACATAAAGATGTCATAGGGTAGAAGTTTTCTTTTATGATCTTTTTTCATTGCATCTAACAGTTCTTATGGTTTAGTGAAACATTAAATCTTTTGATGTTTCCAAATTAATTTTAAATTTTTTGTTTTAATTTTAACAGGACAACGGTAATCGGGCCTTAGCTTCATTTTCCCAATCTCCCGTTAGCTCCAAAATGGGAATTTAACTGACACATTTGTTGTTGTTTCCATTATAAAGTTTGAGTTGTACTGTCCCAGCAAAAAAAAAAAGGTGCAAAAGAAGAGAAAAAGAAGCAGTGATTTTGATTCCGATGTTGTGAAAATTTGGATCGGAACCAATGATTTTTACATAGAGGTGTCATAGGGTGGAAGTTTTCTTTTATAATCCTTTTTCATTGCATCTAAAGCCCTTCTTATGGTTTAGTGAAAAATGAGATCTTTTGATCTTCCCGAATAAATTTTGAATTTTAATTTTAACAGGACATTAGTAATCGGGCCTAAGACTCATTTTCACAATCTTCTGTTAGCTTCTATCTGAGAATTTAACTGGCACATATGTTGTTGTTTCTGGTAAATTGTACGTTAAAGATTGAAACAAATCACTTTAACTTAAACCATAATTATACAATAAGTTTCAAATTTTTATAGAAATATATATGATAAGTGTTTAACTTTGGTTGTTTTCAAAATAAGTTACCCGTGATAGATTTAAAAAGTGTTAATTTTCATTAAAAATCACATTTTTGGAAGTTGTGAAGAGAAAAATCAGGACTAAACGATATTTTGGAATCAATGAAAAATTAATTTCTTAAGAATCACTCCCATTTATTTTTGCTGGGGTTGGTTAAATTATAATTGGAAATTCTTGCAATTTTTACTACAATATTTTTTTTACCTTTTGTAACAATAATAACTACGGTTTAAGAATTCAAAATCTGGTAAATTGTAAGTTAAATATTAAAACAAATCACTTAAACTTAAAGCATAGTTATAATATTTATGATTTATCCCAGCAAAAATAAATGGAAGTGATTCTTAAGGAATTAATTTTTCATTGATTCTAAAGTATCGTTTAGTTCTGATTTTTCTCTTCTAAGGAAGTTCTTTTTCACAACTTATAAAAATGTGATTTTTAATGAAATCTAGATTTTTAATGATATCTATGACGCTACAAAAAGTAAAAAATTTATTGTAGTAAAAATTGCAAGGATTTCGAATAGAGATAAATAAGGCCCGGTTGCTGAATTTCCCCCTAAAATTTGACGAACAGTAAAACTCAAAGTTTGTATAGGAAACAACAACAAATGTGTCAGTTAAATTCCCAGGTAGAAATCTAACGGGAGATTGTGAAAATGAGGCTAAGGCCCGATTACTGATGTCCTGTAGAAATCTAAATTACAAATTCAAAATTTATTTGGGAAGAACAAAAGATTTAATTTTTCACTAAACCATAAGAAGGGCTTTAGATGCAATGAAAAAGGATCATTAAAAAAAACTTCCACCCTATGACATCCCTATGTAAAAATCATTGGTTCCGATCCAAATTTTCACAAAAATCACTGCTTCTTTTTATCTTCTTTTGCTACTTTTTTTGCTGGGTTTGGTTGTTTTTAAAATAAGTTACACGTCATAGATTTCAAAAGTGTTAAATTTCATTAAAAAATCAAATTTTTGGAAGTTGTGAAAAAAACTACCTTAGAAGAGGAAAATCATTTAACATTTAAATTTTAGGTTATATAGTTTAGAAGTTATGGGCCACTTTGTATGGACATTTTTTCAATATTTTAACGGTTTTGCCAATTTTTATGACGTCATATTTCGAAAACCGAAATGGTTGGGGATCGAAAGGTTAATGAATAGGAATTTAGGTTAGGAATTTAGGAAGTTCATTAGACATTTCTGAGAAAATTAAAAAAAAAAAAAAAACTTGAGAATGCTGTAATCCTGGTTAGGATTCGGGTTCGATTCCCACCAGAGGCTCTGGTCTGTTTTCGCTACAACGAGCTAAAGGCCTTCGGTGCTAGTGCTCGGTTAGGGCATTAAAATATAATTTGTAATTATATGTTTAATAAAATAAATAAATAAATAAATAATTTTATTGTTGTTTTTTGTGTAATTTTCAAATATCATGACAAATTTTTTTGCATTTAAAGACACCTGATAAACAAGACCATAACTTGTGTAGAAATTATTTAAAAAATGTGTCGCCATAGTGTTAACAATACAAAAAGCATTCGCAAAGTTAACAATACGACTTAAAGTAATAAAAAAACGTATCGGTATATCGATATTTTAGCGATAACGCTATTTTCTATTATTTCGGTAACGGTATTTTAAGGATAATGATTTTTTTCAGTTATTTCGGTAACGGTATTTTTGGACTAACGATAGTCATTTGAAAGGGTATTGAATCGATCGGTATTTTAGCGGTATTGCCTGCCAACCCTGATTAAAACTTATATAATATAAATTGAATATCGAGGATTATAAATTTAATTTAAGAACCTAATACAGTGAAATCTCTCTAATGCGACCATTAAAATGTGTCCATACAAGGGATCCCCCTTGTTCTCTCAAGAGAAAACTGCAAATTTAAATCAATAAAACTAGTCTAATATGGTGACATTTTAATTATTTTTCCAAAAAAAAAAATTAATTGGTTTCAATAACAAAAAAAATCATTATACATACATACATATTACTAATAATCCTGCGGGAAAAAAGGGGTCAGTTGGGAATTGGGACAAGTCCCGTAATAGGTAAAAAAAGGACCGGTTCCTAAAGTACCTACCAAGTAAACGGTTTAAGTGTCTATATCACGTGATGGGTCTGAAAATACCAGTCTGTGGTAGCTTAAAAAAGGATCGGTTTCTAAAGTAGCTATCACGTGATCGGTATAAAAAGTCTCTATCACGTATTGGATCTGAAAGTACTAGTCCCGTGTTTGATAAACACAGTACCGGTTCTCAAAAAACTTACCACATGTACTTGAAAATACGAGTCCTGTGATATGTTCTTTGAGGTTAGTTGTGGGACATGTTCTCTTAGACCAGTTCTGTGACATGTCACAGAAGCCCATTAACCCGCTTCTAGGACAAGCCCATGTTAAAATGACCGGTCCTTTTCATATAAAAAAACCTGGGGTCGAATTACGGTATTCGTGATCAAATGAATTCGTTCGAAAACTATATATAACTACAATAATACTAATAATGAAAACACCAACTTTAACTTTTATTTCCAATTTAGGATCTACTACAACATACCTGATGAAAAAAATTTCAAAAATTTGTTCGGGTAATGGTACCCGTAGGTCCAAATGTGATCTCTCAACTGTTAAATCATCATCGACATAATAAATATCATTTTACCCTCTAATACCCAAGGCCAATGCAAAAGACTGCTTGGATCTTAAGTACTTTTTAACTAAATAGCAATATTTTATTAAGGAAAATATATTGCATCGTTAAAAAATATAATTAACTATTTTCTTTGCCTCAAAAAGTTTTTTCTGCAATAAAAGCGAGAACGATGTAAAGTGAATTTTAGTAAATATGAAAAAATAAACTTTTTAAAACAGAACAAAATGTTTTAAATATCGTATAAAATGTATTTACGTCTTGTAAATATTATTGATGATAGCAAACTTAGTTTGGAGTCTCAACTCGTAAAAAGATTTTTTATTTTTGTTCCAGAACTCACAGGATATCGTCAAGACACGTTTTAGGAATATCTCTCTAATTCAAAAACAAGTCGACATGATTTTTTTTGCTTTTTAACATAACCTCAAAAATACTACAATTATTCAGGCAAAAATATCTTAAAATTATTTATTATTTTCTCTTAATTTAAATTTTATTTGGAAGCTTTCTAATGTATGTTACTTCCCTTCCCAGCAAAAAAAAAAAAACTTGCCAAATAATAGGTTATAGAACCAGCAGTAACTGGTTGAAGTTTGCCTGCTAAGCTCATTATTTAACATACAAAATTAATTCATTCAAAATTCGAATTCAAAAGGTATTGGAAAAATCCAAATCAAATCATTAAAAAACAGAAATATTTAAAATCAAAAAACTATTTTTTACTATGTTTCAAATTATTTTCTATTAATTTTTTATTTGCTTTTAGTTTGAATTGATTTTTGATTACAATTTGAAAAAAAAATATATCGTAACAAAACCAAAAAAAGATTTTAACTGCCAAAAATAAGTAGTTAAATCACTAACTCATTATTTTCACTTAAGAAGTAGTGCAGTGGGCGTGGGCAGGTGGTAATGGAAAAAGCAATGAGCTGCTATTACAAAATTTGTCCTGGGTTTAAAAAAAATCCACGGGATTTTTAAAATATTGAGTAATAATTACAAAATATAATTTGCAGTAAAAGTGTGTGTGGAAGGAAGTGTGCTTAACAATGAATACACTTGATCTCTATATATAACACACTTGTTGTAAATGTAAGAAAAACCAAATACAAAAAACAGTAGGTAAAAGAATTTTTACTAATTAACTAAACAGATTTTGTTTGTAACAGAATATAAAATATTTTACTAGATTGAATGTCGGCCAAATAAAAACGCGACCAATTGTTGCTGTGAGAGAAAAAAGGCACTAAGCGACGTTCGACGTATTTTAGTGTAAAGCATACCGTAGAGATGCTTTCCTCTCCAATGTCGCCTTCCTTTACTAAGGATCCATTTTTTCTTATTTTTGTGTTTTGTTTTTTCATTTAAATTTTATAAAAACCACATAAACAAATAATTATTTTAATAAAAATTTAAAAACGAACATACTAAGTTGGTTTATAGTACGATGTACATTTGCTAGTACACAAAGAGAACATTAAAGCCATGGATTATCGTGTTAATTTTTTTTTTTTTCAAAATTTTATTTATTATTGAGAAATAGTATAATACATTTTAAATTTTCTCGTGCCTAAAAAGACTAAGTGAGATAAGTTGGCAAAAATAACACATGTACATCGTTACAATAAAACTAGTTATAAAAAATAAAATATATGATTAATTAAGATAAGTAATTAAGAAACGTTTCGATATTTTGCATGAGACAGTTCTTCACGTTTCTTTTAAAAACCGAGATTCTTTAATATTATCTGGTAAATTATTAATATGCCAATCTTTGCTTGGTTGCCTCCAATCTGCATCTGAGTGTTCTCAGATAGGATGAATTCCTCGTGACTTTGATTGATATTAAAATTGATAATACGATGACCAATATTGTTAATCGACTTATATAAATAAAATAATCTATAAATAATGAGACTGTACCGTGTCTTTTATTAAGATTAAAAACAATTTTAAGGGCTTTCTTTTGGGCAGATTGGATTGATTTTAATTCATTGGTATTTTTGCAGGCATAAATTATCGCAAGGTACTCAAGACGACTGTGTATTAAGGATTGGTACATACACATTTTTGTTTTTGTATCTAGTTTCTTTCTAAGCTAGAAAATAATTCTAAGCTTAAACAAAAAGTATACAAAAGATAGAGAGAAGTCCCTCTCACGATTTTTTTAGTACTCTCTTAGAACACGAACATAAATTGGCGGAAACAAAAGTGGATCTTGGTCGGCAACTTTAAGTAGTGTTTAGCGCTGCTGCCATATAACCAATTTTAACTATTTTTTGCCGTTTTTTGGGATGCTTTAGATTTTTCAGATCTTTTCATAAAAAAAAGTGTTTTTTTATTTTATTCATATATTTTTTCAGATTTTTCATATAAAAATATAATATTTGTTCAATATACTATTTAACATATTTTACTAAAATTGAACATATTTAATATAAGTAAAAACTACAAGGTGGCGCAAAAGTAATCCTCTTATCAGAAAATGCTATAAATTTTGCGATTGGCCCCTAATGTCAGTTCTGTTTTGACATTTGTGTAGTAAACACATGCGAAATACACGTTAATAAACAATGTTACGCTACACTGCTCCAGAACGCGGAATATTGGTGACTATTTATTTGAGCAATAATGAAGATGATTTTTCATCAAATATAATCATGAGTGATGAGGCCCATTTCCATCTTAGCGGGTACGTAAATAAGCTAAATTTACGCTTCTGGGGCACTGAAAATCCGCGTGTAACCCACGAAGAGCCATTACACCTGCTCAAAGTCACTGTATGGTGTGCTGTTTTCGCTGGAGGAGTCATCGGACCTTTTTTCTTCGAAGACGTCGCGGGCCAAACGGTTACTGTGAATGGTGAGCGCTACAGAGCAATGATCAACGAGTTCTTTTTGCAGCAACTTGATGAATTGGGATTGGAAAACATGTGGTTCCAACAGGATGGTGCAACGCCACACACTGCACGTGCCACAACCGATATGCTGAAGGATGCATTTCCCGGGCGCCTAATCTCCCGTTTTGGCGATTTGCACTGGCCGGCAAGATCGCCTGATTTGACCGCTCCAGACTTCTTTTTGTGGGGTTTTTTGAAGTTGCGGGTTTATGTCAACAAGCCTCAGACTCTTGCAGCTCTTAAAGACAATATCCGTCAAGAATGTGAGGACCTATCGCCGGAAGTTTTGGCCAAAGTGATGGAAAATGCCATAAAAGGGCTCAAATGACAATCAACTGTGGCGGCGGCCATTTACATGACATCATATTCTCGACTTGATGTAAAAAAAAATTAAAAGACCAAATAAAAATAATCCACAAGAAGAATCAAAGTTTTTCATTTTTTTCAAATTACAGCCAAAAAACATCGGAAGATTATTTTTGCGCCACCCTGTACAATCAAACTTTACAATTGTGTAAAAAAATAGTCACGAACTCAAACATAACATTGTGATGTAAAAAGTATTAAAGTGTATACACACATTGACCAACTCTGTCTATTTATATCCATTATTTTCCATGGTAAAAATATATAATAAAGAGAACAAATAATAAAAAAACTATAAAAAATGCATGATTTTGAAAAAGGTTGTTTTCATGAAAAAACTGGAAAACAGTTAAGAATCCTAAAAACTGGGATAAAGAATTAAACTGTTTATATGGCAACACTGCATACACGAAATTTAATGCTTTTAAACACATTAGCAACTTTGAAAATGTTGCCCACTTATAGATATAAACATGTTGCCGCTGAACTCTGCAGCATGTTGAGTTTCTTGTAGAGTACTTTTGAAACTCTATAGTAAATTATATACTTTTTGGCTTGAAAGAATTTTATTCATTATATTTTTTTTTACAAAAATTTTTAAAATGGGGGAACTTTGTTAAAAGAATTAGAAACAAAAAACAAGATAATAGAAAATAAAATGGATTCTATTTCACCACTGCAACTCTCGGGGCGCTTTAATTGTCGATATGTATGGAATAATATGGCTTCGACTTTTGCTGCTTCAACAGTCTTAAGTTGTTTTATTTCTTGTAAAAAAGTTTCTGGTAAATATATGCTTTGAATCTCCTTAGTCAAATTAGTGAAATTTCGGTCAAAATACCAAAAAAAAAAAAACAAAAATTACTAAATTTCTGACAATTGTTAACTATATAAATAATGAATTTTACAACCAACAAAGTTAAAGTTATCATTAATGGGTTAACTCTCGTGCCAAAATGCAGTAATTTGAAATTTCATAATATTTTATTTCCTATTTTTTCCTTTTATTTCATCTTTTTTAATAATTCCACTAACAAACAATTTTTTACCAACATTGTCTTAATTTAAAGTTCAAATATACATATTATAAATTCATTAAAAACATTTTGAATACTCTATAATTATAATTTACCACCTTGAACAACAGCATTAACAACAACAACAACAACAAGAACAATAAAAATTATTCAGTACAAAACAATTATAATTGTTTAAAAATATACTGCATGTATTACTCTAAGGTTTTTCAGAACATCTTGTTAAAATACATCAAACATAAAACTGCTGGATCATATTATGTAGTACAAAATTAATTATTATCTCCTCCACACGCAAGTAATTATGTTTAAGTTTATTTTTTTTTTAACAAAATTAAAAACTTTGTTTTAATGTAACAATTCAGAAAAAGAAAATCATTAACATTATTAAGTGGTTTTATTCCATTCCATGTATAAAAATATATTTAAACATTTTTTTTTTGGTTTAACAGATAAAAATTCTAAATCTATAGAACTCGACTACATAAAATTATTTTTATTATAACAAGATTTTGAGTAAGTGCAAACACAGTATTTTAAGTATAATTTTTTCCAAACTAAATTTCAATTTTAATGTTTTGATGTTTACAACAAAGTTACACATCATAAATCCTTCCAAGCGGAACTTTTAAGATCAATCAATGAATTATTTTATTATAAAATAAAAAAAATACTTACCCTACGGTTCAAAGGAGTTATTTTGAAGAAATTATAACATGCATGTATTAGTTATAATGCTGATCGAAAGCTTTTAAAATATAATAAACATTTGAATGTAAAAAAGGTGAAATGCAAACCGACGTCATAAACAAACTGGTTTAATTGATAATTTCACAGTACAACACGTGATTTTGGGACTCAATTTTGACAATTGCACGTGAAAGTATCCCCAAAAACAGGAACTTCTGCATTCGTTAGAAACTTCTGTATTCGTTTTGTCAAGTTGGCTGCTAAAGGTGGATTTTTATTACTTTTTATATATTTATACCGTACGGAATATCTCTTTTGTGTCTTAAGCAAAGTTGTAGATATTGAATGGGAGAAAAAATAGCGGAACAAACCTACCCAAAAAAAGTGCATCCAGTGCCTTAAAATCGCAAAAATTTCCATTTTTCCCCGATTTTCGCCTTTTTTGATCAATATCTGGATTACAAATTCACAAATATGCTGTTTTTTATCACTCAATTGATTTGGCTATTTGCGTTTTGTTTTACTAATTAACTTTTTTTTACACTCCCTTATATACATACGTATTTTGTTAGAGCCGTTTTTGTTCATTCGGTTTTTGAAAGTTGTGGATAAACAACCATTTTGTTCAGAGTGAGTCTTAAAATGTAATTTAAGACCAGAAGAACATGGAATATTTCAATATGAAAAATAGCAAGTGCCCAAAATTGGATGATTTTAGTTACGTTTGTGGTCATGTCGTCTCAAGAATAGACAAACAGGATCGAAAAAACTTGTTTATTGAGGAATTCAAAACAGCGTATTGTCATTATTTTGATGAAACAGATTTAAGTGGACAAATTTTACGCCGAACACGGCGTGCAAAGGTTGTTATAATACCCTTATAATGTGGATACATGGAAAAGGTGTACAGTTTTATTTTATGAAGCTAGTAATTTGGGTGCAAGATGAATCTAGGTGCTACGCATGCATAAATTCCGGTTATGGATTAAACAGAAAAAAATTGAAAACAAACGTATACATTCCCGTTTTTACTGCGACACTTCCATTACAACGCGCTGCTGTTACCGATTCACCTAACCTCCGAGTATAAATACTGTGTCCCTGCAAGCCGAAACCGTTTTCACCAATCCGACCAATGTGAATAATGCAGATTGGACACCCGATATTGAAAATAATGCACCACAACCGCTAACACAAATCGAAATGGATTACATTGTGGCTAAGATGGGACTATCACAAAAAAAATCAGATTTTTTGACATTATTTTTGAAGGGTAAAAAACTCACAGAGCAAAATGTCAGCAAAACATTATACCGAAAACGCTAAGCTGATTTTCAGGAATTTTATTCCGTTGACGAAGCAAACACGTTCACTTATTGCCATGATATCCCAGGTTTAGTGAAAAAAATGGGAATGGATTTTATCGCTGGCGACTTGCATTTATTCATCGACGGTTCAGTTTCAAGTTTGAAGGCTGTGCTGTTGTACAAAACAAACAAAAAACCGTCCATTACATTGGTATTCAGCACAACTATGAAGAAAACTTATGAAACATTGGGCGAAATTTTGGAGAAAATCAAATATAATGCACACAAATGGAAGACTTATTGTGATCTAAAGGTTGTCAACATAATACAAGGCATTATATTAAAAGGCGGTATTCCAAAATACTTCTGCTACCTTTGTAATTGGAATGTAAAGATTGGAAAGCAAGAACTCCCGAGCTCGAGAAACAATTAAAATTACGTAATGAACCTTTGACAAAGGATGTAGATGATATTTTGTTGCCATCGCTCCCAATGAAATTAGGAAAAGATATTGAAGACGCTTATGACTGTTTAAAATCCATCTTTCCAAAACTCAGTGAAGCAAAAATTAGAAAAGGTACGTAGCGTTATCTGTATTTAAATATTGTCATATCTAAATTTGTTCACTTCGATATATTCGTATTACCAATAATTTTTTCGCAAATGCTTTTTTTATGTCAAACAGGTACTCTGAATGGACCGGATATACGAAAATTAATGAAAAGCGAAACTTTCACAAATATGCTTTCGAACCATTATAACCACCTATTTATATGGGATGTATTGAAACAAGTCATGGAAAGCGTTTTAGGAAAGAACCGTGTACAGCGAGATGACATACAGACACGAGTGGACAAGTTGCTGTATTATTTTGAAAAAATCAATGCATCCATGATGTTAAAATAACATTTCATGCATTTCCATCTTGATACCTTTTTGACACAATTACCTCAGAAATCGGACGAACAAAGAGAGAGGCTCCACCAGGTGACCATGCCAATGGAAAAGCGATTCAAGGGCCAAAAATTTGAAGCATTACTTGCGGGGGTTTGTTGGTGAAGTTCAAAAATTATGCAGTTTGAAGATGAAAGCACCGAAGATAAAGATGAAACAGAAAACATGCAGACTTAGAACATGAATATGAACAACCTACGAAGAAAACAAGATCATCAGAACCACAAGCGTCAACTTCAACGAGGATGGATATTGACAATAATTGAAAATGTTCTAAATTTTGTTTTCATGCATAGATAACAAATACAAATTTCATATTTTCTGTGTAAAAATAGCTATAGAATGCAAGATAAATGCAAAAGATAAAAGAATGCAAAATAAAGATTTGAAGAAACCAAGTAAAAAAGGGCTAAATTCGGCTGTGCCGAATCTTTGAATACCCTCCACCAATATCTCTTCTGTTTTTGATACAACTAATATAAAAAAACTTTTAAAGTAAAATTATGTAGGTGAAAAACTTTTTTAGATGTGAAAAGAACTTTTTTGGTGGAAAAAAAATTTAGAGGTGAAAAAAAATTTTTAAGGTGAAAAAATTTTTTGTGGTGAAAAAAAATTTTAGTGATGAAAAATGTTTGAGGTGAATACAAAATATTTACTGCTAAGCGACTGGTGCAAAAATATGAGAAAATATGTTATGTACCAGTCGCTACTATGAAATTGTACTAAATTTGTATGGGCAATTTAGAGGCACCTTTACATTTTTACTAGTTTTTTTAACCATGGACTGCACAAAAAACACATTTTAAAAATAGTTTTTGTCAAATACTCAATTTTGTTCCGGCTAGCTCTGCAGCCGAATATTCCTAATGGAGAGAATGCACTTTCTGATGAGTCATGTATTGACAAATAGTTGCAACGAATGTTATTTCTTTAAAAAAAGTGTGTTTGTCTAATGGAGAGAATATAGCAAAGAAATTAATTTGTTAAAGAAAGAACATGAGTTGTAACTATTTGTCAATAGATGGCCCATCAGAAGGTGCCCATCCATTAGGCCCATCCATTAGGCATATTTTGCTGCAGAGCTAGTCTCCATTAGCCATATTGTGCTACAATATGCAGTAGAGTATTATTGATTTTCTATTTTCTTCGTAACATAAATGAATATTTTCCAAAATCTATAAAAAATATATGTTTAATGTGCATATTATACCTTAATTTTTTAAATCAATATTTTTTAGATGTTTAAGAGCACAATATTGCGCTTTATTCATGTGAATTTTTTTATAAAAGAAAAAATTAACATAAATATACATTTGCCAATCCTTCAATTCTCAAAAATACAAATGGAAAAAAAATACTATTTTCCTCTATGAAAATTTCTTTTTTGACATAAAAATGTGAAACAAATGCTTTTATTACGTCAAACATTTGAAAAATTTACTTTAAAATTATGTAATAAGTCTACTAGCAACATCTGAATGCATTATAATTTAAACTATGTAGTTAATTTAATATTTTTGGTAAATAAATTAATTGAAAGCCTAATCCAAGACTATATCGCCATGGGGCAGAATATAGTTTTAATGTGATAGCGGCACTAAAGCAATTATGCTTTTTTCTCTTTCTTTATATATAAATTTCTTTGGACCTAGCCATTGGGCAGGGTATTGTTATAGTTAATTCAGCGCCACCTATTCAAAAGTAGCGGCATTAAAGCAATTATGTATTTTGCTCTTTCTTTAGATATAAATGTCTTTGGTTACAAAAACAAAAAATACATTTTTTGGAATGAAACGAAAAACCAACAAAGCTTAACAGAAAAACCCAATCTGGTTTACTATTACTCCTATAGTAGCCAAAGAATGAGATATTTGAACGGAAAATCCTAAGAAAATGCATTGGAAAATATTATGAAAATTTCATAAAACGATTTTTAAATAGTTACGCCTATGAAAATGCCGATGTTCTACCCTTCTGTAGGTACTCCATGTCGTTGCAAGTTAGATTTGTTGAGAAACTTGCGCTACACGATAATATGCTTGTCAGCCAAATATAATGTTGGTATAATTAATGGATGTATTAACGACGGTCCAGCTCCTCTGGACCTAACCTCATTCTATGTGAGCCTAGCCTCCGGCAATCATAGGGGCTGAAGATGATATACATATATACTAAATTTTGCATGAAGTGTGATATGAATATGTTTTGTCATATTATGTAACAGAACTTTTGTTATTTAGTTTTAGTAATGTTATTTATTTAGTTTTAGTAATGTTATTTACAGAGGTCTGCTCTGTTAGCGACTTTAACATGTTGCTTTTTACGTACTTAGTTATTAGAGTAACACACATATAGCTCTAAGAATGTTATTATTCAAGAAGAAGACTTAATAACATTTTTACTTAACAGAAAAAAAAATTGATACAGAAAAATTGTACCAATTTGTATGGAAAATTTAGAGGTATCTTCACATTTTCACTCATAACTTTTGAACCGCTTGACCGATTTTGCTCATTTTAAATACCAAACTGCTCGGGAGGATGTTTAATAATCTGGGGTGCCTACCCGCTTGCGTCTTCGCGTCGTGATCGCCATTTCAACAGACAGACAGACAGACAGACAGACAGACAGACAGACAGACAGACAGACAGACAGACAGACAGACAGACAGACAGACAGACAGACAGACAGACAGACAGACAGACAGACAGACAGACAGACAGACAGACAGACAGACAGACAGACAGACAGACAGACAGACAGACAGACAGACAGACAGACAGACAGACAGACAGACAGACAGACAGACAGACAGACAGACAGACAGACAGACAGACATACATACATACAGACAGACAGACAGACAGACAGACAGACAGACAGACGGACATCGCTAAATCGACTTAAAATTGCATAAGAATCACGAATATATATACTTTATGGAGTCTTAAACCTATATTTGACATGTTACAAACGGAATGACAAACTGATATATACCCTCACCATATATGGTGGAGGGTATAAAAACAGCATATTTATGGATTTGTAATCCAGTTATTGAGCTAAAAAGGTGAAAAATGGGAATTTTAGCGATTTTTAAGGCACTGGATGCACTTTTTTCGGATAGGTTTGTTCCGTTTTTTTTCTCCTATTCAATATCTACAACTTTTCTTTAGACACAAAAGAGTTATTCCGTACGGTATACCGAAATATAACCGTGTTAAAATATAGAAAAAGTGATAAAAATCAACCTTAAGCAAAAAATTCGTATAGCCATTAAATTATCAATGCAGTCAGTTTGACAAAACGAATGATGCAGAAGTTCTTATTTCTGGGGCTAATTTCACGTGCAATTCTTAGAATTAAGTCTCAAATCAATGAGCTGAAAAATGTTGTACTGTGTTATGATTAATTGAGCTAAAATAATTACGTGCCTAAACAAAATTTTGGCTTCTATTTTAACTATAGCGATTTTATAAAATGTTTTTCATTTTCAACGTTTTTTGCTTGCCCTGTTGAAATTTATAGTCGGGTTAAGTGGTTATGAAGTACTTTATTTTACTACATTTTTGTACAAAATTTTGTCGTTCTATAATCAAAACTATCAGCTTTATAAATAAATTTGTTAAAATGCCTACCGACGTTTGTTGCTTACCCTATAAACATATGAAAATGTTACATATGTTGTTTTGCATTTCACCTGACGATATGCTAAATTATCCATTACTAATAACTGCATTGCATTATCATAAAACAAAATTTTGGCTTCTATTTTAACTATAGCGATTTTATAAAATGTTTTTCATTTTCAACGTTTTTTGCTTGCCCTGTTGAAATTTATAGTCGGGTTAAGTGGTTATGAAGTACTTTATTTTACTACATTTTTGTACAAAATTTTGTCGTTCTATAATCAAAACTATCAGCTTTATAAATAAATTTGTTAAAATGCCTACCGACGTTTGTTGCTTACCCTATAAACATATGAAAATGTTACATATGTTGTTTTGCATTTCACCTGACGATATGCTAAATTATCCATTACTAATAACTGCATTGCATTATCATAAAACTAAATATTTCAATTACGTTCATATGCATTTATTTAACCTTGAAAAGAAACCTCTATAAATTGTATGTGATTAATTTAAATAAATAGGAAATTCTAATTTATTTAAAAAAAAACTTGCACCAAACTTGTTTAAAACTTTAAAAAATGATAACAACTTGTTTTTTTTTTATTAACATTTTTTATATGAATGCGGTTAAATTCTGCTATATACATTTTATAATATTAAGTTAAAATAAAAAACAATTTGAAATGCATTAAAATATACGATAAAATTGTTTGAAATTTAAATTATTAGTTAAAATAACATTAACGTTATTTTTAAATGCATTTTCAAGGACTGGTCATTATAAATTTGTTAATTTTTAAATATTAATATTATATTTGAATATATATGTCCTAATTGAAGCACCAAAAGTTATTTAGTATCCACTGTATCATCCGAGAAAAAGTTACCTTCTATCCCAACAGCATTTACAAGAAATACAATCACAAACAAAATTTCGTAAATAAAAAATTAATAAAAACAAGGTAACATTTTGAATAGTACCATTTTACTTTTAAGGCTCTAATAGTACCGCTAATGTAAAGGGTGTCCCAAGAAGAACGCAATTTCTAAATTTTAAATAAAACACAGATATTTAAAAAAAAATCGTGAAACTTTATTATATCGTAAAGTAGACAAAATGAGGTTATGTATGGAACAATATATCGTGCAGATGGCCGCCGCGGCTTTGCTGGCATGTACGCGATCTTTTAATGAAATTTCCAATGACCGTTTTGCATGAATGCTGCGGTATTTCATTAATGCAGCGTCCAATTTCCTCTTTTAAGGCTTGAGTCGTCGTCGGCTTATTCGCGTAAACCATCGACTTCGAAAATCCCCAAAGAAAAAAAACTAATGGTGTTAAATCGCACGATCTAGGCGGCCAATTCTGATCTCCAAAACGCGAAATAACACGACCGGGAAATGACTGATGCAGCAATTGAATTGTTTCTCTGGCTGTATGACATGTGGCACCGTCTTGTTGGAACCACATGCCCTCCACATTCATTTCTGCAATTCTTGGCAAGAAAAAACTGGTTATCATTTCACGATACCGAACACCATTGACTGTTTGCGCTTGACCTGCCTCATTTTCATAAAAAAAAGGTCCAATGATTCCTCCAGCCCAAAAACCACACCACACAGTGACACGTTGAGGATGCATTTGCTTCTCGTGAATCACTCGAGGATTTTCCTCACCCCAAATGCGACAATTCTGCCTATTGACGAAGCCATCAAGATGAAAATGGGCCTCGTCACTGAAGATGATTTTATCGGCAAAATCAGCATTTTCATGTTGTCTCTCCAATACCCAATTAACGAACTCCCTTCGCTGTCCATGATCAGCTGGCTTCAGTTCCTGAGTCAATTGAACTTTGTATGCATGAAGATGCAAATCTTTCGTCAAAATTCGCTGCAAAGTGGATTTGGAAACACCAATTTGCTGAGCTCGGTGTCGAATTGAGGTGGATGGAGTTTGAGCGACATCATCACGTACAGCTGCGGCATTTTCGGTCGATCAACCTGGTCGACGGCGCGTTGTTGTCTTTACATCACTAACAGATCCAGTTTCGGCAAATTTATCCATAAATCTCTTTACAGTTGACTCTTTTGGAGCATTATTGTAACCCCAAATTGATCGCAATTTGCGAACTGTAGCCGCAAAACTTTCACCATTTTGGTAAAACAATTTCACAATGAGAATGCGTTGTTCATTCGTGTAGCGCTCTATTTTTACTAACCTCGTACCTTCTACTAGCAAACAATAACAATTGTTCAAATGTCAAACAATGACACTTCGAATGTTGCCAGATTTAAAAATTGCGTTCTTCTTGGGACACCCTTTATTAGCGAAAACGTTATGGAGGTAAAAAAATTGAGACCAAAACAATTTTTTGGTGTAAAAATAAAATTTTTCCAGTGAAAAATCTTTGTGGAGGTAAAAGTTTTTTGAGGTGTGGTTTCCATAGGTGAGAGCAAATGTTAAAAATTGATGCACGGTGTTATTAGTAATACCAAATTTATAATGTTGGGAACATTGGCCATACCTTTCACGAGACTGCGCTACCTATTGAACTAACCGTATTCATGGAAATGGGAGGGAAGTTCTTTTCACTTAAAGGCAGTTTGTGAGTCGACAACCATAAAATTTAGGTATGTTTAATTAGAATGACTACTCAAGATTATTCAAGTCGAAACCCACCATGCAGCCAATTTCCATCCTAATAAATAGTTACCTATATGTTTCGTGGGATCAAAACAATCTAGTATTTCATTGTATATATAATTACAAATTTATTTAAAACAAAAGAACAGTATCATGCTTAAAGCAAAACATGAATATACACATACATATGTAGAAATTAAAGTATATATTTTTTTTATTTAAAGTATGTGAAAAAAGGCAAAAAAAACGTTAAAGGGAAAAGTGAAATATTTGAATATAGATCTATTATTATCTAGTTAAACAGTTATTTTAAAGAAAAAAAATAAATTTCAGATTTTCCGGGACCTAATTTCGAGATATCACACATTATAATATGAAACGCCATGAAATTGAAATTGTAGTGTAATGGTTATAAGAACGGTGGACTGTTACACAAAAGGTTGCGGGTTCGATCCCCAGTGACGGCAACATTAATTTAGCAAATAATATATGTATCAACTTGTATTCCCCATACATATCGCAACGTCCTCCTTCGGTGTTCACATAGCACTTAACCCCACCGAAGAAAAATAACATAATAGGTCAATGACTTCATCAGGTGGCGGGCAACCACTGTTCTAAGAATAACTATCTCGCACAATTACAGTGTTGCTATATCTGAAGCCCTTCATCTTTCACCACCTTTCATCTCTTCTCTATCTCCTTTCCAAAGAAAGTAACACATTATCTAATAGGAAGAATTTCCTAAGTGTTGCTTCTCCTTACAAAAAAAAATCAACAACTCAAATATTAAAAAATTTGTATATATATTCCTGTTTATACTTTATTAACAGGTTAAATTAATTAATCTTGATTTAAAGCTATTTATAACGAAGTATATATTTAATAAGTAGAATAAAATTACCACTACGACGTTCTTACGACGACTGCCGGACTGTAGTCTTGGGTTTTCGGAGTTTTGACTAATTATAATTTTTAATAAATAATTTTAAGTTAAAAGTATTTTAGGTTATGTGTTTTAATATATTAAGTGTTTAATCTATTAAGATTTGTGGAATGTATGTTGCAAAGAACTGTGTGTGTGTGTGAGACTGGTATATATTTGCATGATACTGTGTTGAAAGTATTAATGTATTTAAGGTATTAATGTAACAGTATGTAACTAAGTTAGAGACGATATTAAGTATTTTCTTTTTCAATAGAAATTTGAAAATAGATTGACATTAGGAAACCGTTATAAACAAATGACGTTTTCAAAGTTCCAATATTTACTTTACATTATTCCACAAAAATGTGTTGTGTTTGGTCTTTAATTTCAACGGGATTTTAATTCAACGCTTTTTATTTTTATTAGTTTTAAATGCATCACTGCGACTATTCGATACAATTTTTTCGACAATATTGAGATTTATATCGTTTAATACTTGATTGTTGTATTCAAAACTAATTTCCTCAATTAGATATATGGCAATTCGGAGTTTTACTACTCCTCCTAGTTTCAACTTGTGGCCGAACGAAAGGCGACGAAAATGCCTATTATGGTGTGGTGACGAAGATGAGAAAATATCCTCGACAGCCGCAAATATTAAACAAATATTCTATATTAAATTTTGTGTAGGGCTTCAAATATGGCAATACTGTATGTAATTGCGCTTGATGATAATTTTTAGAACAGTGATTAACCGCCACCTGATGAAGTCATGGCCCTATTATGTTATTTTTCTTCGGTGGGTTTAAGTGATGTTTGAACACCAAAGGGAACGTTAAGATATATATGAGAGATTTGAAAAAGGTCGTAGCTGACCTGGGCATCAATTCTAACGATAAGGTTCATGGATATCGTTTTTTGTTTGCTTCCTGTACGTTTCCCACTATCGTATCGTTTCGAACATTCGTTTTGAAAAAAATATATATATACCATACTAGTCTAGTACTGTTAAAGGCCGTATTACACTTGCCAGATTTCGTATTAATTTGGATTAACAAAAATTAATGAAATTTTTTATAGGAAACTAATGAGTGTGAGGAGTTCAAGTATAGAGAGTAAATGGGTATCTGTTAAATGGATGTGGGTAACGCAGTGCTCCCATTTGATCTACATTGCTGTCAATACCAATCCAATACAAACATCCATTTGTCAGTTACTTGTTTATTATCTACAGTTGAACTCTGCACACTCATTATTTTCTCATAAAAAAATGCATAAATTTTTCTTACCAGCAAAGCCACATATTAGCAAGTAATGGGTAAATGGGATGGATTACTTTACACCTTAGTTCATTGATGAATTTAACAGGCGATGAGCCTCAAAGTAATGTATATACCCATTACTTTAGAGGTGATAATGTAAAGGGTTACTTATATTTAAATTATTTGTAATTAAAAATAATGTGGTCAAGATGAGAATCGAACCTGGGAAATCTGGTTGCCAGCCAAGAACTCTACCCACTGATCGATAGCGCATATAGTATTTGATTGCTTTAAACTTAAATGAATTAGTGCGCTTCGTTTTTTCGCTAGTGTTATCAAAACAAACATACATTACCCTTCTGCTTACAAAAAAAACACAAAGTAATGTATCTAAAAATAGATTTTCAAAAATATTTTAATTATTACTTTACATTTATAAATCATATATTATGTTATCTATAATGAGTAACTTATTACTTTATGCTTGCAAATAATGAAAAAGGTAACGAGCTATCATTACAAGCTAACGCATGAGAATATCGCACCCATTACCAAAGTTTTGCTGGGTACTGTAAATTAAATTTTGATATGTTTTTTCTGTGTGTTTTCTTCCATCTACAGAAAAACATTTATTGCATTTTCTTTTTTTTTTCTCCCTTAAAAAATTAAAAAAAAATAATTAAAACAGTCAACACACTGACACATTTTTAAGTGCATATTTTGCTATCGTGCAATTTCAATCATTTCGACGATGACTTTTTGCTTATAGGAAGTAATTTAACTGCCAAAAAAAGACTATTTCGAAAAAACGATAACAAAAATTCAGTTACGTGAAGGAACACAATTTTCAAAACAATATCGTCACACGACAATCGTCCTATAGAAATATCATTCCGTTCAACGGGTGTCAAATAACTTTTCCTTGTATTGCCCATCGTTACAAAAACATAATTTTTCTATTAATTTTAAAAAGAAAAAATTTCATTACCTCGAAACGGAAAAATAATATTTCACGGAAAAATTTTAAATCTTATTAACATGAACACTGTTACACTTTTGCTCCTCACTGTAAATAAATAAAAACATGAGAAACTGTTATAAATAAAATCATTTATTTTTTATCACATGTGTAGTTGTATCCGTCTGAAAAATCTTATGAAAATATTGTACGTTCAAGTTGTTGAATTTTGCGTTTAAATAATATTTTTTTACATATTCAAATTAATGCGTTAAAAAGAATATACAGTATATCAATTTCATAATTTTCGTGATCCGCCGAAATGCATTTTTTTTTAATTTACGATCAATATTTGTTCACATTTGAATTTATTTATGGCTGAAATATCATATTATCAAAAAGCTCTTTTTTAAAAAGTTTTCTTTAATACCCTTATTCGAGCGAAACAGAAATGGGAATAAATATTACAGGAGATGTTGTTAACTAGTTCATTATATAATGGTTGAAAACTAAACTAAACAAGATCATTATATTAATGTGTTAACTAACAAAATACATGCCACACATTAAAAGGTATAGACAAAGACATAACATTCGAATTATTACTACAAACCATTTAAATGATAGCGTAATAAAAAAAACTACTGCTGACCCACAAGCTCACTTAGCCGAACAAATATATCTTAACATACATAACTACATATATCGAGTATCACATTCAGACTGCTTTGTTTTATTGTAAACCAGTATACAATTGAAGTTCAAAATGAATCATAGAAGAGTACCAAACTCTCTTATAGCAATATAGGAGTATTTTTCGTTGCTTATGAAACCTCTTTCTGAGCGTTCTGTTATGGTTCATAAATATTAATAATATTGACATTTTTAAATTTGCTGAGCCATTATTTGTCATTTATTATACATTTTAAAATCATATCTGATTGGTGTGAAAATATTAAATAGGCTGATAAAGAAGAGTGGATCATATTTTATTTATGAGGTTTTTTTAAGCTTCTTTTGAAACGCTCTAAAATATGTTCACTGGAAATTTATAAAATTGGAAATTTAATAAGCAGCTTTAAATCAGACTTGTATCGAATATTTATTTTAGTACAGTTTTAGTGTAAATAAACACCCATAGTTTAACACGTTGCATCTATTACTATCTAAAATAAGATATATATATATGCTAAAAGTGTCTACCTTATTTCTTGGAAATATGCTTTGTGAGAAAAAAAAATCATAAAATTACTTATACTCGCCATTATTCCGATATCGTATATGCCCGTCGAAAAAGGCTATAAGTAATGATAGATATTTACATCTCGTACTGTTTTGCAAATTTTCGAATATAGCGCAATAAATCATCATATATCATTATATATTTTGCTATATACTTATTAGTTAATATTATTTATCTCATCATATACTTGGCATAAGAAGCCGTATAAAGGAAATCCGCTTTAAAAAAGACTCCATTGTCATACACAATGAATGATTAGTTCCGAAAAGTTAAACAACCATAACTTCAAATCGACGGAAAAGCTAAGCCAGAATCGCAAAAAAAAGTCATAAAAAAAAAAATTAACCAAAAACAATTTATTTATTTATTTATTATAAATAAAATACACATAAAAAGTGGGGAAAATCTAAATTCTGTATGCTTTCATTGCTTACAAACATTCATACGGACACATCGTGTACTCATTGTTAAAATTAAGCGGCCAATAGACGAACAATGCTGGACAGTATGACTCAATAAATCCATGATCAAATGCTGAACATGTTGTACAGCTTGTTTGATTGTCTGAAGGCCCCTTAAAAATTCAAATAGCTTTCAAATTTTGAAAATAACTTTTCAGCAGAGATGCCATGATTTAAAAACGTTTAAAATGACAAGAAAATATGAAAACTTAATAAAAAAGAATAAATTTAAAGGTCGAATTTGAAACAGCGTAACTTTAAATCTGCATAAAAATAGAATAAATATATGATCATATTTATTATACTTCCTTGTATAATTATAAATATGTATAAACGAGGATGGAAAAAAGTCCGTGACTTTTTAAATGAAACACAAGTTTTTGGATAAAAAATCATTTTATTTTTCAACATAGTCTCCTTTGAAACTTTCAGTTAAGAGGCGGGAAATTCAAAAAGTCACGGACTTATTGACCCGCCCTCCTATCACTTTTATATTTTTACAAGTATTTATAAATATATATGTTATGGTAGAAATAAGCAACAAATTATGTTACTATTACATATAATTGTATCACATCCTAGTGGAAATATTACTGCACATCTTAAATTTTTTTTTATAATTATATCAAGTTATATCAAATTATACATAACTTGATTATATAGTTTGATCCATTTTTGGGTTCCATGGGCTCACATGTGATCTTATGAGATAAGATTTTGTATGCCATTTTTCAAATCCAATGAGATATGAAGTAACTTTTTTCTCCGGGCGATAATATTTAAAACAATAGAATAATTATTTTAAATTAATTACTCAAATATTTTAGTATTCATAGAAACTTAATTGAAAGAAAAAAAATTATGTTTCGAATTAAAAAATAAATATGCGCAAGGGCATCGACGCAGAAACATACAATCACGTTTGCGTGTTTTCAGGTTGTAAAGTTTTTTATTTTTGTTTTGTTTGGATAGTCTTCCCAAAACCAAAAAAATTAAAATATTGCGAAAAGCTTCCAGTGCCATGACATTACAACCAAAAAGTATATAATTTACTATAGAGTATTTTTCCCGCTCTACCAGAAATTCAACATGGTACAGAGTTCAGCGGCAACATTTTTAAATGAGAGCGCAACATTTTCAAAGTTGCTAAAGTGTTGAAAAACATTAAATTTGGTGTATGCTGTGCTGCCACATAAACAGTGTAATTTTTAATCCCAGTTTTTGGGATTTTTAACTGTTTACTAGTTTTTTCATGAAAACAATTTTTTTTTAAATTATTGCATTTTTATAGGTTTTTAGTTATATGTTGCAACAATTAATAGCATATTTATTCTCTTTATTATAAATTTTTACCATAGAAATGGGAAATAATGGATATAATAGACATAGTTGGTCAATGTGTGTGTACACACTTTAATACTTTTCATGTCACAATGTTATGTTTGAATTCGTAACTATTTTTTAACACAATTGCAAATTTTTGTTGTATTTTTTTACTTTATTAGACATGTCTAATTTTAATAAAAATAAATAGTTTTTTGAACAAATATTATATTTTTATATGAAAAATCTGAAAAAATACATGAATAAAATAAAAAAAACATTTTTTTTTATGAAATAATCTGAAAAATCTCTAGCATCCCAAAAAACGGCAAAAAAATAGTTAAAATTGGTTATATGGCAGCACCGCTAAACACTACTAAAAGTTGCCGACCAAAACTCACCTTTGTTGCCGCCAAACTATGTTCGTGTTCTAAGAGAGTACTAAAAAGTTCGTGAGAGGGAAACATACTCTATAGAAAATTATATTCTCTTTGTTACAACGCGTTGCATTGCTAAATAATGTTTTAAACTAAAATCATTCCCATATCTCATAATTTTTATTTTATTTACAATTTATTTTTGAACGTTCGTCACAGAAAGATTCTTTAACTACAACTATGTTTACATATAGTACATGTGACTCGTAACTCTGCCCTTCTCTTTTTTCATCACTAAAAAAATTGTGCTAATTTTAAGAGTTCTGGTTTTTGTTTACATACATTTTTTATTTGTTTCAGGTAATACCAAACATTTTGTTTAGGTGTGGAAATAAATGTCCGGTAAATATACAGTCATCTTAAATTAACAATTTTTTTAGAGGAGAAAAAAATTCAGGGGCCCCTATTTTTAGAGTAAAGTTTATTGTTGATTTCTATAAATGTTATATGAGATGATCTTTATTAGGTGAAAATTAAATTTTTTTCTTTTTTAAATGAATAAAAAAAGTATATTTTGTAATAATGGGTACACTCAGAAAAAAAAGTTTGTAGAAAAATTTGTAAACGGTTTTCAATCCCACTTTACTATTTTTGTACTGATTTTTAGTAAAAAAATTATTATTTAGCAAATTTTTTTTGCTATATACATTTTACAAATTACAGAATATTTACAAATTTTTGTTGCTAATTTCAGAAATCATTTTACAAATTTTTGAAAACCGAGTTGCTAAAATTAGCAAAAAAAAATACTTATTTTAAAAAAGTGGATATTGAACGAAATGTTATTTCTAATTAAAACTTACACCTACAAACTTAAATTGCCTTAAAATGTTACATAGACTACAAAAAATGGTTCAGAAGTGAATATTCCGACCAATGTCTAAAAATAGGACATCCACTTAAAATAGCACTTAAAAGTTTTTTTAGTTCTTAAAATCAGCCTTGAAAACAATTAAAATTTTACCCTAAAAGTAAAAAAATGGACTAACATATTTTTTAAAACAGAAATTACGAAATTAAAACAAAATAATAAATTCGTTTATTTTTACTATTTTTAAGCCTTTATTTTTTTTAATTTTTTCTAAAATATTTTTTGAAAAAAAATAAATAAATTAAAAAATTTTGATGCTCGATAAAACAAATAAATTTTAAATTTTGTACTAATATTAATTATATTTAGTAAATTTTTTTTGCTGATATCAGCAGATTTTTAATTCCACTTTACAAAAAGTTTACTAAAATTAAGTAGCAGCAGCTAATTCTTTCTACAAATTTCATTGTACTTACACCTCAGCAGACATGTGTTGCTAAGATTAGCAAAAAAATACCGCTTGGCTCAAATTAGCAAAATTTCCCGTAATAACAACAAAATTTTAAGTTGTCATTACAGATTTTTTTTGGTAAGTGTAGTACATTGAATAAGTTATTAGGCACCTGTCGAATGAAATGCATTTTCTGGTCAGCCAAGACCTTCATCAACATTCTTTACATCCTTTATTGTTAAATAAATATATCTTATTTAAATCAGAACTTTATCAGAATGAACTATCAAAAACTAACCCCACGTTAATTTATTGGATACAGATAAAGTTTACTTATAAACTCTTGATATGTGCTTAGTATTATTAACTCTCATCAAGGGCAGCTGTAATGTTGTCTTCCAGGGCTGGAATTGTAGCTGGCTTGTCCCTGTACACGAGAGACTTCACGTATACACACAAAAAATACTCTGGTGGGGTCAAATCGCATGATGTTGGCGACCAATAAACGGCTCCAAAACGTGAGATTGATTACTCACCAAACTCCCAATAGGGTCATGGTATCGCGTGTCGTGTGGTATGTGGCACCGTCTTGTTGAAACCACATGTCAACCAAGTAGGTACAATTCTTTTATTTTGGGAAAAAAAAGTCGGGAATCATCGCACGGTACCTTACTCTATTGACTGTTTCGATTTTCATCGTTCTTAAAGAAGTACGTTCCAATGATACCGCCGGCCCACAAACTGCACCAAACATTGCATATTTCAAGGTGCATTGGCAGCTCTTGAACTACATCTGGCTGCTCTTCACACCAAATGCGGCAATTCTGTTTGTTGACGTACCCATTAAGCCAAAAATTAGATTCGTCGCTGAAGATAATTTTTCGATAGAAAAATTAATTTTCATCTCAATTTCCTAATGCCTGGCTTCAGTTCTTGCAGCAGCTGTATTTTGTGTGTTTTCATATCGAGGTCCTAACGTAAAATCTTCCAGGTGTTTGAATAACACAAACTCAATTGTTGACAATGGCGAAGACTTGACATACCGCGATCTTCATTGACACTGGCCAATACAGCATACGGGTTAGTGAATTAATTGTCCAATAAAGTGAAAATGGTGTTAAATTTGGTCACAACAGCTTGAATAGCCTGTTCGCTGGGTCGATTATGAACATAATTTACGAAACACATTTCTCACACAGAATGAATTTTGATAATAAAATTCAATGATTTGCAAGCGTTGTTCATTTGTTAGTCTATTTATGGTAAAATGGCGAACTTTACTAAGCATAGCCACATGTCACGAAACTTTTTTTTACACTGAAAAACAAAATAGCAAAAAAAAATTTCCATTTATAAATATCAAACCGAGTTATCATATGTTTGCTTTTGGACAAACCCTCAAGTCTTAGTAGTAACAACTGGGATAACAAATCGTTCAAAACATTGTTATTATCAGCTTTTTCATAATTTTTGTGCAAAATTGGATATATTTTTTTTAATACTTTTGATTTGATACCCACAAACCTGCCTATATTGGAGCAAGTACAAAACAAAAAAATATACGATACCAGTTTATCCTTAAATACACCTTTTTAACAATTCCAGATAGTGCTTTGGATACAGTGATTAAATTTTTTTATTTTTGCATATCATTGCTGTGCCGACGCACATATGACTTAGAGAAGGCAGACAAAAGTCAATTTTTCACTAGCTTAGATTAAGAAACTATGTAGCTCATATGATAGAGCCTCATATAAGAACCTTAGGAGCCAAAAACTCAAATTTCTGAATCATATATTTCACTGCGATCAGGGTGTTTCAAAATGTATTTTTTAGGTACAATTATAGATTTTTTATAAATTTTTAAACTTTAAGTGATCATTTTTTCTTTGTGTTTAAACTGATTTAACTTCGATAAATTTGTTGGATTATATGGTTTATTTTCTATTATTAATTTGGATATTAATTAGTTTTTTTAGTAAAGATACCTATAATTTTAGTACATTTATGATTGCCTAAAGCTCATGTTGAAGCTCCTGTTTCAGGATCAATAATTTTAGCTGGTATTATGTTAAAATATTTCAAAATGTTCCACTTTTTAGAGTATAAAAAGCATCGACAGTCTTCAAAAAGAAAGTTACAGCCACATTTGTGCTCTAAGATCTGAAAACTTGTTTGAATAATCCGACAGTTTCTTGTAAGCACAAAATTTATAAAAGCTGAATTTAATACTAAACAGTAGGGGTTAGCAAGTTAGATTGCGTGAAAGCAAAAATAGCAAATACAATAAGTGTCTTGAAAAGGGTCTGATGATTGACAGCCAAAAAACTGATTCAATGTGACAACCGAATTTCTTGCCAACTGAATAGTTTGTTTGCAGCTAGCTTGTTTCTAGTATTTTTGCTAGATGTTTTTATGGAAGGAAACATTAGTAATTAGAAACATAATTTGATATGACAATGAACTAATGATATCAACTTTGAAATGCTAAAAGCGCAATAACTTATTTGATTCTTGAAACGGGATGTAGACTCTACTACATATACTGGTGCCGGTTAAAGCGGTTTGGGGAAACCTGAAATGTGTAGAGAGTCGAATGTTATGTATATAAACTTATATTAGTATCCTAGGAGAGTAAGATTTTGTTATCCTTAAACAGAAGTGATTGTATACCCAAAAAGCATATTTGTGCTGTTAGCCGAATTTATAGGTTCAGTTGCAGCTACCAAATTTTAATCTAGAATAGTATATAGAAGTCTGAAAAATAAAGAATATATAATTTAAGTACTTTTTTAAACGAAATCTCGTTGTAGATTCGTTTTTCAGAACACCCCTGATATTCAAACTTAAATAAATTAATTTTAATAATGCAAGCGATGAGTGTGTTTGTAGATACGTTTTTCAGAACACCACTGATTCCACCTAAACAAAAAAATTCAAATATATACTGGCATACCAAAACTTTTTTGCTGATTTATGTAACATGTTTTGCTATAAAAAACGTTTTTGTACATGAATCTGGCCTATACATAATTTTTTTTTTAGAAATTATGTCTGGTCACATTTCGTTCTTTATATAAATTTCAAGTTTAGGTCCTGTAAAATACAATTTGTGCATTTCCGACCCTAAGATGTCACTACACAGTATTACATGCTCCCTCTTTTTTAAGTTTGGCACTTTTTTTGTGTGTTCAGTTTTTATATTGTAAACAAAAAGTGTTTTTGTTATTTTGAGGCTGCCATAATAAAGGCGTGTTTATTATAATTTGCACGCGCAAATACTCACAAAAAAGCGAAATATACAATAGTATTGCTTGAAATTCTGCCAGCAACATACCGAACAGAGCAGTATAATTCAACTAAAACTCTTCATTATCATCTTCGTCATAATCATCATCATTATCATCATATAATGCAATGCAGTACTGTAAAAAACCTTGAGAACGGTCAGTGACCACGAAAATTTTTCGTTATTACTGACTAACCCAGCAAAAGTTGTTATTACCAGGTGATGTGAAATGGAATAAAAAAAAATTAGGTAAAATTAAAATAGTTTGTAAGATAAAATAACAAAAAATACCATTTAAAAGAAATGATATTTAAAAACCAGTCTTCTTATTTTTCATTTAAATCAAATGGTTTTGGATATATATTTATAAATGTTGTTTAAACCACTGACAAATCAGTAAAAGACAAATGATTAATCAGTTAAAAATAAATATTAAAATTATACCTTCCAATAACTGATTATTCATTTATTAGAAATTGTTTCCTTCTTTTTTTTTTTTTTTGTTTTTTAATTTACAAAATGTATAGTCTATAGACATATTTTGGGTGAACGACCCTATGTGTGTATGTAGGTGTGTTTATGAAATTATTGTAATTCAAATTGAAATAATTTTGTATATAGAAAACAACAATTTAAATAAAAAAACAAAATTGGATTTTTTTTATTTTTTTTTAATAACTGTAACGGAAACAAATAAACCACAAATTTCCGTTTTGTGGGTAAATTTTTATTAAATTTCAAATAAATTTAAAAAATAAATAAAACTGAGAAAAATCTGTAAATGATAGTATGTAAATCATTTTGAACAAATGTATAATAAAGTTAGAATAAATATTTATTTGTAAAATAAATGGATGTTCCTTTATTTTTAACTGAACAGAAAACTTTTTTTTAAACTACATAATATTTTAAGTTAAAGCTTTACAAAGATTTTGCTGGGGAATGCACAAATTCCCTATTGCATATTAACATCAACTTTAAAACAAAAACTAGATTTTTTTTAGTAAATTTTTTGGTCTGTGCTACCATCTGATGATGGTACGCACATTTTGGAGTTTTAATGATTGTGAGCTTAGTGTACAAGTGTGAGTGCGAATATATATTTTTTTTTTTTTTTTGTATTTAATGGATGGAGTCACTTTTCATAAATATGCATGGTTCGAATGTTTTCTGTTGTATATAGGCATTTGTGTATTTTTTAGGGTATTTAAAAGTTTTGCTGCATTTGTATGTTCTTTAGGATAATTTTCTTTAAATATACAAGTGTACTAATTCCTGCTATGGATCACTGAAATTCTTATGGCATTTGCTCTCTGAAAAAGTTATACGGGCACTTAGTAATTTAGACGTTTTTGTTTTATAATTGCATATATTTTTCATAATATTTTATAAACAATATTTTATAAACAATATTTTATAAACGTTATTATCGTGATGGAAAAAATCTATTTAGCATTACAGCAAAAGAATTATCGCAAGGCCTTGCAAGCTCCGCAGACCCTAGACGCAGCACTTCGCATTTTTGAAAGATATTGAGTTGTCGAGTTCGGGTAGGTTGGATTGGCGCTCAGACTAAAAATTGTCCATTGTAACATACCCTTTATAAATCATAGAAGAAGAGAGGAGTCCCAGCCCAGCATTTCCCAGTCTTCCTTTTAAACCTTAAAAAAATCAGGCAGGAGTAGTTTGTGAACAAAATTCACATATGGTCAGTCTGGTTTTCGAGAAAGCTGGACAGTATCAGACAAAATGTTTTATCGCCACCGATGCTCATCCTCGCCATATGACGAACACAAGTGATGTGTCAGGCCAGTCAGCTCTACTTAAACAAGGTAGGTATCGTGACATATTTGCTTCTGGTTAGTATACAAAAATCTTCGTACCACCGCAGTCCCGTCTGGCCACTTCTCCTATTAAAACAGATTTTATACTATAATTTCATACTTTGGGAGTCGAAGGCGATCCAATGTTTGTTAACGAGTCGAGGATGTTACTTAAGTATTAATTAGCCCGTTACGATTTCCAGCAGATTAGCCAGTTCTCACACGCCGAGTCTTAAGACCATCTTCGCCTCTTCTTCGTGACCGACCCACCGACATCATCCCTGCCGTTACGTTATTTACTGGAATGTCTTGATGTCACATTTAACTAATATATTCAAAATGTATTTTCATTGATTATTGCTAAAACCTTTTAAAGTTTTTAAAAATATTTTGCCTCGCTTTTTTATTTTTTAACCCCTGACTAAGAGAAAAATACTTTATGGCTCAGAATAAACAAAATATGTGGTAAAACTTATACAAATATGTTGAGTGGACCAAGATTTATTTGAAAAATATTTCAAAATTTTTAACCACTTTTTTCATAAATCTAATCTTGTATCTCGGAAGGGCGATTTGACTTAGGATAACATATTCCAAAAATGTTATAGTAAAACTATGAATTGCTGCTGCTTCAGTCTTGGGCTTTCACAAAAAAAGTACCAAAAATGGTTAAAAACGTATAAAAATCATTAAAAATGCTGAAATACCAATAGAACCTAAATGGAAAGATAAATAAAATATTTTGTCAAAGTATACTATTTAACATTATTAATTTTTTTATTACACTTGTGGACATTTGGTGTAATGGTCAGCGTGTTGGACTGTTACACAGAACGTTGCGGGTTCAATCCCCAGCGACGGCAACATCAATTTCGAAAAATAATATATATAGTTGTTCCCATAGCACTTAACCCCACCGTATTAGAACAATCATAGCAGGGCAATGAACTAAAAAGCTTCAACAAATTCACCAAATCTCCATATGTTAAACACAATTTAGAAAATCAGGGTATTAAAAAAAATAAATTTACTTTAATTTCATAACGTTTAATTTGTTCTGGCTATCAGAAGATGAAAAAAATTGTAGTATATGTAATGAAAAGTTTTTAGCGTTCTTCTCCAAAAGTCCCCCGATATCATACTAAACCATTTATGAGCCGTTCTATTTATTTTGTTACCTTTTCAACGGAATAATCTTATCAAAATAAGCATACAACTAACAGTTCTAAATGTATAAACCTGTAATATCTTAAGCAATATCTTTTAGTAACATACTAACGTTATATTCAAAGTTTTCATGTGAACTCAGGCATGTGTATAAAAATTATTTAAACGAAAACTCAATTCTGTTTCTTGATTTTGTTGTTGCTTTTAAGACCACTCTGAAGTATTCAATAAATATTATTAAAATTGAACTAAATATTCAATAACATATTCGTATGCAATTGAACTTCAAGTGTAATAATTGGGTATGAATAAAAACCAATTTCAAGCGTATTAGTTATGGTCGAATTCAAACAGAAGAGAAAAAAACAAGCAAAATAGTTACATTACAGTATGTATATACTGACTAATGAAGTGCCTTTCTTTAGTAGTAAATTTCAGTAATTAGTTTGGAATTTGTAAAAAGTTGTAAAGGGTGTTTGTTAAGAGGTTAAGAACTTTTATTTAAAATAAAACACAAACTTACGAAATTAAAAAAAAAATATATTCCAATTGAAAGTATATTTCGTGGCAATTAATTTTTTAAATACATAAGTCTCATCATTAAAATTCATTGTCTTGTGTGGATCAATTCATAAGCAAAAGTGGTGAAAGTTTTTGATATTTTTTAAACCGTACCGAATAAACTGTCAAATGAAAGTAATTTTTTATGAAGGTAATTTTTTTGTTCAAGATTATCTGAAAAATTCATTTTTACCAGTCACTTTAAGCCGGATAAAAAATTGAAAATTGGTCCCTCCGAATGCGCTTTATATACACCCGTATTAAGTCGATTTCTACAACTTTGTAAATTCGTTTGTCGCAACTGAATATGGGGTTATGGTAACCAAATTTTGTTGGAACAGCGGAATTTACAAAGTTTTGATAAACAACTCAATTTGATTAGATAAAATCGATCGAATTTTTATGAGAGTGTACGTACCACGTTTCTCACATCTCTAAATATATTTTTACACTGACTTAATTAAATATTGCTGTATGAACAAATTGTTGTTTCATCCATTCTCTGTAATGTATGTGTGCTACATTTCGTTAATACTATAGAATATAATGACTTATATTTTGAAGGGTAATGAGGATTTAAAAATAACGTGAAAATTATGTGCAGAGTTACCAACTCTGTCAAAGTGGTAGATCGTCATTATCTTGTTTGTAAGATCGAATAGGGTTTACATAAAAAGGAATATACGAGGGTGGATCCATAAGTCCGCGACTTTTTGAATAAAACACAGTTTTTTTTTTTTAAAAAAATTATTTTTCAACATAATTTCCTTTTAGCTCAATACACTTAGTCCAACGTTTCTCCAATATTTGTATCCCTTCCATAAAATAGTATTTTTCGAGGTCCATAAAATAGGCATTTGTGTGATTAATAATTTCATCGTTGGAACTTAATCTCTTCCCACCGAACCATTTCTTTAGGTTTGGAAATAGGAAATAGTCACTGGGGGCTAAATACAGAGAATATGCCGGATGAGATACCAATTCGTAGCCCAATTCATAGAATTTTGCCAATCCTTTCAAGTTGTCACATGATTACGTTTATGGTCAATTGAGAGCAAACGCGGCACCCATCTTGCAGACAACTTTCCTAAATCCAACTGATCATTTAAAATCGAAAGCACACTGCCATATGAAATGCCTATGGCATCAACAATTTCTCGCACTTTTACCCTTCAATCGGCCAACACCATATCGTAGATTTTGTCGACATTTTCGGGTGTATTGACCTCAATTGGCGGTCCAGAACGTTCATCGTCATTTGTAAATGCGCGACCACAGCGAAAGTCAGAAAACCACTTTTTATACCCTCCACCATATATGGTGAGGGTATATATCAGTTTGTCATTCCGTTTGTAACATGTCGGAATATAGGTTTAAGACCCCATAAAGTACATATATTCGTGATCCTTATGCAATTTTAAGTCGATTTAGAGATGTCCTTCTGTCTGTCTGTCTGTCCGTCTGTCTGTCTGTTGAAATGGCGATCACGACGCGAAGACGCAAGCGGGGGTGCCTATTTTTACCCAGATTATTGAACATCCTCCCGAGCAGTTTGGTATTTAAAATGAGCAAAATCGGTTCAGCAATTCAAAAGTTATGAGTGAAAATGTGAAGGTACCTCTAAATTTTCCATACAAATTTGTACAATTTTTCTGTATCTATTTTTTTTTTCTGTTAAGTAAGTAAAAATGTTATTAAGTCTTCTTATATCGTTGTGTTAAACTGTATATTACAATATCAAATTTGATACAATTTGTAAAACAGTTTTTCTTATAAATTTGGGTTGGCAAAAAATGTCCATGAAAGTTATAAAAACATATAAAAGAGCTTGGTGGATTTTTAATAAAATAAAAACAACTGGGAAACCACGCTCTCAGTTCTTACAAGGCTTTCAAGCTCTACAACTGGCTTTCGGTTTATTTCATACCAACCCTCAAAATGTTTTACCTGAGATTTTTCAGCATTGGATATTACTGGTCATAGCTTCGTTTAATTTGCTCCAAAGACAAATTAAGCCTAATATTCAAAAATCCAACAATTTGCTACATAAATTTGTCATGCAAGTAAACACCATATATGGTGAACGTTAAATGTTCAACAATATATTGCATCTATGTTTATGTCTCGAACGTTGGCACCATTAGGGGCAACGTATGCCTTTTCATTTGAGTCTCACAAAGGATTTGTAGCCAAAATTTTTTATGGAAATAATTAAGTGAGGTAGGAAATGACGAACGAGAAACATCAAAGATGAAATACCATTTCCAAATAAAAAAAATAAAAAGTTTTTAAATTGACTTTTTCGACTTTATACATCTCAAGTTTTTCTTCTTATCTTTTAAAATGACTACGAAATTTTAAATGTTATACTACATATACATTTAACCAAAACCTAGTAGTTTTTGAAAACTACTTGTATTAATTTACCAAAATCCATACAAATTTTAAATAAAAAACTAAATTTATGTAGTGTAATACTTTATTTATACTAAGCAAAAACTACCTAGATTTTGTAAAAAACTAGTTTTTGCTTCTTTGTTATATAAGATGCACGTCAAAATGATAAGGTAACTTATTTTTTGTTCTGTTTATGAAAAAGTACAAGGAGTATATAATCCTTAACCAAAATAATTGTTGCTGAATTGTTATTCATAATTATGTAATTTTCTCTCATTTGTTTATCGTTAGTTCTACTTATAAACCAAAATATCAATAAAGTGTGTTTTGGAATGCGTCAAAATGATAAGGTCAGTGCGAATAAATCTGCAATCATTAACGCATCGTACTTCTTAACAAATTTTTAATTATGCAATATTCAATCTAAGAAGAGAAAAAGCTTTATCTGAACTTGAAAAGAGTCAGACTGACGTATTTTTTGACCAGCCAATGAAAATGCAAGGAATTGCAGAAAAATTGGATCGTTCGCTTTGTTTAGAGCAAAATAATTTAAAATATGGCGATAATTATGGAATTCGCAAAGTTTCCAGAATGGCTTCAAATACTTTACCAAACGCTAATATGATTCAAATAGAATTGGTATTGAGAGCTATTAAAGCACATGTAAGCAAAATAAAAACAAACTGCATGTTTAAATAGGACATATAAATTAAAACGCTTGGAATATATATATATATATATGCATTGCCCATACTTTGAAGACATCTGTATATACAGCCAAAAAAGTCCCTATAAAATGCGCTGTGTCCAGTAAAATGTCTTCAGAGTAAACACTAGAATAACGAAAAGTTTAAGGACAGTCCCCAAAGTAACAAAATGTCTTCATAGTAACTTGCATCAGGTACCAATTTCACAAATTTTTCAATTTTTAAGATTATTTTTTAATTTGTGGGGATTATTTTTTAATCTCGATGTTTGAGATGGTTTAAGATACTATTGGCGAGATTTGAGAAATTAACCCAAGTACCCTTCAAAGAGAAATTTCGGTTAAGTTTCCTAATGGTTTGGGGTGCGTTTAGCTCTAGTGTCATTAGCGTTTGCTTCAAATAGAATGCATAGTCTGGAGTACCACCTAGAAATTTTGATAAATTCTATGCCTAATCGCATTTTTAAAACAATTAACAAAAATGGTCAATGTATAAATTAAAAAAAAAATAATTAGATATGCAGTTTTAGTGTTCAGTGAACATAACCTTATCATTGTGACGCACTGCCAAAGGTACATATTAAATTTTTTGGATTGCAAATAGAATTAACGAAAAACAAACAAGAGCAAATGATGTTTTTAGGAAAAACATTTGAGCAACTATTATGGTACGAGTACTATTCAATACTCTTTTATTTTTTCATAAACAAAACAAAAATTATGTGTCCTTATTTTTTGACGAGCTCAGTCTAAATATAATATAAATTGGTCTATATAAATTATTAGGAGCTATTTATAATTTATACAGTCTTGGGTACAACCACATATATACATGTAATTTATAAGATCCCAACATATGTTGTATATTTTGGACCATATGTGGTAACATATTATTATGATTTACGCCATATCAAATTGTATCTCCAACCCCTCTGAATATCCTTTCCTATATCAAAAAATATATGGCAGAAAAAATAATGTAAAAATGGTGATAAACTTATATATTCTCATATATAGCACCATAGAAAATGTGTATGAAACCAATTTCAGATATATTTTTGTAAAGGAAGCATATATAAATATATTGTCTTATATAATAATATCAAATAAAATTTTATTATATGTTTGTCATTGATTTGATGTATATGAAATAAAATTTGATTGTACAAAAACTTTTCTAATCGTTCAGTTAAATTTAAACAACAAAAATTAATGCGGAACTGCTTTCTTTTTTATAACCGTCAAAAAATGTCGTCGCTCGATTGTCGCTTAATTTAAAATAATAACGATTGCATTTGTTATCTTCAGTCGACAATCGAAGTATTGTTATTAATCTCTAATATAAACCCGAAACTTGCCGTTGTATGAAAATCCCAGCCGAAAATATTTGATTAACCAAATGTTACATATTGTTGAATATGTTTGTATGATTTATTTACCAATTTCCGGCAATTCTAAACACTTGGCAATCCCTGTGATTGTACGTACAAAGTTATGCAATAAATTCATATGTGTTTTCTTTTAGCAAAATTACGATAAGGTGCGTGTATAAACTTTTTGTTTTTGAAATGCGTATTGAATAAGAAACCTTTAATTACAGTCAAACACACACAAATATACACCAACTGACATAGTATTTTGTAGAACGATTTTGTAAATTTTTTTTCTAAATTCTATACATAAAAGGATTTAGAAACATGTAAAAATCTATAATGTTTGCAAAAATCCTGTACTTAAAATAATTTCTCAAAAACTCTATAATTAAATGAAATGCAATACAATTTCGAAAACAATTGCAATGATTTATTTACCAATTTGGTGTAGAAGTATGAGTGTTTTTCTATGAGTACTATATGCTCTACATTGATTTGTTTAATTGACCATATACACATGAACAATACACCTTGGTATACGGCAAGTCTGGTTAAACTTTTTGTACAAGTCAATTTGCTTAAAAATGCGTATGTGAATTGAAGTGCTCAAAAAGTACAAAATTTTATGAGTACGCATTCAATACATGTGGTGTTTTAAAACAAAAATATTAAAAAAAAATCTACTCAATAACTGCAAAATTTTTATATGCATACTTAAATGAATAATAGGAGAAAAAGTTTACGAAAATTTTCGTTAAGTAAGTTAAGTGCCACTCTTTGGTTTTTCGTAATGAATGAAAAAAAAAATTGTATATAAAAACAAAACATTTAAATGGGTGGCAACACTTCACTGGTTGTTTAATTTTACTCATAGAAAAATATTTGTCAATAACGCTACATGTGGCACTATTGTACCACAATTATTGCAATAGGCTTAAAAAATATCTCCCCTCGAAATACATATTTTCCAACAAACTAGAAAACTGACAGGAACAATTTTTTTCTATCTTAAAATTTGGGTTCATGATCCCATTTGTTGGCTTTAAATTTGCACCATGATATCATACAGTTTTTTTAGAAAACTTAAATCTGAGGCTATTATTTATTTATATTAATCATATAATTACATATTAAATTCTAATATCCTAACCGAGGACTCGCAACGAACGATTTTGGATTATTGTAGCGTAAACAGAACAGAGCCTCCGGTGGGAATCGAACCCACGATCCCTGCACTGATAAGCTAGAAGGTTACCAACTATCCTACCGGAGCGCACATTTAATTTCTTTTAATTTATTCCCGATACAATATTAATGGACTATAGGTTTTTCCAAATAAAATAACATCCTTATAGGTAAATGTTAATGGTCTTGATTGAATTGCAATTCACATTCGTCAATATCGTCAAATATTTATTCGATTTATATATAACGTTTTTTAGATTTTAGATACATTTTTAATACACCCAGTTTTCTATGTTCCAGGTCGATGTTTTTTGAACGCCATTTCTATTTGGTTGACATTTGTCAGTATGTATTTGACAGTTGTGCAGATCAGTCGATAACAATTTATTATATATTATTCAAATATTCAAATTATTTTGCGAGAACTTTTTCCCTGGCGCATTATTTAAAAGGAGATTTGGATTGGCCCCCTCGATCTGCATATTTGACTGCTCCCGACTACTTTCTTTGTGAGTACTTGAAAGAAAATTAATACGTCAACAAGCCAGATGCTAAAGAACAACATTTTAGAGGAATAATACCCGTAATATGCCACAATGTTATGCAAAATATGGTTCAAAGAGCAAACATTTGCGCAGCGGCTATAGGCGACCATTTAATTCTTAAAAACCAAACTTTCATGCAATAAAATATTATTTAAAAATATTGTACCTTTTTAGCAAAAAAATGCATTACCAAATAATGAAACTAAATTTTTTACAACTATTAATTCGGCATAGTTTTATCCAGTAAAAAGTACTTTCTTTGTGAGTACTTGAAAGAAAATGAATACGTCAACAAGCCAGATGCTAAAGAACAACATTTTAGAGGAATAATACCCGTAATATGCCACAATGTTATGCAAAATATGGTTCAAAGAGCAAACATTTGCGCAGCGGCTATAGGCGACCATTTAATTCTTAAAAACCAAACTTTCATGCAATAAAATATTATTTAAAAATATTGTACCTTTTTAGCAAAAAGATGCATTACCAAATAATGAAACTAAATTTTTTACAACTATTAATTCGGCATAGTTTTATCCAGTAAAAAGTAAAAATCCAAAAAACAGGTTGCAGAACAACTTATATCGCATTAGCAAGGTTATTTTTGTACGGAGTTTAACCCATTAGCATTACGTTCCTGTTATCCAAACTATAACAGGTAGATTTATAACTGGTTCTAGAAGCAGTTATGGAACTATTTCTTGGACAGTAAAACCTTACATTTTAACTCCCGGAATCAGTTCCATGGAACCGGTGGTAATAGAACTAGTTCTAGAATAGATTCTTAGGTAACCAGTTCTAAAAAATTTTTCTGGGTACATATGTATTTATTATTGTCAGACGAGGTAATTTTCATAATTTGTTTTTTTTTAACAATAATGTATTTATACAGAATATAGCATATAAGACAAGTAAGAGCGGCTAAATTCGGCTATGCCGAATTTTATATACCCTTCGCCATGGTTGGGAAAAAACTGAAGTTTATATATGGACATATATGGAATGGACAGATTTATATACGGATGCCTTTAAGATGAAATTAACCATTTAGTTTGGTGATAAAACTTGGACTCGGGAAGATTTATGGTTCCAGAAAATGGGTATTTAAAAAAAATTTATGTTTTGGGCATAACTTTTTTGTATCTGAACGATGTTTCCGAGTTTTTCAGCAAATATGTTATACTAAAGATTTTCGATCTTTTGCTATATAAGACGTATCCATAGGTCATATCACAGCTCTAGAATAGTGTTTGTTGTTTGTGTATAAAAGGTGAAGAGGTGAAAGAAAAGAATTTCAACAAATTGTTAAAAGAAATCACTAGAACTGCATGTGTTTTATTTGTACAAAAACGTTTAATTTAGCTGGCAAATTTGCATTTAGGATTTTATTTCGCTTTTTTATTAAAAATATTTTTAATCTCTTTAGCTTAATTTTAAAAATTTGAAGGAAAATAGTTTATAATTTTTTTTTTTATAAATTATTATAAGTTATGACCTAAAATAGTTGCACTCAAAGGGAAATTATGTATAAAATTTTCTTAATATATGAGAAATAAAATGGTTTAAAAATATTTTTATAAATTCTTTTAATATCTCAGCCATTTATTAACCGATCTGTCTGATTTTTATAGATAACAGAAATGGATCACATGTAACAGAAATAAAAAACAATCAAGTCCTCATCATGTCTGGGTTCTTCGGAAAACCCATTTCAACACACAGACGGACATCGTTAAATCAACTTCGCTCTTCATAAGGACCCAGAATATATATACTTTATAGGGTCTAAGATCAATATTGTAGCAATTACAAACGGAATGACAAACTTATATATACCCTTCCACCTGTGGTGAAGGGTATAAAAATGGTAAGATCACATAACCACATTGGACATTATCCCGATTTGGGATTTTGTCCAAAAATATTTTTGAATTTCGTATTATGTTTACTGACTAATGTGCCAAATAAAGATTTTGACTACTTTTCCAAATAAAGTTTTTGTGTGTGGCCGACTTTCGGCCGGATTTCTCCTCTGGGGTATGTTCAATGCCGACTTCGCTGATGAAGCTTTTTGTGAAGGACTTTGGGCTTTCCTCCTTCCAAAGTATGTCCCAACCTGGTTTTGTTATTTTTCTAGACTACATATAAATAAAATATATTAAATAATATTTTCGTCATAGTCCCAAAACGTTCATAATGCCCATTATTATTACGACCGTTTGTCAAACGGTCACAATCCCCATATACTTTGTTGGCATCATGACCGTAAGTTTTTCGGGCACAATCCTAAGACTGGATATTGGGATAAAATCCAACATCGTAAAGTCCGGGTACCTCGTGTGGTTGAATTAACATTAATTAATATATTTTAATTTACACACAAGTTATTTATTTTTGATAATTACAATAATTTTTGTTTCAACCTCAATCTATCAAAATGAAAATTATAATGAATATTATTTAAAAATTTATCTGATTAATAAAATTATTTATAATAATGAAACCTTGACTTTTTTATAAAATTACATAGCCAGTATTTATATACCCCTACACCTCGGAGGATAAAAACAAAAAAATTTTTTGCACATCAAATTTTTCAAATTGGTGGACCTAAAGTAATCCGCAGAACACAGAATAAAGCCTTTATTTTATATAAAAAAATATTAATGTTTTAAAACTTACAGCTGGGGAAGCACGTAGGACTTTTAGTAATATTATTTTTGACAAAATTGCAAATTGTAACGGTAATTTTGAGCATATGCATATGTAAAAGGTTTATCCTAATCATCTAATAAATAAATTTAAATTTTCAATAAGTTTTAAAGAATGTTTTTGACACGAATAATTATCTACTTCAATAATCGCTTCATTTAGGCTATAATAGCCGAATACTGAATACTTAAAAAGAATCGGGTTTGTAACGTGCCGTTACGAATCTACTTATTATCATACCCAGTATTACTACTTTTACCCATACCCAATATTATACTTATAGCAACACCGTATACAATTCTCATTAAGTTGGGAAAATTATTTACATATAGTGTAAAAGTTAAGGGAGATCCAGAACCGAGGGACGGATCGGGTAATACTTCGACCCGGGGACGGGGTATTACGTGATTTCTCTACCGATTCCTGCGTCCCTACATGAGAACCGTTGTTTATTCTCGCTGTCAGCCAGTCGTATTATTTGAACACGAGAACTGTTGTTTATTCTCGATTGTAGTTAGTCGTATTATTTGAACACGAGAACCCTTGTTTATTCTTTCTGTTAGCCAGTCGTATTATTTAAACACGAGAACCGTTGTTTATTCTCGTTATTAGCCAGCCATATTATTTAAACACGAGAACCGTTGTTTATTTTCGTCGTTAGCCAGCTGTATTATTTATACACGAAAACCGTTGTTTATTCCCGCTACTAGCTAGTTGTATCATTTGAACACGAGAACAGCTGTTTATTCTCGTTTGTAGTTGGTTGCTAATCAATCCAACTAGCCGAGCCGCAACTCTTTCTAGAGTTCGATAGATATTACCTTCGGGTTGTGCCGATCTAATATATGATCAAAACTCGCACAGTGTTCTATATTAAATCTCGCTATTCGAACACCAAAACGTGTTTTTCTCTAAGTCCGAGTCGTATTGTTAGACACCGTTGTAAAGGGTTGGGTTATCTTGACATTATCTTTAACATGTGGTGTTAGTAAAGAAATCGATTTATTTACAAACATTAGGAATTAGTTCCTTTTAGTAATAACAAAAATAATGTTTTTCTCTAATTTTAACTCTTTTGAAATAAAACTGGTCACCCCTGTATTTAAAACAAACACTTCATTGATTTTTTTGGTGTATGGAATCTTTTCTTTTTTAGTTAATGTCTAAAAACTAAAAAAATATATATATATATTGAAATTCATGAAGAGACATTAAACACCCAACATGAAGCAATACAATACGACGCCATTGTGGTTAGTCAACCCAATCTCTGATCTTTCACTAGATCTTGGTAGAACAAAATCTGGTTGAAAATGAAAAAGACGATGATGACGATAACAACCAGCAAGAAAACATCAATACATTTTAGATCATACGCACATTCTAGATAGAATGAACATTAAAAACAGTCACTAAGAATTAAGAAATAAAGTTTTGTTTTATTTCGTTTTTGTAGTTTTTTTTTAGTTTCTGTTGAACATTAAATCGAACCTATTTTAACTTAAAATAAAGGAAAAACTGAACTCCAATAGCACTAACAACAGCTGCATAATACCCTTCTTTTTTTAAAAAACATACGTAGGTTGTATGATAAATATTGCGTCAAAGAGGTTTTCTATTGTTCATTATCGATTAGAAGATATTGAATTGGGGGAACCCCTTTTTTCAACAACATAGTCTCATTATTTATCAAACAGCCTTTGACTTTATTTCCAACAATAGTGTTGTTTTGTTTCAAATAATCTTTTCTTTTTAAGAGAAACACAACAAAAAAGTTGACAAAGAAGACAAGAATAAAAATCAGCAAACGAAAAAGAATTACTAAAATAGTTTACGACCAAGTTACGTGAAATAATGACTAGTTTGTGTTTTAGATTTTTTTTTTTGCAACCATATAATCGGTCACTGACTTGTCAGCATGGTTGCTTGCAATTTGAGAACTCCCAACTCTTTTTTTTCCGAAACCAACCAACATCTAGTAACCAAACATTTCTGTGGTTCCATAGTAAGTACATTTATACATACGTTCGTACATTTATTCCAACAGTAAGAAGACATACGAAATATAATCTCTCGGTTGACACTGAGATGGCAAAAGTTAGACATGAAGAATAGTGTGTAATTTTGTGTGTGTATTGAAGAATGTTAAAGAAATTAAAAACAAATTATAAAACCTGACATAAGTTCAAATTCTTATTTTCTTTAAAGTTAAGGAGATACATATCATAAATCTTTAGTTGAAAAATAATCAAAATTATTTTAATTTTTTTTCAGAGAAAAACAACTATCAATTAACGCCGCAACTTCTTAAACGGAAATTTATATTTGTTTTTGCCACAATTAATATATGTATATATACTACATACATAAAACGCTTTAAAATTTTAATCGGTTAACACCACGATCATTGACCAATTCACAATATTATTTACCAGTGCTCAGATCTTAATGGACGGTTGCCGTCTGTTGTCTGATATCAAAGTTAAATATCTACTAAGACTCTAAAAATGTTTGTAAATTTACTACTATTAAATGGGTAAAGTTTTATGTAGTACATATTAAAATGCGCACACTTTCATATACAATAATACACACACACATTTGTTTACAATTATACACATTATGACTAAAATTAGTATTATTTTGTTGAGTACAAATTTTACACACAAATTTTTAAACATACTAACTTATAATGGTAATAAAAATGTGACACTTTTAAATTACTTTCCATTCCAGAAATAAAAATGTTTGAAAAAATAAAAAGGTAAACAAACAATTAAATGTGTTTGCAAACGTTATTGTAGATAAAGTACGGCTAATTTCGAAAAGTATACCTACAAGTTTCAGGAATCAAACAGTGACAGAAAGTGCTAATGAAGAGGCAACTTAATTTTCGATTTTAGGTGCAACAGCTGCGCACTTCAACTAGAACATAACTTTTGTACATAAACATTTTGATGTAAAAGGTTGAAATATATCAAAATAAAATTATTGTTCTTTATATATGATATTTGTATCTTTTCAACAATTCTGAAAAACATTGGACGACATAAAGGAGGAAATCGCACACACAATAAAAGAAACCATAAGCCAAACTTTAAAGTTTTTAATGAATCAAGCTCTAAAAAATATGTTTATAAATTACTATTTATTAGCGAAATTCTACATATTTTAAACACATTCTTAATTTTCTTAAAGTTTTTTTTAAATTTAACATGTTAAAATACAAACACATTATTAATAAAACCCGTACTAAAAATAAATGTTTAATGTTTTTGTTACAAAAAAATATTTCGAACTGTTCGTGGTGGTAAATATACGCATTTTATGTATACATTAACACTCTTTAATTTCATTTAATTTTTAACTACTTTCAATGTAATTTTACTTATTTAATGTTTACCAACTTACGCATAATGTGTGTATTTTTTTTTTTTTTATTTACGCATATAGAATAAATTTACCCAACTTTAGTTGGAGTACAGTTGGGTAAATTTCAACAGAAATTGATTACAGTGTATTGTAACAAATTTTAAAAACTTGTAACAAATTTGGTAAAAGAACAGTAATATTTCATCGTATAGTTCAGCAGTTCGGTAAGTAACATCCTTAAAATTATAGAAATTTAACGATAATCTTCGAGTGCAATGTTGCCACTGTTTGGATAATTATTTAAAAGCGGGACTGTTTGCACTTTCCTTGAATAATTTTTGAATAATGGCATTTTCTTCTTTTGTGTAATTTTACTTAAAATAGTACAGAAATTTCCGTAAATATGTCAAATGCTTAGGAATAAAGCTAGATTCACTTATACACTTAAAATAGTTTGTAAGTTAAAATAACAGAAAATGTCATTTACAAGTAATGATATTTCTTTTAAAAACCGGTCTACTTAATTTTCATTTAAATTAAATGCCTTTTGTTATTTATTTTTAAATGTTAATTAATCAACTGACACATCCGTAAAAAACAAATGATATAATCATTTAAAATAAATGTCAAAATTTTAACTACCAATTCCTTAAAAAATTAATGTTTTTATCATTCATTTGAAATTGTTTCCCTTTTTTTATTTTTTAATATACTCGTACAATACAAAATGTATGTATGCATAGCTACCCTGTAGGAAGCCTGGGGTCAAGTGTCTACAAGTCACCACTTTTGTCGACTGTTTTAGGTGACTTTTTGGTGACATGTCCACAAAGCATCTATACTTTTTACATTCCTTTTTTGCAGCTACAAAGCTGTGCTTGTTCATGATTTTTTATTGTTTTATTTTGTTGAAAATACATGTGCATAGCTGCATTAAAAGTAAAAGTTTTTAATAAAAATATAAAGTTTTTAATAAAAACATAAAGAAAAATTAATTTAAAAGCTAAATATAAATATTTGAACAAAATATATAATTAGCAAAAGAAATTACAAAAAACTTGTGAAAAAAAACAATCAATTTTGTATAAAAATAAAAATAACAAGAAAGGCGCAACAATTTTTAGTAAAAAATACAACTCCAGAGATTTTGTGGAGCCTGATGAAGATTTTACGGAGCCTGTGGATGATTTTGTGCAATCTTTTGAAGATTTGCCTACTCCAAAATTAAATTTGCACGAAATTTTTTTTTTACTTTAATGAAATTTGTAAAAAAAATTTTATTAATAAAATATCTATTTTAACAAAATAAATGCACCTGTTTAATCTTATTTCCTTCCTAGTGTGGAAATCAAGTAAAAAGTTCCAAAAGTGTAGGACTAGAATTACTAAAATGTACTATTGAATCTCTGGTTCCAATGTCAACACAGTAGTTGCGTAGATTCGCAATGACACGCACATGTTAAATGTCTACAGCAGAAAGCGTTGGCTGGGGCATAATTAGTCAGTAGTACTGGTGACAAATTCAATAGTTAATCAGTACAGTTTCACTATCGATATTTGCTACAGGGTATTGACACTTTTTGTGTGAATGTATGTGTATGTATGTGTGTATGTATGTGTGCTTATAAAGTTCTTGTAATTTAATTGAAAAATTTTGTATATATACAACCAATTCAAATAAAAAAACAAATTGAAATTTTTTGAATATTTTTTTTTTTTTTTGAAACAGCAAACAAAATTTAAATTTGTAATAACTGTTACGGACACAAATGAACCACAAATTTCTGTTTTGTGGGTAAATTTTTATTAAATTTCAAACAAATGAAAAAAATAAATGAAACTGAAAAAAAGTTAATATAGATATTTCTTCGAAATATAAATGTATGTTCCTTTATTTTTAAATGGAACGGAAAACTTTTTTATTAAACTACAAACAGTCAACTACATAATATTCTGATAAATTGAATTTTTATTGATTGATTTCCCTCAAATTTATATTTATGTTATGGTGGATAAAGTTTTTTTAAATTTTGACAACAATTATTTTTGCGTAAGTATTTGTCAAACTCTATACAACAAAAATTATTATTTTCTTGCATAACAAGACCATTTAAAAATGCATCGAAAAAATTACATTTCGGTTTTTTTATTATTGTGACTTTCAATTTAATGAAACAAAGTAGCAATTTTTATTACAGTTTTAGGGCATTAAGCCACGCTGTAGTGAAAAATATACAGAACTTATCCAATAGACAAATATCAGATCCTGTGCATTTTTTTTATTACAAGAAAATATTTTGATTAAGCTTTTATAATTTAGGTAGAATTTTTAAGGGTTCTTATTCGAAAAATTTTAAAGAAATTTTTTTTTTTTAATATTGAAATAAAACTCTTAAAAAAGAGCTTCAATAAGGCAACATCAAATCAATTATTTTTATGAAAAGTTTTTTTTGCATTAAAAATTATTTGGATTCTGATGACATTTTTTCTTTTTATTAAATATTTGTTGTGTAATAGAAAATCTCCCATACACTGTAAGCTTTTTCTAAAAAACTGAAAAACGTTAACTTCCTAAATTTGTTTTGTTTTTGAGAGCTCTTTCGTAGGTTCCTCCATATCTTTTATTGGATACCCAATTTGTATATATTTCTTTAAAGCAAACATGAAGTTAGCCCCAAAAATTAAACATTCAATAATTTTTAATCTTTTAACGTGAGATTGTTCCGCTAAAATTGTACACATGCGTGCGCTGTCCGTCGCCTATACTAGAGTCAGACCTTTCTTATTATAATAAAATATGACACAAAAACTCTTTGATAAAGGTATTCTGTACATTTCCTGTAAAAAATCTCCAAGAATAAAATGACACAAACCACTCAATACTTTCTTTAAAAACTCTTTTAGATTCTCATGAATTTTTCCATAAAAAATTTTCAGATTTCATTCAGGGTCATTGTAGACGTATTTTGATTTGTTTTAAAAGTTTAAAATTATCCCAATCAGTACAAATTTTAGAAAATCTTTAAAAATTAGTACGTGACTTTTGCACCAGAACAGGTGACTAAAATCAGTGCATGTACTTATCAAATGAGAACAAATGGTAGCCCTACTATGAGTGAAATCTATTGTAAATTTGACTTAGATCAGTCGAGAATTACATTAGAGCAGAAGAGTTGGCCTAAAGGTCAAATATGTGAATAATTTTTATATAAAAATAATAATTTTAAATTATAGAAAACATTTTGTGTAATTTCATAAATTAAAACAAAAAAATGTAATCACTTTCAAACTTAATATGAGTTTTTAATTATTTGCTTCCATATTAATTGGAAACAGTATTAGCAACAATATAGAAAAAATTGTGATAAAAATTTCTTGAGCCATTCAAAAGCCATATATCACAGTGTGATCTTTCACATCCACTGTGTCATCACTCACTCATAAAGAAATAGGTAAAACTAAAGTAGTGCAACCGATAGTTCGATGGAAAAATTAAAAACATTAATCATTATCAAAATCAGCATCAGCAATCGATTTTCGGTAAGGAAACCCAAAGTAAGGTTTATTTTAAATTGTTGCCCACTGTACCTTGCATTGCAGCGAATTTGGTGTGAAAAGTAAGAAGCTTAAAACACATAATATTGATAACAGTCGTACTGTTATTTCATAAAAGAGAAAGAATTTTGCACAAATTTACCAAAAATCCGACATAGTTACACTCTTCTAATTTTTGTATAAATTTACTACCATAAAGGTAGGTAACTTGTTGCCTACTTACTAAAAAGTCTGAGAATTTTGTGTTCAATATCCCAGCAAACATGGCAATACGAAGAAAATTCCCTAATTGTATTGCCTAGACGAACAATTGTATTGCGGCAATAATCGCCTTCGTATTGCGAAAATAATTCTTCTAGAAGATAAAATAGCAATATCGTAATATCGATAAATTATCATCTGGATGATAAAAATATGATATCGCCCCATAACCACCTAGAAGATAAATACACATTTATTTTATAAAAGTACATATTATTTTTTATAAACTTTGTTACGCACATAAATTTACTTCTTCATCATCTTCTGATGGGATTTGCTCTTCCTTTTAACGGTCTATTTGAATCCTATTTTCTGCAAAAATAATTTAATAATTAATATTTTTTGCAATTTTTTTAAATTATTACGTAAGAATTAGCTTACCTTACCTTATATGATTTATTTTTGCTAATTTTCCGTCAGCCCGTTTATAAAATGTCCCTTATTTCCATTATTTTCAAATTTTGTTTAAATTTTTTCCAAAAGACATAAATTTTTACACATTTTTTTTTTTTGTTTATCTTCTAAGATTTCTTAAAAAAATATCTTTGCAATAAATTGTTCCTAATATCGCCTAGATATCTTTTAGCAGATAAAATTATGATATGTTCATAATACTACTTTGATAATTTTTTGATGGCGATCAAAAGAAGATATTTCCATAATATCTTCTTGACGATATTCCTTTCAAATGTTTATAGGGATACTACAGATGTGTAATTTTAATATGTAACATATGTGCTTAACAAAGCACAAATATATTGGAAAAGCCACATTCAAAATGCTTAGAAATTAATGGTTCTATGATTGCAAAATCACTAAAAAGTACTCTGTGCATAGTTCTAAAAAATACAAGGAAACCTCAAGTATTGAATGAAACCAAAAAATTTTGACAAATAGAGACAAATCACGTGATAAAAAAATTAATGGCATAAGTGCTGAAATCCATTTAAAGCAATCCTGGGTTATCTGACCTTGATCGTGCTGTAAAATTTATTACTAGTAAAAAAATATGACGTCGAATTCATTTAAATTCAGGACTCATGTCATACCGAGTTATTAAATACCCAAATAGAACCGATCAAGAACATGACAAAAAATGTACTAGAAATATTGGACGACGAAACACACGTAAAAGCTGATTTTAAACAATTACCGTGCCAAAAATTTTAAATTGCTTCAAGCCGAAAAAGTGTACACTCCAAATTCAAATACCAGAAGATTGATAAATATGGAAAAAAATACTTGGTTTGGCAAGCCTTCTTTAGTTGTGTTTTAAAGACAAGACTCTTCGTAACATCGTCTTTAATAACAGCTAAATATATATGTATATATATATATGTATATATATATATATATAGAAGAATGTTTAGACCAAGGGTGTCCAAGCCCTATGCTCTTAATGCTCATTTGTTTTTGTAAAAGCGCTTAGCTATAGGCTGTGTATTTTAATACACATAGAGCACTCAGCAATAGCAATACGAAATACACAAACAACTTTGCCTTATTAGTTTTTTTTTGTCGTTCTTCACTGTATGCACGCAAGTGCAAACCAACAACACTTTCGTATGCTTTTCTGGTAAACATTGACGACAGCGATCATCAATGCATATTTTGTTTTTGTTTAACCTATGATATGAAATATTTTTTTCTTTGTATGTATTGGTTTTTACAATAAAAAATATTGAATAAAAATTAGTTATTCTTTAAATGTATTGGTGTTTGCTCTTCCATAAGGAACATTTGGGCACCCCTGGTTTAGACAAACGGTTGCTGCCTTGCATTGGACATCACACATCCCAAGTAACATTTTGGTCGACACTTACCACCACGAAATGGTACAATTACAAAAGAACCAAAACAACTTAATCCACCTAATTGTCGCCAACTTCGCCCGATAGAAAAATATTGGGCTAATGCTAAAAATAAGTTAAAGAAGAGTGCAAGTGTTATTCAAAACGAAGATACAGAATAAAGAGCTAACTATATTATACTTTTGCTAGCTTAAGCAAATGTGCGAATGCATGTAATCAAATGTAGTTATACACATATTATTTGTACTTTTCGTTAAGTTTCAAGTGTCATTTGCTTAAGCAAACAGCGAAACTGACCGCACTTTACTTAAGGTATCAACTGTTTTTAGAAAAACTCTTTATGAAAAACAAAAACAAGTTACATTGTACGCGGAAAACAATTTTATAAAAAATTTAATTGAAAATTATAAAAAAAAAATGCAATGGATGGTTTTTATTATTTTTTTCGATTGAGATGCAGGCACTGTTGCATTTTTAGTACTTTTTATTTATCCCAGCAAAACTTTGGTAATGGGTGCGATATTCTCATGCCTCACCTTGTAATGATAGCTCATTACCCTTTTCATTATTTGCAAGCATAAAGTAATAAGTTACTCATTATTGATTACGTAATATATGATTTATAAATGTAAAGTAATAATTGAAATATTTTTGAAAATCTATTTTTAGATGCATTACTTTGTGTTTTTTTGTAAGCAAAAGGGTAATGTATGTTTGTTTTGATAATACTAGCGCAAAAACGAAGCGCAACAATTCATTTAAGTTTAAAGCAATCAAATACAATATGCGTCGATAGCTCAGTGGGTAAAGTTCTTGGCTGGCAATCAGATTTTCCGGGTTCGATTCCCATCTTGACCACATTATTTTTAATTACAAATATTTTAAATAAAATATTTGTAATATTTTTTTTTAATCAAAATTCCTCTTTTTTAAAGATCTATTTTTAGACACATTACTTTTTCCATTCTCGTAACCATATAAGTAACCCCTTACATTATCACCTCTAAAGTAATGAGTATATACATTACTTTGAGGCTCATCGCCTATAAAATTCATCGATGAACTAAGGTGTAAAGTAATCCATCGGCCCCTATGGCTATACACTACTTTATCCATTATTTGGTAATGTGTAATATAGATTTATTCGTTAATTGTAAAATATTTATAAATTATACATATTAAATAATATTTTTCGAAAAAATACATATATTTAGGAAATATAAGAAGAACACAGTTTTTGCAAAAGTACAAATATTTGCAACTAAGTGTAGTAAGTATTTAAGTTGAAAAAGTACAAAAGTCTTCAATAAGTTGATTAAGCATTTGACAGACTTTTCGTTAATTTTTGACAGTAGCTTAAGTTAGCAAAAGTATAATAAATGGCCTTTAATTTGCAATATTAAGTTTTCTAAATTAATTAAAATGTTATGATAAGTGCCTCCCAATTTCAAGTGAACCGTACTTTATATCCAAATTTTATCTTTGTGCAGAAATAATAAAAATCATATTTCTTTAATGACTGACCAAGGTCAAATAATTTCTTGTTGATGCATCTGCAACAAGTCTTTTGTGGCATTGCGATTTTCATACAATTTTGGAGCAGCAACAGCAGTTTGTTTATTTATTGTGTGCGAAGGCAAAAAACGAAATGGAAAAAATTTAAAATAAAATTAACAAAAAAAAAATAATTGCAAAATTAAAGAAGACGATGAAATTGTCCAGACGACGAAACAAACATTCAAACCAGCCGTATACCTACAACGACAACAAAAGTTTGGCTATTTACAAAAGGGATGAAAGTCTTAATAAAATCGCACAATAGTATAAAAACACACCAGTATTAAAATATTATATTAAATCCCATCTTATTTTATAAGTTTTTATAAACGAATTGTGTACTACTTTTATTTGATTTTTAGATTAAGTTGTACCCTACAAAATGTGCTTCAAATATTTTCTCCTAACAAGTGGGCAGTTGCATTCAGAACATGGTTGGCATTCAATACCTTTCATAATAACGGTAGTTGACTACCACAGCTACTTTAAGACCGATATGAAAAATGACCATTCCATTAAAGGCAAGTGTCGTTTTGTATAACCAGGTTTATTGCGCTATTTTACCGGTTCAATTTTGAAATATCTTACACTACCGATTTATAACGGTATTTTGCAAATATAACAAAATTGAATCAAATATTTCCTATTCCATTATTTGTCTTTTGGATAAAAATAATAATTTACAAATATAAAAAAAAATTTAAAATTATAAAATTATAAAAATATTAAGACTCACATTGTCAACATGATCTAATTGACCAATTTTAAAATATATGAAAATAGTTGTAAATAAATAGGAACAAAATTATCTCGCAATTACTTGCATGCTGCATATTTGTTATTTTTAAACTATGTACATTCCATAAAGGATCACTATTTTTAAATATTTTGTTTATAAAAACTCATTTCGTGTTTTTTATTCAATTAAAATATTTTAGTTTATGTATAACGAGCTTTACAAAAAAAAGCTGGTTACCCATTTTTAGCTGGGCTGATACATGAAAGACAAATCCGGCAAAAGATCTCTTCAGGACCCAAAGTTTTAGATAAGCTAGAGCATCCAAATGAAGGCAGAGCTTAATGATAAAACCTATTAAAACGTATATTTTGTTCCATTAGTGTCTTCTTAGCAATCAAACACGTGGCTAAGTTGATTGCCTTTTCCATTATTTGTCACCAAAACTTAATAATTTTTTTAGCTTTGGCTACACAATGGCAAGAAAGTAACAAAAAAAATAAGCACGAACAAGAATACCAACTAGTTCTTTTAAACCCCATACACACTGATCCACAGAATACGTATTTTCGTTTTTTTTTTAGTTTTCAAATTTTAAATTTCATACAAATTTGAAATCGAAAACTTGAAAATGACGAAAATACGTATTTTAGGGCTCAGTATGAATGAGGTATAAAATCAAGCGAAAGAAACCCTATTTAAATATTCAAATTATGTTTCCATGCTCTTCTACACTCAAAAAAGTAAGTAGTTAGAAATAACTACAAATGACAATGTTATTATTCATAAAAATAAAAAATTAAATAGTTTTTACTATTAAAAAATGCATTATAGGGTTAAAAATTATTGAAGTATTTAAGAGCGGTTCAGAGTTGTGAGTAAAAATGTTGGATTCACCTCTTTCCATACAAATTGATACATTTTAGGGCTAAGCTTATATACATGAATTTTAAATAGAGATTTTAAAACTATTCTCATATGTTCACTAATAACTTAAAAACTACTGGATCGATTTTGATAACATTTAACTGCGAAGAAATGAGTAACTTATATTGTTTATTCAAGTCGTGGTTTCTTTAAAAACAAGCAAATGTTTTAGGACACCATACAATTTAATTTCCGAGATAACTTTGGAAAACTCTTCGGGAGTTTTGTATAACTTTCATTTTGTGTTGGAAATTTGAACCTAAAATTTCTTGTTGCACTGTGTAATAAACGAGTACATCTAGTGAGAATTCGTACGAACGTCTTGGCATCTTTTTTTATGTTTTTGATTTTATTGTTTTAATACATGCGTCAATTTTATTTTAATTATGTGGCGCCTTAATGGTTGATTTATTTTTAAGAGTTTATTTTAATATATGTATAAAAATGTATTTTTAGTTTAGTTCGAGATTTATTTTAATATTTTATGTGTAAAAAGTTGTGTAAGTTTTTTTTATTGTTTATTAATTTAAGAATTGTACATTATCCAATCCAAAATTTTTCTATAAATGCAAATTTTTAAATATTTTTTCCGAAATTTACAAAGAAAAACAAAAAAATGTATACATATAATAAGATCAGAAAATAAGATTATAAATGCATGAATGCTAAATCATAAAGTGGATAATTTAATCACATATTTTGTTTTTGAAAAAGCATTGATGGAGATACAGTGGAGACCAAAATTATCTTTAAGTAAAAAATTATTTGAAAAATAAGATCTTGGTGTTTAAAATTTTAATTTATCCATTAAAACAAAATCGCTGAAATTCAAGTTCAATTTTGGTAACTAAAGCTGAGATTGGAAAATGGATTTCCATAAATACCTATATTATCGCGATTGTTTTTACTATATAAAGTGGGATATTTAAAAAAGAAAATAAATATAATAAATATAGGACTTCTAAATTACTGAAAAATGACAAAACGTTTTGAGAAATTCTTCAAATTGAAAATTTAAGAAAGGAAATAAAAAATTGTAATTTTTGGTTTAAAAAGTTTCTTTCTTTACAGTTTTCTTGTTAGAAAATCAATATAATTTTTAGCTTTTGATTATGAAAATTTCAACATACGGCTTAGGATTGGAATCAGGAGAGGATATTTGTAAAAATAAAAATTTTAAGAATAACATTATTTGATTCTAAAAAATAGTAATAGTTTGTTTAATGGTGTTAGAACATTGTCCTTTTTTACTCTTTCCTCAGGTAATTGTTTCAGAACTGTAAGACAAAAAGAAACATATTTGTGTAATATAAAGAAAGAAATCATCAGTTTTTAATGTATGTTCTTTTATTTCTATTTTTCTTAAATCACAATAGGTTGAATCAAACATATAATTTTGTATAAAATGTATATTAATAGCTAGTGGTTCGTCCATTTTGACCAGAAACTTAGAAAAATTACATGAAAAATTGATTGGGTCAATAGATTTTATTTCAAAAATTTGTGAAAGCCGCCATTGTGTAAACAAAAATAACAGAACATCAAAAAATTTACAATTTACTTACTTTTGCACATAAAATCTTGTTAGTGTTAAAACTAAAAATCATCCCCCTCTCAAAAAACAAGTGCTGGATCCGCCACTGTCACATCATATATTTTTGATCTTAGTGTGCTATCAAATAAACAACGTAACAAAAACCAATTTAATATGTTCGAATTCTAAATATTTATTAAAACAATATTTTTTATTGTTTTCATAAAGTTTAAATGGAAATACCAAAAATTATGGTGTTTGTAGTAAGCAAAATAAAAACTGTAGAGGAAATAATTTCTCTGATACTCGTTATACACCACCAAATATGTCAGTATTTGCAGTCACTACCGTTCGTAATTTTTTGATGTTTTCACTCACAGCAACAATCGTTGTACGTCACGTTCTTATTCTGGGCCGATACTAAGTATGACCATTGTAGTTTACTGTTATTTACTCGTTGGTGATTTTTCTTTTTCTTTTTTATATCCTACACCATACATCAGTTTGTCATTCCGTTTGTAACATGTCGAAATATAGGTTTAAGACCCCATAAAGTATATATATTCGTGATCCTTATGTAAATTTTACCCAGATTATTAAACATTCTCCCGAGCAGTTTGGTATTGAAAATGAGCAAATCGGTCCAGTGATTAAAAAGTCCATACAAATTGGTAAAATTTTTCTGTATCTATTTTTTTTTGTTAAACTTTTTTGGTTTTTCGTTTCATTCCATAAAATGTATTTTTTGTTTTTGTAAAACTCTTATTTAATATTTTTGTTTTTCTACCAATTTAAGTTGAGCCAAAAAAATTTTAGTTGTAACTATTTGTGAATAGGTGGCGCATAAAATTATAAATTCTCGCCATTAGTCATATTAGTCGCCATTAGCTACAAAAAGAAAGAACATTAGCTGAAACTTTTTGTCAATAGATGGCGCATCTGAAGTTTTCTCTTCATTAGGCCAAGAACTTTTTGTCGATAGATGGCGAATCTGAATTTGAATTCCATTCATTAGACATATTCTGCCGTACAGGTAGTCTTTATTAAAAATATTGTGTTACAAATATTCAATAGAGATTATTGATCTTCTATTTCCCTCGTAACATAAATGAATATTTGCCAAAAACTATGCAAAAAAATGTGTTTTATGTGCACATTATACTTTAATTTTTCAATTCAATATTCATTTAGATGTATAAGAGCAGAATATTGCAATTTCTTCACGTGGAGTTGTTAGTTTTTTTTTGTGAAAGAAAAAATGAACATAAATATATATTTGTCAATGCCTCAATATTCAAAAACATACTATTTTCCCATATGAAAATTTGTTTTTGAAAAAGCATAACAAAATATAGATCTAAATCGATTTTGCGAAGTCCGTCTGCCTGTTGAAATGGCATACATATTTTCTCATATTTTTCCACCAGTCGCCGTCACATTAAATATTTGATTTTTACCTCAAAATTGTTTTCACCAAAAAATTTGTTTTTACCACAAAAATTATTTTCACCCCAAAATTTTTTCCACCAGAAAAGTTGTTTTCGCTTCCAAATAAATTTTTTCAAATCCATAATTTTATTTCAAAATTTTTTTTTAATTGTTTGTGACATACAACAAATAAATAAATGATAAATAATATTATTCTTTTGTACTTTTTGCGGTACTATTAGAGCAATGGTTCCCAAGGGGGGGGGGGGGGGGGGGGGAAGGGATTAGTTGCTACACTCAGGTGGTCCGTAGCTGCATCCGAGGAAAGTGTATAAAAAATTGTTTAAAAATAAGAAGGTAATAATAAATAATCTTCCAATGTCAGTTACCCCAATTGTACAAAAAATAATGAATATACCGCGATTTTCAAAACTTTGGAAGGAAAAATGAAACTCTGATAAAAAGTTGGAATATTCTAATTCTGAGGACTTTTCAGACTCCGGCAATTTTTTTTTAATTGAATACACATTATTTTTTATTTATGATATAGAAAACGTTCTCAGATTCGAAAAAAAAATCACAGATACTTAGAAGCTTTTTTTTTACAGAAAACGCCTCAAGATCCTAGCTTTTAAGTTTTTTTAGGGTAATTTAATTGAAAGATAAATCTGTTAAATTCTGTAAATTTGACAATAATAAAAACGGTTTTCCATCTTTCGTATAATTTACTACTACTATTTTCTTAAAATCTTTGGATGTAAAATTTTTTATTTAAAAAAACATTTAAAAATTTGGGTCCGTGAAGCAAAAGTTAGTGGGAACCACTGTATTAGAGCCTCAGAAATACTTCATTAATTCATTCCCTTTTTATTTTATTTTTTGTTTTTTGGTTAATGGTTTTTTATTTTATTATTGGTACTATGGTTCTTCGCAATTGATTGCATGCTTTTTTCTCAATTCCCGTTTTAAAGATGATTGCTAAGTTTTGTCCAAATATATTCTATAAAGCAAAAAAAAGAAGAATACATATGAATGCGAAAGAGAAATGACAAACACATGCGAAAAATTAAAACCATGCTTGTTCTGTTGTCCCGCTTTATTCTCTACACCGTTTGTCCACCAAACAAGAATTTCATGCAAAAAGTCACCGTATAAATTGGCTCAGAGTTGTTTTTTCCTATTTATATAAATCTAATTACGGCACATGCTTACGTGACACCTAGATGGACCTGTTGTTGTAAACTTTAATCATTTAAATTTATAACATAGCTATTAATTGACACTACTGCTTGTCAAAATTGACAATTGAGAACATTCGTTCAAATTTTTTGGACATTTAATTTAAAGTGGACATATTTTTTAATATTTTTGCCTAAATAAAATAATTAAAATCAATTCATCTCATTAATATTAAAAACAAACAAACAATTGCTCATCAATTCATATTTACAAGAAAATCGGAATGTTACAATAGATAGAATACAATATTTAACTTCTAAATGGTTCTAAATGCTTCTATATTTTTCTATATTTTTCTATTTTTTTTTTCTGTTATTTTCATAGTTGTGGCACAATACCTTTTCATAATAACGGTAGTAGCTGCCACAGCTACTTTAAGACCGATAAGAAAATATTAAAATGGCCATTTTATTAAAGGCAAGTGTCTTTTTGTATAACCTGGTATATTACGCTATTTTACCGGTTCAATTTTGAAATATCTTAAGCTACCGTTATAATACCGCTAAACTACCAAAACACCGATTTATAACGGTATTTTTTAAATATAACAAAATTTAACAGGTTATATTATGAAATAAACCCCGTGATATTTGAAGACACATGTCACTATCGCAACCGCAGTTTTAAAGTTTTCGTATCGGTATTGATCAGAGCGTGATAGACAACTCCGTTAAAAAATAAAAAGATATAGTTACCACCTTAGTTTCCATTGGTAAGCTTTGCTGGTTTTTCGTGTCATTCCATAAAATGTGTTTTTGTAAAACTGCCAATTTATATGTTTTGTTTTTCTACTAATTGAAGTTGTGCCAATCAATGACTTATTTTAAAAAAAAATATATATATTAGTTGTATCTGTTTGTCAAGAGGTGGCGCATGAGAAACTGATTCTCTCCATTAGGCATATTGTCCTACATTAATTTTGTTAAAAAAAGAACATTCGTTGCAACTATTTGTCAATACGTGGCGCATCAGAAAGTGAATTCTCTCCCAGTAACAAAATGAGTATTTTCCAAAAACTATGCTCTAAAATGAGTTTTTGTGCAGTCCAGTGGTTAAAAAAATAGTGAAAATGTGAAGGTGCCTCTAAAGTTTCCTTACAAATTTAGTACAATTTCATGGTAGCGACTGGTACATAATATATTTTCTCATATTTTTTTCAGCAGTCGCTTAGAAGTGAATATTTTGTATTCACCTCAAAAAATTTTTTCACCACTAAAATTTTTTTTTCATTACAAACAAATTTTTCTCCTCAAAAAATTTTTTTCACCTCTAAATTTTTTTTCCCACCAAAAAAGTTCTTTTCACATCAATAAAAGTTTTACACCTCAAACAATTTTTTTCACCTACATAAATTCAAAATTTTTTTTTATATTATTTGTATCAAAAACAGTAGAGAACATCTTTTTAAAGTATTGGTGGAGGGTATTCAAAGATTCGGCCTTTTTTTACTTGTTTTTTTTTTTTTGATTTAAACGCATAATGTTTTTGTCAAAAACCAATTTTGAATTTAGCTTAAGCCACTTAAAATTAAGTATATTTCACTTTTCTAATGTATTATTTATAACTTAATTCGAGAGATTAAGTATTAAATGAACTTTAATTTTTATGTTACTAATAACAATCATGTCAATAATAAATATAAATTAATAATATAAGTATAATGCATAATTTTAAGACTTAAAACTAATGATTTGTAATAAATTTTAACTGCAATATAAATAAAAATAAAAAAAGAAGAGTTTTAAATATATGTAATAAAATTATCATGTAGTATCGGCGCTGTTCTGGAAAAATAAGTCATATGTGTTTCAGTAATCATACAAAAACATTTTAATTATAATCATGTTTCTGCGGCAAGCTGTTAACGTTTACTTATGTAATAATTCACATACGAATTTGACATAAGTAACGTTTAAAGTTAACACTAAACTTTTGCTTATGTTTAATGGCTAAAATTAGACATTAATATAAATTTGTCGACAAAAACAATCTTAAAAAATAATATTTACATATATTCACGCATTAAACATAAACAAACCATATTTTAAAAATCTTTTAGATCTACTTTTTTACAAACGTTCGCAAAGAAATCATTACGGTAAATTCTTATCAACCAACAATTAAAGCTTAAAACAAATAAATAAAATTAAACAACTTTTATTGCAATTTAACAAAACTCACTATCAATTTGCATGAAAAATACAATTAAAATTTTAATATTCTAATACTTAACACTTATTTGATGACTCAAAATACTTGAACTTACATAAATTTACTACAATTTAGTATTATAACACTGAATTGCACACAATTATCTAAAAACAATTAAACTCAACAATTTGAATTGTTTTCAAATTTTGTGCGAATAATGGTATAATTTTTATTGTGTCAGAATACAATCAGATCAACTTGTGAATATTTAGAAATGGTGGCAGAGAGACAAACTGACGGACAGACATAGACTCTATTAAAGTCATTTTGGGTTGTACTTAAAACAATTTGTGGTGGCAAGTGATGAAATGCATAAGCAAGGAGTATTAAAACATTTAAGAACTATTTACATACAACAATCATACATACAACAATCATAGGAAAGCTAACAGTGCAGACATGGAAATTTTCTAACAGGCTTCACTATATTAGCTATAGGCCAAAATCTGACCTAAAAGAAATTTATGCAAAATTTACTATTTTTATGACATAAGTTATATTCATAATTATGGCTAAAGGTAAAAAGACCCTAATTCGACTTTTTATTTCTACTTATACTTAATAACATCGCCAAAACTTTGAATATAAAATTTTCTTCAATGCAATATTTTATATTTTGCCTATTGTGCTTAAATATTGCATTCAAATATATTTTATATCAAAAGTTTTCCGATTTCATTAATTTTTCTTCATTAACTTTTTACATTCAGTCATACGAACATATTTTTGATATTATAAAAATGCGCTCTTTGTACCTTTTTCCGATTTAAGGATTATGTTCATGGTTGTCAACTAAAATTTAAGACAAAGACTAAAAATCGAATTTTCTGGTATATTAACCCATAGTAGAGATCATGCTTGGGACTAAATTATTGATGATTTTATTAGCATTGCATTGATATCAATTATAATAAAATTATTTCCATTACCATTTATTTAAATAACAATAATGATTTTATATAAATATTCCATACAAATTAAAGAACGTATGTAGATTTAGGCATGCTAGGTACGCTGCGGGAAAAGGGCCTATCTCAAGACACGTCACGCAACCGGTACATAGCGATAGGGACCGGTCACGGAACCGGTTTTTTCATATGAAAAGAAGCGGTCACTTTAACATGGGCTTGTCCTAGTAGGAGTCATTTGCCCTCTGTGACTGGCATGTCAAAGGACTGGTCTAAAAGAACATGTCACACAACTAACCCAAAGAACATTTTGCACAACCAACGCAAAAGAACATGTCATATAAACCGGTTACGTGGGGAGTAATTTAGGAACCGGTACAGTTTCCCCCTATCACGAGACAGGTCCCAATTCCCAACTGACCCCTTTTTCACGCAGGGTAGTTATAGATATAGCTGCTTAAATATTTATAATTTAAAAAAATGCTGCCGTCTTGGAAATTATTGAAAATTCTCTTTTAAATGTAAACTTAAATATTTGTCAAAAAAATATTTTAAATTGTTGTATTTTTAAATACAAAAACAAAATACATGCAATGCAAAAACAAAGTACGTGTAGTCACTCATTCGTCTTAAGGAAACTCCACATAAAAACAACAAGCAAAATTACACTTACAAATTAACACTTATTGCACAGATTTGTCTTAGCCTTATATCTAGTGTTTCCAATTCTGTTTATCGATTAACCGATTCCTCGATTAACCGAGTCCTCGATTAATCGCTTCTATTTCGGTTAATGTCGAAACAAATAATTTAAAACACAAACAATTACTCGACCCGAATAATCGATTAAAATAGGTCGATTAACCGGTTAAATTTTTAATATGAATTTCTGTTATTTTTCTTAAAACTTCCTAATTTTCTTAACTTTGGCAAGAAAATCGTAGAAAAAAACATCAAATTATTTTCAAATCGACTGAATCAATGCAAAGGTACATAGGCTTTAGGAAATATGATAGACAATTTTTATTCTTGTTTCAATTCCTTTAAAAAATTAATTTTAAATAATATAAAATTATATTTTCATGTCCAAAGAATTGAAATAGAGCTGTATAAGGAGGTTATACATGTATTTCGAGCTGACAAAAGATCTCATCAGAACGCGAAGTTTTTGAATAGCTAGAGCCTCTAAGCAGAGCTTTTACTAGGTATATTCCTAACAAGCACGTTATGTACATATGTTGTAATAATATAAAATTGCTTTAAATTCGAAAACTGTATTTTCTAAAAAACAGTTTCATTTAAAATTCTATAAAAAAAATTAAAAGAACTACAACATAACATGGAATTTTGTTTCTAATTTGATTTATCAACAAATTTTCATAAAGTGTAGGAACTTCAGTATAATTAAGTTGCTTAGTCAAAATTATTTAAGAATTTGTTTATTCTTACCGGTGATTTTTATATCTTTTCTAATAGACAACCTGAAAGAATCAGGGAAAAGTGGCAGTTCCATCAAACTTTCGCAAAAATGATTCATACCGTATCTTAAAGAATTTATTATTGAATATTTTTAAAGGCAGCTCTTGTTCATTTAGGCATTTTTATTTATTTTTTTTTTTTATTCTGAACAATGTACAATATAAAATGAATAATATATAAAATAAAAACCAACTTTATGGGCAAAATTTCCCACTTTGGTAAAACACTATCTATACTGCGTTTTTAGTGGTTTACTTCCACTGAACACGTCTGAAATTTTCTTTTTAAAAAGTCCTCAGATTCCTATGAAAAACCCAAAGATTATAAGGCATAATTCTTAAAAAAAAATCTCAGGATTAATTGAATTGTCCTAAACAAACACTTTAGAAAGCAATGCAAAAAGACTTAACTTGATATTTCAGCAAAAGCAGCTCTTTGTGTTCTTATTAATAAAAGAAATACATTTATTTTGCATTAAACGATTAATCGATTAATCGCCATTTTTTCCAATTAATCGATACGAATAACCGATTAATCAATTTTCTTCATTTTTCGAATACTAACCTAACCAATTAACCGGCAGGGTAGAATAATTGGAAACACTACTTATATCTAAAGTATTTGTATATAAGCTTAACATTCCAGCAAAACTTTGGTAATGGGTGCGATATTCTCATGCTTTACCTTGTAATGATAGCTCGTTACCTTTTTCATTATTTACAAGCATAAAGTAATAAATTACTCATTATTGATTACGTAATATATGATTTATAAATGTAAAGTAATAATTGAAATATTATTGAAAATCTATTTTTAGATACATTACTTTGTGTTTTTTTGTAAGCAGAAGGGTAATGTATGTTTGTTTTGATAACACTAGCGAAAAAACGAAGCGCAACAATTCATTTAAGTTTAAAGCAATCAAATACAATATGCGTCGATAGCTCAGTGGGTAGAGTTCTTGGCTTGCAACCAGATTTCCCTGGTTCGATTCCCATCTTGACCACATTATTTTTAATTGCAAATAATTTAAATAAAATATTTGTAATAATTTTTTTAAATAAAAATTCCTCTTTTTTAAAAATCTATTTTTAGACACATTACTTTTCCATTCTCGTAACCATATAAGTAACCCCTTACATTATCACCTCTAAAGTAATGGGTATATACATTACTCTGAGGCTCATCGGCAGTAAAATTCATCAATGAAGTAAGGTGTAAAGTAATCCACCGGCCCCTGTGGCTATACATTACTTTACCCATTATTTGGTAATGTGTGGTTTTGCTGGGCAATTTTAAAGCCATTTTTATGATTTCATTTTGCGCCATTTATAAATGCCTAATATGAGTTCTTGCGCAATTTCTCTATACTGGACAACCATATAGGATAATCGCCTTAAATATAACTTTGACTACAAGCATTTTGTTATGATTGTTTAGAAGGGAATATTTATTTATTAAAGGATATAATATTTCATCAACTTTTCCTATAATATATGAGACAAGGGAATTAAAAATTAACTTTTTATCTAAACAGATGCCAAGATATTTAACATTATCCGACCAACAAATACTGTTGCACCAGAGTGTAAGATTGTCATTAGGTAAATAACATAGCTTTCTTTTTCTACTAAAAAAGATAGCCCGTGTTTTAAAAGCTGAAAAATGAATTATGTGTTTGATAGTAAAGGTAGGGCATACCCTGCATGCAATATACAATATAATTGCTATATTTCGCGGTCCATCGAAGTCCAAATACGAAGACGGACCCAAAACTTCAAATTACATTTGTTTACAAAAAATAAAGAGGAGTTAGGTAAGTAGCATTAGTCAGTTTTTTTTCAAATAGTTATAAAGGGTGTCCCAAGAAGAACGCAATTTTTAAATCTGGCAACATTCGAAGTGTCATTGTTTGATATTTGAACAATTGTTATTGTTTGCTAGTAGAAGGTACGAGGTTAGTAAAAATGGAGCGCTACACGAATGAACAACGCATTCTCATTGTGAAATTGTTTTACCAAAATGGTGAAAGTTTTGCGGCTACAGTTCGCAAATTGGGGTCACAATAATGCTCCAAAAGAGTCAACTGTAAAGAGATTAATGGATAAATTTGCCGAAACTGGGTCTGTTAGTGATGTAAAGACAACAACGCGCCATCGACCAGGTCGATCGACCGAAAATGTCGCAGCTGTACGTGATGATGTCGCTCAAACTCCATCCACCTCAATTCGACACCGAGCTCAGCAAATTGGTGTCTCCAAATCCACTTTGCAGCGAATTTTGACGAAAGATTTGCATCTTCATGCATACAAAGTTCAATTGACTCAGGAACTGAAGCCAGCTGACCATGGACAGCGAAGGGAGTTCGTTAATTGGGTATTGGAGAGACAACATGAAAATGCTGATTTTGCCGATAAAATCATCTTCAGTGACGAGGCCCATTTTCATCTTGATGGCTTCGTCAATAGGCAGAATTGTCGCATTTGGGGTGAGGAAAATCCTCGAGTGATTCACGAGAAGCAAATGCATCCTCAACGTGTCACTGTGTGGTGTGGTTTTTGGGCTGGAGGAATCATTGGACCTTTTTTTTATGAAAATGAGGCAGGTCAAGCGCAAACAGTCAATGGTGTTCGGTATCGTGAAATGATAACCAGTTTTTCTTGCCTAGAATTGAAGAAATGAATGTGGAGGGCATGTGGTTCCAACAAGACGGCGCCACATGTCATACAGCCAGAGAAACAATTTAATTGCTGCATCAGTCATTTCCCGGTCGTGTTATTTCGCGTTTTGGAGATCAGAATTGGCCGCCTAGATCGTGCGATTTAGCACCATTAGGTTTTTTTCTTTGGGGTTTTTTGAAGTCGATGGTTTACGCGAATAAGCCGACGATGACTCAAGCCTTAAAAGAGGAAATTGGACGCTCCATTAAGGAAATACCGCAGCATTCATGCAAAACGGTCATTGAAAATTTCATTAAAAGATCGCGTGCATGCCAGCAAAGCCGCGGCGGCCATCTGCACGATATATTGTTCCATACATAACCTCATTCTGTCTACTTTACGATATAATAAAGTTTCACGTTTTTTTTTTAAATATCTGTGTTTTATTTAAAATTTCAAAATTGCGTTCTTCTTGGGACACCCTTTAGATATAGAAATAAAATTAAAAACAAAAGGTTGCAACCCTGCGGGGAAAAAGAGGTCAGTTGGGAATCTGGACCTATCCCTGGATAGGTGAAAACTGAACCGGTTTCGAAAAAACATATCACTAGATAGGTGAAAAAAGCACCGGTTCCTAAAGTACCTATCACGTGACCGGTTTAAAAGTCACGACTTGTGCTTTTAGACCAGTCCTGTGACATGTTACAGAGGGCAATTGACCCCCTGCTAGGACAAGCCCATGTTAAAGTGATAGGTCCCGTGACCGGTCCCTATCACAATGAACCGGTCATGTGACGTGTCCTGGGATAGGTCCTTTTCACGCAGGGAATTGACAGATAATCTTTTTAAGGGAGGATGAAATAAAATATAAAGATTTTAATTATGTAAATATTGATTTACATTTCATTCTGGTTCATAACCAGGTAAAGTATAACGAAACGGGAAACGAGTGAAATTTTAACACTAAGCACTGGGAACGATATAGAATGGAAGGGGAAACGGAATTTACATTATCGGAATGATTTAATTTGTTTATCATGTAAATTGGTCAAAAAATAAATAAATAAGCCTGTGTCTCTTTCATAAAAAATTGATTCCTCAGGATCCTTTCCGGACCCACTTCATTTGTTTAGCCGGAGTGTGATCTTTGCCAAGCGTTGCTAAAAATTTGTCCGTTTTGCGCTATCTCGCTAAGTTTTTAAGATACGGTCATTGAGTAAAATGTCCGGGAGACATATCGAGGTAGCCATTATTATAAAACAGCCACAGGGTGACCCATTTTTTGCAAACGAAATAGAATATAAGGGGAAACAAAATTTGTATTATCGAAATTTGTAAATTTCTATTAACACATAAACTGACAAACAAAAAATGATAACCCTATGTTTTATAAAATTTCTTTGGGATCCCTCCCGAACCTACCAAATCTCCATTATCAAAAGGTGAATATTGCCAAGCTTGTAAAAATTTTGTCTATTTTGCGCTATCTCGAAAAATACAAATAGGCCACGGTTAATACGAATAGGCTAGGACTGGGAGACATCCCGAGTGATCCATTGTTATATAACACATACAGGGTGATCCATTGTTTTACAAAGGAAACGAAATAGAATGGGGAACGAAATTTGTATTATAGGAGTGTGTTAATTTATATTAGAATAGAAATTAATAAAATAAAAAGAATAAATAGTGATTTTTAAAAATTCCTATTCATCCCTTCTGGACCTACTAAGCTGTATTATCGAAAGCCGATACCAACAAAAATTTTGCTCTACTAGAGTATCGACGACTCCGATAATTCAAATAGGGCAGGTCTGAGAGACATCTCGAGGGATTTAGTTATATAAAGCAGCCTTTGTAAAGCAATTTAAGCACCCCTTGTTTTGTAAACAAATTTTATTTTTTATCAATTATAATTAGTTTTTGAGCCATTAGTAGGACAAATATTAATGCCAGAAAGTTTCATTACCATTAGATTGTAATTCAATTTTCTTGGCATTAGCATTACTGAACTAATACTAATGAATTTGCAATGTCATTGAAAAAGTTCCAAGTATGGTACAGATGAAAGGAAAAGAGTTTCTATGGTACAATTTCAACAAAACCAACTAGGGGTTGGGTATAAGAAACACTTGTTGGCTGTTGGTTGGTTAAAACATAATGATTTTACTACCAACCATGATGTTGACTACTATGATGATGTGGATGCCACTGCAACATAAGGCTTAGAATTTAAAAGTTTTTTTTATCATTTTTGGCAACCTACCATTCACCCAAAACAGTTTGGTATATGATGCGAGTAATGATAGAAGTTCTAACTATTCCATCAGTTTTACATGATATCATGGTAGTTGTTAAAGTTTTGTTATGATGCAGTTTTTGCAAGTGTGTAGGAGTGTTCATACTAATGTGTTTGTACAATGTTTGTGTTTACAGAAGTGATGCCTTAAATTGTTTTGGCAATTTGTTAAGTACCAAAAGCGTATTCTGTTGTTTAAAAAGTTAGTTATATCAAATATTTATCACACATCCAAATATGTATACTTACATGGATATAATGTATATGTAGTTGTTTGCAAGCAACAAGTGATTGTTTAACACTCGCAAAGGAATTAAAGGATATTCATGAATATATTATAATGGTAGACAAAAAAAAGATTTTATTCATAAACAAATTTAAACTTAAAACTATTAAATATTTGTATACACGGAGAGAAAACACATATTTGAACATTATCCCTGCTACTAAATTATGCTTGCTGCTTTCGGATATGATTGTCGCAATCAAGTTATTGGTTTCTTTATAAGTTCTAACCAGCAATAATTTCGATACCATTATATTTATACAGGTTGGTTGAAAAGTTCCTGCGCTCACCAAGAGATGGCACTGCTAGCTCCAAACTTTTTTTTTCCTCAAGTTGGTATAACTGTCCTGAGAACACATGCAAAGTTGCAAGTCATTCTGTCAATTCTTTCTTTGTTTACAAGCCATTTAAAGTTGACGTGTCATTGATTTTTTTAATATGGAAAAAATTGAATATCGTGCAGTCATTAGATTCTTTGTTTTGAAGGGTTTAAAAGCAAAGGAAATTTATGAACAATTGTTAGAAGTGTATAAGGAGTCCTCACCTTCAAAACGCACCGTTTAATTTTGGGCTGGTGAATTTAAACGTGGTCGTACCAGCCTCAAAGACGATCCACGAGAAGGACGACCAAAAACTGCAACAGCAGAAATCATTGAGCAGGTACATAATATGGTTAGTGAAGATCCAAGTTGCACTAAGCGTGAAATTGCTAATGCCATAGGCATCTCAGACGAACGAGTACTCCATATTTTGCATGAAGAATTACGTATGAAAAAACTGTTTGGAAAGTTAGTGCCGCACACATTAACAATTCAACAAAAACTGAATCGAAAACAAATTTCTCAGCGTAATTTGGAGCTTTTTAAGCCGAATAAAACCGACTTCTTGCGTCGTTTTATAACTATGGATGAGACTTGGATCTACCACCATGATCCTAAATTGAAACAAGAACGTTTATAGTTGACTGAAGCTGGTTGTTCAGCTCCAAAGCAGGTGAAGTCACAACGATCAGCAAAGAAGGTTATATCATCAGTTTTTTGGGATGCAAAAGGAATTTTGTTGATTGATTATCTTCAGATAATTTATTGGAAGATCATTGGAACAAGTGGATTGAGCTTCTAGGAGATTATATTAATTTAAAAAAAATATTTCGTAACAAAAACAGTATTTTTTCATTTCGAGCGCAGGAACTTTTCAACCAACATGTAGTTTAATATTTTATTATTTCATGTTTGCCACTTTCTATTTTATAATAAAGTTATTTGAACCAAACTATAGTAACAAAAATTTTGGCTACGACAAAAATATGATAGTTATGCAACTAAAAAATGATAACAACATTCAATAATAATGTATATATACTAATTAGTATTTCCAATTGGATTAATCGATTACCGATTCCTTGATTAATCGCCTCTATTTCGGTTAATGTGGAAACAAATAATTTAAAACTCAAATAATTATTCGACCCAATTTTTAATATGAATTTTCCGCTATGTATTCTTAACCCTAGAATCATAAGCTCTCGTAAAATTTACGTTTTAAAAATTAAAATTGGATGCCAGTGTACCTTCTTTGGATGTCAGTGTACCTTCTTTTTTGAAGTGAGAAGTTGTGTTGTGTGCAAAAAAAGGGTTTTATTGCTATACAAACAAGCGAAATAGCGATAGAGTCGTAACTTTTACGACTGCTTAGCTTTAATGTAGTTTTTTCTCATTTAAATTCATATTCGAAAAATAATAATTTTTATCGTTATCTCTTAAAGAACCATGAATACATAAAAAAATATGCGCGACCTCTTAAGCAAACTGAGGAATTCAAAGTAGAAGAGGAAAGCGGATCAAAAACTGAGGATAATATTGAAAATGATTTTAGTGCATCCGAATCAGAGTATGTTTGTTCTAGTGATGAAAGTTCTGATTTTAAATGTTCTAAAAAAGCTAAAATTAAAACCAATGTTGCACGACAGAACACTGAAGTCGTCATGGAGCAGTACTCTATCGAAAATCAACAGGTAAGAGAAGATATTCCCTTAAGCCTACTAACTACCTTAACTATCAATTTTACAACGCTCACTTAAACAAATGATATGCTAAATATTAAATATAAAGATTGCTGAACAACAATTGCAGTCTCCTGGACCAAAAACAACCATTAAATAAATGTGTTTTTGATTCCAATAAAAAATCGTAAAATATACGAGTGCTTATGATTTACGTAACTCCAAACAAAGCTTATGATTCTGAGTTAAAACTTAACTAAATATGATAGACAATTTTAAATTTTTGTTTTAATTACTTTTAAAATTAAACTAAATATAACTAGCTTCAGAAGTGGTTCTAGGAATACCTGTTTGGAGCAATATAACCGAAACGTAATAAATTGTGACAAAGTCAAATCCTTTTCGTAGTTAATTAACGGTTCTGCTCGAGAGAACTTCAAAAAGGGACGCCCTAAGTGACACACAGCATCTATGGCTAAGGAACACTAAAGGGTATCACAGTAACATTTCTTGTTATTATTGGAAAATGGAAAAATGTCATAAGGTTATTTTATGGGATTTTTAGCTTAAACTTCATTTGACATATACAAATTTAAACTTTATTATTAAGTAAAAAAAAAAAATAGTTCGATAAATATAAAGTTTAACAAGCGCTACGTCAATATTGGAAAGCCATTTTGCCGTAATGTACACAATGTGCTTGCGATATTTTGTATTGTAGTCAGCAAACAAAATTATTACATAAAAGCGCAAATTCGAAATTTTTAACCTTTTGCTAACAAAATTTAAAAAAATATTTTAAGCTACTTTAAGTTCAATGTTAAAGACTGTTTAGATTAGAGATGGGCATGTGAGACATTTTTGAATCACGCATAAAAAAATTACAATCATGCATGATAATTTTTTTTAAATGGTTTCTTTAATTTGTTTCCTTTAATCATATTTTTTCTTGGAAATTAGGAAAACTAACTAGTTTGTTTTCAATTTATTGTTTTTTTAATAAAATATTGAAAATAATTTAAACGTTTTCCAACAAAAAAATTCTATACCAAATTTTATTATTTTTTAAAAATTAGAAAACTTTTACTTGAAAAAAAGAATATGTTTTTAAAGTTTTTAAAATTTATCTGAGCATAAAAATTTTCCTTAGAAATAGTTCATCAGTTTCTAAAATCATGTAAATTTTTATTTTGAACTTTTATTGTCTAAACTAATTTTTAGAAAACAATGCTTTAAAATTAGAAAGTGGTATACTTAAAAACTGAATTTGGAAATGGCTTTCTAAAATTTACTTAATTTTACTACTCTTGAACAAAAAATGAACACACATTAAGTTCAAGTAGTTTCTCGATTTAAGTTAGACACATTTTTTTGAACTTAATGAGTGTAAATTATGTCCTAAATTTTTTTTTTTTTTTTTTGAACTAAACTTAATTTTATTACATTTGAGTATTCAATTTTCTTAAAACTAAGATGTTTTTTCTTAAAATTAATAAATTTTTTTTTAATTGACTTGTTTTTTTCCTAAAATCAAGAAATATTACTAAGGAAAAATATGAACTATTTCTGAGTATATAAACTATTTCGGTTTTCCTTTAAGAAAATTTCTTTTTAATAAAATTTTTCTAAGTTTTAATAAAATTTTCCTTAAATTAAGGGCAATTTATAAACTCCAATGTCGAATGCGAAATTCGTACGCATTCAAAGTAAAAAAAAGTATATGCCAAAACATTATTTTATTTAAAAAAAGGCGAAACTTAAAGCTCTTGATTAGCACTTTAATTGGTGCTAAGGTTGGTTTTCGCCAATTGTTCGTTTCCAAGGTAATTATAAATAACTAAGACATTCGCATGCGAAAAAACAGAAGTAGCTTTCGAAGCAAAGAATAATGTGACTAATTTTAGAATATTGTGCATTGATTTATCTTAATAATAATTATATAACTTTATTTGATCTTATTTTAATATTAATATCGTATTTATTAAGCTAAAGATCTTTTCTTTATTTATAAAAATTCTTATTTTATTTTCAATATTTCGCTAACAATTTGTTACCATCTTCAGGAAAACAAAATTTTTTTAATTATAAAAAGTTGACAAACATTTTGTCATAAAAATATTTAACAGTTAAATAAAAATTAAATTTTTTAAAAATTAAATTAACATTTAAACAAATAGAAGTGGTAATTTTATAAACAACACTGACCTGTTAAAGCTCATAAAAAATATTTTCATATTGGTTTAATACTATTGTTTATGAAATTCAACATAACAAATGTTGTATATAAAATAAAATAAAATAATGAAATTATATTATTATAATTATTATTTATATGACAAAATGTTTGTCAACTTTTTATAATTAAAAGAAATTTTGTTTTCCTGAAGATTCTAACAAATTGTTAGCGAAATATTGAAAATAAAATAAGAATTTTTATAAAAAAAATAAAAGATCTTTAGCTTAATTAATACGATATTTTTATCTTAATAATGTTTTTTATTTTAATCAAAAATATTAAGTAGTTTATTTTTTATTTAATTTTAATCACTGTCGCACGCGACATGTTGCATGAGACATTTTGTTCCACCAAACTTTTTATGTTTATTTTTTTACTTTTTATGTAATTAGACATGGATAAGATGATTATAAATGATTTTTAATATATTCAATATTTTTATTTTCACGACAAAAATTATTTACTTCAAAAAATAACTTCAATAAAGAAAAACAAAAGAAATAATAGAAACTAACTAAAATGAGAATAATATTTTTAACGTCAAATAGCTTTTTTGATGGAATATGCAGTCCTAGCTGCTTCTATCTGATGGCCATCATAATAAAATGAATGCAACTGAGATATACTTGGAATGTTTTGCACTTCCTTCCATTTTTCATCCAACTTATAATATAGAGACAAATTTTCAATTTGAGCAGTTGGCAAAAAATACATTTTAATTCCATTTATGTTGTTTTCTGCACATTGATAAAACGATAGTGCATATTTTATCACATCTTTGGCCACACTTTTTTTTTTTTTAATGACGGCTCCAACTCCATCAACGGCTCCCTTTCCGTGATAACTAGCAAACAATTCCATTCCATATAAACACATCCAATTTGTTTAATAATGTCATTTAAGCTTGTCAAAATATATTTATTTTTGAATAAAGCGCAGCTTCCATCAGATAATATTAAAATCTTTGAAAATTGCCCATAAATTTTTTTAATTTCGATTAAAAGGCTTAAAACAAAAATAAACATGTCGTGTTTATTATGCGTAAGTTTATCGCTTATAACGGCAAAGCACCAGACAACCAAGCTACGCAGGTAAAAATTGTTACCTGGCGGTGGCTGAAATGAGCACTTTGGAGTGTCAACCTATAATTCTCGGCAAAATTAATTTGAAGAACGAGCTCGGAAGGCTTCAAGTTATTTTTTGTTTCCTGAAAATATTTTTGCCGAGCTCTTTTAACAAAAAATGGATTTTAAATGATGGTAGCTTAGTTTCCATATTAATGAGTAAGTCAGATAGAATTGAAATTGTATTTGACAGAGCTATGTGGTTATCTATTTTACGCAATTGTTGCCACCTTACTTCATCTTCCATATTAGCCAAATATGCAAGAGGAATAAATTGATCTTTTTAATCTGTTATGCCTGGTTTTCATTATGTCATATGAACTGACAACAAAAACTGACTTAAATGAATTATCGTCATTTTGTGTCTAATGCGTTTTTATTACATCTTAAAAACTGACAATAAATCGATAAAGCAGAGCGTGTCAAAGACTTATGTTAACTTTTGGTGTATGTTGACTGACACGCCGTTTTCATTACAAAGGTCAAATGTGATGCGTAAACTTTTGTCGAGCAAACAGCTGATTAGAAAATATTAATTTAAGTTAAATAAAAAGTAAAATAAATAAAAGGAAGCATTGAAATTTATTTTTCCAAGAAAAAAAAAAAACAAACAGCTTTGCGATCGCCAAACAAAAAAAAATTATCACTTGTTGTCAATTTTATTTAAAATAAAAAATGCTGCCGTATCTGCTGACAAACTGAAATTTGACGTTTTCACTTGTCTGTCATTTAAGACGGCAGTTAGTGTGCATAACTGACTGCAAACTCAGATGACACCATATGACAACCCGTTTTCATACAATTGTCAACAATTTGGACAAATTGACATTAAAAATGACATTGTTAAAACCATGCATTAGGCACTTTTTTGCAATTATTTGTCATAAAATATTCATTCTGAATATCGCAGCAAACTGCTTTAAGAAATGTTTTAAAATCTCTGGGAAAAGATGGAATACTTTTCGTGCAACTTTCCAAAAGAAAGCCGAAATTTGCATGATACATGCAAACACACATATTGTGCAACCTGGACATGGCGAGGTCGCTTTTAAAAAAAGTTGATTTGCCTACCTCTTCGCTTGCAAAATCTTTTTTTAAACAACTCATATGATTCAGACCGTCATTAACACAAAGCGCTTAGCTACTACTTCGCCTTTAATTATAATGGTGTCTTTCTTTCCTGAGGCTTGCACACTAGCATTATCATTCTTATAAAAATCATTGTTGGTATTAACTAGGCTTTCTGGTAATGTTCTGCTGGATTGGTTTACGTTTTCTTTTTCTTCAATCTTCTTATATTTTTTGACCAGGACGTCAAGAACTTTTAGTCTTCTATTCATGTCCTTTGGCATCGCTTTCTCCACATTTTTAACCGCTTTCGACAAGCTTTGTCTGCATTCATAAGGTTCGTTTTGGCTTTGACGTGCGTATGACATTTTATTTTCTAGGATTTTTTGGCGCCTCTCTCGTTTATGCGATTATATTTTCGTTTCTCTTGAATTATATCTTCTTTACCTTCAGCCAGTGCTTTCCACGTCTGTCTAGCTTTCCGCATTCTTTCCCTGTTTTTTAATTTATAGTTTTGTAATTTTGTTTCATTCTCCTTTAACTTTTTTCTCCACCGTTTGCAGTTGGCTTAATTTTTCTCGCCGCCGTTTATACTCATCTACATTCCAAAATTTTATATTTTGTATTTACATATGCAAATAAAGATATTATATATTTTACATTTACGATGTCGCACGCTACAATGTTTAAAAAAGTACAGAAAGCAAAGCGCTGATTATTTTCCAGATTTTTTTATTTAAAGCATTTTTTGGCTTTATTCTAACAAATTGTAAAAAACATTCCGAAAAAGGGGAAGGGCGGGGATGAAATGTTCTACAAAAATGTTGGCCATTAAATTCTACTACATATGTCAGAACACACCAAACCCGTAAACTTTACACAAACACCAAAAACCAGACAAATTCAAGATTGCTCATCAAATTTCTAGTCAGATTTTGGGATGACCAACATATTATAAGTCAGATTTTGGGATCACCTACATAATATTTATGTTATGAGGGGGAGTTAGAGGGTTAATATGTTCTACAAAAATATTTGGCATACCGTTATCTACAAAATTGAGGAACATACCCTACACCTCAGATGTAAAGCAAACATAGTTTTATATACCGATATGCTGCAAGAACAGGCCAGAGCTGGGAAACTTAAACCGCCTCTAAAATGAAATCCCGATGTAAACTATCAAAACGCCGGCACACGTATATTTTTTTTGGTCTCCTTAACAAGAATCAATAGTCAGAACCCCGTAATTTTGGAAAAAGCTTGAAATTGTTGTGCAGTGTAATTAATAAATTTAAAAAATATCAGCAATATTAAAAGTTTATAGAAATTGCTCATATATTAACTAAAGTACTACGAACTATTTCAATTTGTTGTTCTAATGCCACAAAACCTTTTTAAATTTTTTAATTAACAAAACTGCAAGCAAAGTATAAAGATATGCTGCTCATTATTTAGTTTATTCTTTTTAATGTAATACTCGAAAATAAATTGTTCAAAAATGCATAAAAAATACTAGAAATAGAACAAAAAGAAATATAAAAAATAGCTAACAGATATTTTTTAATGACCATATAGTCTGCTGTATTAAATTGATTACTTTATATATGTATGAACATTAACGCATGCATTGAGTAATGAATCAATGACCACAGAATGAATAAATGAGAAAAATTGTAAAATTGCATAGTTGCATCAATTACGTGTAAAAAAGGCTTTAAGTAAATACAAAAGAAGAAAATTAAAAAAGTACAATCTGTAAAAATCGATCAACAATTGAAATATACTTTTTTAAATAGAAAACCTAAGGGAGAATTCATGTACAAACTGTAATGCTATTTGACTGCGATAACTAAAATTTTAATGATATTCACCAAACTTTACGTATACCTTATTAAAATAGTTAGTTACAATATATTAAAGTTTTGGATCTGAGAGTCTTTCAGTTTTCTAAATATCACATAATAAAAGTAAGAAAAAAGTGGAAGATTTGTCTATAGATAAAATTAAATAAAATTATGCAATACTATTATTTAGCATATCTTATGCTACAAGCCCAGTGACAACTCTTATTACTTTTGGTGGAAATCGGTATATCTTTAGACCTTACCCAAAATGGGTTTTGATGTGACTATAACTGACAAGATTATAAGTGTCATATTGTCTCATATTTGGAAAATAAAATCCGAAAAATAAATAAAAAGCATAAAATATGTTAAGTATTGTTCTATCTTTGGATCGGCGACTAGGTGCAAAGACGTGATTTGTGCAAAAAAAGTCCGGATTTGGTAGGACTCTATTAAATTTTTTGTTTGTATTTTTTATTTCTGCATTTTCGTGTATTTGATATAAATAAAATAGGCCTGCATTTAGAAGTTAGTGCACCGTATTTTTGTGTCCTCCACTACATTGGATTAGATTAGGTTAGGTTGAGCTGGCTGGTCAAAAATAAATAAAAGGATCTATGAGGCCAAGCATCCATACTCCCCTATAGTGACGCGTAGTCCCTCATTGAAGCTCAACCTAGGAATAATATAGTTACTGCAAAAATTTACATTCCCAATGACATTTCCGTGAACATAAGATGTATACACAAACTGCCCCGTAGTCCCAGGCGTATAACAGAATTCAAAATTACATCCAGTGCCGCAGTTGGCGTACTCCGTAGCTCGCCGGTGATACATAGTTCAGCAAGTCTCAGAGCACTCTCTAGATGCCTGCAGTAGACTCTCATCTTCAATGCAGTCCACCAAACAAGTACTCCATTAAGTAAAATTGGCCTATAAACTGCAGTATAAACACAATGCATGAGCTCGGCTCCAAGTTTTGCCGAGCATTTTTTTACCATTTTTTTTTTTTTTGGCATTGAAATTTCATTGTCATTAGTTGAGTAATGCTAATGCCTAAAAATGTCATTACCATATAGTGGTAATGCAATTTTGTGGCGTTAGCATTTGTCCAACTAATGCCAATGAAATGATAGTAATGCCCCAAAAAATATTTACAATTGATCAAAAAAAGCATTATTTTTACAAAAAAAGGTGATGTTTAAATTGCTTTACATAGGCTCTTTTTTAATGGTTTCTTCGACAACCAAGAGCATCGTTTGACCCTACATACATTCCGTTTGTAGACTCTCAATGCATTTCTATGCTCTCCCCAGCAGTCAACGTTGGGTAAAGGTACAAATAAATTTGCCATTTCATTTGAAATGTACCAAACTACCTATCGACTTAAGACTCAAAAAGGTATATCGTTCTTTCCATGACTGAACATTCCATGTCCATTTCCACTGTTAAAACTCAATTTAGAAATTACCTACAGAATTGAGTTAGTTTAGTTTTGTAGTTCATATATTTAACGCCTTCAACCCATGATTAAATTAGTTTCATACTTGGTGTATTAAAACTGTACAAAAAATATTAATATTTAAGAACTCGAATTTTTGTAACTAGTTTGTAACTAGCAAATATAATGAATCAATACCCACCTTCCGACTCAGAACAACTTTTTGAAACGATTTAGCGATGTCAGTCCTTCTTACGTCTGTCTATGTCTCAATCCTAAAGGCAATTAGACCTAATTTGGTACATAATCGTACATACGTATGTATTGGCTCAAGTACAAAGCCTATTGAAATTTTTTAAAATCGTTATTTAAATCAATGATTGCTATTTGGATTTTAGATGTATTACACCCTCATGCCTTCAAATTTAAAGAATATCGGTCGACTTTTGGACCTACCCCTTATATATGCAACCTATTCAGAATTTGTTTAAATGCACTTTTTCAGCAAAAACATTCAGTTTTTTTTTATATTTTTTACCTCGTTAATTTTCCGCCCATATAAAAAAGATCAGATCCATTTTTGGAATTCGGTCTGATTCCTGGAATATGAACCAAATCATACTGTGGTATCTCATGGTCAACTTTTTAAACTAAATTGTTTTAACAAACTAATTTTCTTGTCACTTTTTGGAATATTTGTTTAAAAAAATTTTAAAAAAAAATTTAGTATTCCTCTTTAATTTTGTAAGAATTTTTAGTTTGAAAAAGTACGAACTAATCTAAATGTCAAATTGTTACTCAACACAGATTGGTCTAAATCAGGGGTGCCCAAAAGTTCCTTATGGAAGAGCAAACACCAATACATTTAAATAAAAACTAATTTTGATTTAATATTTTTTATTGTAAAAACCAATACATACAAAGAAAAAAAGAAAAAAATATTTCATATCACACGTTAAACAAAAAAAATCTACATTGATGATCCCTGTCGTCAATGTTTACAAGCAAAGCATACAAAGTGTTGTTGGTTTGCACTTGCGTGGATACAGTGAAAAACGACTAGTGCTGAGTGCTCTATGTGTATTAAAACACACAGCCTATAGCTATGTGATTTTACAAAAACAAATGAGCACCAAGCGCATAGGGCTTGGGCACCTTTGGTCTAAATTTTTGAAAGCTTTACGTTTGATCGATAAATTAGTTTTAATTAGACATAATTAGCTTTAATTTAGCCGTCTCACACACACTCTAAATTTAGAAAATAATTTGAAAAAATTCAGGTTTATTGTTTATTTACATATGTCAGACGGCTCAGCCGCCTACCGATTCCAAATGTCAATTTTACGACATAATATTTTTTGACAAAAAATTACTAAAAACATAAAATATGCAACAAAAATATGACTAAAAATAAAATAAATTTGAACTACCTATGAAGAAATTGCCAACGGTATGAAAAAACAGTACTGGTAGAGCATTGTTTTTATTATTTTGCCAACAATTTTACATTACATAAGATGCTGTGCCAATACTGATTTCTGCAAATTTACAACAGTTTATTAAAATTGTTTAAATTAACAGTTTTTTTTCTTTGAAAGAGAAGCAACACTAAGACAATTCTTTCTACTGATTAATGTGTTTCTTTATTTGGAAAGGGGATAAAGAAGAGACGAAAAGTGGTGAAAGATTAAGGGCAACACTGTAATTGCGCGAGATGTCTAGAAAATTTATTTATTTCTTTCAAGTACTGACACAATACTGGATTTCTTAATTTAAAGTACAGGGGAATTGCTTAAATTTATACCAAACTAAGGTTGCGACTTAAAAAAAAAACCTTTTTATAATAGCCGGCGGCTTACATGTGTTCAGATTTTCTTTATATTGTGAATAATTAAGAAAATTGTAAGACATGAAGTAAAAAAAATTTAAGTTTTAACCGTTCTTTCATGAAATGGACGTTATATAAATTAGAACGTTATAATACAAAAAACAAGTTTTTCCTAAACCTATGAATGTGAATTTTTTGTAAATAAAAAACATTTTTTAAACTGAATACGGATTTTACATTAGAAATAAAAAATACTAATACATACTCATTCTCAAAAACACACACGCATGCACTCATAGAAATGAGTGCTATTGATTTACTCACACTATTCACTTTTAATCATCATCATCCTTCTCATCATTATCGTCATCAACAAACCATCTATAGCCATTAATCCATACCACCAAAATGGCTCAAAAAACTAAAAAAAATATACATACATATATTGTATAACATAGAAAACAACTAACAAACTGACTAACTAAATCTAACATACCATCAAACATACAAAACTTTCTATACACATTTCTAAGTTCTATTCATTGCTTTTACAAACAAAAAATACCCTTTGCTGCTAAAAAAAAAGGAAGATATACGTATTATTACACCATTTTCAAATAAACTTTAGAAATTGCAAAATGTCATGTTGCAGAATTCAAATCATACGTTATATTCCTTTCATCAAAACTACACATTACCAAATAATATATAGAGTAATGTATAGCCATAGCAGTCCATGTATTACTTTGCACCTTGCTTTACTGGTGTATTTACAGGCGATGGACCCCATGGTAATGGGGTGATAAAGTAAATGGTTAATTATATGGTTACGAGAATTATAAAAGTATTGAGTCTACAAATATATTTTCATAAAAACAAAATGAGAATCAAAAAAGATATATTTGAAAGACAGCAGAGAACGTTACCTACTGATAAATATAATATTTGTGTTTTCGTTCATGATGTCGGAAAGTGTACACTAGAGTGGGTCGCAATCCATACAAAAAAAGTTGTGCCGGTCACCCCCTACAATTAAAGATAATGTGTAGACGATCTCAAAAATAAAATGTTTGCCACGCCCCTTGACCCCGCGCTATTAATTTTTTTTCCTGTGCCTCTATTTATAGTCCGATCGTAACGTGTGATATTTTATTGTTCTTAGAATGATAACAGCTACATTTTCTACTTTGATCACTTTTCTGACGCCCCCCCCCCCCTAATTACCATTTTGTTTTAAACGATAAAAAAGTTTTTTTAAATGAAATGAAATTTTGTCTTTTACAGTATATATTTTTATTCATCAACAAAAAAGTTACAGAGGCATTAAAAATATACAATTGTATAAATTTGACTTTTAATGCCAACATTCATAAACAATGATTTATAAAGCTTTGCTTTATAAATCATTGCACAATGATATATCACACGTTACGAATAAAAAATAGATCTTCAAAATGTTTCAATTATTATTCTACGTTTAGAAATTGTGCAATACATAATCATAACTCATTGCATTGTGTTTTAAAAGAATGCAAAAGGTAACAAATTAACATATCAACATAAAATGAATGAGTATATCGCATCCATTACCAAATTTTGGTAAATTGGCGCCCAACATTGGAGACCATTTTTTTTTTATTCATTATATTAACAATATTGAATACTAAATTTTAGATAGAGTAAAAATACATTTGCAATTATTTTTATAAATTTTGAAATGGTGTAGTATGCATGTGCCTGTGTATTTGCAATAATATACTTTACTGGGACTGTTGACTATTGAAGTGTTATGGCCTGTGGGCCAACCAATGCATGGTAGTGTGTCTTTGGCAATGCGTATATTATACATTTTCAATGCATTCAATTGAAGGTATATTTATGTGTGTGTATATGTATTTATTTTTTGTTTGTATGTGTCTAATTGTTTGTTGTACTTTTTTCTATTTGTGCGTTTCGGCTGCAATTTGTATGCGTATAATTTGTGTTCGTGTGAGTGCGTCTGTGTTTGTTTGCTTTTGTAAAATGAGTTTAATTAGCAACCCTATTTTTAAGTTTTTGTATTGTGAACACATGCATTTCCGTTAAAAAAAAATGTGAAAATAAATCCAACAACAATAACAACAAAAATGTGCAACACTTTTTACAAGTTTTAGGTTTTGAACTTTAACAGGTGGAGGTGGTTAATCTAATCGATATGGAAGTATACATTCCAGTTTTTTGTTTTATTTCTTGGTTTAATTACATTTTTTATTATATCAATATTTCCAAAAACTTGTTGTTTTTAAAAATTATGGTCGATCATAACAGACCATGCGATGCTCCACATCATCAGATGATTTCCATTATTCTCCAGAAAACACCTAATTATTGGAGGAGTTCTGATCTCTCTAACACATTTTTGTATTTTACTATCTTGTTTTATTTCACCCTAGAGTCAACATTGATCTGTTATCTATTTAACGGGACTTACCAGTGTCATATCATATTTTCACGTGTTACGCATTATGCAAGAATATTTCAGCAATGTATGATCACTGGTTCTTTAAAGTACAGTGTTGGTCAGTTAATTAGCCCACCCATCCCAATATTTTTTTTGTTCATATTTTTCCTTTTTTATAAAGGAGTTTTTAATTATACTATTATGGTAATATATTGTTAATATTATACTAAACAATATACATGTAAAACTTGAAACATTTACATTACAGTTCATGTAACAAACATTATTTACAAAACATACCTAAAAAATAAGAGACAAATAGTTAGCCCCTTTTTAAATATATTTAAAAAAATTCTATGTAACCTTTGAAGGAAATGTTTAATAAAAAAATAAAATTAAAATAAATTAAAACAAGTCATTTGGATGTGAACAAAAGTTATATTTGAGTCAAAATGGGTGAACAATCGCCATGTACTCCAGATATCCGAAAAATTATATTAAATCTGAAAAATCGAGGTAAAAATATGTCAGAAATCGCCAGAATCATCGGCAGATCAAGAAAAATGGTAGGAAATGAAATGAATTACCAACAACAACATAAAACATGCGAGGCAGTTCAACGAATTAAGAGATCTCGCAAGACTACAGACATTATAGATAGAATAATCAACAATTACGCAAGGAAGAACCCTTTCATACGATCATCAGAAATCAAAAGAAATTTGTCTGAGGAACATGGAGTATCCGTAAGAACCAAAACCATTCGCGGCAGGCTTAACGAAAAAGGTTTGATTGGATGCATAGCCCAGCACAAGCCTCTAGTTTTAAACAAAAATAAAAAGGCCCGATTAACCTTTGCACAAGCTTACAAAAATGAGTCCAATTGATTTTGGAAAAACGTTTTTTGGAATGACGAATCAAAGTTCAATCAGTTTGGTTCAGATGAAAAGCAAAATGTATGGCGCCTTTCGAAACAAGCGATCAATCCACGCTATACGTTAAAAGTCATTAAGCACGGTGGGGGTTCAATAATGGTATGGGGGTACTTTTTCATGGCACGGAGTAGGACCAATCGTCAAAATTGTCGGAAGAATGGATCAGCATCAATACAAACAGATTTTAGAACAAAATATGATACCATTGGCTGACGAAAACTTGCCTATACAGTGGGTTTTAATGCACCACAATAATCCGAAGCACACTGCTCGTACTGTTAAAACCTTCTTGGAAGAGAAATCTGTTGATTTACTGCCATGGCCATCACAGAGTCCCAATCTCAATCCAATTGAGAATCTTTGAAATGATGTGGAGGCTAGCGTACGCGTAAAACAACCAAAAAATTTTACCGTGCTTGGAACTCCATTCCTTCGGCTAGATGCAAAGCTCTCGTTAAAAGTATGTCAAGAGAATTAGATGCAGTGATTAAACAAAAGGGTTACCCCACAAAATATTAAGAATGAATGAATGATATAAATAGGTGGGCTAATTACACTGTCCACCAAATTAAGACTTTTTGAATTCTTAAGATCAAAATTCGATGCAATCGACAAAGTAACGTTTTTCTCAGACGGCGCGGCTTCTCAGTACAAGAATAAAAAAAATTTTTACAATCTTTGCATAATTGAAGAAGAACAAAACTGCAAGGTCGAGTGGCACTTTTTTGCGACGTCCCACGGTAAGGGCCCATGCGATGCGTCAGGGGGAACCCTAAAACGCATGGCGACTAAGGCAAGTTTGCAAAGGCCATATACTGACCAGATCTTAAATGTACAACATTTGTTTTCGTGGATTCAAAGCAAGGAAATTGCCATTAACACAGTTTTATGCACTCAAAAAGAACACGATGCCATTGAGCGACGACTTCAAAACAGATATAATAATGTCAAAACTATAACTGGAACGCAAAAGTTTCAATGCTTCATACCAAATATTTCTGATATGTCAATTAATGTAAAGCGGTACTCTTCGTCTGCCGACGTGCTAAATTTAAAGTTACTTTAATTTTATAATGATGCCAAGACAATTGAAATTTTTAATAAATATTGTAATTAAGTATAAGCAGCAAAATAAGAAAGATTTTTTCTTCATAAATGTATTTTTAACTGTAAAATAATTTTTAAAATGTATTTTTAATAATAAAATAAAATAATGTTAAATAATTAAAAATAATTCAATTATAAAAAATACAAAAACAATGAGAACAAGGTGGTCTCTTAAATGCTCTTCTCCTGTCCAAACAAGGAGTCGGGGCTCATTTTTTTATTGCTGATTCTTAAAGCAAAAATTATGAGGAATCCAAAAAAAATAAAATTAGCCGGAAAATTTAGGAGCTTCTGTGGAAAATCGGAAAATTTAATTTTAATGGGAAAATTTAATTTTCATGGGAAAAAAGGTAAATTTCTGAGAAAAATTAGGAAAATTTTATTTTTCAATTAAAGCCTGATTCAATACCTTTCCAACGAGCTATCACTCGTTGCGATCGCTTTAGTAGTTCTTTTTTAAACAACTTTCAATGAGGTCCCTTATGAAGAATTCTTCAATTTTGTCACATGACAGTGGTGTACACCACCACTAAACCAGTCACTATAAAAAAAAAATATGTAGGTACATTATTTTTTGCTGGGCAATCGATTGAGACTATTTATTTTAAAATCGGAGAGGGGTCGTCCAAAAATTTGCCAATTTTGATCGTTTTCATATGGAATTGCTCTATAATAAAATTGTTGTGTACTGGGTTGGCTAATTAGTTGACCACTACTGTATGTACCATCTTCTCTTCCTAATAAAATAACAAATTCATGCTTTAAAAATTATAATAATATTCCATTATATCATCTGTTTGAAAATTTGAACAGTATTTTTGTGTTCCTAATCATCTTGGTAACTCTGGCTCTACACCAACAGACTTACGATTTCAGCAGTTTCCATAAAAATAATAATAAACTCCTCCTCAGCATATCTTTGCATCGAATTCAACTTATCAATTACTAATATGCCTTTTTTTTCTAAAATTTACTGAGTAATTAATTACACTATGCTCGAATTTGACACTTTTTTTAACAAACTGGTCACTTTACTCGTAAGGCTAATTTGAGTACGCTGAATTCAATGGTGCTAGCCGTTTTTTGATATTTGCGATTAAAAATTTCAAATAAAGTACCAAAAAATTGTATATTTTCTACTTTTGGGATCATTTTTTAATTTGAATCAATCCAACTCTGTTAAATACAATTTTTCGGTATTTTTTTTTCTTAGCTCTATTGAATATTTTTCTAAACCCTATTAAATATACACAAAATAATAATGCATTGTAATTTTTATTTGCAGAAAAACTTCTTTCTGCGAAATTTTTTTATTGATATTTTTTATTTAGATGAATTTTATCAAAATGTGTAGAAATTGATAGAAAACAGAAGTTTTGTGCTACTATGAGAAAATTTTGCAAATTTCTCAGAAATCTGCTAAAGCCCAATTGGACTTCCAATTGGTCTTGAAAAAATAATCAATTGGAATTGTAAAAAAGAACATGAAATAAAATATTAAATGAACAAAAAATACAATCTATGTTGTATATAATTTTTTACGACTTAATTTATAATCTACTATAAGAAAGAAAGGTCAAATATGTTGTGTGGGAAAAATATTAGTATGCCAGATTCCCATTTCGTCCCCAGAAATTGAAACATTAACAGTTGGAATGGCAACTCTGTGAATTTGTGCTTCGAAAATTGAAGGTAGTTACCAATGTAATTCTAAATAATAAATACATGGAAAAAACTAATTTTTTACGGGTAATTAATTATTCACTAACTATAAAAAAGGAATTTCGCATAGTAATTTTATTCTTTAGGGTATAAGCCTGTTCAAAACCATGAATTGTTTGTGGATTCATAAGGAGGTTGACGATGACTTGGTCGCTCAGGTCGAAAGTTAGCACTCCCTTTAGCGCTGATCCTCACAATATTTTCATATAAAAATTAGTGTACTATTTTTTAGTAACATTTAACTATGATCTCGAACCTGATTAATTTAACCTAAAATTTTTCTATTGGTACCATTTTAAAGGTGAAAAGATTATCTTCAAAATAGCATCCCAAAAGTTTTTTTTTTTGTATTAAAAGGTTAAAGGTAATTTTTTTAAGTTTAATCTTCAAGGACCATATCTCAAAATCCAATTCTTTTAAACTTCTGAAAAAAAATATATGTTATAAACTAAGGCCTCTCTACATTTGTAAAAAAAAATTCAAGGTGGAGTCGGTGACCGCAATTTTAAGTGTGTTAACTCCAATTTTCGGTCATTATTCTCGCCCTAGTAGACCAGCAATAACAAGTTTAGTGCAAAAATTTGAGTCTACATATATATTGTATGATGCTGTCGTGCCAGTGAGACAACGGGTTGGTCGAAGTGACGAAAATATCGCTGCCTTTCAGGCGTCCGTAGCAAACGATCCAAATCAGTCGATTCCGCGACATTCTGGTCTGGCAACACCACCTTACAGCTTTACCAATAGCATATGCCACTGGGACGTCAAAGCCCCGAAAGTCCTTTACATATTTAAATATAATTTTTGTGAAAATGTTTTTGTTTTGTCATCTTTTGTTAGCTCTAATTTGAAACTAAGCCAGATTCTAAAAATATGACTAAGCCTAAAGTCATCTGTTCTTCTTGTAGTTTCAGCGTTAACTTTTTAACTGGTGAAAAAACTTCTACGAATTCTTCACAAATATTCCAAATATTATAATTTATAGTTAGTGCAGCATCCAGCAATTCCGAACAAAAACTTCTGTATTTCAATAAAGCTTGAACCATGTCATAACTGGAATTCCATATAGTTTCACAGTCTTGGTTTTCGGAACAGCAAGAATATTTTTTTATATTTTTGAACCCGAACAAGGTTAAACCAGCGAACCTGAAACCGTTTGGGTTCGGGGTCAGGTCCCGTTTCAGTCCTTGCTTTAAATTGTAAGGAGGGATGGATACATTTCCTAAAATGTGTATCTGCTTTCACAAATTTTGTCAATTTTAAACAGAGCAATTGATGTTTGGGGAAACATTTTAAAACTTTCAAAGAACAGCTTCTCTGACATTAGAAGAACGTCTTTCTCCCAAAAACAAACCATGACGAGTCTATAATACATAATTTGTAATGAAAAATTAAAACACATTATTTTTTGTACCTATGTGCACCCATTCCATCCTATTTCGTCATATTTGAGTATAACTAATTTGCATTTGTTTGTTGAATAAGAACATTACCAAATGACGGGAACTTTTCTCCGAATGTATTCTATTTGAGATTGTGTTGTCTTAACACTAGATGCATAAAACATTAATAAAAATCTTTTTTTTTTTTTAAATATTCATATTTCTGATTACTTTTATTAATTTTCTCAGTTTCCGCCAATATTTTTTTTATAAAATTGTTGTTTACATAAATCAGCTGTTTATATTGAAACAACCGTTACCCCTAAAATAACGTTACCGAAATAGTACCCTTACCTATAACAGCATAGTTCGGTTACCATTCACGGTTTTGAAGTAGCTCAACTCTGCTTTTTAAACAGTCAACTTTTTTTTCTGTGCTGGAACGTAGAGTCAGTCCATAATTGTGAACGCGACTTTGGTGTTTAAACTTGCAACCAAAATCAGTACGTCCAACTAAGCATGTGTCAATTAGAAAAAAATGACATATGAAACAACAACAATTGAACCTGTCATTTCGAAAAGGGCATGAGTCAAACTTTTTTTAAACATAACTTTTTAACACCATTTAATTCATTTACGGGGCTTACGTATTCTCTGTGAAAATGGTAGAGCTTCCAGTGCAACAAACCACATCGTATGACCCTCAAAAACTAAATTCTGTATGAAAAGGGCATGAGTCCTGAACTTATGCCCTTTTTAAGTAAAACAAAATGCTGATATATATATATCGACAAATTTTTAAATCGAATCAAATGATCAAACCAAAAAAACTTTTTCTCTTTCCCAAGTGTTACATTTTCTCCACCAGGTCTTGTTACAACACGTAAATCCATGGATTGTTTAATCAGTTATGAATTCCAGTTCTTACAGAGAATGTGCACCAGCCCGCCTTTACCATCAAATGATAGTCCTGCGTATGCTGGCAAAGTGCCAATCAATGAAAATAAAATACTAGATTTAAAAAACTAGAAAAATACATTCCGGAAAAGTACCAAATTTCTGTACAGAGATTTTTGCAATGACAACAACTTCAGCAAATAAATAATATGAAGAAAATAATGATGATTAAATGTCACTTCTTCCGAAAATCTTATGATATGCTATTATTTCTAAGAGGTCATTTCGAAAAGAGCATAATTCCAAAAATTTCAACCACCAAAATCTGTATGATGCATGCTTTTTTTAAAACAAATAAATGGCACAAAAATTATATATGTTTTTATTTATTAACTTCTATTTTCAGTTTCTTAACCACCAATACAAATACGTATTTTAATGCAGTACATGGAAATATTAAAGGTCATTCTGAAAAAAGATTTTGATGAAGAAGAATTTTTGGTAGACACAAGAATGAAATTCTTACATTCCTTTTTTGAATAATTTTTTTTTTTGTTTATTTTCTGCAATGTCAGTGCTAGTAATGGCACAAAGAAAATCGATTTTTTGTCATTTCTTTAGTGGTCACTTAAAATAACGAAAGATGTAAGATGGAACAAAATCAGAAAGGATCATCTTTTGTATATGTAGAACAGTGCTGTTCATTTCATGGGACAATTGTCCCCTGCTCAACTCAAAAATATTCTTACGCTCTTGCCTTTAGTCGTCACTGAAACACAAAAAGTATATAATTTTCTATAGAGTATGTTTCTCTCTCACGAACTTGTTAGTACTCTCTTAGAACACGAACATAGTTTGGCGGCAACAAAGGTGAGTTTTGTCGGTAACTTTTAGTAGTGTTTAGCGGTGCTGTCATATAACCAATTTTAAATATTTTTTGCCGTTTTTTTTGGATGTCAGAGATTTTTCAGATTATTTCATAAAAAAAATGTTTTTTTATTTTATTCATGTATTTTTTCAGATTTTTCATATAAAAATATAATATTTGTTCAAAAAACTATTTATTTTTACTAAAATTAGACATGTCTAATAAAGTAAAAAAATACAACAAAAATTTTCAATTGTGTTAAAAAATAGTTACGAATTCAAACATAACATTGTGACATTAAAAGTATTAAAGTGTGTACACACACATTGACCAAAAAATGTTTTCATGAAAAAACTGGTAAACAGTTAAGAATCCCAAAAACTGGAATAAAAAATACACTGTTTATGTGGCAGCACTGCATTCACCAAATTTGAAAATGTTGCCCTCTCATTTAAAAATGTTGCCGCTGCACTCTGTACCATGTTGAATTTCTGGTAGAGCGAGAAAAATACTCTATAGAAAATTATATACTTTTTGTGAAACAGCGACGAATGAACACATCTGGCGGATGTATGTTGATTTTTCTTTAATGCCCTAAAAAAAATTAATAGCAATGTACGAAAAATATTTTATGATAATACAAGATCTATAAAAATCTGTAATAAACTTAATAAAAAAAACGAATTTTTTTTAATATAAAAGTTGAAATGTTTTTCAAAATTGGAGTCCGATTGTTTTTTTTTTCCTTTCAAAAATAGCACTTTTTAATAGGATATCATAATAAATCCATACATATTACATATATTAATATGCAAATATAATAAAATCATTAATATTGTAGAAAAAATTTACAACTTTTTGTTTTTTATAAAATGAAAAAAAGGCACCCTAATGTAACATATATATGTATTTATTATTTTCTTTTCAAAAATTTACTTTTTGTTTAATTTATATTTCTTTAAAACTTTTTTACACAAAACATTAACCCCCATATGCATAGACATATAAGGAACATTTGTTGTTGTTTTACATGTTAATTTCATTTATAAGTGTGTTATAAAAATCAACAGAATGTCTATGCATATGACAGTAACAGTTTCATATTTTCAATAAACAATAAATTCAAACAGATACTAACACTGCTATTAACCCATTGTACATTTCTTACAGTGCAATTCTCATTTTCTCACCAACACAACTACATTTTTATTTTTGAACAGCACCCAATATACCATATAGCAATCAAACTGCAATACAACTTGAGATTAAGCTTATATTAATAGTGTGTTTTAAGCTTTTCTTAATTTTGCTCATTATAATATTTATAAAATGTGAATTCACAAGCAGAATTTACCAATGCTAGAGAAAAGATTATTATACATAACTTTTTCTCAAGTATGTTTATGAACAACATACAACAACAACGCAATATGACGATTAAAATAGAAATATACAAGTGCCATTAATTTTTCTTTAAATTTGTCAAACGTGTTTTGCGTGTACATTAATTGTAAATTTTATATAGTGAACGTGCAATTGCATATTAAATTTAATTTTTTTATTTATGGTTAAAATTAATTATTATTATTTATATTTAAAATGAATTATTATTTTTTATATTTAAAATGAGTTATTATTATTTATTTTTAAAATTAAAATAAATTAAATTAAAGAAAATAATTATGATTTTTCTTTTTCAACTATTAATAATATATTATTTTTGTAAGCTTATTCTACAATTGCAAGAATAAGTTTATAGTAATCATACACACATAATATTTTCACGAGGGTTCCGTTTTGATTTTTCTACAATTGTTACGATAGCCTTTTTCAATATATTCTCAAGCCTTTTTCAAGCTTGAGGCTTGTGTTTGTAAGCTTATAATAATATTTTTCTCAAGTCATTTGGTATGTTGGGCACTGAACTAGAACATACAAGCGTTTTCTAATTGAAGAGATTATAGAGCGTAGTCTTTAGGGCTAACTATATTATACTTTTGCTAACTTAAGCTATTGTCAAAAATTAACGAAAAGTCTGTCAAATGCTTAATCAACTTATTGACGACTTTTGGGTGGCTACAATGTACTTTTTAAACTTAAATACTTACTACACTTGGTTGCAAATATTTGTACTGTTTTCTTCTTATATTTCCTAAATATATGTATTTTTTCGAAAAATATTATTTAATATGTACAATTTATAAATATTTTACAATTTAAGAATAAATCTATATTTATTTTAAAGAATTTAAAGAAACGAATTTGAATTGAATTTGCATTTTTTATTGAGTTTTTTTCCAACCATTAGTATTTTTCTTTTTTTAAATACAAATAATTATAGAAGAAAACTTAAAACTAGAATGTAATGTCTTAATGTACCATAAATTTAATTAGCATCGTGCTTACAGAAATATATGAACACAAATTTTATTATAAATAAAGGCTATAACGCTCTTGCTCCCGGATCTTTACTTGACTTGAGAGTTAATCTCCTAAATCTAAAAATGGACTTAAAACTAACATAGAATCTAACAAAGAAGAAACAAAAAGATAAAAGAAAAGAAAAAAAGAATAACCAATTTACATCCCATAGCAATCAACAAAATTACATATATATATATATAATCTGTAGATTACGATTAAGTATAAATTGGCTTAAGCCAGTGATAAAAATCGATACTATCCTCTATGTGTGCTTGTTGTACTCTTTGAATAAAAGTTGTGTCGTTCAGAAAGCAAAATATCAAAAGATTCTGGAATTTCATTAATATAGCTAATTGGAGACAAATAATTAGTATTAGACTAAGTAAAGTCCTTTTGATTTAGAAAAATATCCTTAATGAACTCATTTTCATGAATCGCAATTCTGGCTACAAATCTTCTAAGAATGTCACAAACATATAAACCAATAGGTGTAACATTGGCTTCATTATAAACAACAAGATTTGAATAACGTCTGGAGAAAGATTCAAAATTTTTTCCAATACAGTATCTTAAAACTTTTCGTTCTAGAATTTCCATTTCCTTCATAACGGTTGGTGAAATATTAAACCAAATTGGAAACCCATATAAAAATACAGGTCTAATGCTAGTTTTGTATAACAAGAGCTTAGTATTTTTAGTTAAATTTTTATTATGGAGTATTTTTGAAAAAGAGCCAATAATTGAATATGATTTTTTCAACACAAGTCTTGCGTGATAATTGAATTTCAAAATTTTGCCAAATCTTATACCAAGATATTTAATAGTGTCTTTAAAGGGAATTTCAATCCCACTTAAAAAAAGTTTAAGGTTTCTACTCTCAGGTACTACAAATCTTCTACATTTACCTGCGGCATTACGTAGGCAGATACCTTCGCACTTAGAAGCATTTATTTTAATCCCCCAATCATCATAAAAACGTTTGACAATTAACAAGTGATCAGATAGTTGACGTAATGCAATAATAGGTGATTCATTGTGAGAGTAGAGGAGGGCGTCATCGGCGTATAAAAGACCTATAGAGTTTGTGTTTAAATGGGGAAAATCATGCATAAAAGCATTGTAGAGATGCGGAGCTAAAATAGAGCCTTGTGAAACACCACAAATAACATTACCAAAACTAGTTAAATTGTTATTAAATTGTACGCAAAACATCCGATCAGAAAAGAAACTATTAAACATTTTAACAATAGAAGGACCAATCCCGATTCTAATCATCTTAAAGAGAATTCCATTATGATATGCATGATCAAATGCTTTTTCAACATCTAAAGACACTGCCACTGTGCATTGCTTAACACGAAGATGATTAACAATATCATTCTGAAATTTAAGTAATGCATCAACAGTAGAATGCCCCTTTTTAAATCCAAATTGCAAATCTGATATATAGGAATCTGTTATTCCTAAATCCATTTTTACTCGTAAGACTTTTTCTAAAAGCTTTCCTAAATTTGAAAGTAAAGAAATAGGTCTCAAATTATTTATTTCAATATTATTTGTTTTTTTTTTTGAATTGGAATGCAGTGATTAAATATTACAGTAAGAAATTCAACTGCTTTCATTGGGAGCTTTCTTAAAATAAAATTCGAAATATTATCTAAACCAGAAGACTTCTTGTTATTAATACTTTTTCTATGATTTAACAACTCATCCATAGTAACCAATCTAGAACAATTTTGGGTATTATGAGCAGACAAATTGGTATCAAAAATAAAAAGATGGTCGTGAGCATTAGAAATAATCTCATTAACAACATGAACAATATTTGAGACATCTCTATTAGGAACAGAGCTACTATAAATCTGAGAAAACTGCTCTTTTAACTTATCTAATTTTTGAGCTTCATCATCCAAAATAACACCATTAACTGCCAGATTTTTTGCACAATTATTCTTGTTGTAACCAACAATCTTATAAATCTTCCTATGAGCAGTTGGACCTGGTCTAATATTCTTAAGTTTTTTTTAATATTATCAGATACTAAAAATTTTCTACTTCCCATATTAATATTTTCAGAGTGTATATAAGTTAGGAAATTAATAGTAGTAGAAAATTAATCAATATAATAATCAATTTCTGAGTTTGAAAGGTTAAAAGAAGAGTCTGGAAAATGATTCGAAGTTATTGTATGAAGTCATTTCTAAAATGATCCCAATTAGTATTTTTAAATGATGTAAAAGTTGTTGGTGGCTTTAAAAGAAACTCATAATCTTGAAGCATAATTTGTAACTTAAGAGGGAAGTGATCAGAAAAAGTAGACAGACTAAAAATTTTAAAATTTTGATTATTAGAATCAATTAAATTTGATCTTATGAGAAAATGATCAAGAAAAGAAGAACCATTTGGATAAGAAGGGAAAGAGTTTGAGATTCTCATGAAATTTGCAGAAAATTGCTGAAGCCAATTAAAAAATGTATTACCATTCGAATTATTCATATTGTCACCCCAAGAAATGTTCTTAGAATTAAAATCACCGCCAATAATTGTTCCGTCAATATTTTGAGAAAAGCTTGCCATTTTTGAAAGGCCTTCATAAATCTGAGATGTACTAAAATTACAAGGAAGGCAAACAGAACCAACTTAAAATTGTTTCACTATTAACTTTTTCAAAGTTTGAATTTTTAAAAAAATTGTTGGAAAATTTATACCAGGAATTTCTACCTTTGAACATTTATATGAATTTCTAATTACTATACCAACTCCTTGAGGACTATTGTCTCTAAATAAAGTATAACCCTCCATATTTATCCTTGTATTTTTCTTTAAATGTGTTTCTTGTATAAACGCAACATCAATTTTTTTGAACTTTAACATATTCAACAAATCAATTTTACGACTCACTTCAATAAGTGAACCTACATTGAAAGTTATGAAATTAAATGCATTATGGCCAATAATTTATAATTATTTCATCCATTAAGCTACTACATTGATTTTGTGTTTCTTCTCTTGAAAGTGAACGGTAATTTTTCATAAATTGTTCTATTTTCTGTTCCAAAGTAAGAGGTTCTGGTTGACATATAGATTTTGCCAACTTCAAAAATTCTTTGATTATTAAAGGTTTCTTATTTGATTGCCTAGATTGACTAGGATCGGAGTTCTTAAGTTGACTGGCAAACGAAATATTTGATTGGACAAAATTTGACGCCATAATAGCATTAGAAACGTTATCATAAACGTTTTTATTTCTCTCCCTATTATTATTTTTAATTTTCTCCTTCATATCACGATATTTTTTGTATGCCGGACAACCCCTAAAGTTTGATGGGTGATCTCTCTGATTGCAGTTAACACAATATGGTAGATTTTCTTTATTTGAAACAAACTTACATTCTCCTGGAGCATGATCTTGATCACACTTAATACAAGCATATTTTTTATTACAATTTCGAGAAATATGACCCCATTGTTGACAACGCCAACACTGAATATCTTTCAAATTAACCTTAGGAGATTTCCACAAAATCTTTTGATTTAACATGTATGGCAAACCTGTGATTTCAGAGGATTTTCCACCAGCAAGAAGAGTGACTAAAATGAACCTGTGTCCAAATTGTTACTTTTTGAAAAGTTTGTAGAAAATTTTGTAACTGAGTCAACTGTGTTAGGAACTAACAAATCTAACTCATTTTTTATCTCATTCAAATCTGAGTTGTAATATAAACCGCGCAAAACTACACTCACACGTTTGAGTTCCTTAGGTGTATAAGAATACGATTCAATTTTTTTTCTCTTAATAGTTGCATCATTTCAGAATGAGCCACAGGATCTTTAATATATAGTTTGCTTTTGTTTTTGTTTTTTGTTTATGATTTTAATTTTTTTGGTATTTAATTGATAAACTAAATGTTTTATATTTACATTAAACAAAAAAATTGGTGGACAAAACACGTTTTCCTTGACAGAATCTCTCTTATGCTTGTCATTATCTGAATTAACTCTCCTAGAAACATTAGGTTCTTTTTCAATGTCTAATTCTCCTAGGACTGCAAATCTATTTTGTGTATTTATATATGACTTATCTTGAGTCTTATTTTGATATTTAAAATTTGACAAATCAACTTCGACATCTAGCTTGTCATTATTTGGCCTCTTTCTTTTATGTTGAACAGGAAGAAATTCTTTATCTTCGATGGACGAAATTGATATGTTTGAATTATCAAATTGCAATGACTTACAGTTATTGTTTTGAAATAAAGGAATACCAGAATCATTAAACTGTGTAAAATGTCCATTTTGAGCACCAGATGAGCTAGCTGTTATAACAGAACCATTTCCAATTATACAAGATACATTACATACACAACTATTAATCGTCTGACAATAACATTTAATTGCCGAAGAATTTGAATCTTGATTCGTGTCCATTTTATCTGGTGGTAATTTTTCTTCTAGAGAAGGTTGCATATTATCCATTTTACAAAAAAAGGATGAAAATTAGAAAATCAGCACAAAAAATTGAAAAAACGATTTAAAATATAAATAAAGAGTACTAAAAAATGCAACAGTGCCTGCATCTCAGTCGAAAAACAATAACAAAAAATATCCCTTTTGTCATACTTGCGTTTGTTTTTTATAATTTTCTATTTAATTTTCCATAAAATTATTTTCCGCGTTCATTACAACTTGTTTTTTTATAGAGTTTTTCTAAAACCACATGATTCCTTAAGTAAAGTGCGGTCAGTTTCGCTTTTTGCTTAAGCAAATGACACTTGACGAAACTTAACGAAAAGTTTGTTATGTACAATATAAGGGCTAACTATGTTATACTTTTGCTAACTTAAGCTACTGTCAAAAATTAACGAAAAGTCTGTCAAATGATTAATCAACTTATTGAAGACTTTTGGGCTACAATGTACTTTTTAAACTTAAATACTTACTACACTTAGTTGCAAATATATGTACTTTTGCAAACTGTTTTCTTCTTATATTTCCAAAATATATGTATCTTTTCGAAAAATATTATTTAATGTGTTCAATTTATAAATATTTTACAATTAACAAGTAAATCTATATTAATTTTAAATAATTTAAAGAAACAAATGAAAACATAAATAAAAAAGTACTAAAAAATGCAACAGTGCTTGCATCCCAATCGAAAAACAAATACAAAACCCACCCCTTTTGTTATACATGCACGTTGGTTTTTGAACATTTTCAATTAAATTTTCTATAAAAATATTTTCCGCGTACATTGCAATTTGTTTTTTTTTTTCATAAACAGTTTTTCTAAAAACACATGATTCCTTAAGTAAAGTGCGGTCAGTTTCCTTGTTGGCTTAAGCAAATGACACTTGAAGAAACTTAACGAAAAGTTTGTTAAGTACAATATAGTCATACATATTTGATTACATGTATTCGCACATTTGCTTAAGATGGAAAAAGTGTAATATAGTTAGCTCTTTTGCTAGAATTATTAGTTGTAAATATTTTTCGCTAAATGGAGCTTCGGTTAATGTGGCAACGCTATAAGTCAAGTGTGTTTTCTAGTATTTGCTACTCCTAAAGTTCTCAAAAAGAAGGATTGCAATTGCTAGCAATTGTTTTGCATTTCAAGGCTGTTTCTGTAACTGTTTCTACGAGTTAATGGAAATTGATTAATCGAATTTCCGTTACAATAAAATATTTTTTTTTAATAAAAAGCTCTTTTTGAAAAAAGTTAAAAAACTTGTATTCAATTCAATTTGATTTAGTTCTTAGAACAGTTACACATTATTACAAAATTAAAAGTAGTTAAATATGAAAATTTAAAACTATAATGTTTTATTTCAAAACTATTTTAAAGGAAAGTAGAATACAATTCTCAAAATTGTCACATCCAAAGCTTGCTCTTAGCTTTATATCACTTACGATGGACTTTAAGGTCCACCTAAATTAAATTAAAAAATATTGTGTGAAGAATTAGTTGTCATATTGTTGAGCTTAATGAAAATTAAGCTTTCTATTGACTTGGTGCCCCAAGCGGCTTCATGCTAAAGCATTTAACGAATTCTAAAGTGCTTTCAATCAAATTCCTCATTACTGCCACCAATTGGAAAATCTTGTTACTACTGTTGCGCCGCTATGCTCTACAGATACTTACGCCTAACAATTTAATAAGTGGCGGCGGCATTTAAGTGGGGTGCGAGCCAACATTTTGTCGGCTCATAAAAAAACCACTTACAAATTAATTGATTATTATAAGGAAAAAGCTGTGTTTATGGGGCAATCTATACATTTGGCATAAACCAACGTTTAGTGTTAACGCTTAAAGTAAGTAAGGTAAAATTTATCTGGGAATGATTGAAGCCAACTTTGTGACTTCCCGTATAAACACAGCTCGAAATCTATTTTAACATGGATTTGAAAATTTAGTTCCTGTATATATTATACAGTATCAAATGACCGGAATACCTCTTAAACTAGATTTCGATACCTAGTTTAATATTTTTTAAAAAGCTTGGAAAGTATAATAAGTTCATTCAATACCTAAACAATAAAAATTGTCACAATATATTTGTATCTTTTGTAATACTATTAATATACACAACAGAAAAAAATTAATCAAAAAAATGTTTTTAGATTTAAAATGAAAAAGAATAAATTTCAATATTAAGTATATTTCCTGCAGACAAGAAACATGGCTTAGAGGATTAGTCACAAATAACCCTCGAACCGCATTGTTACATATCACCGCATCGTTTCAGTTACCAACGTAATGTTATTTATTTAATTTTAGTAATGCTGTTTACAGACGTCTGCTCTGTTAGCGAAATTAAAGCCCGAAAGTTAGCCTTGTCCCTGATCTGATTAAATCTGCAGATCAGGGACATCGTCACGACAATATAAAAATATTTTAGTAGATATAGACTTGAAGCAAAATGGCGTCTAGAAAATGAGTAAAAGGATATGTCGAAATCGCAGTGATACACAAAAAGGAATATATATACAAAGAAGTATGTACCATACAATTTATATGAAGTTTATTTTAACCATACGGTTCGAGAATTCTTGTTTGAAATGTATCTTTGGTAACCTGTCTCTGGAGTCTGTGGTTAATGTGGTGTAAATCGTTGAAAGCTTGCTAGATTAGCTCAGCTAATTAATAACTTGATCCTCATTAGTGAATCGTACAATTGAACTAATTTGTTCAGGAATAACACAACTCTACATATTTTGACACATCACGTAAACGACCTCTATAAAAAAAGTTTTTTATCAACAATATTAATATGTAGATAAAATTTAATATATTTTTACATATAAAGTACAATCAAACAAGCATCATAAAAGTATTTGTTTTTGCAAAAACAATCGTTCCTTTTTCTGAAGGTCAAATTTATAAATTTTTGTTTTAATTTTTTTGTTTTGTTAAAAATATTTCCACAATTTTTCGATCAATGGATGAATCTGAACTACTGTTCAATCTCTTCTATTTACTCCTATGCATGTGCATTATCTATCCACCGGAAGAATTTCAACGTCTCGGACTAACTATCGAACAACTTTTCTCACGATGGTTGGGTCAAGAACATATAAATTTTGTACGTTATCATCAAAAGCGTACCTCTCTGAATATTTTTATACACAGTTGCTTGCCTTTCATCTATTTTCTCATACATCGTTTTAAATTCTCGGTTTTTACGGAATATGATGATCTGGAAGAAGAGTCCGAATTAGATCCAGACTTTCCTATGCCTCAAGAAGCAGTGGCTTTCAAAACACTCGCGTGGAAGGTGACTCAACGGTTTAGCCTAATGGCTGTTTTGGCAGCACCCGCTCTAATTTGCAATTGGTATCAACAAAATTGGAAACGACACCCAATTACACGAACCCTATTAAAATTTTCAAATGTACCACATTGTACGGCCAATGTCGTGTCTGATATTGGCAACGAATTTAGGCGGTAAGTGAAATGTGACTATAATTGCAATTAATATTATAAAATATTATTTTTGTTACAGACCCAATATTTATAAGAAAAAATTAAATTATATATCTACTGTAATTGCCACCGAAAATTGGATTATAAAAACTTCCCTTTACAATGTGCATTTTGCACATCAAAATGATACTTCATTAAGTGTAGCAAAGGTAAGGAAAACATAGAATAAACTTAAAAATATCAATATCTGATATTGTTATTATCTATGTTACTTTATTTACTTTTGAAATTCTCTAGCAAAAAATGTAATGTTCAGATGATATCTTGAAGATTTATCAAAGAACTCGTTATAAAAATATAAATAGAATATTAATGAAGTTCGTAGCTTCACAGGAAATTACATTCCATTCACCTTTTTTATATTATATTAGACTTAAAATCCATTCGTATGGAAAGAAATAAGCTTAATCCTCTAAAACTTTAAATTATATATACAATTTTTTTGAATGATTCAAAATTTGTTAATTGATTTGGTGCTTTCATGAACCTATGTAGGTGTTCTGTAAATTGCAGTTTGGTTTGTTTGATGATAGTTAAGTACCTCTGGTATTTGGCAACAGGATTCAACAATGATATTGGACCATTGTTGGCTGCACTGTCAACGGCGTCGGGTGTGTTTTTTTTTTCAATTATCGTGCAAATTTTGGTTTTTTGTGACAACTGCAAACTATTTGTGCGTTTGTTTGTTTCATCACCCCAGTAGATAACTCATTAATTTTCACCTCATCAACTCTTTATTTTTCCACTTCTCTGCCAATTTGATCAGGAAACGTGCTATGGCTGGTGCCGGGGGCAGAGGCCCTGCGGCAAATAGTCGTGAGAATTCAACGGAAAGAAAAAGAAGAAATATGAATAGGGAACCCCCAGATGCATCCCATAATAACGTTGCAATGAACACGGACACCGAAAACAATAAGACTGCCACTAGCGAACCTATACAACGTGGATCTCAACAGAATTCAGCTGGTTCACTTTTAAAAACTATGCTGCGGCCAATGCTATTGTGAGAAATGAGAAATTAACCCTTAGAGAACTTTGTATCGAAAATGGACATTGTTTTTGATATTCCAACGGAAATCACTGAGGAAGAGTTTGTGCCCAATCCCTGTCATCAAGTGCATCCGCGTCAAGCGCAGAAATGGTCCAGAGGACAAAGATGCTATAGATACCACAAGAATGAAGACTATTTTTAAGGGTAATGAAATCCCAAATGAAATCACGTTTGGTTACATAAAGATCCCTGTTAAGCACTACATTTCATATGCCCAATGCTACCGCTGTTATAGATTCAACCATTTCCAACAACACTGTAAGCAAAGCTATAAGTTGTGTCGCGACTGTTTTGGTCAGCATTCGAACGATGAACGATGCGGTGCTATCGTTTGTAACAACTTTAAGGGTGATCACGCACCCACCTCTAAGGAATGTCAGGCACGCGCCAAGGCCTTTGCAATCAAGAAAGTGATGACCATTGAGAATTTATCTCTCAAAGAAGCTAGGGCCAGATTCGCTAACGTTTTTTCCAACAGATTTTTTATTTTAGAAGACAACGATGATTTTCCGGCTTTGAAAGCCAAGCATAATCATTCCAACGTTCAGAATAACTCCAAGGGAGCTGCCAGATCTCTTCACGCTGTTTTGTCATATGCCAAAGTTGTACGGTCAAACCCCAACAGGGAGAGAGAAGCTGCTAATTCAAAGGCACTACTACAACAACATCAAAAGGTGATAAACGACCATACTTTCAACCTACCCTACAATACCTATGTGAACAACTCCGGGCCTTTTGCCGGCAGTGCTCGCGAAGCACCCGGGAACTTTTTGTGCTGGTTACAGGAGCAAGTGGATAGTCAAGTAGGTACCCAAGATATCCTTACTAAATTTTTTCGTAAATTAACCAATTTCCTTTTGGATCCTAATTCATCGAATATGGATGAATCCACCAAATCTTTCATTATCGGTATGAGGGAGAATTTTAATCGTGAGATTAACCTATTGGATGTTGGCAGGATAAGCCAAGGTCAGGTTAATTCTCATTAGTACATGTTAAGCCGGCGTAATGAAACTTTTGCAGTATAATATTCAAAGTCTACATAAACCTGGAAATAAGGAACTGCTTGATTTGTTTATGGGTAACAACGGGATCGATTTTGCTATTTTGTGTAAGACTTGGCTAGATAGTAATGCTGTTTCTAGCCTTGCCAATTTTAATTTTGCTTTCAAGAATAGAGAAGACGGTTTTTGGCGGCGTGGGCATATATATACTTTACGTAAAATTTTCATTGATCAATTTAAACTGCATTGCTGAAGTGGTTGGCATTTCCACAATCAATATGACGAACAATATCAACATTTTTAGTATTTATTGCAAACCGGACCTCGATGACAATGTATATCGGGCTAACATGGAGGAGATTTTTCGATTTGCTAGCTTGCTCCCAAATACGACACTCATTTGTGGAGATTTTAACGCCAGATCATCTCTTTGGTTTCCGGGTTCGGATAATGCCAAGGGTGCTTTTCTCGAGTCGTGTGCGAACGAATATGGTTTTTTGTGTTTGAACGATGATACGCCGACGTTTGCTACGGCTTCATCAACACCATCTGCAATTGACGTTTCTTTTATAGCTAACGGTCTCCACTACGTTATGTGGAAATCCTTGGAAACCAGTATCACTGGCAGCAACCACCGTCCGATTATCATCGAACTGGAAGGTGATTTTAATACTCCCAGAAATTGTAATATTCTGCTTAGGGAACCTTTTCTTAACGATATTAACGCCATGAACGTGGGTCTGAACATTGATGATTTTCAAAATCAGGTTGAATTGTTGAGAAGGAAAAATACTATTTCAGTGCCGGCGGATAACAAATATGTGCCCAAAAAGTGGTGGAATAAGGAATCGTCTAGGCTTTTCAGGCTCAGAAATGCCGCTAGGAAAAAATATCATAGGTACAGATCACTTGAGGATTGCGAGGAATTCATAAGGGCCGAGAAAAATCTCAAGGATCATATTTCGGAAATGAAAAGGATGAATTTCAAACTTCTGTTAAGCGAAATGTCGCGTCCGACCTCGGTCAAGGAGATGTGGCGAAAATTGTCCAACGTCAAGAAATACAATTGCAGCAAGAAGATCAACAACTCCTGGAATAACAATCAAAACCTAAACTATCTACATTGATAGCAGGCTCAATCGAAGACAATCACACTCCAGTCCTACATTGTTTCCTGAAGTTTCCTATGACATCCCAACCATTGACTTCGTGGATTTTATTGAGTACCTCAAATCCAGAAACCCGGATTCGGCCACAGGCGACGATGGCATTTTTTACAGAATTTTACTCAATTTATCAGAGTCGGGGAAGAGGACTATTTTTAATTTCCTGAACGACTGTTGGAGGAATGGTACTATCCCGGATGGGTGGAGAAGAATTAAGGTAGCTCCGGTCCTGAAAAGAGACAAACCCCCTTCCGATATTGCAAATTACCGACCGATCTGTTTGATGTCCGTCCTCCTCAAATCCTTGGAGTATCTTATTAAAGTTCATATTGAAAACCATGTTAGTTCGCACAACATCTTACCTGATAGGTCTTATGCTTTCAGGAGGAGAAGATCCACAGCCCAATGTATTAATGATGTCATAAACACGGTTTATGCCTATAAGAATAGAGGTTTTTTCGTGGTTGGTGCGGTTCTTGATATAGAGGAGGCTTACGATAGAACAGATTATAGGATTCTATGCAGTCTACTAGGCAACCTTGGATTTCACCCTCATATAATTTCTTGGCTAGACTCCTTCTTGTCTAATAGAACCTTGATTTTGGGTGGTCAGACCGCCCATACACAAACTGGTTTGGCTCAGGGCAGCACTCTGTCACCCGTTTTATTTAACATATTTACTGCATCTTTACATTCCATTGCTGATGATCGCTGTTTTCTTTTTCTTTCCGACGATTTTTTTTATCATTTGTGTCGACAAGAATTTTGATCGAGCTAAATGCTTGCTTGGGGAGAGGATTGTGCAGTTTATAGGCCAGTGCCGCACCCTCAAATTATCAACTTACAGAAGACAAGTGCAATTCATTTTAGTCGACGTCCTAGGAAGTTGGACATTGTTATTGATTCGACTCTGATCCCTGAAGTGTGGACAATTAAATATTTGGGAAGATTGGTGGCCACAAATAATTCTACGATTGATCATGCATACAAGATTATCGATAATGTTAGAAAATCCTGCAGCTTTCTGAGGATTCTTAGTAATTGCTATGACGGTATCGATCCGGCTAGATCAATACAAATTTATAGGGCTTTTGCCCGACCTAAGATTGAATATGCTGTTTCCACTTTCGCGAACATGTCCAAAAAAGCCCTCGCTAAAATTAACTCCTATATAAATGACAATTTGAGGCGTGGTATGGGACTAATTCGATCTACACCGATTAATTTTATTTTTCACATGGCAGCTGAATTACCTCCTACTTTCCGTTATAAATTAACCACTGCTAAGGAAATTGCTAAATCGATCACACACAACCTACCCATTGCAAAATTGTTATTGGAATCGAACTTCAGCATTAACACCAGTGTTTTCAAAATTTTCCGTGAATTCGAACTCATCTTTAGGGAAATAGAGTCAGTTCCCGATATTATACTTTCACATCAAAATTGTCCACTGATCCAGATTTTTTTCAAGGGGGCAGCAAGTGGCAAGAAAATGGCCGATGGTGATTTGATAATGAAACTTTACTTCGAGAAGGTGCATTGGCTGAAGGGGAAGGGGTTTGAAATATTGTTTACGGATGGTTCTGTCATGGACGCCTCAACTGGCATCGCGTTTTTCCACCCCCGAACTGGTACCATTTCATCATTTTCAACTGGCAAGGTATTATCTTCAGCTTCGGCTGAACTACTGGCTATGAACAGGGCGATTGACTTTGCTATCGAAAACGGCTTTAACTCTGTCGCCATTCTAACGGATTCGAAGGCAGGTGTTGTCTCACTCAAGCAAAGGTTTCACGATAGTTTCATTGTGCGGGATATTATTTCCAAGGTGCGTGATTCAAACATGGAAAGGGTGGAGGTTCATCATGTTCCTGGACATTCAAATATTTTTGGCAACATTACGGCTGATGCGGCCGCCAGGTCTGCCCACAGAGGTGGCTCTCGTTTTGAAGTTAAATGGACTACACATGATGCAATCAACATAATTTATTCCCTCCTCAATGAGGAATGGAAATTGGAATACACGGTGGTTTCTGAAACAAAAGGTGCTATGTACAGCAGAATGTTTCCGGTGGTGGTGCCTGTGCCATGGTTCCAAGGGGTCGGTCTCAGATCGGTCCCTATGAGTGCTGCTGAGATTAAGCTTGCGAATAGAATTCTTTCTGGTCATGCCTTTTGTAATGCAACCCTATCGAAGATGGGGGTTGTTCAGTCGGACCTTTGTGATTTCTGTGGTGTTATCGAAGATGCGTCACATGTGATCTTTAAGTGTGACAGATTTGCCGGACTAAGGGCTAACCACCCCACCATAATTGCTTATGATGATATTGTTGAATTCATAGAGGGCGAAGGTATAGATCAAATTGGCATACTGGTCCATTTCATAAAGTCTACTGGGGCTTGCCTATAACTTAAACGCTCTATTTTGGTATTGAATTATTATTGGATTTGGGTCCTAAAAGGGACATAATTGGTCATGGCGTTTTCAAGGGCCAAATAAATCTCTACCAGTTTTGGTGTTGGTAGAGTAACTTAAATAAAACAAACAAACAATGATATTGGACGGTACTATCTACCTAAATTATCAGGCTTGTTCGCTTCGGAAGAGCTACTATTGTCCCTAGCTTACAATTGATAAGCTAATCACTGGTTCTTAGTTAAAAAAAAAAATAGGGTTTAATTCTACCAGAATATAATTGAGGTAAACTGCTTATAATTTTGAATCATTAATCGATTATATACTCTTTATTTTAAGTACATTTGTCGCATACAGGATTGAGGGAATGGAAGTTGGCTTTTAATTCCGTGATATATAAATTTAAATTTATAAACGTTTTATTATGTAGGCTCAGATTTTGGGATGACAGTTTAATTTATTACATAGCATTTAAGGCCTTGCATAAGTGAGATTGTTATGCAATCACATCTTATTATGTAATATACGATAAAACGCGTCTACGATTCCTACAGCCTACAGAGTTAATGAAATATTATCATACGAGGGCGGATCAATAAGTCCGTGACTTGTCGAACTTCCCTCGTAGTTATATGAAATGCAACACTGCTCCCATCAAGTACCACCTGTTAATAAACTACTGTCAATTTTTGAGCAAGTTCCGTCATTTACTTTGCGTTTAACAGCAGGATTTTTCGAGGTCCATAAAATAGGCATTTTTTGATCCATTACTTCAAAAGCTGAAACATTTTGCTATTAAAAATAACACCGTTGAAAATTCAAATATGTATACAACATAATTTTTTGGTGTTAGCTTTAAGTAGTTTTAATAACATCTTGACTTCCCAATTTTCCAGATGCTTGGTCTTTCCAAAGTAGGGGAATGTGTTGTCCTTTGACACGGTAAAATTAGCATGTCCATATATATTTTCGTTAATGCAGAAACAGTTTTTTTTTAAGTAAAATACGTTTATTTTTGGAGATCCCCTGCATTAAAAAAATAAATAATTTGTATAGTTGCTGAATACTCGCGAAATTTGCAAAATCGTTTTAAGATACAACTTTGGTTGTACCTTGAAACATGTATTTATCTGGGTTCATCATTAAAAGACAAAGACAAAATCAAAAAAATTAGTAATATAAATATTTTTGTTGTTTAATTAAAACGTGATCCAAAGTTTTACTAGAAAATCAAAATTATAAATTGTTTTTTTCACAAAAAACTTGTCATATAAAAAAGTCGTAGAAAAGCTCCGTAAAATATTTTGGAAATTATAAAACAAATTAAAAAAAGAAAAAAAAGAAATCGACTATCTCTCGTGGTTTACAAACGTGTGTAATTGACAACGCTTTTTAGATTTTATTGTGATTAACTAATTTTTAATCAGTAAATAAAAAATAATTACATTAAAAAAAAATAAAAGGGATAATGGCTCCCGGGCCACCTGACAGACAATCCAATAGGTTTGCCATATTAAGTGACTACTTGAACAACATAACAACATCAACTATCCTCTACTTCCACCAATAAAAACCAATACGATAAATGATTCAACATATTTAATAATAACAGCAAAAAATAATGAACTAAAAAAATTAAGTCTCATTTATTATCCAAAAAGGTTTTCACTCTACGCAATCAAGTGATTGCTGATAAATTTTTGAAAGCTAAAACGTTATTAAATACTTGTGAAATTACTGTTAAACTACATAAAACCTTAAACTTTGTTAAAGGAGAAATATATGCCCCATGCCTAATTGAAGTATCAGAAGAAGAAATTGTTAATGAACTCAAAGATCAAGGCGTTGCTTCTGTATATAAATACACATTTACCAACGAGGATAGCACTAAACAATGTAACGGATATATGGTACTTACCTTTTATCTATATAATTTACCAAAAGTTATTGATATTGCCTGGTACAAGGTTAAAGTTAAAATTTACTTCCCAAACCCGATGCGATGTCGCAATTGTCAGCTTCTAGGACATACAAAAAACAAATGTTCCAATCAAGACACATGTGAAAATTGCAATTTACCACCTCACCAACCAACTGAATGTACACGACAACAATGTGCAAATTGTGGGAATAAACACCCAGCCTCAGACAAAAACTGTCCTCGTTATATTCAACAAAAGGAAATTATTAAAAAAAAAAACCACGTAAATATGAAAACACGGGAAGCTTAAATTCCAAACAAATAGAAAGCCAATTGTATTCCGAAACTATAAAAAATAATGATAATTGCAAAAATTTTCCGAACAAACACAGAAAAGATTAGCATCATCAGCTAAAACAACAATCCCTGTCCAGTCCCTCTTCTAATGAAATGGACATAACTGCACCATCATCTACAACAGCAAAATCAAAACAACCAAAAAAACAAGCAAAAAATGCAAAATCTTCAACAAAGAACGACAAATCAAATAAAACAACAATACCAACAGAAGAACTAAAAGTTAACAAAAATCCAACTTCCACGAACCCAATATCGCCTCTTGGGAAACTAACCCAAGACCTGAGGGTCAATTCTCGTTCTGTGATAATGTGAAGTGAAAAAAAAACTTTTCATTTTCGTTTTCATAAGCACTTTTCACTCGAACTTTTCACAAATACATAAATTGCGATTCTCGTATGTATTATGAAAAAAATGTTTCATTCGCACTGTACCCATGAAAATTGTGTAACTGTGTTATCCAAAATTTAAAGCAAATGTCAAAACAGAGAAAAACGTAAACAAAAGTGAATTAAGTTCGTAAAATTTATTTTAAATAATCATATAAAAATATCTGGATTAATTGTATTATTGGATATTACTCAAAGAATCCCGGATGAACAAAGGTGAGACAATGATGTTACAAGCATTTCATTGCAGTAAATAATTTAATAATTTATAGGAATTTTTTGAGAGTGCTGAGACGCATACTTCGTGCTGACCACAATACATTCGAGATGACAACCGACAAGCACTTCATGGATTTATATCGACTTACTTTAAGTGAACTATATTTGGTGCGCGTATGAAGTCTAATATTACTTAAAGAAAAAAAATTTCATAAAGAATATAAATAAACTATAAATAAATATGCCATACTTTTGCCATTTTTCACTGTCCTTTTGGGTCCCACTGTTAAGGCTCGCCGCTAATTCGTTACACTTTTCGTCTCTAAATTTGGCATCTGCAGTTACAAATCTGTAAATACAGGATTAATAAAAGTGTGATTATGGTTATTAAGCTACTTACTTATCGTTTGCAATGTCCACATGCTTTTCTTAATAATTAATTAAATACTCCTTTTGGCTTTCGCTGGCACGCTTTCCTCTTACAATCTTCTCCATGTTTATTTCACTTATAAATAGTCTGTGTAAACAATTTTTTCATATGAAAATATTTTGACAGTTGTTTGCACTGTTACACAAAACACGAATCGCCAGTGCTGTGCAATCGTGAAAAAATCTTGTTTCGTTCCACTTTTTTTCATATGAAAACGTTTTGATATTTCTTTACATTTTTCCACAGAACGCGAATCAAAAGTACTATGAAAACGTGAAAAAACTTTTCATTTCACCGTTTCACAGAACGAGAATTGACCCTCTGATGTCAACAGATCAGTATTTTATACTTTCATCCAATACGGATGTTAATTATGGTGACTAATTTTAATTAGACACCATGTCATCGTGCTCTAGACATCCATTAATTGTAAATTAAATTTGTACAATTTATTTATGAACTTGATATTATGACTAATTTTAAGTTATTACAATGAAACATCAATGGTTTCATCAATAATATCAATGAACTACAACTTTTAATTTTTTTATTTTAATTATTTTATTTTAATTAAAGAGCAAATGTAATTTTAATCCAATTCCACCTAAAGGCTACACTGCATATTATTATAACTCTCCACTCAACTTCACTTCTAACCAAGGTATTTGTGTATTAATAAAGGATAATATACCCCATAAACAAATTTTTATAATATCCACATTACAAATAATAGTAATAGAAATACAACTTAACATTGAGTTCACAGTTATTTCCTTTTATATATCGCCAAGTCAATCTTTTTCTAAACAGGAACTTGTAAACATTCTCAATTCTATAACGACGCCAAATAGGGGATCATCATAGGGGATTTTAACTCCTGGAACGTAGCTTGGGGTTCACAAAGTAACAATCACAGAGGCAATATCCTAGAGAGTGCTATAATATGTTCAGATTTATGCATCTTGAATGATGGACGTCCCACTCATCTTTCCACACATGGAACATTAACTCATGTAGATGTTTCCTTTTGCTCTCCAATCTTATTACAATTAACTTCATGGGATATATTAGATGAAATGTATAGCAGCGACCACTTCCCTATTGTTTTCACGATATCATTAAGAAATAATACAAAAAGATCCAACTTTAATCGTAAATTTCTAATCAACTTAGCTGATTGGACAAAGTACTCCAGTTCACTTGATTATGAACTACAAAAAAGACCTCAATCTTTGAACATAAACAAAGAAGCATCATTAATTACAAAAGCCATACGTAGTGCAGCAAACGTTTCAATACCTTAATCATCTAACAAAAAGAAAATGAATGTTCTTTGGTGGAATAAAGATTTATCTATTCTTTGAAATTTAAAATATCACCTACAACTTCTAACCTGATAACTTATAAAAAAGAAAATGCCATATTTCGAAGAGAAATAAAGAAGCAAAAAAAAGCTTGTTTCGAAAATTTTACGAGTAGTATCAACAAATACTCATCAGGTGATATATGGAATAAAATTCGCAGACTTTCCAACAATAATAGAAACAAACAAATTTTAAGTATTAAAAATAACAATCAAATCATCACAGATTCCGCCTTAATAGCCGATACTTTTTCCAACAAATGGTCAGAATATTCTTCTGATAATAATTTCTCCCAACAATACAATCAATCGAAAGCAATTTATTTTAACATACAACCTAATAATGAAACCAATTCCAAAGCAGTTCACATAGAAAAAGACATCAAACTTGGAGAATTAATTTATTGTTTGGCTAAGGTAAAAGGTTTAACTCCAGGTTTTGACAGGGTATCGTACAAAATGATTTAAGAGGCTAGTCTTCAAGCAAAGAAGAGATTGTTATTACTTTATAACAACATATTCAAAACAAGCATAATACCAACTGTCTGGAAAACAGCTACTGTGATACCAATTCCAAAAACCAGCAAAAACTCACTCGAAGTTAAATCATATCGTCCAATCTCTTTGTTACCATGTCCTAGTAAAATTATTGAAAAAATAGTGGCTACACGTCTGTATTGGTTCACTGAAATAAATGGTTTGATATCCCGAAACCAGATTGCTTTTAAAGCTGGCAAGGGCAGTACTGATGCTCTTTTACATATTGATTTCTACGTATCTAAAGCTTTGTCATCACGTAACCACGTGTCACTTCTTTCAATCGGCTTTGAAAAAGCGTTTGATAGAGTTGGTGCCCATGCAATTTTTAACATCCTTAATAAATGGAAAGTTGGGTCAAAAATTTTCATCTTCGCTAAATCCTATCTAAAAAATCGTAAATTTCGTGTTAAAATAAATGAAATATACTCTTCAACATATTCATTACACAATGGGATCCCACAAGGTTCGCCGTTATCCGTAATTTTATTCACTATTGCATTCAACGAAATCAGCCTCATAATCAACAACTGCAAATATCTGGATCATTGCATTTATGCTGACGATTTATATATTTTTTGCAAAAAGAATAGTAACATAGAATGCAATAATATATTACAAGATGCTTTGAATAAATTAAACGAATGGTCATTAAAATCCGGTGCCAAAATATCAAGACCAAAAAACTGCCACATAAGTATTAATCACACTAACGTTGTAAATCAACTTAAAATATTATGTATTATATTTACCAACAAATACGTGTGGAAAGAACACTACCTATCTCTTAAAAATCATTAATTCAAAGGGCAAACGTAATTTCATTTTTGTCTAACAGGAAAAGTTTTATGCATATTAACACCGTAATTTACCTGACTAGAACATTAATTCTTAGTAAAATTGATTATGGTCTTTTCTTAACTGGGAATACATCAAAATTAATAATAAAACTTATTCAGGGAATATATCATCAAACTATTAGATCAAGCATTTATGCATTCAGAACTACCCCTGTAAAACACATACTTTTTGAATCTGGCTTACCATCACTCGAAGAACGGATACATGAAGCTAAATCTAAATTAATACCCAAAATCACTTATCCAAATAACTCGATTATTTACGAAGACGTTCAGAAACAGTTACTGCCAAAAGAAAACCACGAATAACATCAACATTGTGCGAATCGTTAGAAATGGTAGATCTTTAAACATAAACAATATAAACAAACCAGCAAAATTTATTTACCCTCCTTGGTTCTTTTCCAAGGATTTATGTATCCCTTTCAAAATTTAATAAACAAAACACACCTGACGACATCTTTTTAAAATTGTATCTTGAAAAGGAAGATTGCTTGCTTAAAAATGGTGTAACGTCTTACGCCATTGTCAATATTAGTGGTGAAATTATCCGTCTAAAGATTCTTCCTGATTTTACATCAATTTTTGCTGCTGAAGCATTTGCAATAATTATGTAACGCTATACATATCGCTCTTGAAAAACGGCTTAAAACTGTAGTTTGTACAGATAGTTTATCTGTTGTTCGGTCAATACTCAATCCACTCTCACGTAGATGGGATTCCATAAACCATATGCGTGATATATAAATAAAACACCCTGACACATTAAAAATCGTATGGATACCAGGACATACTAATATAAGGGGAAATGAAAATGCTGATGAAGCTGCAAAATTCGCGTGCAATGCTGCTATTATTCTGGAAAACAAACCTGAAAAACCAGATATCCAAAATTATATAAAAAAAATACATCAATCAAAATAAAATCACACTCTGGTCTGAATACTACTATCCTCATTATAAGGAGTTGAATATGAATTGTATTTAAACACAATATCCTACTAATGTTAGCAGACAACAAATTCTAATTTTTTCCCGCCTACGGTTGGGCCATACATATGCAACACATGGTTATATCATTATAAAAGAAACAACAACACCACTCTGTTCCGAATGTGGGCTTACTATCTCTATAAAACATATTCTACTTTAATGTATCCATTATCAGAATATCAGAATTGCTATTTTTGGAGCCACCAATCCAATGAGAAAATACTTTTTCGTATTTAATTTATTTTGTTATAACGAAAAATATTATATATCAATATTGTAAATTATCCTTCTTAAAAATATCTATCTAGAGCTGATAGCTTATGTAGCTAGTGCTCTTTAAATTATATTACATCTATAATTAATTATGAATCTAATAAATAATAATAATAAATTGTTTTAAGATACAACCTAAACATGTTTTAAGGTACATTCAATAGTGCAATGGAAATGTCGTGGTTTTAAATTAGTAATATATTAGACAATTAAAATAAAACTTTAATTTAAAATGAATATCGTCCAATTTATTTTGTTAAGTAAGATATATTAGAGTAAGTGTTTTGTTTTTCATCAGTTCGAAAACTTAAAATATCAAAAAGAATTTGAATTTAACAAAAATGGATTATTAATATACTGCGTTGATAAAAATATGCTAGGTCCGGAAGACATCCCGAGGTATCTATTTTTTTTAAACAGCCACAGGGTGACCCATTTTTATACGAACAAAATGGAACGGGAAACGAAATTAGTTTTATCCGTGTTTGTTGACTTATAATATCATATAAAGTGATAAAAAAAACTCTTCGAATCTTTTCTATCAAAGGGAGTCCTTCGTCGAGCTCTTGAAAAATTTTATCCGTTATGCGCTATCTCGCTTAGTCTCCGAGATATCGGTATCTCGAAAACGGACAAAATTTTTGCTTCGGGTTAAAAATTAATCGTGATTTAAAAAAAAAAATATTTTAATTCGCGAATCAAATCATATTCGAGAATCAAAATAATTCTTTTTTTGAATTTACATTTATTGGATTTTAAAATTGAATTATTTCGCTTAATTTATAAAAAGAATTATTTAAATCATCTTGATTCTTCTAATAAGATAAAGTCTTCTAATAAGATAAGCAAAAAAATTAGTTCGCGAACTAATTCGTCAAATTTTAAATCTGATTTAAAAATTGATTTAAGGAATTATGTTTTTAAAGGTCTGGTAATATATCAGTCAATTAAAATAAAACTTTAATTTAAAATGAATATCATTCAATATTTAAGTGGAAAAATAATATTAGAAATTGTTGCAAGGCACATGCTCCATAGTGTTTTGAGAAACTTTAATATTTTGTCTGCTAAAGAATTATATTTCACAACAAGATTTTTAAAAAATATTTACTTTTAGCGTTTCAATGTACTACAACCATTTTCTTAGCAGTTACAGACTTAAGAGATGAAAATTTTTTATAAATCGTTGGAAAGGCAGTGAAAAATTATATTCTTCATGGTACAACCATTTTAAAGTTCAACATATTTCCCTATATCTGCAAATTCTAATTCGTTATTTATTAGAAATTAGTCCATTGATATGTTTTTTAACTTTTCATTTTCGTTTTAATTGATTTTTGATAATCTGAAGTCGTTTCATCTTTCTATTAATTATTTTTTTATTGTTAATGTTATTGTGCTGAACATATTTTTGTATCTTTTGCAAAACGTTCTCAAAAGCAAACTGCGCAGTTGTAGAGCAGTAGCAAAGCATCTGCAACAGATGCTTTACCGCAGTGATGCACAAATTTTCTGCATTTACGAACGAAAAAATCAAAAATAAGTAATTTTTTCCAACGTTTATAGACTTTTTGCAGTTCGCGTTTAACTTTGTAAAAAAAAATTTTTATACCCTTTATTGTTTGTAAGACTGTTCTTTTAAAATAGCTACAAAATTTCTAATAGAGAAAAATCCCACTTTAGCAAGTTGATTTAACGTTTGGGCAGAAATATAACAAGTCCACTCTGCAGAATGGATATTGATCCATTCTTCTTAATTTTTTTATATCACGCCATCACTATTTTAGTACACCCATCATTGTGAATCTTTAAATTAAAATTATTTTTGATAGTAAGTAAGCCCCTAACTTTTTGGCTAGCTTAGTATTAAATTTCTCTTTATTTACCCCAAAATCGCCCTCAAAAGACTCGTTAACCTTAAAATATTAACAACGAAAAAACTAAATTTTGGATTTTATGAATGAAAATATAACCCTCTAACCGGTTTTTTGTAATGAAAATTATACTATGTGTTTCGCACGAAAGATACACAATAAGTTCTTTTATAGATTTTTTTCGATGTTTACTTAAGGCGATATAGTAAGTAGGTGTAGAATCAATCTGGTTAGCTAATGCATTTAAAAGAGCAGGTTGGGGCATAAATTATTCATCTTGCCAATGTATAAATATAAAACCAAAATTACATATTTTGTGCCTTTAACAAGATATGAAAAATTTCGTATTTCGGAAAACGCGAAATTAAGCGAAAACGGACCTTTAATTTAAAATAAATTCCAGGGACTGAAACCGAACCCAAACAGGTTCAAGTTCGTTGTTTATAAAAACTTTGAACCCGAACCCGCTGAACCCAAAAATTTAACCAGGTTCGGGTTCAAAAATATAAAAAAATATTCTTACTGTTCATGGCGTGAGAAATGTTTGATCGAAAAATTATAAAAAATATATTACATTTCTTGCATTCAAGTTTGCAGTGCTCGACACTATATCTAGTCGTTTTAAGCAAATACTTGATTAATGCAGAGCTATTTACAAAAATTTGCGAACACCAAAAACTTCTTCTGTAACTAAGAAGCTAAACTTGAAAAATACAAAACTGTCAAACTAGATGGAATTCCCGTTATGACATGGTTCAAGCCTTATTGGAATACAGAAGTTTTTGTTCGGAATTACTGGATGCTATGGATGATAATATTTGGAATATTTGGGAAGAATTGGTAGAAGTTTTTGAACCTGTTAAAAAATTACCTCTGAAACTACAACAAGAACAGATGACTTTAGGCGATTTTTATAGAATCTGGCTTAGTTTTTAATCAGAGCTAAAAAAAGATGAAACAAAAACATTTTCACAAGAATTATATTTAAATATTATAAAAAGAGAAAACCACTTTATTAATAATCCACTTTTGATTGCAGATGTAATATCTATATAGCAGATTTAAGTTAATGCTAAGTCCCGAATATGTGGAAAATGCTAAAAAAAACATATTTTAAAAGCAATTAAAATTTTCAAAAATTTGCAAATGGTAAGAGAGAAAGAAATTTTATCAATATCTTGTTCTTCAGAAGATGATGAAGATATGCTCGAACATGTTCTAAAAAAGAAGGAACGATTTTCTAAATAATTTTCTTCAAATCTCCTTTTCTTTCTTGAAATTCATTTTGTCGCCACAAAGAACAAATTTAAAAAAAATATATTAATTATAAAATTAAAATCCTGTGTCTCCTTGGGCCAAAGAAAGTACTTATTTTACATAAAAGCTTAAGCTTTTATCTTAATTTGTGTTCATTGTCAATAATTTTAAGTGAACTTAAATATTTTTTTAAGATTTGTGAAAATTGTGTTAATTTGAAAATGTGTATTTTTTAAAAAATTTACAAAATTTTAATTTAAACACTTTGTTGCTTCCAAACCCTAACTGTAAAGGAAAAATTGTTTCACAGAAAATTTAATAAATTATAAGGGACTCGTTTGAAGCATTTGGGGTAATTTTATTAACACCATCTGGAGGCGTTAGAGGGTTAAATTTTAGCTTTTATTGGCCAGCTATTTGTTGTTTGTGCGGCAAGGTGTTAACAGGAACATTCACGGAAAACTTATAGCACGTTTTTATGTTATGCCCATTCGATTTATTATTTATTTATATTTTATTTTATTATACAATTCCAAACCAAGCCCTTAGGCGGCCATACATTTCATTTAACCCATACGGATAAATATGCACTCACCAAAAAAAGTCTGTAATGACAACCAAAAATTTTGCTGTTATTACGGAAAATTTTGCTAATTTGAGCCCAGTGGTATTTTTTGCTAATCTTAGCAACACATGTCTGCTGACGTGTAGTACAATGAAATTAGTAGAAAAGTTATTAGCCGCTACTAAATTTTAGTAAACTATTTGTAAAGTTGAATTTAAAATCTGTTTGCTAAAATCAGCAAAAGAATATTACTAAATATTATTAATATTTTACAAAATTTTAAATTTATTTTTTTTTATCGAGCATCAAAATTTTTGTATTTTATTTATTTTTTCAAAAAATATTATATACAAAACTAAAAAAAAATCAAAGGCTTAAAAATCTTAAAAATTGTTAAAACATAAACGAATTTATCATTTTGTTTTAATTTGGTAATTTCGGTTTTAAAAAACATTTCAGTCAATTTTTTTTGTTACTTTTAAGGTAAAATTTTAATTGTTTTTAGGGCTGATTTTTAGAACTAAAAAAATTTTTTGGTGCTATTTTAAGTGGAGTCGGTATATTTACTTCCAATCCATTTTTTTAATCTATGTAACATTTTAAGGCAATTTAAGTTTGTAGGTGTAAGTTTTAATTAGAAATAAAATTTTCTTTAATATCCACTTTTTTAAAATTAGTAATTTTTTTTTTTGCTAATTTTTGCAAATCGGTTTTTAAACATTTGGAAAATGATTTCTGAACTTAGCAACAAAAAGATTTGCTAAATTATATTTTTTTTACTAAAAATCAGTACAAAAATAGTAAAGTGGGATTGAAAACCGTTTACAAATTTTTCTACTAACTTTTTTTTCTGAGTGTGAATAAAACTATCGGTATGTGGCCAAAAAAACGTCATTTTTGAAGGCGTTCAAAAATATCTGTCGCAACTTGATTTTACCCATCCGTTTTCAAACGTGTTTGTTCAAAACTGCTCGTGTGTGTTTACGCTGTTAAAAAAACAGGTTTCGTTATAGTTGAATACCAGGTAATATTAGAATGCCAGTTGATTATTTTTTGTTTTTTGACTAGAACTGATGTAAACAACGTCAGTGTGTGGTTCAAATTCCAGAACTAGTTATTCAGGCGCTTTAAAACGCAGGAACCAAAATAAAAACAAAGCAGATGATCTCTTTACATTCGAAGAGCTATTCAACATATTTACTAGTGCAACAGCTGACCTCCGTAAATGCAATACCAAAATTGACCAACGAAATGTTATAATGTCTTGACTCAAATATGCCATATAAAACAAATATTCTAAGTCGTTTTTAGTAATGCATTGGAATTGTCAGGAAGTTTCCAAATTCTCTGAATATGTATGTACAACTACATTTAAAAGCATATTGCAGACATTTTCTTGTTAAACGAAACATTATTTAAACCTGAGCACAATTAAAAATTGCTTGGTTATAATATATACAGTAGTGATAGAATCAGAAAGGGGGTGGTGTTGCAATCAATGTAAGATCTTCTATAAAAGATACACTACAGAAGTCGTTTCCAACAAAGTTTTTTGAAAACACAAAAATCAACAACAGATAATTTATATTCGTTGCGGCATACTCGTACCAATTTATGATGACTTATTTATCTTGGGAGACTGTGCGAAAACCAATACCGCGGGGCGAATCTTATTTAATCATCAACTATCTTGTAATTAGTATTTTTATTATTCATTAAACTTAACTAGAATTCCGCAGAGTGTTGTATATAAGATACCATCAACAATAGACATATTGCTTACGAACTCGTCACTTTTTTATACTGTCCTTAATACACACCCATTTGAATTGAATTTAGATCAGAAAGTTTCTTCCTTTTCCTGGCTAAAGCGAAAATTATTCAAACTATTAAAAAACCCAAAATCTCCAAGTAGCTACCGTTCCACCAGTTTGTTAAGTTGTCTTGAAAAAGTATTTGAAAAAAAATTTTTCTGAGCGAATAAAATATATTGCGGAAGAAGGGATCTTATTCCTAAATGTCAATATGGATTTAAGGCGCAGCATTCCACAACGCATCAGGGCCAAAGAGTAATGAACATGATTAGAAATAACATGAATTAGATACAGTCAACAGGAGAAATGTTTCTGGACATCGAAAATGCCTTTGATTCGATTTGGCATGCTGGGCTTATTTCTAAACTCCACAATATGCAACTACTTATGTATTAAGGCAGAAATTTTATAGTGGAAATTGAGGGATCTCGGCCTATCCCTGCTGGTGTTCCACAGGGATTTGTGGTATCGCTTCTCTTATTTATTCGTTATTTATATATATCGGATTTTAAATCTCTCAAGCATTTCACTAAATGGAAAATTAAGATAAACGAGGATAAATCCCAAGCTATAATCTTTCCTTTTAATTACTCGCGTAAGAGAATTCCTTCGCGTGCGTTCTCAATACAAGGTAAACTGATTCCTTTTTTAGATTCTTTAAAATATCTTGGAGTCGCACTTGACCGTAACTATTACGGATCAATTTTTCCACTTTTAAATAAAAGAAGTAAATTGAACATAAAAATAAGCTCTTACTGTACAAAATGTGTATTAGGCTGATACTCACCTTTGCATGTCCAGTATCTTATAAATGCGCGAAATCTCACAGAAAACGATTGCAAATTATGGAGAATAAAAATTTAAAAATTATATAATCTCCCTTGCAGATACCCGACAAAAGACTTACATATGATTTCAAACCAGAAGACTATATATTGATACCGTCATCAATAAAATGACTCTGACATTTAAAGAAAAATTCAGAAACTCAATTTTTGAACATCTGCGAAGTCTAATCTGACGACTACTAACAAATCTATTTATAAAATACTAGCGTTAAATCCCGATACACTCGGTATCCGATACTTCGTTATGTTGAGAAGAAAATATTATTCTGTTTTCTAAAGATTTTACTATTTAAATAAATTTGTTTCATCTTTTGAAGTGGATGTTTAAATTTGAAGTTTTGAATTACTTATTTCTAGGTCATTCAAGGGGGACGTGCCCAGTGTTAACTGTTTTAATATCACTTGTTCCCCTTTCCATCCCATTTCTAATGATTCATTTCCACTCGTTCCCATTCCATTTGTTTCAATTACACTCGTTCCCCATTCCATTTTATTTTTTACCCTATCAAGTGTATCGATTTCACTCGTTCCTCATTTCATTCCATTTCAATCCCCTTGTCACCTTGTCAAGTGTTTTAATGTGCACATAGGGCCATTCCATGTCAAACCGCACAAAAAACTGTCATTTTCGGATTTGTCATCTCCGATTTTAATGAAATTCGCCACAAAAATCATTAACCTTTCGACCCCAAACCCTTTCGGTTTTCGAAAAATGACGTCATGAAAATTGGCAAAAACATCAAAATATCGAGAAAAAAAATGTCCATACTAATGCCCGTAATTTCAAGCAATAGATACCTACCGGTGCATAGATACCTACTGGTTTTTGTTCGTATACACGGTAGGTAACTAGGCACTGGTAGGTATCTATTGCTTGAAATTGAAATGATCGTTTAATTAATGTTCTTATTCACAAACAAATGCAAATTTATTGTTCGCAAATGGATGGTATTAAATTTAATTAACACTTATAGAACACCATATATTTTAAAACAAATTAACTAACACTGGATTTAAACCTGGTATTTTCTTACAAATTCGTGCTTGCTCATGTTTATTTGTAAGTATAAAAAATAAAGTTCTAATAAAAATAGAGTTTATTTATTTTTTTAACTTGTTTTTGTTTTGTTTTTATCTAAAAATGGCGCTTGAAACGTCAAATAGTGTCAAATACAAAAAAATATGCCAGATTGTCCCAAACGCAATGTTGATTAGTAGGATTTTCATTAGATTTTCCAAAAATCTCGTCCATTGACGAGATTTCTATTTGTATGGGAAATCTCGAGATTTGTATGAGATTTGTGCCGAAATCTCATTTTTACGGGATTTGAGTGCACATGTAAACACAACCTTAGATAAAATCTCAATATTAGTTAAATTATTTTTATAAATTACTTGTTAATTCTGATAGTAAATAAAAAAAATAAGTTGAAGAAAATAAATTAAATGTAAACAAATTTTCCTACTTTCGTACATACTTTTACATTTCCCTGATATACTGGAAATAAACGTAGAAAAACGTAAATATAACATAGAAAAATTGATGATCGTTTCTGTAGCCATATTCTTTTAGTTTGGTTTTAAATATATTGACAGAAAAATCAAAACTTATTTGTAATTTGGGTAAGGAATTCCAAACTTTAGCCACCCTTTACTGAAAAGATTGTTGAAGAAAAATATTGCAGGATTTTATAATGGTTTTATCTTGTTTACTTGAACAATACATTATTTTTAGGTATTTATATTTTTTTATATATGCAAAAATTCAAAGTTTGGCCCTGGCAAGGAATGGGTTAACACTGTTCGATTTATTCCAAATTTTTAGCATGGAAGATCTGCTCATTTGGCTATTATATTTTAAGCATCATTTCTAAAAATTCAACAGTAGTTACAAAATATTTGCGTTTTTTTGAATAAATAGTCCTTTATTAGCTCGGGGTCATATGTGACCCCTTGTTAAAAAGGATTAATGAGGTCATATCATTTTTTTTCCAAAGCGCTAAGCTATAAAGATGAAATATAACATTAAAAACTACAAAATTAATTGATTTAAAAAAGAGTAAATTTACTTAATATTTTACTTAATATTTTATAAAAATCACACTTTTTTTCGAAAAAATAAGAGCTTGTCACCGTCAGGTCAATTTAGGGACTTACATCAAAACTGGCATACTTCATCTCTAGGGTGTATTATTAATAAGCCCTTAAAGTGCAAAATCCATTTTGTTTTAATTTGTTAAAGAATATTTTTCAAAATCGAAAATACAGTTTCGAAAATTATGCTAAAAATTTATGCGTTTTTTACAGGTTAACAGAGTATTTACAAGTATAGAGAGCAAAAAACAATTTTGGTTTTAATCAATTTCTGAAAGTGCCATCAAATTTCATGACCTGGTAGTTTTTGGCCAAAATTGGCCTGGGGCATTTGCTATTTATTGGCGAGTTCTTAAGCGATTTTAAAATTATGTAGCTTTTTGAAAAGATGATTTTATACTAAAATCGATTCATAATACAAGTGGTTGAAAAAATTTAAATATAGAAAGAAATTTTCCTAAAAACTGAAAAAAGTCATAATTTTCCCATATAAACACGCTGAAATTTTCATTCGATTTCCGCCTTGACGTTCTATTATCCGATTGCCTCCAAACTTCATATTTATTAGTTTTATATAGAAAGGAAACAAATTCGACGCCGACACTCTTCAAATTCGCCCTTCAAAAAATTGCCATATAACCTTGGACCTCCCTTATTGTACACAAATCGAATAATTTTATTAAACCGAAAACTATATCTACGCATTACAATGACCCTTAACACCAGTAAAAACCTCAGTACAATACAACATATTGGACATCAATAATGCATGCGCATAAACAGGTAAATAAAGATATAAAATGTGTAATCAACGTAATGTAAAATTTATAGTAGAATACACCCAATTTATATGTTGTTTAAAACTAATTCTAGAATCAATTAAGACTCCCAGACATTTAGTAAGTTCTAGAAACTCAATTTTATCACAATTCACCATGATATTTAAATTCACGTCAGACTAAGAATTAATAAAAAGATTACAGTCAGACATCCAATCTGAGATATCCGGCATTTATCACACGCTCCAATACATGTGAAAAAAGAAACTGAATGTCATCCACAACAACAAAAACCTTACAAGAAAACCTATCCGCAATAGTCATAAGATCATTCATATTCAGTAGAAACAACAAGGGTCCAATCACTGATCCTTGCGGAACACCAGTCAGAAAGAGACTCCCTAGTCCCATTTCACACAGAGCTACTTTTGTTGCGCAACTCTTGAGTTTGTGGGAGAGAGGTGAAATAAGATTTATAATTGGTACGGAGTTGCTTGTTCTCGGCAATTCGTTTTGTTTTTTTATTCTTCGTTTTCATTTACTTTAAACCAAATGTACACGAAAATTGTTGAATAAATTTCTCTGTGTTCACACAGAGGCAACTATAAAAGAGTATTAATAAGAATTTCCGCAACAAAAGTTGCTCTGTGTGAAATGAGACTTACAATCAACATATTGACTGTTACAGTCAAAAGCTGTGTATAAATTAAGCGATAACAATACACCCATAATCAAGCTATAACAATTATCCATAATTTTTCTAATAGAGTCCGTAAAACCTACTAGTAGGGACGAAGTGTTATAACCAATGCGAAATATCGACAGATAGGGCCTTATTAAGCTACTTTCATCCAAATATTGTAACATTTGTGCCTTGATAAAGTGTTTAACAATTTTAGATAAAATAGGAACTATAGATATCGGCTGAAATTGATTAACAGTTCCATTTTTACTTATGGGAACAACCTTTGCAACCATTCCAATCGGTAGGAAAAATAGAATATGTGAGAATATTATTAACCAGGTGTTATAACTTTTTTTTTAATATACGAAAAAATAATTTTAAAAATTGCGTTAAATTTAATGTTAAAAAACACACAACATAATTCCTTGAATTTAATACCACGAAAGGAAAAAACATTATCAACAATGTTTAGATTAGAATTCAAAGTGTCAATGGCATCAACTCTTCTATAAGATAAAAATTCCCTATTCAATTCACTTGCATCTAAAACATCTGCCGATTCAATAGTTTCTACATATTCTTAGCATCAAGGTTCTTAAATTTATTAAAATGAGCATTTCTTTTGGTATTTCACATGGTTATTTGCAAACACTTTATCGATGCGAGAAATACAGGAACAAGGTGCACTTTTCATTTACCACATACAAATTACAGCTTTTGGTGGGAACGTGAGAATGTAAAATATTAATACATATTCCAATAAACTACAAAGTTGATTGTTTATTTAGGGAGTTCTAAAAAAATTCAGTACAGTCAAATAGGAGCAGCTAATTCACCAACAACTCAAAGTCTTAATATTACTGTAGTGTAGGCAGTACGAGTAGAAACACTCAAGAAAACGAATGAATCATGTGACATAGCTGGACACTACATTAAATTAGTCAATATAATAGATACTGATGTACTTACAAGTAAAAAGTCCAATAATAAAGAATATGAACGCGATACATCAAGGTGAGTCTGCAGACAATATATGTAGTGGCAGTCTCTGACAAAATGAGTGAATGGTTAAAATCAAGTTCAAATTAAAGTCACCCATAATTATCATATTAGTCTCATTGACCAACAGATCACGCAATATATCCTCTATAATTTGATTTAATTGCTTAAATTTTTCGTTTCCTAATTTCAGACCGAAACGTATAATGTGTCCCCGGATAACAATGATACCTTACAAATGGTCAGCATTTTTGTTAAAACAAATCGTGTTGGCGTCGCTGATTTTCATATACGCATAAATGCCTTAGAATTTCGTAATCTCGAAGAACGTTTAACACGACCAATTTTAATACCATCAAATATACAATTTCATCGCAATGTTATCGATCGTTTCATCGATGTCTTCAAAGTGCAAGTCAGTCATAATCCCATCTATAAAGCAGATCGTACAACTGATAAATGTTTTGCTTGTATGATTGCCGAACCTAACATCAAAATACACAAACAATGTGCAGATATCGATGCTGAGGGGCGACCATTAACAGCCGATAGTTGTTGTACAAATTGTTATTGTCGTCCAATGTGGTGTGTAGAATGTTTGGCGAGATGGTTTGCCGCCCGACAAAATGACCACGAACGTGAAGTTTGGCTGGAGCAGAAGTGTACATGTCCCATGTGTAGGGCTAAATTTTGTCTATTGGATGTAAGTTATGTAGAAAAACCATGTGCAGTAGATACATTAAATAATAATAATGATAATGCAAATCAAGCGTGATTACAGTTAGATCTTCTTTTACTGCTTTGTGTTTTTTATACTTATACAGAACTGTGTCCAACCAGAACAAAAAAAAACCATGTGTGGCAAAAATATAAATGTTATTTTTTTAACTTTAACAAACGTTTAGTTAGTCAAATTAATGCCTCGCTCGAATAAGGGTACATAATCCAATTCTACAACTTTACAGGAAAAGAGAAAAAACATCGGAAAATGTTATATATAAACATTTTTAATTGAGTTGTTGATCACAATTCGATATCGCAAGTCTAATTGTATCCAAGTGGAAAACTCCATGCAAATATTATAAATGTGGGGAAATTTCCCGTATTTATTTTTCAATATCTTTTTTTCAAACTTGTGCAGTGCTTAAGAAAAATAACGATGTTTCAATGTAACAAATTTCGTGATACGCAAAAATGCACTTTTAAAAAAATTCGCGTTCAAATATGCATGCAAAATTTTAGCAATATTTCTTTACAGTAGAATGTAGAAGTTGTTAATTTTACCCTTATTCGAGCGAGACATTCAAATAAATTACTATTTTATATAGTTTTAAACATATGAAACTGCGTTGAGAACAAAAACCAATAAGCTTTTTACTAAAACAACTACATTTAATAAAGGGATATTGCCAGTTTTAATTGAAATTGTTTGTCTATGGCAGTTGCGTCCAAACACTAATACTATGATATTTGCGCTTGTAGTAAAGAGCTTTTTTTCAGGGACGGAAAATTCAGTACGTTCGTACTTTTCCATCAACTTGAAAATAACTTTCAAAGAAACATTTTTAAACACACAACGATCAGTCTATGTTCACTAAAAGATATACATTTAAAAGCGTGAGAAAAGTTTATTTTTGTTTATTGAAAACAATGACGGCGATCCCGTATGTTTGGTTTGTGGTTATAATGCTAAACGCAATCACAAACATACCATTGAAAGGAATTATAATACATGCCAAAAGAAATTTTAGAATAAAAATTTAGATAGGGCCAAATTAGTAGATGAACTGAAATTAAAGTTTCAAAAGAAAAAATTGCCAATTTCAATATGAAAAAAATATCAAAGAAAAGATTTCTTTTGTTGTTGTTCTATCCTTAGCAAAGCACAGCAAGCCTTTTGAAGATGGCGTTTTTTTTAAGATCTTTCAAAAGAAGTATTAAAGTGTTTTGGCTTAAATAAATTATACAACTTATAACATTTCGAAATTCAAAATTTCCATCCTTGTATTGTGCCCTCATATATGTAAAAGCTCTCGTCGAAGCTCGCTGTAGGTGAAAAAGCTCTTTTGTAAAAGCTTGCACATTGTGCATATGAGTTGGACGCAACTGGTCTATGGTTTTGTTGGCTTTTTATTTTGTGGGCCTTCGAACAGTATAAGTATATGATATCTCAAATAATTTATTTTTTTAAGAATAGAATATTTAATTTTTTTTTTAAATGTTTTAATTTCATTTTGACATTTTATAATTGGAAATTCATTTGGAGTTTTCGTCAATTTCCCTTTAGTAATTTTTTTTTAATTTTCTTTAATTCTTTTAGTACAACGCATATTATGATTCCTTAAGTTTTTATATGTTCAATATTTCCAAGTTTTACATAAATTTACAAAAAAAATTTTTAGTTTGAATAAGAGTATCTTTGAATTGTTATCATAGGTAGTAGAAAAGCAAAACAATTGTACGATTTAATTTTTTTTTATTTAATCATTTTTATACTCTACTAATTATAAACATAGCTATAAATAAAATATACATAATAGTGTCTTTCTTAAAAAAATAATGCATTTTTAATGTTTCCTTATATAACTATATCAATTATCACGTTTATTTCAAAAATACTTGTAAAGTTTATTTACCCTTAACAAAACTAATTATTCTTAATTATTAAAAGTGTATCATAATGATAACGACAAAAATATATATAATATATAAAATTTCTTCCCCAATTGATTTTTCATTTTTAAATATCTTGTGGAATGTTAATATATGTTTTTTTTAATTAAAATCTTCGTTGTAATTTTTTTTAATTCGTTTTTAATACCCTTATATTGAAATAATAGCTTCTTGTTATGTTTTTAATTTTTAGTAGCGCTGAATTATGAGATCAATTAAGTTCAATATCTAAATGAAAATATTTGGAAGACGCTAGATAAGTTTTAGTTAAAGTATAAATGTTTTATGATTTTTCAAAAAATTTTTTTTATAAAAGATTGAATTTGGGCAGGAGTTTCAAAAGTTCCTTAAAAGTTTTTAAAATTTTAAAAATCACAACCCCACATTTTAAAGCAAATACATTTACAAATTCGCAACCGTACAAAGAAAATAGAACTGGTAAACGACTGTTTTTCTTGTCAAGCATATCCTGTAAACAATAACCAAAGATAAAACTAATATTGAACCAAAATATAGCCAACACATGCCTAGCAAAACACTGCTTGTTTGTGAAACTAAACTATGTTAAGTTTTTTTCCAGTACTGTTTTTACCAATATTACCAATAAACAAGAATTATTTACGACTTTAAAAGTTTAACCCTGAGAACAGAGGTGTGTGCATAGCGAGGATTTTTTTTGTTTGTTTTGATTTTGACACTTCTCAGCCTCACCTAGCGGAGATAATTTTCCACTTCAAAACTCTACATATGAACTGTTAGAAATTAATCATCATACAATTTTTTATTCTTTTAACAGACATTTTTTATTTTTTTAACAGACATTTTTTATTTAAATTGGGCTATTTTCTTAAATTGTCGAATAATTTGTATAGCAGTAGTATTATTTGAAGAAAACATTAAATCTTATTATAAAAACAAAATATAGTGACATTTCTGTATATTTTGGATTTTATATATAATTTTTGCAGGGGATTTATACAAATTTAGGCGCAATTTTATATGAAAACTTTCCGAATTTTTTGGCCTATAATTAACAATTTTTGGATTTCATTGCAGAAATACAAATTTTGTAATAAATAAAATACGAAAAGTTGCCGGTTTTCTAATTTTCTTAATTTTTTTAGACAGAGCAGTTAATTACTAAAACAGACGTTTTCAACCCAGAATAATCTATCATTACCGATAATTACCATTACAATTCGGTGTGAGCAGTAGTTAGTTTTGTTTTGGTTTTACACGCCACTAATTTAATTACAAAAATAATGTGAAATTGTTAACTTCAGACTTGTTTCTTTACAAATCTGTAACTACTTATTTTTTAACTGCATATCAGCTCACGAATAAATATTTATTTCGTTAACCACTTACATATATTTCTATACTGCAGCTGGAAATAATAATAATGCTCTATATTATACTGAGTAATGAGCACTCGTTACTGATATTTTGCTGGGAAGTTTTTGTTGTAAGTAATTGCATTTTTTGTTAGATTTTCTGTGTACAATTGTATTTTTAAATCAAAATCGACTTCGATTTTTTTAAATAAAAAGTTTTAAAACAACTATTGATTGTTCATACTAATTCTTAAAAAAAAGGTAAATTTTAATAAGATTTTGTCTTTGTGTCATTAAAAGATCTAAGTCGCAGTCAAAGATTTATTTTTAAATAAAATTCGCGTGCTTTATATTATTCGTCAATCTTTTAACGAAAATATGATTTTTTTTAAACTTAAGCCACTTAAGCAAATTTTTTTTCTACCTTAATGAGAAAGGAACAAAATCCAAACTGCACAGTATTCTATAACTGTGAACTGGCCCACAGGCATTATTTATATTTTTAAAAATAAATTACAAAAAATATATACATACATTTTCTTAATAAAATTTGGCAAACCTGGATTACTAATTATACCCTACACCACTGTGTAGTCAGGGTATATGGAGTTTGTATTGATGTTTGTAGAAAAAAAGTATCGGACGTATACCTACTTTATAGTATGATGTACTTTATAGTACGATGTCGCAAATATAAAGATATTTGGATGAAATTTGGTGCATAGATTTATATTGGGACAAGGGTTAAATTGGTTAAAATCGGTCCATATTCTGAATTGGGCTTCTATATTTGGTTGAAATTTGGATTGTTAATGTTATTAAATCGTTCCTTAAATTAAAATAAGATTGCACCATACATGGACTTAGTCCCCATATTAACCAGCTTCTCGATATTAACTAAAATGGGATTTGTAGATCTTTTCATTAAGATTTTTTCAGACCCAAAATAACTATTATTTTTTTAAAAAGGTCATAACACAAATTTGATCAAATGTAACATTTCAATGATGCACTAATATATCAATGGCTTGGAGCTAAAAGGGTCGATGTCAATATTTTTCTGTCTTGAATTAATCGTTGCATTAGGTTTCTTTAATTTTGCTTAAACAGTGAATGTCAAATATAACCCAGAAGCTTCATAAATGAAATACCTGCCAATGTCACTACCCTGCAAAAACAGAGTTTCAACTACTTACCAGCCTATTTACTCGCTTAATTACTTTTGTTCGCGATGTCCCAAAAGTAATGAGTGGTCATTACCTTCTCACTTACAAAAAAAACAATGTAATGGGTGGTCATTACCCTATCGCTCACGAACAGCCAAAATTTAATGAGTATCCATTACTTTTTGGACATCGCGAACAAAAGTAATTAAGCGAGTAAATAGACTGGAAAGTAGTTGATACAATGTTTTTACCCAGCAAAAACATGGTAATGACAGGTCATTACTGTGTAGATTACTATGTAATAATAGGTCGTTACCTTTTGCATTACTTTAAAATACAAAATAATGACCTACTGATATGTACATGCAAAATAAGGACTTACTGGTAGTTAATGAAATAATAACCGAATTTGTATTTCTGTCTTTTTTTAATATTTATTAATTAATTTGGTTTTAATAATTATACAACCAAATAGAAAATTATCTGCTGAAAAAGGTGATTTTGCAAAAATATTAAGATTTTAAAGGGTTTCTAATGTAAACTAGCATTGAATGCAAAAAGTAGAACTTTATATATATTTTATTATAATTTCAAATACAAATTATTTTTATCGATTTCTTTAAGAAAATTTTACTTGAGAAAGGTCTGCTATTATTTTACTAAGAGTAACTTCTTACTTTAATATTGTAAGTAACCACTTATTTCTTCACTATGGGTAACCATGCTGATAATTCATGGGTAATGACAACCCATGAATTTCGTGACATCGCGAAAAAAAGTAATTAAGCGAGTAAATAACCTGGTAACTAAAACCTTTTGTGGGCTACTTACTCCATTAATTATTTGGTAATGTGGTACTGGGTAAGAACTCATCTATAAAAAAAATCAATTGCAATTTTTCCAAAAGTAAATATTTTGACATTGGCCCTTTAAGTTTCAAGCCACAGATACAAAGTTATATTGCATACAAAAACCACACAGTTTTTTAAACTAAAACTTTTTATATTTTTTATTTCACTCTATAAATTTCGGTAATTTTTTTTTTTTTTTTTTGATTTTTATTTTAAAACTTTTTTATAAAAGTTACTGGTCAATTATATACATTATACACTTTAAGATCCGACGGTAAATGGGTATTATTACAAATTATATGTTAATACCCTAACCGAGCACTAGCAACAAAGGCCTTCGGCTCGTTGTAGCGAAAACAGACCAGAGCCTCTGGTGGGAATTGAACCCACGACCCCCACACTGATAAGCTAGCACGCTACCAACTAGCCTACCGGGGCGCTCAATTAAAAAAAAAATAAAAATACAAACTTGAAATAAAAATCAAAAATTGGCCTGTATTGTATGCTGGAATTTAATATAACACGTAGATTAACTTTATTGTTTTATTATCATTAGTTTACACCATCAGAATAATTTAATTGGGTAATTCTTCAGTTTCGTGGCTTTTTATTTATACTTTAATTGTAATTTGATTTTTATATAAATAAAAATTACACAATATCACTTAAAATTATTATTTAAAAAAAATAAGTCGTTTTCAAATGTTTTTGTTTGAATTTAAAAAATAAATTGTACAGGCCAATGAACAGAAATTCAATATATTCAAACAAAAATATTCGACAAAAAAGCAATTTTTCGAATAAAAATTACAACTGTTATGTTCCTGATTTTTTTATATATTTTCTGACCTTATCATGAAATAAGACTTAGGCCTCTCCAGAAATTTGAACCGCTTCCCGGAATATGATTTAAATTATATTTACTTGGTGTAGGGTATCACATAGACGACATTCCCGACTTATATCTTTGTACTAGTTTTTTAACTCAAATTGAAGCACCCAATGCAACAACCGGATAACTCCACTTTTTTGCGAAATAGCTTTTTTAATGCAGAAAAAATCAAAAAAAAAATCTGCGTCGTTCGGTGCACAAAAAAAAAAAAAAAAAAAAAAGTGGAGTTATCTTGTTGTTGCACTGGGTGCTTCAATTATAGTTTCGAATTTCAGTCAGCTGCGAGCGCTACCTAGCCATTATTACGGGTTTTTATAGGCTGAAATGGATTATCATTGGTTTCAGATGGATGGCGCACCATGTCACACAGCTAATTAAACAACCGATCTTTTGCAGACTAAGTTCGGTAATCGTGTTGTCAGCCGTCTTGGCGATGTCAAGCTGCCTCGGAGCTGCGATTTGGGGATTTTAGACTTTATCTTGTGGGGTACCGAATAACCAAGAAACGATCTATATCCTTAAGGCCAAAATCGTCCGAGCCGTAAGATAGAACCAGACACTATCAACAAAGTCTTGGAAAATTCGACTGACAGGATGAGCTACTGCGAAGCCAGCCGCGGCAGCCACATAAATGAAGCCGTATTACATAAATAAGGGGAATGTTTGTTATATCTAATAAAGCCATTAAATACCAAAAAAAATAAACTTAGTTCATTTTATTTTTATGATTTTTAACAAATCACTTTTCATTTGTACAAGTATTTACAAAAAAAGTAGCGGTTTTTATATATTTCTGATATATTCAACAGACTTCTGTAATTTCTACATATTTTTTTATTCAGTTATTTTTAAAATAACTAACAAAATTACGAAAAACTACATTTTAACTGATCAATTTTTCGATATTATAGAAAAATATTATTTACCGAAAATTAAAAAAAAAAAATCATTTGATTACAAAAATTCCTTTGGTTGGGCAATCCGATAGACCAGCGTTTACGCCAATGTCTAAAACTAAATTAAAAGATTCTACATTCTACAACTTCACTGTATACAAATACAGTGAAAAAAATTGTTGGCAATCACAGTGCCACCTCGCTTAACGCAACTCCTCGATTATTGCAACTCGCAAATAGTTTGCATTGTTGACTCAGTTAACGCAAATTTTCAAAAAAAAATAGTTTGAGGCATATCTGCAAAAGTGATTTGCGATGAATATAAAGTGCACAAATCAACAATAACAAGAATTAAAAAAATGAAGCTGCATTGAGAGATCGAAAATGTTGACATTACTCCAGCGTTTCTTAAAATTAAATGTCAGAATGTCTTCAATGGCCTGAGGAAAATAGAATGAAATTGCAGTGCAGGAAAATATTTCATGCAATAAAACACAGTCAAAAACTTCTGACTTTTTTCATTGATATTTTTACCATTAAGTTTACAAATTAAATTTGTGCATCCGTTGTACATTAGAATGTGTATTTTTCATTTATTATTTGTGTTTTTTATGTTATTTTTAATTAAGTCAATAAAGTTATTTTTAAAAATAAATGATTTAAACGTGTGATAAAATTTATTCTTTTAATTTAAACCGTAAAAAATAGATCGCAACAACATCAGTTTACGCAACTGTCAAAATTTCTATTAGTTGCATTAAGCGAGGATGTACTATAATTGATTCCATATAAAGTATAGTTTTTAGACATTACTAAACCGAATAATTTTTTTTTACCGGAAACAGTACTATTTATTAAATTTTTGTGAAAACAAATAGTACATAATTTTCACGTGAAAAATAATTTTGTTTATATTAAGTATAAAAATTTTTTTCACGTGAAATCGAAACAACTTAATCTGCCTTAACAATAAAATTAATCAAAGAAATGTTTTCTGAATTTAATTTAGATTTCGGCGAAACTCAAGTTGAAATCGAATTTTTGAATAAAACACTGCATTTCCCCCTGTTTTCAGAACAGGTTACCGATTCCAAATGTTTTGCAAAGCTGTAAAGCGATGAAAATTTACTTTTTACTCACTTAAAAACAATGATAACAAATGATAGATTTTATCACTTCGCTGTGATAAAATTTTTCAGGAGCAGACCCATTAGAGAATTTTGTTAAATAAATGTGACAACATTAATTAGTTGTTATGGGCAGAATTTTCTTCACAAAATTTAAAAAATTTTATTTGTAATGAAAAATCATTTTTATACCCTACACTACTACGCGATCAGGGTATAATGGTCACGATAAATGAGTTTGTGCTGATCTGAATCAATGCAACAATGTTATTCCGTTCGTGTGTCTAGGTTAACCTTGTAAACAAACAACAAATCGCAAATATAAAGACATTTGAAACATAAGTTTTTATTGGCCCAAGGACGAACCATATTGAATTACTAGAATCGAACTACCTCCCAGAGACAACTCCTATTTGAATAGGGCTTAAATTGTATTTAGACACACAAAACCTGTTTTCTACGAACTTGGGTTGCGACAAATAAATATATCGGTGGCTCCAACCAAACCATTCGGTTGACAAGATATGCGGTTGTTGCAATGAATATGTTTTCTCAGTGTATCTAAATCTAGTCCCTATATCAACCCACCTTCCCGGTATTTACTAAAATTAGCTTTTTCGGCAGCTTCAGTCAGATTTACCTCTATAACTTTTGCTCCAATCAAAAAATAAGTATCAGAAACCTACATTTGTTTTTTTTTTTAATTGTTCTTATATGGAGTTTGACAGCATTTTTCGCAAAAGTACAAACAAAATATTTGAGTCTAATCGCCGTTTCGATCATTTTTATCGAAAATTTTTAATTAATTACATACATAATTAATGTTCCAATCCATATTGTTTTGGTTTGCATAAAACTATATTTAAAAAGTTTTTTTATAAATGAAATGGATTTAATATTAACAATAATACATAACTAAAGTTCTGAAATTAAAAAAATATATATTTTCTCTTCCAGCATTTATCACCATTTAAGTTTAAAAATATTTCATTGCTACAATTAATAGCTAAATATTTAAATGAAGTCACATATTTATATAGATTTTGTTCCCTTCTCTATTGTACATACACATTTTTTGTATCGGCAGAGCACTCTGCAGAGTTGATATTGTTCCCTTTTCTTTCTCACTTACATATTTATGTATCATGCCATCTCTATTTTAGTACACTCTGCAGCGTAAATTACCCCAGAACTGTTAATTAAACTTTACTCTACGACCAAAAGCTAGTAATTTTTAAAACCTTCTAGTTTAAGATTAAACATTTTTGTGGAATTTGACAAGTAAATACAGGAAGTTTTTAAAAACTACTAGATTTGGTTGTAGTAGAAATTTTGTTTTTACTTAAATTCATATATATATGTATATAACTTTAACGCTTTTATAATCTTATATTTAACCGTATTCTACTTAAGTCTAGCTGCATGTTCTTGATTTAATTTTTTTATACATTCTTTTATAAGCTCTAATATTTTTGTCTTTAAATAATTTACTTTAATTCTCAACCTTAGGTAATAATATTTAGTAATGCGAATAAAATATGTATTATAGAAAATTAAATAAACAATAAAAACGCTATTATTTAGTACAAAAAATATACATATAAACTGAAAAGAAGAATCATTGTTAATTATTGTAGATTTTTTTCTTTTTAAATACATTTTTCTGTTTTTTAATGTAAGTCTCTATAAATTCGTTTCATAGTAACTTTTATATGTTTCCGCTTTTTCCCGTTGTCTTGAATTAGATGAGGTGAATGATATTGTTGTTGCCGTTTGTGCTTGATAGGATTTATTAGGTGGCGAGACAAATGTTGATGAACCGAAATTCGATGAGATCTGTGAAAAAAATAAGAAGCAAAAATGAAAGATTTAATAAAAATACAAAAATGGTAACTATAAAAATAAAACATGTTTTCAGAGTTGAGTACTATTAATTTTTGTTTATCTGGAATTTTTCAGAAGTTAAAAAATTTTACATGTAATCCAGGACATTTGTTTAATGTTGAAAATTTGTTGCCATAATTTTACAATTTCAAATGAGCCCGTCAAAAGACAAAAAACGTTTGCCAAAATCTTGGAAAATATGCTCTACCCAAATTGTTTGTATAAACTATATAAGAACTTGGGAAGATTTACTAAGTTTTTATAATTTTTAGCTAAAAACTTGTCACGAAAACTACTGCAACTTACTAACCATAAAAAAACCATGGGTTAGAGTGGTCCCAAAAAACATAAAAGTTTGAATTCGTAATCTCCACAATGTTGTCCCTGTTACTTAATGTCTTAAAAGTCTCTGTGCCAAGTTTCAGCAAAATTCGTTTTTATTTAGAGGTAGCACAAAAATTTAACTTAGAGTAATTTATACAAAAAGTTGACTTTAAATTGAATTATTTTTTTAACTAAACGCTATAATTTAACAAAATTATCAAATATGGTCCTAATTAATGTGGATAAAAAGAATATGAATTAAAAATTAAAAAAAAATCAGTAACTCTTAAGTAGTTCGCGAATATTTTTGTGAAAATATCAAAATTTTTTAAAAAGATGTAAGTAAAAATTCTAACGCCCTTATTAATAAATTTATCAAAACTGATCTTAATTTTTATGAAGATTACGAATTTACGCCGAGGTAAATAAAAGAAAATTTCTTGATAAAAATAAAACATTTTTTGAAATTTTCCCAAAATTCGCGACTTCGAATTTAATTTTGATTTTATATTCACAATATACATCCAGACCATATTATTTCCATAATGGCATATTTGTAGGGTTATGGAGCTCGTGAATTGATTTTTTTTGGGATTTCATAAATTTATTTTTTTTTGTTATTTTTTTGTAAAATAGTTTTGTAATAGTACAATAGACCTAGCCATTAACAAATTCAACAACCACCCACGGTACACTCCTGAATGGGGATTTTGACAGTTTTGGAATAAAATTGTTCTCGGAAACAAAACTGTCAATTTACAAAAATCGTAGGACTAACTTAATATTTCCCTACAAACTTTAAACCTCCATATTTAGAAGATATAACTGTTTAATGTTAGGATTAAGAAAAAAATTTTTTAATTCTATATGTTCTTAATTCTTTCCCCATATTTTTTAAATTAAATTTTTGTCGTTAGTTATAAATAAGGGGCGCTGATCCGAAAATATATTCGCTGTGTATATACAGTAGGGTATCCAAGCTTGTATAAAGTAAAAAACCTAAACCATTGACCATTCCCGCTCTTAAAAATATTTATTTGGCTGTAAAACGACGTCTTGCAAAAAATTAGGACAATCGGAAAGAGGTGCCGCGTCGGCCATAAAATTTGCAAAAGGGATTAAAAGGGAAAACATGTCTTGAATTATGATTAAAGAATTCTAATTTGCAGTGAGTTAGCTTTCTAATAAAGCAATAAAAACCAAAATCGGTTGAAAAATAGCAAAGTTATTAAAGCATGCTTGGAAATTAATGCGTCACAGATCACTTGATCAACAAATTCGAACACCAATTTTAAAATTTACTGAAATTACCTACTACAACAACATTTTTATATTCTTCTGATTCCAATGTACTTAGGTGAGAAGTATTTTGCTAACTGGTTTTAAATTATTTCCATATTGATCAGAATTTTAAACACTGGTTTCAAATCCTCAAATTTAAAAAAAAATAAATTTTAAAGAAATTTCAATAAATCAACGATTGGACTTTAACCCTCGAAGTGGCACATGGTTCTGGCCAGACATATTTAATTCTCATGCTTCAATTTAGCATACTTCAATTTTAGGTACATGGCTGTAATTTCAGTTAATCTCCCAAAATATTGTTGGCTTTCGATGTATAAATTAATAATTGAAAAAAAGTCCTTGGAACAGGACAAAAAAGCCAAATAAAAAATCTTCACCTTACTTTTGGTACATGGTGTCTGGCCAGACCCCTATGCATTTTGTATGAACGCATAGGCAAAGCACATGACACGAGTTGGAAATTTGTATTTACTTTATTCTTTTATGCTTCTTTCTTTCTTCTGATTTTGTTTGTGAGTTAGTTATTCATTGAACGTTGAACAGTGAAGAAGTAATCTAGTTTTTGTGCGGTAATTTTGAACTTGTGAATAATTTTACGCAGGTAGATTTGTTGCGTTGTTAGTATATTATGGCTGATGAACTGGAATTTATTTATAATACACGCTTGCGTAGCGCGAATTTGCAACCCCAATTGTCAGAGGCATTAGTGCGTGATTTTCAAAGTCAGGTAGAAGCTGATGAAAATTATGATATTTTTGAAAACGATGGTGACGACACTGCTGATTATGTGCCAGAAGATGATGCATCAGACATAGAAAATGATTTGGAAATTGAACCTAACGAACTTTATGATAGTGATGAAGACGTAGATGAAGAAGAAGAAAGTGGAAATGATGCTGAAGCAGCAAATGAAGTCGACTCAGGCTGTTTTTATGGTAAAGACGGTACTAAATGAAACGAAACTGAACCCCTGCATCTCGTTTGCGCCAGCATAATATCATGCGTTTTCGATCTGGAACAAAAACAAGGCTCACCAATCCAGTTGAGGTATTCAAGCTATTTTTCTCAACCAATATTACGTTCGTCATCATTAGTGAAACAAATCGGCATGGGCGAGAATCAATTAGAAAATGGAATGAATAACATCCAGAGTCTACCCAAAGAAAATGGATTGATTTGACAAGCTCTGAGCTAGATGCATTCATTGGGATTTTGTTGGCTTCTGGTCTCAGCCATGATAATATGCAAGACTCCAGTATATTGTGGCGTTCTGATTCGCTGCCCATATTCCGTGCGGTTATGTCGCACAAACGATTCATTATTCGTTTCGATAATAGTCGTACGCGGGCATTCCGACAGCAAACAGATAATGCAGCTCCTATCCGGGACCTTTGGAATTTTCTCAATGAAAATCTGCAAAATTATTATGAACCTTATGAAAATATCACCATCGATGAGCAGTTGTTTCCGTATCGTGGGCGCACAAAGCTCACCCAATATATCCCATCAAAACCTGCAAGGTATGGGATCAAAGTTTGGTGGGCATGCGATGCTAAGACTAAATTTCCATTGAAAGGAAAACTATACACTGGAAAGGAAGGAGACAATCGGGAGATAAATCAAGGTGAAAACGTTCTAATGTATTTCGCAAATTGTTACGCAAACAGCGGCAGAACAATAATTTCTGATAATTTTTTCAACTCATTGAACGGCGCTAAACGACTGGCTGCTATGGGACTGGCATTTGTTGGCACCATTCGAGCAAACAAAAGATGTCTTCCTAAGGAAGTTATGAAGAGCACCAGACGACCAATTCTTTCAAGTGTGTTTGGTTTTCATGAAAATCTTGTTGCACTTTGCAGCTACGTGCCCAAAAAAAATAAGGCAGTGAATTTAATTTCAACCGTGCATTACACGAAATATGTTGAAGGCGTAGCCATGAAACCGGAAGCAATTTTAATTTAATAATTCAACTAAAGCCGGAGTCGATACGATGGATCAAATGCTAACTCATTACACAACAAAACGGCCAACCAGACTCTGGACATACGCGTTTTTCTGCAACATGATTGATGTGATGGCATTGGCAAGTTACATTATATGTAAGCTAAATGATGAAAATACAAGAAAAGAAAGAAGACGCATATTTTTATATAAACTTGCAAAACAATTGGTACTGGCCAACGTTGAAAATCAATAATCCGCACATTGTGGCTCAACCAACAACTCGTATAGCATTTGAAGCGTACTTTGGGAGACCTCTCAATATAGCAAACCGTAATGTGGCTTCACGCAGTGGTCCAGACACACTAGCTGCCAAAAAAGATTGCAGAATTTGCCTGCAGCAAGGTGACAAAATACGCCGTAAGACACGCTTTTTTTGCTGCAAATGCAACAATCCTGTTTGTCAGCAACATTCAAAAGTAGATTATTTATGTTTTTGTTACCTTCCACAAAATTCTGAATAAAAAAATCAATGTATTCTTCATAATAATTTTCTATTTTGTCATAAACATTTATTACTTTACCCATAATAAAGAGAAATATATATAGAACAAAAAAATTGTTGCCCTTTTCATTCCAAAGAATTTTTCAGGTCTATTTTTTCTTCCTCAGGTAGCTAATAACATAGTAAAAAGAAATAGAAACACAAAATATAACAAATATTTTCCTATCTTAGTAAAAAATTTAACGGCAAACAGCCCTTATTTCCATACAAATGCATGTAAATGTATAGGGGTCTGGCCAGACACCATGTGCCAGAACTAAGGGCTCAAAATATGTGCCTGACGAAGGGTTAAGGTTTTATAAGGGAATAATAATTCCAAAAATTGTAGGTTTGGCGAGGGCAGCGTTTTAATTGAGGCGGATTTTGAAAAAATAGTGATTTTTGTCACTTATTTAGCTTCAAGGCAAGTTTTCCATTTGTTCTTGCAAATTCCATAGGTTTTTGACCGGAATATTTCAAAATAATATAAAATATATCAACCATTTAAATTATGGCAAAATAGAGACAAACTAATTTTTTTTAACATATTAATATAACAGATGTTTCTGAAGGGATATTGATCCAATAACTATATACTTGATATTATTTTTTTTTTCAATTTTATTCCTATAATTTACTAATAAAATTTATCATGCATTTGAACAATTTAAGAAGAACATGATTATAACATATTATTTCAAATCAAACTAAAATCATTCATTTAAATAAACATAATTTTAAAAATTTAACATGTTTTTCATTGTTAGACTGAAAACATTTCGAACGGACCTCGTATTTGTGTATACGAACGCCATCCAGTAAAAATTTAAACAATTTGTCAGACTAAAAACATTTCGACCGGCCTTCGTATTTGTGTCTTCGAACCCATCCAGCAAAAATTTGCAAATTATCCAATAAATGAACGGAACATGAAAGTTTGGTTTATAAAAATTATGTATGAAATATAATATCGGCTAATTGGCCGCCTCTGGCCGTTGCGCAAATGTGTGCTCTTTAAACCATATTTTGCATAACATTTTGACATATTACGGGTGTTATTGCTCTAATTTCTTCAATAATGTTGTTCTTAAGCATCTGGCTTGTTGCCGTAGACCTTTTCCTTCAAGTCCCCCAAAGAAAGTAGTTGGGGCAGTCAAAACAGGAGATCGTAATCTGCTCTTTTCGGGAAAAAGTTCTTGCATAATACGAGGGTGTGTCAATTGAGGATTTACGGCTGAAATGCACTTTGTCGGGCGTTGCTCAAAAAAAAATATATATATGACAGAGGGGCTGTAATAAAAAAATACATTTTTTCTATCTTCCATTTTTAGGGCCGTGGCCTGTGGGGGCCCAAAAACTTGTACGAGTAGTAACATATAAGTGTGGATACTCAAATAAAAGGAAATTTCCGCAGAATCTCAAATATGCATTTTGTTTTACGATCCATGGTATGTGGCTGCCTCTAGATCCATTTAAGACCTCTTTGGGACAGTTTCTCCAAAAATTTAAAATTTTTTCGAAAAAATAGCGCGATTTTTAACTGCGCCGCTTTTACATCAGAAAATGATTTTTTTTATGATATATGGCGTGTGGCTCCCTGTAAAAAATTCAAGATTTTTCCATGCGGCGCTTTTGGATCAAAAATCATCATGATCCATGATATGTGGCTCCGTCTCGATCCATTTAAGACCCCTTTGAGGCGATTTCGAATTTTTTTTAGAAAAAATCGCTCGATTTTTTGAACAATTTTTTTCCTGCGGCGCCTCTTGATCCATTCAATAACTCCTGGGCGCCATATACAAAAAAATTTAAAAACAGATTGATTTCTCAAAAATGTTAAGTAAATTTCAAAAAAAATTGCACGAAATCGTCTCCATTTATGAAACCCCGCGATTTTTTTAAACATTTCTATTTTTTGGAGTGGGGGCCTGTGGGCCGAAGTTAGAAAAAATATTTATTGAGATCCCGAGGAAATTTCCTTTCATTTGAGTGCCCATACTACGCGTACCAGTTTTTGGGCCCCGGCCCCTAAAATGGAAGATACAAATTTTTCTTTTTATTCCAGAGGGGTCATATTTTATTTTTTTTAATAAAGTACATTTTTTCCGGACCCCAAAGGGGGTCTTTAATGAATCTAGAGGGAGCCACATACCATGGATCGTGAAACAAATAGCATATTTGAGATCATGAGGAAATTTCCTTAGTACAGCTCGTACTGCAGAAAATATTGCTGCTGTTCGCGTTAGTGTGGCTGAACAGCGGTCCACCTCAACTCGTCGTCGTGCCAAACGATTGCACCTCTCACGCTCGTCGTTGTTGAACATTATGCATAAAGACTTGCATTTACACGCTTACAAGGTGCAATTGACTCAAGAACTAAAGCCGCTTGACCATTCCAAACCAAATGGCAATAGTGGATGATCAATTTTCGAAGAAAATCATCTTCAGTGATGAGGCACATTTTCACCTCAGTGGATTCGTCAATAAGCAGAATTGCCGCATTTGGGCCAATGATAATCCAAGAGTGATTGTCGAAAACCCAATGCATCATCGGGCCGTATTTTTTCCAAAATGTGGCCGGTCAGGCAGTTACTGTCAATGGTGTTCGCTATCATGAGATGATAACGAACTTTTTATGGCCCGAATTGGAAGATATGGATGTGACGATATGTGGTTTCAAAAGGACGGTGCCACTTGCCACTCAGCTAACGAAACAATGGCACTTTTGCGCGACAAATTCAATGGCCGTGTATCTCACGTGGTGGCGATGTCAATTGGCCGCCAAGATCATGTGATTTGACACCATTGGACTTCTTTCTTTGGGGTTATTTGAAAGAAAAGGTGTCCGCCGATAAGCCAGCAACAATTCAAGAACTAAAGGATGAGATAGTTCGGCACAATAACGGCATAGAACCTCAATTATGCCTCGGCGTCATCGAAAATTTGGACCAACGGATGGAGGTGTGCCGCCGAGGTCGCGGCGGCAATTTGGCCGATATTTTGTTCCATACATAATTGAACTATACCATATTACCATAATAAAAAGAAATGACAATAATTTCTTATTAATTTGTGTTTTATTCAAAATCATCATCGGCCCTTAAAATTTAACCACCCTTTAGAACCCAAAAAGAAATCGTTAAAATTTACTAGTTAAGGACGTAGCAGGAATATGCGTATTCAAAAGTTTTATAGACTCCGAGGAATTCTGAGCTTTTTTTCTTTAACTTTAACGCCCAAACCAGAAAATTAAAGTGGCAGCGACAGTTTTGTCAATCTTTGTAGATTTCGCAAACACAATACAATAATTTTAAGATTTATTTATTGAATAGTGTTTTAAGGCAGCTCTGGTATATTTAGAAAATTTTCTACAATAATTTCTCTGCTGTAAAACACTGTTTACACTGCATTTGTCTGTTTTACGTTTAAGGGTTAACTTGAGCACTCTGTGTCCTTACTGGTGAAAGATATACTTTTATTTTGCATTTAACGATTAATCGCCAATTTTTCCGATTAGTCGACCCGAATAAATAATCAATTTTCGTAATTTTTAGAATAATGCCCTAACCGCTTAACCGCCAGTGTCTAATAATTGGAAACACTTTAATGCAATTTTTGAGAAAACTCAGATCGTGACGCACGCTACAGAAATTAATATGCTGTTTTTTTTTAATTGCAAAATTTTAATTTTTGTATTAATTTAAAGCTTTATATAAAATTGATTTAAAATTGTAGACGACTTGCAAAAAAATATTCATTCTACTCACAACATAAAAAATCCTTATTTTCAGTGACGCACGCTACAACGCATGGACCTAACATTTTATACCTAATTTCAATCTTTTCGAAATAGTAAAAAGCTATTTGTTATAGTAAAATTGAAGAGAATTGAATAAATAAAAATATGCCCTTCGATCGGACCATCTATGTTAATAACATTACGAGATCTGAGATAGGGTAGGATTTGGTAACAATTTTTGTATTAATGATCATCCAAATACATTTTATTTTCATATTTACAATATTAGATATCTAGTCTAATGTTCCATTAAAAAAAAATTAAGTTGGATAGATTTTAAAAATTTTTGGTTGGTCGACTGTTTCTCTGACTTGCCCATATACGAATGAACTCGGATTCTGAAGGCTTTTCTATAGAAAAAATTATCGAATCCTACTCTTTTCGAAAAAGTCCTCAGAATTCTAAGATTCTAAGAATTTTTTTTTTATAAAAAAGCTTTGGATTCCCAGAAATTTTTTTAATAGAAAATCTTCAGATTATCAATCCTTTTTTCTGCAAAGAACGACTCAAATTTTGTAACTTTTTCCATAGAAAAAGTTCCAGATTCTGAGTACTTTTTTCCATAGTAAAATACTTAGATTCTGTGGACTATTTTCATAGTAAAAGACTTAGCTTCTGGGGACTTTTCCCATAAAAAACTGCTGATTCACATAACTTTTTCTTATAGAAAGCTTCCCATGATCTTAAGCTTCTCATAAAGAATCAAAGTTGAATACTGTTTCAGATTTAAAAAGCTATAATTATCTGCCATGTTATTAAAATTTTAAATTGCCAATACCATTTAGGGCAATACCGGAATATCACACACAATAAAAATATAATCTCTGGCGAAAACCACGGATTTAAATTAAGTTTGTATTACATTTTAAATTTACTTTTAAAGGTTTGTCATCGTTTTTTTTTACTTTTTTTTACCTCAAACACCAAAAATAAAAATTTTGTTATATATAAGATTTTCTTTGTTCCGTTTTTAAAACAAGTTTTAAATTTTTTCAAATAAATAAAAACATAGATGATACACATTCTATGTAAGTTTTAACCTATTTAAGTGCTTAAAATATAGAAACATGTTGTACTACAATATATTATAGTAACTGAAAAAAGTCAGTAAGTAAATTTATAAACTTTTTGTGCTTAAAATAACGCGTTTTACCTTTTAATTTTCACTAATATTTTATTTGAGTGTACTAGGAAATAGCAGTTATAGGTGGTCGGCGTATTATTTGTCTTAATTTATATTGCATTGAAAATTTGATAATACAAAATACACTTTAGTGCTTTCAAAGGTGCGACACACTAATTGTTAGATAAAACACAGCAAACATCTTCTTTGAAATTAATTAGTAATTAACTTTTCCTGTTCATTATCAATTACACAAAAAAACACAACAACAAAAACATTCGCCAATATTTTTGTTTGAACCATAATGTAAGCCACATTTGTCTGTTTGAACCATAATGTAAGACCAATATTGTCTGACCGAACAGTTCGACCAGTATTAATTGTTTTGAAGCATTATGTTTTGCTTATAAAAAAAGAGGTTGGTTGAGCTGATTAGATACGATTTTTAAGTGTAAATTAAAGGAAAGTCCAAAGCTCACAGCAAAACTTTGGTAATGGGTGCGATATTCTCATGCGTTACCTTGTAATGATAGCTCGTAACCTTTTTCATTATTTGCAAGCATAAAGTAATAAGTTACTGATTATTGATTACGTAATATATGATTTATAAATGTAAAGTAATAATTGAAATATTTGTGAAAATCTATTTTTAGATACATTACTTTGTGTTTTTTTGTAAGCAAAAGGGTAATGTATGTTTGTTTTGACAACACTAGCGAAAAAACGAAGCGCAACAATTCATTTAAGTTTAAAGCAATTAAATACTATATGTGTCGATAGCTCAGTGGGTAGAGTTCTTGGCTGGCAACCAGAGTTCCCTGGTTCGATTCCCATCATGACCACATTATTTTTAATAACGTTTAAAATATTTGTAATGATTTTTTTTAATAAAAATTAAAGTAATCCTTGAGCCCCTTTGGCTACACATTACTTTACATATTATTTGGTAATGTGTCGTTTTGCTGGGCTAAGCAACGAAATCGGAAAAACTTCGGCGGCCAAACAGTTAACGTTAAGGCTAAACTTTTATTTTTTGTTTAAATTTTAAGCACAGTAAATTGTTTACCCCCTAAAAAAATTTGACTCGAACTTCAACAAAATGCAAAAATACTTTTTTTTATTTTATATCAAATACACAATCACAATAAACCCAAAATGTCATTTATTCAATAGAAATATGATAGTCTTGTATATTAAATTTGCGTGATAACAAATTGTGCCAAATTTTCATGTGAAATTCATTATCATTTTTTTTTCACGTGAAACCCAAACAACTTACTGTGCTTTACATTAAAAATCGAATTAAACATTTTTCCAATATCAAAAAATTTATATTTTACACAGGATTCTACTAAACCTTTAAGTATTTTGGCCACCTAAAGCACAGTAATTTATTTTTGTCGTGGAAAGGAATCCACTTGAACTTTAAAATCCACAAATTGTAATTGAAACCCCTTCATTGGCAATATGATTCTTGTTTTTTAAAATTCTTACATGTTAAATACGAAGCAAATCGTACAGGTGAGAACTCAATGAAACAGAACAGCTTCTGATTAACTTTGCCATATAACCATCTCTTCAGTTATGTCGTTTTATGTTTCTTTACACTGTATCAATAAAGAATAATATGGTAAAAGGATGGTTAAATACAAAAAAAAAAACTATCAAATTTACAAACAATTTTTTCAAAAATTAGACAAATTGAAAAGGCACTACTGTTTAAAGGATACCAATAAAATATACATTGCAGGGACAATTAAAACCAAAACAGAAATATACAAAGATTACTCCAAATACTATTTAGAAAAGAAAGATCAACCTTTTTAATTTTTACTTTTTCCAAATTCTTTGAGGAGAAGAAGTTAGCATTGTTCATGCCTTGAAAGGATCAGTGCGACATATGTGTTGGGTTTAAGGCCAATCAGATAAAACCTGAAGACATATTTCCATAAAAAAGATGAGGATAAAATTTTAATGGAGATTTGTCCGCCTCCACATTTGTTTTACAATATATTCGGATGGTTGTTGATATCAAAATCGTAATCATTATTTATCGAATGCTTTGTCCAACTTTGCCGCAGAAAATAATAAAGTTATTGAAGAAAAATTCCTGTAAAAAGGACATACAGTGGATCAATAAAGTCTGCGTACAAAGCCTTACCTTTACTGATGATTTCTATTTTTCCTAAAAAAAGTGATAAAATACATATTTTTCAAAGTTTTATGGTAACTTTATTTTCTTAGCAAAGTTTTAAAACAAAATCACATATAATCACATTCATTAAAGTTAACTAATTTTAAACAAAAACAAAAATATTCCATTTTTTATATCAAAAAAAGTCTGCGTACAGGAATGAATTTCTTAGCTTAATATCTTGTTTGGTAACCTTTCGCGGTAATTACAGCTTGCAATCGACTTCTCATGTTTGCGACGTACTTCTTAGTGTCTTCCTGATAAATTTTACCCCATTCCTCCTTGAGAGCTGATTGCAGTGTGCTTACTGATGTAATAGTATGAGTCCTGATCCGTCTATCTAGCAATTCCCACAAATTCTCTATCGGGTTTATGTCCGGCGATTGTGGAGGGGGATGTAATTATTTCGGGACATTGTAGAGAAGCCATTCCTGAACCAGGTAAGACTTGTGTTTGGAATCATTGTCTTGAGCAAATATGAAATTATGTGGTGAGTCTAGTTTTTCGACACTTTCTGCGATATTTCTTCTTAATATATCCAGATATCCATATTTGTTCATGGTCGTTTGAATGAATTCAATATTTCCAACGCCATTTGCTCCCATACAACCCCAAACCATTACACTTTTTCCTCCGTGCTTCACTGCAGGACTAATATTTTTGTTATGGAATTCCTCATTTTTCTTTCTCCAAACCATAGTGCGGCCATCAGAATATATATTTGCTTTCGTCACAAAACATTACTTTTTCCGACACTTCTGGAGGCTTTGTTATCCACTCTTTAGCAAACACCAAGCGTTTTTGTCCGTTGATTTTTGAGATGTGCGGTTTTTTTCGGGAAACTCGTCCATTTAAACCATTTCGTCGTAAAAGTACTCTTATTGTTTCCGGACTGACGTCAATATCATAATCAATTTTTACATTTGAAGCTAGCTTTGGAGCACTTCTTTTCGGATTATCTCGAATTTGCCGTAAAACATCTCTTTCTATACGTCCTGTTAGCTTTTTCGGTCGTCCTGGTCGGTGTTTAGACTGAAGACTTCCTGTATTTGTGTAATTTTGTATCACTCGTTGCACAGATGAATGAGTTTTACCGACAGATTTTCCAATTTCCCGCATTGTTTTCCCTTCTTTATGAAGCTTGATTATAATTTCGCGAACTGCTAGAGGAATTTCACAATTTTTTTCGACATTTCGGTACTGCACTTAATTAAAATAAAAACCACAAATTGACACTGACTGCACTGCACAAACGCAGAGATGAACTGCCAAAATAAAATTAAAATAAAGCATTGATTTCCTATCAATGCTAGTTTTAATTTGAAACATGTTATAACGGTAAAATACACAGTTATCTTCACCAAAGCCTGGTTGTACGCAGACTTCTTTGATGTTTATAACTGAATATTTTTCGTTTAGCTTGGATAAATTTTTTACGGATGATTTTTATTGTGAGGTTTGAGTTGGAAATTCAAGCTCATACAATATTAATGAAATTACGTGTTATAATTCATGTATCGGATGGCTATGTATTAAAATATTTTAGTTTAATTGCAATAGTAGGCTTTGTACGCAGATTTTATTGACTCACTGTACATAAATGGAGTGCGACATTGCACTTGCAAAAATTGAGATGAAATTTAAAAATCAGTCAATATACTTGCCAAATGGTTACGTGAATGTTAAAATAACAAAACCCTCCATCTTCGACAAAATAGCCAATTACACAAAAATTAAAAAATATACATGTGTGAGATTTTTTAGTCGCTTTTAATAAATATTATTATTTTTGTAAATTCAGTAGCATTTTTAATTCTTAGCACATCAATTCAAAAATATACAAATATTGGACAAAAATTTATCTATTTATTATTTGAAAAATACATTATGGTTCCAGATAAAAAAGAACAAAAATTTTCAAAATTTTATTAATTGCATAGATATGTTTTTTAAAATGAAATATATCGTCGACAATTTTATAGAAAAAATTGCTTGTATTTAAAACTGTGATTTTTTTTTATAAAAGTTTTGAAATGTTGATATTAAACTCTATAAAAACAATTAGTTTTCAGTATGTCGAGGGTTTATACACAAACTTTTCAGGAAAGCAACAAAACTGTTTATTTCTCGTATTCTAGCGATTTTTATTTATTTTTATTTTATTTACATTAATTATATAATTATGTATATCCTAATACCCTAACCGAGTACTAGCAACAAAGGCTATTGGCTCCATGTAGCGAAAACAGACCAAAGCCTCTGCTGGGAATCGAACCCACGACCCCAGCACTGATAGGCTAGCACGCTACCAACTAGCCTACCGGGGCGTTTTTTTAAAATCGATCTTCTATAATATTTATTAAAAGCGACTAAAAAATCTCACACATGTATATTTTTTAATTTTTGTGTAATTGGGTATTTTGTCGAAGATGGAGGGTTTTGTTATTTTAACATTCACGTAACCATTTGGCAAGTATATTGACTGATTTTTAAATTTCATCTCAATTTTTGCAAGTGCACTGTCGCACTCCATTTATGTACAGTGGGTCAATAAAATCTGCGTACAAAGCCTTCTATTGCAATTAAACTAAAATATTTTAATACATAGCCACCCGATACATGAATTATAACACGTAATTTCATTAATATTGTATGAGCTTGAATTTCCAACTCAAACCTCACAATAAAAATCATCCGTAAAAAATTTATCCAAGCTAAACCAAAAATATTCAGTTATAAACATCAAAGAAGTCTGCGTACAACCAGGCTTTGGTGAAGATAACTGTGTATTTTACCGTTATAACATGTTTCAAATTAAAACTAGCATTTATAGGAAATCAATGCTTTATTTTAATTTTATTTTGGCAGTTCATCTCTGCGTTTGTGCAGTGCAGTCAGTGTCAATTTGTGGTTTTTATTTTAATTGAGTGCAGTACCAAAATGTCGAAAAAAATTGTGAAATTCCTCTAGCAGTTCGCGAAATTATAATCAAGCTTCATAAAGAAGGGAAAACAATGCGGGAAATTGGAAAATCTGTCGGTAAAACTCATTCATCTGTGCAACGAGTGATACAAAATTACACAAATACAGGAAGTCTTCAGTCTAAACACCGACCAGGACGACCGAAAAAGCTAACAGGACGTATAGAAAGAGATGTTTTACGGCAAATTCGAGATAATCCGAAAATAAGTGCTCCAAAGCTAGCTTCAAATGTAAAAATTGATTATGATATTGACGTCAATCCGGAAACAATAAGAGTACTTTTACGACGAAATGGTTTAAATGGACGAGTTTCCCGAAAAAAACCGCACATCTCAAAAATCAACGCACAAAAACGCTTGGTGTTTGCTAAAGAGTGGATAACAAAGCCTCCAGAAGTGTCGGAAAAAGTAATGTTTTGTGGCAAAAGCAAATTTAATATTTATAAGTCTAATGGCCGCACTATGGTTTGGAGAAAGAAAAATGAGGAATTCCATAACAAAAATATTAGTCCTACAGTGAAGCACGGAGGAAAAAGTGTAATGGTTTGGGGTTGTATGGGAGCAAATGGCGTTGGAAATATTGAATTCATTAAAACGACCATGAACAAATATGGATATCTGGATATATTAAAAAGAAATATCGCAGAAAGTGTCGAAAAACTAGACTTACCACATAATTACATATTTGCTCAAGACAATGATCCCAAACACAAGTCTTACCTGGTTCAGGAATGGCTTCTCTACAATATCCCGAAATAATTACATCCCCCTCCACAATCGCCGGACCTAAACCCGATAGAGAATTTGTGGGAATTGCTAGATAGACGGATCAGGACTCATACTATTACATCATAAGCACACTGCAATCAGCTCTCAAGGATGAATGGGGTAAAATTTCTCAGGAAATCCAACGGGGAGGGCAAAAAAAGGAAAAAATTCTCCCCCTTGACGACTTGCCAAAACCGCTAGAGCTGGGTACATAGGTACATAGGTTCCCACTCCAGCGTAGACATCCACCCATGTTGGATTTTTGGAAATTCCTACTGGAAGGTGCAATAAGGCGAAAAGTCTCCCCCCGAATGGCCTGCCTAAACCGTTTAAAGTAGAAAGTTAAAATTTGGTATGCAGGTTCCTTCTTCAGTGTAGATAAGACGTGACTTTTGGAAATTCTAACGCGGAGGGGCGAAAAAGCGAAAATTATCCCTCTTGAAGGCCTGCCAAAACCGCTTGAGTTGGGAAGTTAAAATTTGTTACATAGATTTCTCCTCCAATGTAAATATAAATGTGCAAATTTGCAAATGTTCAAATTTGCAAATGTGCAAATTTTCAAAAGTGCTAATGTGCGAATTTCTAAATGTGCATATGTGCAAATTTGCAAGTCTAAAAGTGCGAATTTGCAAAGGTGAAAATTTGATTGTTTGATGGTTATGTAAATGTGTAAATATGCACATGCGGTAATGTGAAAATAGGTAAATGTGCAAATGTATGTAGGTTCTTGGAAATTTCTTTGGGGAAAAGCACGGTCTGCCCAAACTAATATAGCTAGAAACCAGAAATTTGATATATCCTTTTCTTGGAGTATGTGCTAACTCATCGATGAAGTCTCCCCCTTAACAGCCTGCACTAACCGTTGGACCTAGAAAGTTTAAATTTAGTTTGCAGGAAAATTTAATGGGGAGGGGCAGAAAAGGGATAAATTCTTACCATTGCCAAAACCGCTGGAGCTGGGAAGTTGAAATTTTGTGCAAAGGTTCCTCCTCCGGTGTAGACATTCACCTAGGTCGGATTTTTGGAAATGTGTTCGGGGAGTGGAAATGAACCATTAGACAAGGAGAACAAAATGGAATGGAAAGGGGAACAAGCGATATTTAAACAGTTAACACTGGGCACGTCCCCCTTGAATGACCTATAAACAAGAAATTCAAAACTTTAAATTTAAACATCCACTTCAAAAGATGGAACAAATTTATTTAAATAGTAAAATCTTTATATTTTCTTCTCAACATATTTCGATATTTAAAACTACCGATAACGAAGTATCGGGCTTTTAAGTTAGTACCGTATAAAAATATATAAATATAAATATTTAAATAAAAGCTCTACGTTAACATTTAAAAATAAATATAATTTATCTATAAATGTCTTATAAAAGCCTTAAAAGGGCATTCAAAAATATACAGGGATTAATAAAATGTATGACAAGAAAACAATTGTCTCACATAAGTACAAATATCGACAGTCCACACAAAATAAAACAAAAATTATATATTACAAACGCCACATTATTAATGAATAATCAGAACATAACAAATCGTATTAAGAAACAATAAAAACAAAGAAAAAACGGAAGTTAACACAGAGTCAGTCATAAACGGAAGCTTGCATGTTGTTTGTTATTATTCTCGATTTTATTCTTACTAATGATAAGAAAATACGACATGAAATTAAAAAAAGACGTGACATTCAAAATAATGTTGTACAATTTGGATATGTACAAAAATCAAAACATGAAAAACAAACCAAATGCTCATAATCACTTCAATACAAAATTAAGAAATCAAGATAAAAAAACAATAGCAATCCCAATTCCAATATTTAGTAATAAAAAGAAATTAAATTGCTTAATTATGTACTAAGGCATTTAGACTTATTCCACAAAACACATTTTAAAATAAAACTTTCAGGTGAAGTATTGCGTTGTTTTTTGTACAAATTGCGTTTGGGCTTTGTTAACTTTCTGACTATACACTCAAAATAACAAATGAGTTAACTTATCAGTATTTAAGTTATTATTGGCGTAGGTTGTTAATCTGAAAAAACTGGACTCAAAATAATAAGTCAGTTAAAATGGGTAATATCTTCAACACTAAGGGAGATAGAGGAAAATTTTAAATTACTTTTAAGTGCATATTTTGCATATTTCATAATTTGTAGTACATATTTTTGCATATTTTCTTTAAATTAAACTTATATCTTAATTAAAAATATACTAAAGGAAGAATTTGTACGATTTGAAATAGCACATTTTAAAAGAAGAAGCATCATGTTGTCATATACTTATACAACTAATTTCATTCAAAATAGTGCTCTCGAATAATATCGGCAATTTTCAACTATTTTTTTTATTTTTAGTGCATATTTTTAGATTAATAGTGCATATTTTCTTTTAATTGCATATTTTAGTGCATATTTTGCATTTTCTATTGTTTATTTTAGGCTCATATTTTCGGTTTTTAGTGCATAAAAGTCGCTGGCCTGGTAATAACCGTACAAGAAATAACTGGAAAAATATTTTAAACATATCCAACAATGGGTCATTCCATGTCAAACCGCACAAAAAAACTGTCATTTTCGGATTTGTCATCTCCTCAAATATTGTAAATGGGTAGTGTTTATGAAATCATTAACCTTTCGGTCATATTTCGAAAACCGAAACGTTTGGGGTTTTCGAAATATGACGTCATGAAAAATGGCAAAAACGTCAAAATATTTAAAAAATTTTCATAAAAAGTCGCCCATAACTTCTAAACCATACAACCCAAAATTTTTCTGTTGGTACCATTTTAAAGGTGAAAACTATGCCTTTCAAGGTTAAATGTCATTTTTATAAGTTTAATTTCAAAGACCCATATCTCAAAATCCAATTTTTTAAAATTCTGAAAAAATATATGTTAAAAACTAACCCCTCTCTACATTTGTGGCAAAATTTCAAGGTGGATGCTCATTTGGTTCCTGAGTTATGAAGGAAAACGTGGTCGTAAGCAACTTTTCGTCGACGAGTTCATATGCAAAACTTTACACACAACAACGATATTTATACTAAACATTGTACACAGATACACACTCATAGCATGTAAAAGATTTTTCGTATGAAATCGTCAAGATAAAATTGCTTAAGACCACGCTTTCCTTCATAACTCAGGAGCCTCCACAGAGGCCTTAATTTTGAAAATATATTTTTTTCAGAATTTTAAAAAAATTGGATTTTGATATGGGTCTTTGAAGATTGAAGTTAAAAAAATTACCTTTAACCTTTTAATATAAAAAAACTTTTGGGATGCCATTTTAAAGGTAATCTTGTCACCTTTAAAATGGTACCACTAGAATTTTAGGTTATATAGTTTAGAAGTTATGGGCGACTTTGTATGGACACTTTTTCGATATTTTGACGTTTTTGCCAATTTTCAGGACGTCATATTTCGAAAACCGAAAGGGTATGGGGTCGAAAGGTTAATGATTTGATAAACACCACCCATTTACAATATTTGTGGCGAATTTCATTAAAATCGGAGATGACAAATCCGAATGCTGTGGGGTTTGACATGGAATGACCCCAATGCCTTTTTTCTGCATATATAACATATATGTTTTACGAGTTGCTTTTATGACATGACAAAACTTTAAAGTTTTATTTCAATTTATTAAAAAAAAAATAAATTTTAAAAATGTATTTAATTCGAGAATTATTTTTTTTAATTCTAACGAATTTAATTAGCATTTCGTTAATTTGTGAATTATTTATCGCAATTTAAAAACAAAACACTTTAGTTCATGAAAAAAAAAATAAAAATTTATATTTTAATTCTTTAAAATATTTTATTTAGAATTGAAAGATCTGCATACATATAACTAACTTCAAATTGGTCAAATATAATAAAATACATTTAACAAAACAACTCAACAGCAACAAACAAATTTTTGATAACAAACTTAATACAAAGGCTTGTAAATAATATGATATATGTAGGTACTTGGGAATTTTTTATTACCATTGAAATAGTGGACACTAATGCAAATGAAAAAATTCGTTACTGATGTTAATGAAATGTCACAAATTCATTTTTAAACTAATTATTACTGATTAAAAATCATTTGTTTACATAAAATTTATACGATTTGAAAATTATTAAAGTAGCTTTAAACAGAAAATAATAAAACAATATGTACCAACATTAACCACATTATTAAGGGGGTTTTCCTAAAAAATTATGTATCGTTTTTATTTTATATAAGTAAAAAGAAACCGAAAACGGAGATAAACAGACAAATTTTTTTATTTGTTTTTTTTTTATTTTTTTTTTCTTATTAATATTTTTTAGAAAGCTTTAAAATTTCATTCCACTTCGGGGCATCAATACTTCAAAATTTTCTGTATCATATAATCTAGGTATATGTAATTGTATATGATCTTTGTTTTCAAAAGTCATGTTAGTGGTGAAAATTTTATATTTTTTTGTTTTAATTATTATCATCTTCTCTGCACATTTTCTCATTTATTCCAAATTCCCGAATACATAATAATATATAGTCCCGAAGACATAATTATATATAACACACTTACACGAACAATGAAGTCTCATAAAGCCTCCCGAGTAAAAAAGCATAATATAATCATATGTGGCCTTATCTAATAATATATTATTGTATATATTTACATATGACAGTATGCATTACCATATATAATTATATATTATATTATTTTTTTGAAACTACCTTATATTTTGTCATATATAACCACATCTAATTATATTTTGATATATATATAGGGCTTATACGTGACGGTATTTATGTATATGTGAACCTAATGGTATGAGATATAATTATAAATGATACAATATATGCGAACAAATTTGAGCTATCGTTATATATAGTTCCATATCAAGAGTATTTTTGATATGATATAATATATAATTAGATATAATTATATGTGGTCCCATGTCAATGGTTTCTCAGCTAGGGAGATACATATATTTTTATATTTTCTTTTGTAATAAAACTATAAAGTTTTTACCCATTTCTGGACAACAAGATCTAGATACTTTTCATAAGATATTAGATATAGTTATGTAGTTTATAATTATCTAGGTACATATAATTATATATATATGATTTTTGTGTCCAAAAGACCTACACGCAGGAAAAAGACGTCTTTGAATATGTTTACAGACAAATATATACTTATTTAGAAACTACCATATGTATATTTGAAGTAGATTTTAAAGTATTTTATATTTATGGTTATTATACGTATGTTTGCAGGCAAACATTGTAATATTTGTATTTCCCCACCTAAAGAAACATATATTTGCAATTTTAATTTTATCATTATTATACCTGTGAGATGGCAACATAATTATGATAAACAAATATATATTTGCAGGTATCATATATATGTTTGCCGGTGGATGCATTTCAAAGGTTTCAAACATATATATATTTACAAGCAAACATGTTATATATTCAGGCAAGAAGTCAGCCATTATCTACGAGAACGGGTCAATAAGTCTGTGACTATTTGAATTTACCGTATATTAACTGAAAGAGCAGCACAACTCCTGTCAACAGGCATCTGTCAGTTGACTCCAGCCAATATTTGAACAAGCTGCGTTATTTAGTTTGTGTTTGACGGCCATTAATAGCAGAATACCGCGTGATTCGATTTCAGAATTAAGGAGAAAATGTAAAATGGAAGTTATCATAGCAGAAATCCATGATAATCCGCCCTGTTCTCCTGATTTAGCCCCAAATGACTATTTCTTGTTTCCAAACCTGAAGAAATGGCTCGGTAGAAAGAGATTTGACTCCAACGATTAAATCATCTGACAAACGGACCTATTTTGGTTACCTCGACAAATCTTATTTTTGGAAAGGTTAAAAAATTGGTAAAACTTTGGACAAAGTATATATAGCTCAAAGAAGACTATGTTGAAAAATAAAATTATTTTTTATCCAAAATCCTGTGTTTCATAGCAGTGTGTAGCTGAGTGCTTAACTCACTACAACTCTGGCAGATGGAGCAAAAGTCCTGGCGAAGACATTGTATGTTTGAGAATTTTTATATTTTTGATATTTTTTTTACTTTATATTTTTTTTTTTTAATTTTTTTTATACATTTTTTAATGAACTTGTTTCAGTATATTGTTGGATCTAATCTAATACGATTCGAAATGATATTTTTCGGATAAATTTGAATCTTACTTAATCCCTAAATGTATTGCTGAATCCCATTTGATCTGCAATTTTTCGCATCAATTAAGATCCTTCTAAATCTCCAAATATATTGCTGGATCTAATTTGATCTGCCATTTTTTGGATCAATTGAGATCCTCCTAAATCCCCAAATATTTTGTGGGATCTAATTTAATCTGGCATTTTTCGGATCAATTTAGATCCTTCTAAATCCCCAAATATATTGCTGGCTCTAATTTGATCTGCCATTTTTCGGATCAAATAAAATTAACTTGGTATTAGAGCAGATATTAAAGAATATCAAATTGGATATGATTAATAATTGCGCCATATCAATCATATTGTATTCAAAAAACGGCAAACATAATTTACGGAGTTTACAACAGTATATTACCAGCAAAATTTTATTTTCAGCAGGGCGTTTTTTCCAGCGTGTGGTTGTAATATTTTTCTATAGAATAAAAAATTGTTTTAATTAATTTCGTAACAAAAAAAATGTTTTACAATTTTACTAACATATTTTTTTGAGTGAAAGATAAATTAAAGGACACATAAGAAAAACAAATATGGTATATTTAATTAACTTATATAAAAAGTTATAAGATATAAAAGCGCATATAGCGACTTATTAACGCCGATGTGTTTAAAATTATTTTATTTGTTTGGTAATTAAATGTCACAATTAATTATCACCAAAAGTCATTCTAAAGATTTTATAATTAAGTTTTTTTTTACCATGAAGTATTTATTGACTTATTAAGACAGCTTCAGGTTTATTGGCATATACGATGTCGGCCAAAACTAATTGAACAGAAATACCATGTTAATTTTTTTTAATTGTAGTTTAAAAACTTAAAAATCATACTCATATTCTATAAACCCATATCCGTTGATGACATCCTATTTTAAATACAATAAAATACTTTGGTTATATGGGGAAATAAAGAATAACAGAATCTCAGAGAATGAAGCGACAAAACATATCAAAAAATATAACGAATTACTCAAATTTTTTGTTGACATTATGAAATTTTTTGTTGAATTGACAACGAATGATCTTCAAATATTGTACTAACTATTAAAAAGAAATTTTTTTTTGTTTCGAGTCCTTAGTTATAAGAAATATTAAAATTTTTCGCGTAGCAGTAAATCAGAAAGGATACCAATAATCTTATCGTAAAAAACTGCTGAAGATATATAGTAATACCCAACTTATCATCATAATGTCCATTTACCCTGAATTTTTTTAGGGTTTTAAATTTGTCCGTCAAATTAAAACTAGTACTATATTGTATTCACAATCACTTTTTCCATAAAAGCAGGATTTTTGGAAGGACGTTTTTCAGAGAATATTAAAAAACAAATTTATCATAATTTTTATTTGATACCCTTTACTATGACGCCAAGCCCTATCTACTCTTTTGCTGATGACAGTAACATTTGTCATTCATTTTCCTTCGATCGCAGGTCAAGCCTCTTAGAGGTCGTGGACGTACAAATAGGGTGGATTTTAATGCACATAAGACTCAATGTTGTATGATGACACATAGGGTTGTGGAGTCTCCAGTGTCATCTGTTCAAATGGAGGGTATCGATATTGAGGAATCGGAAACTCTTGATGTTCTGGGCATGAGAACCCAGTGTGATATCTGTTGGAATAAATACATTTTTGAAGTGTCGAAAGAAGCATTCAAGTGTCTAGGTTTTTTATAATGGTATAAGATGTACTTCACCCCATCCGATCTCCAAATTGGAGTTTAACTTCCATATATGGGCAGGTGTTTCAAGGTCTATTTTGAAACTTTTGGACGGTGTTCAAAAAAGGTATATGGCGCTTACCAATGACAGTAGGATATCCAGTTCTATTGATTCATTGGAGCATCGACGCAATGTGGGCTGTGGGAAATTCAAGTCTAATATCCATAAACACTACTCTCTCTTTTCTCCTCTTTATAACCTACGAGGGCAGATCAATAAGTCCGTGACTTTTCGAACTTCCCCCGTAGTTAAATGAAATGCAACACTGCTCCCATCAAGTACCACCTGCTAATAGACTACTGTCAAACTTTGAGCGTTTAACAGCTGTTCAAACCTACAACCTAGTGATTTTTTCAAAAATGAAAAAAAGTGAATTTCGAGTGCTTAGCAAACATTATTTTTTGCGAAAAAAAACCGTCAATCAAACCAAGCAAAAGTTTGGTAAGTACTATGGGGACTCTGCACCATCGATTTCAATGGTAAAAAAGTGGTTTACTGACTTTCGTTGTGGTCGCACAAGTACAAATGACGCTGAACGTTCTGGACGGCCAATTGAGGTCAACACACCCGAAAATATCGAAAAAATCCACGAAATGGTGTTGGCCGATCGAAGAGTAAAAGTGCGAGAGATTGTTGATGCCATAGGCATTTTATATGGCAGTGTGGTTTGATTTAAAATGATCAGTTGAATTTTAGAAAGCTGTCTACAAGATGGGTGCCGCGTTTGCTTTCAATTGACCATAATGCACGGGTACACACAAGTGTAGTCACAATGGCAAAATTCCATGAATTGGGCTACGAATTGGAACCCCATCCGCCATATTCTCCGGATTCATCCCTCAGTAACTATTTCCAAACCTAAAGAAATGGCCCGGTGGAAAGAGATTTAGCCCTCACGATGAAATTATTGATCAAACAAATGTCTATTTTATGGACCTCGACACAAAAATAGGAGAAACGTTAGACTAAGTGTATTGAGCTAAAAGGAGATTATGATGAAAAATAAATTTTTTTTGCAAAAAAAAAAACTGTGTTTCATTCAAAAAGTCACGTACTTTTTAATCCGCCCTCGTATTTTCCTTACATGAAGACAATGCACTGCATTCATAGGGGGCAACTCCTGTGTGTTGATACATAAAAAAAGCCTTCATCATTCGGTCAATTAAGTTACGTGGGGTGTAAGTTTTGAATTACATTTAAAGAGCCTTTGTATGTCTTCTACTATCCCAAAATGTAACATCTACACATGAATCAAAAGCTAATTTAAATGAAGTTAAGTGCCAAATTTTTTACTTTTTTCATAAGTTTGAAATCTCACATATTTGCTTAAAATAAAATACACCTAATTCTGTTTTTATACGGTGCATACATACGTTCCCGAACCGTTAAGAAGAACAAATTTTGTTCTTCAGTATACTATTGCCCATTTTATTTCACAAGACTTATCAGGTTATTCTGTAACTACAATACGTGAAAATTTGTCACATTCAAATATGTAACTCTATATATTTAGCACAGGTTGAGTCACTAATATCAAAATTATATTAAGGTCAATTTTTGTATATACATTAGAAGAAAAAAACAACAACATATTTTTATATATAAAAACACAACTTCAATATTAAAGCAAAGGCATAACAAAAAAAAAATTTTAAAGTTTTCAAAACTTTTACAAAAATTGAAAAACAAAATAAGTTTTGATGTCTTATTAAAAAAACGTGTAAAAACCGGATAAGTTTCTTTCTGTCGACCGTTTTATTTAGAAATCGTGTAAAATATTATTATAATACTCTTCATATAAAGGGTGTTTTTTTAGAAGTTGACTTACATCAAGACTTACGAAATGATTTATTTTAAAATTTTATTTGATAGCTTATTATTTGGCATTGAGTATTAAAAAATAGTTTTGGACCAATTTTAATTTTTTCATTCGGCTAATAGTGACAGCTAAAAATTAATTTTTTCCATCATAATAAAATAACCTTTATCTAATGATTTTTCAGATAATCTTGAATAAAAAAATATCTTTATAAAAGATGACTTCTATTTAACAGTTTATTCTTTAAGGATAAAAAAAGTTAACATTTCTTATATCTAAGGGCCCAAAACCAAAACAAATTTAACAGTTAATAAAATTTTCGAAGATAATTTATTGTCGATTCAAGAAAAAAATTTATTTATTTTAACGAAAAATTTTCGTAATTCAAAAAAATAGTATCTCTGTTATTAGTTGTTTTTTCGCTTCATTCTCTGAGATTCTGATATTCTTTATTTCCTTATATATTTAAAATGTGCGGAATGCAAATAAAATAAAGTATTGTATTTAAAATAGGATGTCATCAACCGATGATTTTTAGTTTTTTAACTACACTCAGAGAAATGGACATAGTAGTTATGTTAAATTAGTTTTGGCCGAAACTTTAGGTATACTAAATATGTCTGTTTATAAAACAAGTATATTATTTTTATTGTAAAACTGTTATCTGCATAATATTTATAAACTTTTACATTCAATCAGTAAAGTTTCGCTAGAACTTATCCATTAAAACTTTTCATTAAATGAATTCTGTTTTTCATAAAATTTGTTGACAATTTTAATTTTATTTATTAAAAATTTTATATACTAAATCAAAAAGTGTCATTAAAGTCAATTTATAATAATTTTGAACCCTTTTTACAAAATCTAATAAACTTTTCTTTTACTTTGTAATAAAACTTCATTAGTTTACAGAAAATGTTCATAAAAACTCGTATAAAGTTCGACACTAATACTGAAATTTGAAGAATTTAAAGCAGCTAAATACGTACAAATTTTACTGCTTAGTGTAGAATCATTTTATTGCATTTTTCAGTTGTTTCTATTGCATTTAAAAATTGTTTTTATTGCAATTAATAGTTGTAAGCTTGAAAAATCTTACACAGATTTTGTTAGAAAAATGTAAAAATTTATAGATTTTGTATAAACAATTTGTATAGATTAATTTGAACCAATTTCCGGCAAACAACAAGCGCTGCTCTTTGGGATAGCGTAAATCGAGGTAGGCGTTTTTATTTAAGGATTTTCTTTAGTTAAACAATATTTTTCCTTGGACTTTCTTTATAAAAAAAAAGTATTTATAAAAGACCATTTCTATAATAATAGCAATAAAGCGCGAATAAACAACAATGATTTTTAATATTTTTTTGGATGGCATTTGCATATACTTTGAGTTTTATTTTTCAGTTTGTGAGAATCTTACTTCGGTCAAAAAGGGGACTGCTATTGGACCCACAAATCATATCTGTGTTGACAACCAAATTTGTTGCCAATCGAATAGTTCGGTTTCAGCAACACTGGACACTGATTAATTTTAATTCCAGCAATAAATATACACGATTTTAAAAGCAATGCAAATATTGCGTTACTCTCTCCTTTCCCTTTCAAAAATACAATAAAAGAAGAAAGCATATTTGATGTCCCACTTAGAAACAACAAATTACAACAACATCAAACACTCTTCCTTCCTTTATTGCATTTATACAAGAAAAATAAACAAGAAGCGTTAAAAAAGTGCTTCTAGATCTGCTACGCTTTTGAAATCATAACTATTTTTTGCTAAGTTATTTGTTTCACTTTTATTTATAATACCTTATATCGGAATTACTCCAACAAGTACATTATTAATTTTAAGTAATTGTAAAATAGCATTTTATTTTGCTTTGTTAAGAAAACAAATAATAAGGAAAAAAATAAGCATTACTAATGTGGGTACATAATAACTTAACTTTAATTGCGTTTTAAATAATTGCAAAACTCCATTATTTGATGAACTTTTTTTGATAAAAAAATTTGCAAAAAAAAAAAAAAGATTTAAAATAAACGTGTGTTGACAAAACAAATGACACCAGCACCATACTTGGGAACTTTTCATTGGCATTGAAATTTAAATATTACTTTGTCAATGATATTGCAACCTACTGATTACCAACGCCTTAGAACAACCAATTACAATTCATCAAAAAATCATTTCTATAACAAAAATTTGTTTTGGGAAAAGTGAAATTAAATGCAAACTAAAATCTAAGTTCCCAAAACACAATTGTTAGTTAGATCATTTTGTAATCAACTTATTAATTTGGTATGATAACTACATCTGCTATCGAAAAAAATATATAATCAACTGTTCAAATTTTTTGACTGAATAAATTAAACTTTTCATTGATACAACAAATTGCGTGATCGGAACAAGTTCATTTAATTTTATAATTGAATAAATTGATTTTTCAATTGTAGAACATTAAGAAATGATTATAATTTAAATTAATACAAATGTCTCATTTATAATGTAGGGTATTTTAAACATATAAAGAACAACAAAACGTTTTTATCTAAATTAAAATGTACATACATATAGTATTTCAAGATCACAATACAACTTGGTGCTATCACCATTGTAACTTTTGCCAACACTTTAAAAAGCTTATTTAGGTTTGTTTTATTAATAATAATAGTGTCTCCAAACAGTCTTAATTCAAATAAGAAAATAAAAAAATATGACTCAGATTTTTATACAAAAGTTGCGACTTTGTTTTCGCACAAAACTAAATTTAAAAAAGTGAATATTTTAGCAGAAGCCATATAAATATGCATAAAACATCTATCCACATTATATACTTTAATACATTTTAAAAACAGTATATAAAACTCCCTTTTATTTCGAACAAACAAATAAGCAAATAAAAAAAACTTGAACAAACAAGTCATCAATTTTATATAACGAATTTATATATTTCAGATTAAAAATATGATAAAGGTTACACCGAAAAAAAGTGTCATATTTTTTGTCTTAAAAAATATTAAAAAAAAAAACAGATTTTATAAGATATAATCCACCTTGTATTTTTTTAATTAAAAAGTCTTATTCAATGTATAAATTTATTAAATTGCCATGAAAACATTTGAGCATCGCTCTCTGTTTAAGATAAAAATTGGGGTGGAAGTTGGTTTCGTTTGTAACCGTCACCGCGGTTAACCGCGTAAAAAATCGTTCGGTAACAGTTAAAATTTAATTCTTTAGAACCCAGGTTTTGCAAAGAGTTCGACATAATAATTAAAATTTTTGCAATTTTTATGAAAAATATTATTTTAATAAGTTTTAATGCTGAGTTTCAGAGTGACTTAACTATAAGCAGAATTTATTTGTAAGTGAGTTGTCTTCATCATATTGAATAATTTCATAGAAGTGATGACTTTCATTAAAAACAAACTCTACGTTAAATAAATGTATCCTTGTATTTTTTAGAAATTAGTATTCAAATAAAAAATATCATTCATTTGTTCTGCAAGGTGTTAAAAAGAACATTCACTATAAACTGATAGCACCATGTAAAAAATATTGGGAATAACGTCAATAATTCTACGCGTTAATTTATAACGTGAACTAATGTCAAAATTATATGTTATTTTTACCGCATAAACATAGCCAATATAGCTTAAATAAAACTTTAAATAATAAAAAAAAATTGACAAATAAATGTAAGCACTATTTTGTTGACAGTCTTTGATGCTAGTGATTTGAATGTAGATCAACACTTTTATTTAAGTTAAAATTTAACACAAACTGAAAATCATCATTTCTTTTTGTTGTTTTTGTATTTTAACCTACTTACCTTATCCTTATCTGAAGAGGATGTATTATAAGATGTTGCTGTTGTTGCTGCTGATGATGTTGAATTTGTTGCTGATGATGTAGAAGTGGATGTTGTTGTATGATCAAACATTTTACCATCGACAGCATTACGATGTTTGTTTTTTGATTTAAAACGACCTGAACGTGATATGGTGAAATTACGCCATTGATGACTGTACTCACAACGTTTCTCCTCTTCGTTAAGGATGCTATCCAAGTAGTTTATGGGTTCATGAGCGGTCATTGTATTGCTCATAATAATTGTTGTTTAAAACAATAATAATTATACTCGTAGTAATGATGATGATTAACAAAATTTATTGAAATTGCTTTAAAATTGGCCAATAGTTGAAAAAAATTGCAAAAAGCTTTTAAAAGTAATTAACACTTATTAACAATTTTCTAATTAATGTTTTAAAGAAAGTTTTGATAAAACTTGTTTTTTTACACAATTATTTTTGTTTTACTCTTAAAAAATTTTATTTGTTAAATTTAATTAATTATTTTTATTTTTTTAACGTTTTGTTGATTCTTTATATTTAATTTTTTATTAGTTTGAAACGCGTGGATATTAAAAGTTGTTTGTTATACACTCAAAAAATTGTTCAGCAAATTTTTCTTAAAAGAAAATTAGGTCAGAAACATAATTGACTAAGGGTTTCAGGGTGTTTATGTGATTTTTTTCTATTTCTTTTTAAATGTTTTCGTAAAACTTCAAAAAAAGTTTAAAAAAAGCGGGCTTTATCAATAAATAAGGGCAAAATATTAACCCTATATGTATCTATGCACACAGGAAATTTTATTGCATAAGTTTCAATCAAGTTTTAATAAAAAGCTTCATTATTTTTATAAAAATATGTAGTTTTTATTGAAACCTCTTAATGGAGTATGTTTTTTCAATTAAATCTGCTGTCTTCAACGAAGTCTGTTTCAGATATTCCTAAGCTTACTGAAAAATCTTAGACTTAGGCTTTAATAATTTTTTCACAAACGTTAAAAATTTTGTAGAAATTAAGTTATCAATTTTATCAAATACTCGTAATTCAAGTTTTATTTTACTTTTTTATTTAATATTTGCTTATTTTTAATTTGAGAGTTTTTATTGAAATAATTGTTTATATTTTAAAGTAGTAAAATGTTTCCACTAACAAAAACTCTTTAAATGGGTTGGATGCTAATTTTTTTCTTACAAAGTCAAACTTCATAAAAATGGTTACCTATCAAAAGGATGCGGGTACCTACTAATAGGATGTGCAGAATGAGAAATTAAAAGTCAACCAGAAAGCAATGCAGCCAAAAAGCAAGCTTCAGAAACACCAGTTGAGTTGCGAAACTTTTAATAGGTTGATTTAAGCAAGATCTATGAAGCATTTAAGATGTACACTCAGAAAAAAAAGTTAGTAGAAAAATTTGTAAACGGTTTCATTCAGGGACATAACAGTTATAACCAATATTTGAAAAAATCCTGAAATAATAATTTATCATGAATTTTTAAAACCTGCTCTCTGAATAATAGTTGCAAATAACCAATATTTTTTTGTTTGTTTTTTTTTTTTTGCTTCCATAACCATTACAAAAGATTTTAAGTTTTTTGGTCCTCTATAACCATTATGAAAGATTTTTTCCGGTCTTCCTGTATTCAAAGAAATTTTCATTATAAGTAACGAATTGTAGCGTGGTTATAGAAGACAGAAAAAATAAAAAATTTTTATAATGGTTATAGAAGACCAATAAGAATAAAAATCTTTTATAATGGTTATCAAAGACCAAAAAAAATAATTTTTCATATTGGTTATCAAAGACCAAAAAAAAAATAAAAATCTTTCATAATGTTTATGGCAGGACTAAAATTTTCTGGGTAATTTATTATTATTATTACGGGACTAATTTTTTTTCCGTTGTTTTTTCCATAACCTATTGCATATTTGAAATATAATAACAGTTATTTCGAGTCCCTGGTTTCAATCCCACTTTACTATTTTTGTACAGATTTTTAGTAAAAAAAATTATTATATAGCAAATCTTTTTTCTATTTACATTTTACAAATTACAGCATTCTTACAGAATATTTACAAATTTTTGTTGCTTATTTCCGAAATCATTTTACAAATTTTTCAAAAACGATTTGCTAACATTAGCAAAAAAAATTACTAATTTAAAAAAGTGGATATTGAAGGAAATGTTATTTCTAATTAAAACTTACACCTACAAACTTAAATTACCTTAAAATTTACATAAATTAAGAAAAGGGATCGAAAGTGAATATACCGACTCAAATCCAAACATAGACATCCACTAAAAATAGCACTAAAAAGTTTTTTTTAGTTCTAAAAATCAGCCCTAAAAAAATTTGACCTTAAAAGTAAAAAAAAATTACTAAAATATTTTTCAAAACAGAAACTACCAAATTAAAACAAAATGATAAATTCGTTTATGTTTTTAGAATTTTTAAGCCTGATTTTTTTTTATTTTATCTAAAATACCCTGCCTATGCCAGGACACGTCACATGGCCGGTTCATGAGCTTGTCCTAGGAGGGGGTCAATTGCCCTCTGTCACAGGACTGGTCTAAAAGGACAAGTCGTGACTTTTAAACCGGTCACGTGGTAGGTACTTTAGGAACCGGTTCTCTTTTTACCTATCTCGTGATATGTTTTTTCGGAACCGGTTCAGTTTTCACCTATCCCGGGACAGGTCCCAATTCCCAACTGACCCCTTTTTCCCGCAGGGTATTTTTTGAAAAAAATAAATAAAATAAAAAAATTTTAATGCACGATAAAAAAAATTCATTTGAAATTTTGTACTAATATTAATAATATTTAGTCAATTTTTTTGCTAATTTTAGCAAACAGATTTTAAATACCACTTTACAAAAAGTTTACTAAAATTTAGTAGCGGCAGCTAATTTTTCTACAAATTGCATTGTACTACACATCAGCAGACATGTGTTGCTAAGATTAGCAAAAAATTAGCAAAATTTCCCGTGATAACAGGAAAATTTGTTAACTTGTACATCCTGAATGTTTTATAGTCCTTTGCTAAAATTAATGTATTAAAAGTTTCGCAACTTAACTGGTGTTTCTAAAGCTGGCTTTTTGGCTTTTTGGTTGACTTTTGATTTATCATTCTGCACATCCTAAAATTCCAAAAAGTACCTTGTCAGTGAATCAACACATACTCCTCATTATTTAAGTTTGAGACTTCTATTCAAAGGAAGAATCTTTCCCCTTTTTTTCCTTAAAATATCAGAAAGAAGGAACCTCTAGCAATTTGCTCGCATATTAACAAATTGCTAATTTTTAATTTTTTCTTTGCCTCTATTAATAAAAACCAAATTAAGAACAGTGCATTACAAATCTAATGGAAATAGACTTTTTCTATATTCTATACTTTTGCTCCTTCCAAAAATTATTTTACTTTAACTTTTCTTTGTTGCCAATAAAAAAATAAAACTTGCATGTAGAGTTGGTCTTATAGTTTTGAAGAATCAGTCTATAGTCTAAAGTTCAATTCATGCAATTTTTTTGTCTTAAAATTTTAAAATCAGACACACAAATAATCCTTCTCACACAAACCATGTGTTAAATATTTCTTTATGTTAGTCAACAGTAGAATATTGATTATTCAAGATCAGGATTCCTTTGTCAGAAAAATACTAATGCGACCGGATTTTATAGCAAAATTCGCAAATAACTATGACTGTAATTTAATAGAAATAAAATTATTTCAACCTAAAACTAAATTTTTAATAATACGTAATAAGTTTTCATTTAAAAATTCGATAAATTAGCAGCAATTTCAATTTAAACAGAAGGTTTTAATAGTTTTTTTTACTGAAAACTTGTTACTTTAACAAACAAATTTATAATATAGACATAAAATTAGAAATATTTTTGTTAAATTATTTTGTGACACGCATGTATTATTGTAAGTGTAAAATACGTTCCTAACGCCCAACATTTCTTGTTAAATTCAAAACAACAATTGTGTCAGATAAAGGTTCAGTTTGTAGCTAACGGGGCATTTCCTATCCAAAATTTTAAAATCAATTTTTTATGTCGTTCAGATTTGATTATATAAATTATTTTATTTAAATTTTTCTAATCAGCTTTTTATTTAGAATTAATATATAAAATATTATCATGAATTTTTTACTTTCAAATATTAAAAAATAAATGCTATTTTGCAAATTATCAACACAATGTTAAATTTTCATTTATTCGAAATTTGTTCCGGTTGGGTTCAGATCGAGTAATCGGTATTTTACTGTATTTGTTTGTTGTCTAACTACAGCAACGACAATAACAATAATAATAAACAACAAAAAAGTCTATAGAGTAACGAAACACTTAAATGTAAAGTTATAAGTCAAGTTAATAGTTTAAGCCATACAAAAACACAATACAGTCAAGACAACCCAGCCAACCAACAAGTTTGTAGTTCACTTATATCTTTTTATTATTTTTTTTTCTTTGTATTATTTAAACTTTTTTTCTTGATGTTGTTGTATTTTTTATTTAAGCTTATTATTGGTTGGTTTGTTTTGTGAATAAGTAACCGTATCCGTTCGAAGCAAAAGCACTTTTATGAATGACACCGTCAAACGACGAAGACCACAATAACTGATTTCTGTTGAGTTGCACTCTAAAATTTAGAGTGCGAACGGTTTATATTTTTTCGTTGTGCTTTGCTGTGTTGATTGTATGTATTGTTACCTCGTTTTTTTTGTTGTTGTATAAAACACTAGCTTAAAAGCCCGATACTTCGTTACCGGTAGTTTTAAAAAATGGAATATATTTAAAAGAATACATATTGCATTTTTTCTAAGGATTTTCTTTACAGTGGCTATTCCAGTTTTATGTTAAATTAAGTTTTTATTAAAAATCCAGACCTTAAATGTGAGATATTTGCCCTTTTTCCCTTACCCGTAAACATTTCCAAAAATCCCGTTATATACACGACTGAGGAGTAACACTCATGCCAAATTTCAAGTTCTTATCCCTAGCGGTTTAAACTGGGTGATTAATCGGTGCCATGTCTGTAAGTTCCAAAAAGTTTTTCCTTAGAAAATTATTCCATAATCTTCTTATTTTAATGAAACCATTAATTGACCTTGTGGCTGCCGACAATTGCAAAAGTACCTTATTACGATAGTAAAAATATATTCTAGGGAACACATACCTTGAAATTCACATTTCTAGCGAAAGCGGCTTAGACAGCCCGTTAAGAGAGAGAATTAATTAAGCCACGATTTTTATAAATTTCCAGAAAATTATAATGAATATCTAATCAATGAATTATCCAATACTCCGGGGAAGATATATTTTTAATCTAAGGTTTAATCTAAGGCCGTTTGGATAGGCCGTTAAGGAGGATTTCTATTATCTTGACAAAAATACAAAACTGCATATTTTCAACAATTAGCCCGTACTCCAGGCAACTCGTTTTTAAATTTTGAGCCGCCTTTGTTAACACATTTCCGATGAAAATTCGAAAAACCGCCTTATCAGTGAAGGCTCATACACCAGACAACACTTATTTTGAATTTCAGAATTCTAGCTAAAAGAGTTTGGACAAAAGGTAAAAGGGGAGACCTCTTCTCTTATTGTCCCTACCTGTAAGAATTTCTAAAACTCCCGCCTTATCGGATGCTTATACCAAATTTCAAGCTGCAGCTGCTTTGGAATGGCGATGTTGTGTCAGTCTGTCAGTCATATTATTCTTTTATATATAGAAAAGATATCGTATGTATAATAGGGATATAACTTTTTGCAGTCTACCCTTAGAGAAATAAAAAAAATTTCAAAATAATTTTTCGCCGACGTTGAAAATGTTCCCTCACCAAATGCGTTAAAGTTTGAAGACAGCTTTTTTCAATTTGATATTCTTGAAATTACCGTTTATGAAATATTTATATAATTTTCAATTGATACTTTCATTCTCAATCCTAATTCGGGGGAAAAAATACAAAATCAAGCAGTTTTTATATTTGAGCTGCTTTTAATATTTTGTTGAATATTACTTTTTTATCAATTTCTGGATATTGGAATATAATCATTTCTGTTCTTGTTGAAGAATATTTTAAGAATTCGTTTAAATGTGGTAGTTTAGAAACTATTCTTGTATTTTTACTTATAGAACATAACATGGTGCCATGTAATTTTTTTTCCCTTAAAAAGTTATACCACTAGACTACAAACATATTGCCAGAACTGTGAAAGAATAAATTCCTTAAAGTGTGAAATATATATACACTACTCGTATTGTACAAAATAAAAGCAACAAAATGTACGTGATTCATAGGTTTAAAATACTTCATCTCTTAAGTCGGTAAGAAAATAACCCGGTCCAGGTAAGGAGTTGCTGACATAATACTTATTTGCGAGGCCTTACCAGCGTTTCCAAAAAGCGTTTTGTCAATTTTTGTTTTACAAAATTTTAGTGGCTTATACAAAAAAATACTGGCAAGGATTTGACTTAAACCGCTATGCTAGAGTTTAAATGGGAGTTAAAATCGGATATTTTCAGTTCTACCGAGTTAAAAAATGCCAACGGTACAAGAATTAATGCACCGGTAAAGCATTGCTTTTATAAAAATTATAAAAAAAGTTTTTAAAAGATATACAACAACGTAAAACTTTTTTGTGTGGAAACTAGTGCGCACTCAAGTGTCACTCAAAATGGATTAAAATGCGTCTATAGATAACAAACTCATACGTATCTCTCTCATATTTGGTAAATATTTCTGAAAAACAATTACGCTGCATAGAAATGGTATTGCCCTAATGGACCCTATTTTTCAACATATATCCACATAGAAAAATACCAACGCCACAATGTCGCTCTGCTGTTAAAGACGGTAGTATATGTGCTTTCAATGCGTCGGATTTTAAATGATAACACTATCAATGCTTGACCGTAGTAATTTGTCAAAGTTGGCGCAGCTTTTGGTATTTTACTTGTTATGTTCCAGTATACTAAATACAAAAAATTAGTGTACAGCATTTTTTACAGAGATAAAATTAATTATTTCGAAATAGTAGCTCTGTCTTACTAAAGTTTAATAAAATTGTTAAATTTAACAAATAAAAAACGGCTATTAAGAAAACAAGTAAAAAGGCTTGAATTCGTCTGTGCCGATACTTTGAATACCTAAAAAAACAATGATTTTCTAATTCACAGATAATGCATTACACATGTCAGCAAAACATTTGCGTCATTTTTTAGTGAACAAATTTTTGAGGTGAATATAAAATAATATTATTTTCTAAGCGACTGGTGCAAAAATAATAGAAAATATTTTATTTGCCCGTCGCTACTATGAAATTATACCAAAATACACCAATTTGTATGGAAAATTCAGAGGTACCTTCACATTTTCACCGATAACTTTTTAACCGCCGGATGGATTTCGATCTTTTTCAATACCAAATTCTTGAGGAGGATGCCCATTAATCTAGGTAAAAATGAGCAACCCCACTAGTGTCTCCGCGCCGTGATCGCCATTTTAAAAGGCAGAAGGTCTGCGCTAAATCGACATAAAATCTCTAAAGACCAAGAATATATGTACTTTATGGGGTCTTAAGCCCATATTTAGAAATATTACAAACGAAATGACAAACTAATATATACCCTCACCACATACGTGGTCTGTCCCAAATTTAGCCGAACTAATAAAGAAACCACAACAAATTTGGGGAAAATTTTCTTTATTTCTCAACATAATCTCCTTTTAGCTCGATACACTTTTCCCAGCGATATTCAATAGCTTCGATACCCTCTTTAAAGTAAAAACTGTCTAGCTCCTTAAAAAAAACCATCAACCGCAAGTCTTTTATCGATGAGCCATTTTTTCTAGTTTGGAAATATAAAATAATCCGAGGGAGCTAAATCTGGCGAATAAACTGCGTGATGAAACAATTCGATCTTTGATTTTTGATGGCTCCAAAACAAAAAATACATGTGTTTTTTAAGGTTGCCAGTCTTACCAAAGTATTTTTTTTTTTCAAACTACTGCTGCCATCTATTCCGAGTGTCGCGTGTAATTTCTGCCTGGATATACTTAAATCGGTTTATTGGCGAGTCATTGATTTGTGCTCTCAAATACTTGATACTTGATGTCACACAATTCATAAAAATAAAATTGAATTAAATGTAAAAATGACAACTTTGTTCGAATATGAACAAAACATGAACATTAAACTTTTCGCTGACTAAACAAATCGATGGCAATAAATAAATAATTTTAAATTTTGTACCCATTTATAGGCGCAACTCTATTTAAGGGATTTTACTTTACCCTCCCAGTAAAAACATGGTAATGACACGTCGTTACTGTGTAGATCAGGGGTGCCCAAAAGTTTCTTATGGAAGAGCAAACACCAATACATTTAAAGAATAACTAATTTTTAATCAATATTTTTTATTATAAAAACCAATACATAGAAAAAAAATATTTCATATCATACGTTAAACAAAAACTAAATCTACATTGATGATAGCTGTCGTCAATGTTTACCAGCAAAGCATACGAAAATGTTGTTGGTTTGCAATTGCGTGTATACATTGAAGAACGACAAAAAAAAACTAATAAGGCAAAGTTGTTTGTGTATTTCGTATTGCTATTGCTGAGTCCTCTATGTGTATTAAAACTCACAGCCTATAGCTAAGCGCTTTTACAAAAACAAATGAGCATCAAGCGGATAGGGCTTGGACACCCTTGGTGTAGATCGTTACTTTTTGCATTACTTTAAAAAAGCAAAGTATATACACGCAAAATAATGGTTTACTGGTAGTTTTTTTTACTATTATATTTATTAACTTGTTTTGAAAAACTTTATAACAAAATAGAAAATTATGCTTTAACCCTACGGTCCATAACCGGGTACCCGGGTATTAATTTGAAGTTTTAAGTGCTGATGTTCCTATAATATTGAAGATATCAAGATGAAACTCCGGATCATCAGATACTAGAAAAAAGTTGATCAAATTTGGTTAAATATATTAACCAAAAAATTAGTTTAATGTTTTTGCATACAGCCAGGGTGCCCGGGTACTTTAGTGCAAATTACCTTATATTTCAAAGAAAAAACGTTTGTTTTATTTTGTTTCATAAAGTTTATTGATGTGTAAAATATGAACTGTAATTGTTTCTTAGTTGAATTATTTATATTTTATTTATTTTAACTTCTTTCTAATATTTAATGTCTTATGTTGAGTCATTGTTGAAACATGGAAAATATTTTGATATTGTTTTAGTATGTTGATCGCAAACTGGTTTCTTGCAAACGTTGCACACTTTTCTCGTCTTTCTTCTCCTTTCATCTGGCAAAGAAGCGCACAAATAACAGCTTCCTGTTATTGGCTTCCTGCCATCAGTAGAAGCGTCCGTAGAAGTAGATGGTTGCTCGGTATAGATTACCGTCTCCACTGGTCTTCCCAAAAAGTTCTCAATTGCTTTTTTGGTGGAAAAATGGCGCCTTACTTGGCGAATGGTTACTCTTTCTTTTATTATTGGCGCACACAAATCTTCAGCAAGTTTACGCAAAAAGCGTTTTCTCCGTGTTGTTTGATATGGAATAGTTGTGTTATTCTCATAAATATAGTGTATGCCGCGAAAGCACTAACATCAAGCATATTGTACAAAAACGACAAAGGCCACCTTTTTGTGTGTCTCTGTGCGCTGACTCTCGTTTCTTGTTCTCGCGTGATCAAGAAGTATAAAACGAATAAGATCCCAGAAGCGGTTTAATCCCATTGTTGCACGGAATAGAGGATGAGACAATTGCGTCCATAAGTCCCCTGCATTTTCATCATTGGAATGCCTGCCATTATCAGCATTCCAATTAATGCCTATATTTCTGCCACTGCCGTATCCCTCCACGTCAATTAACGCTTTGTTCGGTTTGCTGCATTGTAGGCATCATAAGTTGAATTGGCTTTTTTGTTGGTATGACGCACGATTATATCGAGAATTTCTATTGTAAAATAACTCTTGAAGCATTGCATACCAGTCATACTTTCCGTCATTCGTAATGGACCACTGCGAGTTCTAATGATGTTTTGACTCCTTATTTGTTGACAAACAGGTGGTGTTGGTTGCCATTGAGTGCCATCACGTGCAATCATACTTTCTGTTGTGCTTGATGTTGGTACATTTTCTTCAGCCATATCAGTATCATTGTCACTTTCATCTTTAAATACATCTTGCTCAATTTGCATTGGCGTGTCAATAGCGGCTGGAATTTCGTTGTTTTCGTTGCCATTGTCTTCACTCTCTGAGTCTTGCACTTCTCCAGTAAATACCTCTTCTTCTTCCTCAATTGGCACTAAAGTGTCGTCATCTTCAATCATATCATCAAGTAAAGACTCAATATATCTGCTTCTGGCTTCTTCACTCAAACGCAGATATTGTCTCTCAGTTAAAAATTCTATTTTGCGGTTCATTTTTCTTCAACTTCACTGTTCAACTTATAATGACGAAATCATAGAAATGTATTCTTTTTCTAGAGTAGCTGAACATTTGCTATCTAAAAACACAAACAATTCACAAGCAGGTACCAAAAACAAGCAAAAAACCAAGCCTTATAAAAGCAGTTTCTGTTTACTTTTGTGTGCCTGTTAGGTACAAAATGCCTATAGAAACCAGTTTTATCTTACAAACATGAAATTTGTACAGTAAAAACTAAGCGTTTCTAATAATCTGTGCAGATATATTTTATTTTATTTGAATATAAACGACTTCTGTTCATCCAGCTGGACTCCCGTTCATCCAGCTGGTTGGACCGTAGGGTTAAAAAAGAGATTTTTTAAGCACTTTAATATTTTAAAGGCTTTCTAATGTGAAATAGCTTTGAATTATGAACTCCAGTTTTTTAATACAAAAAGTTGGTATTTTAAAGGTTTTTTTTATTAATTTAATTACAAATTACTAGAGGAAGGTACACCAATAGTATAGTAAAAGTTACTACTTACTTTATTTTTGTAGGTGGCCACTTATTACTTCACTAGGAGTAACTATGCTGGCAGCTCATTTTTCTGAATTTTTTGTAAGCGAAACCCTTGGTAAGTAGTGAAAGCCTTTGTGTGCTACTTACTCCCTTAAATACTTGGTAATGTATGTTTTTGCTGGGTTGTCTTTACACATGCAAGTAGTGGCATGCAAATATTGTATACGTATTATCAACGAAACATTCTTCGAATGAGTCTTAAATAGTTGCCGAGTTCATCATATAGGCACATTTTTGGGGAAACGGTTAACATTTATTATTAGTATTATATTAATAATATTAATGCTCTATAATTGACAAACTTGCGTTTTTTATGCGGATTTCAAAAAAAATAATTTATTATAACACATCTAACAAGTTAAAACTTTAATTGCAATTTTATAGTAATCCAGTAAATTTGCATTTAATTTTTAAGAAGGTATTATCGATTTTGACATTTAGTGGCATGCAATGGCAAATTTTACTCGCATGCAAAATTGCTACCACTTGGGCTGCCATTGCGAAAAATGTGAGTGGATTAGTAAATAGTCGTGACTGTATTGAGTTTTTCGAACTCCTACCCAGTAAACATGGCAATACGAAGACCATACCCCAATTTTATTGCGGCAGCAATCGCCTTCGTATTGTAGAAAACGTGTCCCAAAAGCAATACATTTAAGCAATACGAAAGCAATTCTTCTAGAAGATAAATATGCAATATTGCCAAATTATCATCTGAAAGATAAAAATCTATCTCTTTATTAAATAAAAAATATACCTTTACTTCACTAATAATCATCTTACTTCGTTTTGAATTTATTTTAGTGCTCTTACAATACGTAATTTCGTGGACAAAATTAAATGGTTAAATTGGTAAAATGCAATTTTAACTTACCTATAGTTGCAAAAGTTTTAACACACTCTGGTATAACCAAAAGATTAATTGGAATTTTCTTTTCTTAATTACAAACTCATTATATAACATACTTGCGTAATATTTTAAATATTTTCAGGCAAGCTAACTTCTGTTTTGTTAAAATTTTTAGTAACTTTTGAGAGTTTTTTTTAAGTTTTTGCGGGGTATAAAAAAGCAAATTTTAAATTAAGTTGAAATAAGTGCTACACCCATAATATTAGTTTGTAAAAATTGTCGACTTAGTATATATTTGATTTCTGTGGACTATAATCTTTAATAAAATTAAAATTTAAAAAAATTGGACTACCCAGGGAAAAGAACTAAATGTATTATATTTTCTAAAATGAAACGACACAATTAAAATTTGTTTAATCGTTTTTTTGGACCTTAAAGTTTATTCCATTAGTTTTTGTAGATAATATCGGTCAAGTGGGTGCCCAGTTAGGTTAGGTGAAATAACAATAAACTGTCACTTTCAATTAATTAAAATTTAATTCAAATGCAACAAAAATTTGTATATTTAATAGTTTTATTTATTTTTCATTATTTCAAAATACATTGATTATTTTTTTATTTAAATTAAGTCTATATATCGGCCGAGTCTCCATAGTTCAACAAATTTTCTCCTAAATATAGCAAGAACAAGAAAAATCTAAATTTTGAAATTAAATCGAATTTTTATCCATTAATACTTATTGAGCATTATCACACAAGTTCCTCCCGGCCTCCCTATTAATTGTGTTAAATTTATTGACATGAAAAATTTAAAAAAAAGCCCCTTTAAATATATTTTACATTGTTCCGTTTAAAAAAAAACTGCCAACACTTATTGAGAATGATTAGACTGTTTAAAACAAAAAAAAATAAAATTAAAACAATTTGCATACTAGTTATTAAACATTAAATTTAAATATGTTTGAACATCTTTTTATGAAGTTTTATTACTTAATAATTATTCTTTTCTTTTTTGAACAAATTGTTTATATAGATACATATATATATATATAAATGTCCCAAGAAGAACGCAATTTTTAAATTTTAAATAAAACACAGATATTTAAAAAAAAAATCGTGAAACTTTATTATATCGTAAAGTAGACAGAATGAGGTTATGTATGGAACAATATATCGTGCAGATGGCCGCCGCGGCTTTGCTGGCATGCACGCGATCTTTTAATAAAATTTTCAATGACCGTTTTGCATGAATGCTGCGGTATTTCATTAATGCAGCGTCCAATTTCCTCTTTTAAGGCTTGAGTCGTCGTCGGCTTATTCGCGTAAACCATCGACTTCAAAAAACCCCAAAGAAAAAAATTTAATGTTGTTAAATCGCACGATCTAGGCGGCCAATTCTGATCTCCAAAACGCGAAATAACACGACCGGGAAATGACTGATGCAGCAATTGAATTGTTTCTCTGGCTGTATGACATGTGGCGCCGTCTTGTTGGAACCACATGCCCTCCAAATTCATTTCTTCAATTCTAGGCAAGAAAAAACTGGTTATCATTTCACGATACCGAACACCATTGACTGTTTGCGATTGACCTGCCTCATTTTCATAAAAAAAAGGTCCAATGATTCCTCCAGCCCAAAAACCACACCACACAGTGACACGTTGAGGATGCATTTGCTTCTCGTGAATCTCTCGAGGATTTTCCTCACCCCAAATGCGACAATTCTGCCTATTGACGAAGCCATCAAGATGAAAATGGGCCTCGTCACTGAAGATGATTTTATCGGCAAAATCAGCATTTTCATGTTGTCTCTCCAATACCCAATTAACGAACTCCCTTCGCTGTCCATGGTCAGCTGGCTTCAGTTCCTGAGTCAATTGAACTTTGTATGCATGAAGATGCAAATCTTTCGTCAAAATTCGCTGCAAAGTGGATTTGGAGACACCAATTTGCTGAGCTCGGTGTCGAATTGAGGTGGATGGAGTTTGAGCGACATCATCACGTACAGCTGCGACATTTTCGGTCGATCGACCTGGTCGATGGCGCGTTGTTGCCTTTACATCATTAACGGACCCAGTTTCGGCAAATTTATCCATTAATCTCTTTACAGTTGACTCTTTTGGAGCATTATTGTGACCCCAAATTGATCGCAATTTGCGAACTGTAGCCGCAAAACTTTCACCATTTTGGTAAAACAATTTCACAATGAGAATGCGTTGTTTATTCGTGTAGCGATCCATTTTTACTAACCTCGTTCCTTCTACTAGCAAACAATAACAATTGTTCAAATGTCAAACAATGACACTTCGAATGTTGCCAGATTTAAAAATTGCGTTCTTCTTGGGACACCCTTTATATATATATATATATATATATATATATATATATATATATATATGTTTTTGCTTTTATGCTCACCAGTTTTGTCCAAAATAATGATTTCAAAAATAAATTTTCAAACCACCAAACAAATTTGTTAAAAAGATATTTTTTATTGTTAATTTTTTTTTAATAAAACATGATCGTGCCAGTCGACAGCTCCACCATCTCAGCTTTCTCGACAGTAATTCTGCATCATTACTGGCAGTCCATAAAATAATGATACGTCATTACCGTTCCTTCATTGGTTAGAGTTTTTACTAGGTAAGACAGAAATGCAATCTATTTTATTCTGTGTGGAGCCATATCGTGTCTTCGTGCAAGTGAATCAATTAATTATTTCAGGACTCTGCATACAGTCGTATGTACATTTGTGTTTGTCTTATTGTTGATTTTTTTGTATTTTGTTTAGTGAATGATGATTTTATTTTTATTATTATTTCAGTAAGACTTTTCTTTTTTTATTATTATTTTTATTTTAACCACTATATTTATCTGTGTTTTTAAACCAATAAACAGTGTTGTAGTCGTATTCGATCGTTGTGTGTTCTTTTTATAACTTTGACTGTTGTGCTAAATGTTCTCCTTTTTTATCATCATTTGATTACTTTTGCTACGACAACTCAAAATTTGTTTAAATAGAGTTTTTATACTTGTACACTATAAACGACGTATGACCAACAAACTTTAAAATATGTTATGGGCTTTTCTAAAAAAATATTTAGTGGTTTAACTTTAAATTTTTGAAAAAATCAATGTTTTTTTCTTGATTTAACAAAAAAAATTAGAAAAATCTTCAAGATTTACTAAAACAAAAAATTTTAAAATTTTTTTTTAATGTTTTGAAAATAAAAAGTTGTAAGCACTAAATGATATAAATTAAGCTCTACAAATATCAGAAAACGCTACACCGCCTCCAGATGGTGTTCCTGAAATTGACCACAAATGCTTCAAACGAGTTCCTTATAATTAAAAATTAAGCTATTTCGATAGCAAACAAAATTTGCTATATTTTCTGCAAACATTTTTTTTGTTTTTAGTGCATGGTTTGGAAGCGAGAATGTGTTTAAATCTAAATTTCGTAAAATTTTAAAAAATTCACACTTTGAAACACTATTTTCAAAAATCTTAAATATTTAAGTTGACTAAAAATAATTGATAATGAACACAAAATAAGATTAAGGCTTAAGATTTTAAAATAAGTCTTTCCTTTAGTCGAAAGACATACAGGCATTCCAGCAGGATACTTTAAAAGGACATCGTTATTATTTGAAAACGAATAGAGGTATTTTTATGAAATTTGAAGAAGGAATATGTTTGTGTTACCATCAAAGCGGTAATTTCCGAAAAACTTAATTCTTCATATCTTGTTAAGTAAAACCACAAAAAATGTAATTTTGGTTTTGTATTTATATATTGGCAAGAGGAATAATTTATGTTTTAACTTGTTTTTTTTTTCTTTTTTGATGCATTAGCTTTACGAGATTCATTCTAAACTTATTTTGGTCAATATCGCCTTAAGTAAGCACAAAAACTGCTGAAATCAGTAGAAGCCGTTGAATCTAAAAAACATAAGTTAAAATGTTTGCTTAAAATTAGTAGACAAAAAAAAAACAGAAAGAAAAAACTGTTTTATAACAATAAAACTTTTGAAAACAGTCTATCCTGTAAGAATCAATAGAAATATTTTCTATAAAAAACTAATAAACTGCTAATATGAAAAGGGTAGATTTTTATTCGCATTAAAAAAATTTAAAAAGAACTGTGAAAATTTTACTCTTTTTAATATTAAAATATTCTTTACCAATTTCGGCAGGTTAAATTGTCATTAATAAGCTAAAATTTGGTGTGAAATGTTCTTTTTTCGGTTCAAGATTACAAAATTTTTTTCCAAATAACATTTTTTACAAAAAAAATTTAATTTTTGTAATAATGGGCGATTGTCAAAAAATTATTAGACACTAGACGAATGGAATGCATTTTCTGTTCAGCTATGACCTTCATTAACATTATACGCGCACTATAGTGTTATTTGTAAATATATCTGAAATAGAAATTTACTTACTGTTAAACACAAAGTAAATGACGGAGTTTGCTGGGAGCAGTGTTGCATTTCATATAACTACGAGGGAAGTTCGAAAAGTCACAGACTTATTGATCCGCCCTAATACCTTTTTAATGTCTTTGAAGTTTAATAATTATTCTTATTTTGATTCTCTTAAAATAAAGAACATTTTTATATACAAATTATTTTTTACATTTTATTTGTGGAATCCATATGGATACCTACAGTTGCGTATGATTAACATGTAATTACAGATTGAAAATTATTAATCATACGCAATCAATAAACACAATGATAATTGTAATTGATTTTTGCGTAATCAGTGTTGTAATGTTTTGCGAATTCGGTATTGGCCAAGAAACGAAGCTCTTATTAGCTTTATTTACGCCTTACATTATTTAATAACTGCTTTAGTTGTTCTTTTTAATTTATTGCTCTTTCTCTATAACACTTCCACCACATTCACCAGTGTTGTTTGATACATATGTTAGTTATACTCATGTTCCCATTGTATGTCAGTTTTTAGTGGGAAATATGATAAGAGTAAATAAATACAGATAAAATAAATACAATTCATGATAATTTTGATAATTTTATACAAAAAAGAAGAAGAGCTAGAAAATCGGCGCTAGTATCATTATTTGGCGATTTTATAATTTTTCGCTAACGGTACCTGTTCATGCAAGTTTTAAATTAGATAGAACACAGTATACATTTCAAATTGGAAATGACTCAACACTGCACGACATAACTTTTCATTCAGATTTTGAGAATAGAGCTAAATTATATAATACCTGTGTCGTCTAGTTTTTCTAGATCAAGTCTTTCACGAATCTTAAAAACAAATAGGATTATTCGAAGTTAAAAATTTGATTAAAAATTTAGTAATAAATATAAATATGGTAGAATCTAAGTGTATTCCTACTACTATAAATGATGAACGTTGTTATAAACCTTTTACATAAATAATTGCAAATAAAATTATTTATTTATTTATTTATTTATTTATTTATTTATTTACTTTTTTATTCAATAATTTCTAATTAAATTAAAATATATTAAAAAATAAGTAATAAATGTTTTTTTGGTACTGCTAAATAATATTTTGTATTTAGAGCAAGAGAAAATAAATCTTGTTTTCCTTTTTAAAATTCTCGAAATACAATCAATTCTGGTATTACTTTATTTTAGATTATTCCAATGTTTTGAACCCCAATGAAATTTATATTGAAATATATTTTAAAAACAAGTACTGTGAAATCCTCTTTTCAAATCGTTTAAAATCATAAATGGTGGTAAATTTTGTTAATCGGCTCATTTTTGTTTGCATTGTGAAAGTGTTGTGAACAAGTACTTTGCCAGTGCTTTTTATATTTCAAAAACCGTTGTAAATTGTATTAATCGAATACTAGCGAAGCACTTTTTTCTAACGTTGGGACAGCGTTCTAACCCTGTAGGAAGCCTGGGGTGAAGTGTCTCCAAGTCACCACTTTTTTCGACTATTGTGGGTGACTTTTTGGTGACATAGTCAACAAAGCGTCTACACTTTTTGGAGCTCCAAAACTGTGCTTATTTTTTTAATGTTTCATTTTGTTGAAAATACATGTAGATACATGAAGATTTTGTACAGTCTTTTGAAGATACTCCAAAATTATATTTGCGCGAAAAACTTATTTACTTGAATGAAATTTATAAAAAAGTGTTATACATAAAATACATACCTGATTTTCCGAAACAAATGCACTTGTTTAAACTTATTTTCCTTCGTAGTGTGGAAATCTAGTAAAAAGTTGCAAAAGTTTAGACTAGAATTACTAAAATGTACTATTAGATCTTTGGTTTCAATGTCTACACCTAGTCAATAGTTGTGTAGATTCGCAATGACAAGCACATGTTAAATGTCTACATCAGAGAGCGTAGGCTGTGGTATAATTAGTCAGTAGTATTGGTGACGAAGTCAATAGTGAATCAATACAGTTTCAATATCGAAATTTCCTTCAGGGAAACTAGGCCTTTGACAGTGCCTTTTATACCCTCCACCATATATGGTGAGGGTATACATATGTATATCAGTTTTTTATTTTTATGGTTGTACATTTTGTAAATCAAGTACTGGCAAAGAACTTTTTGTCAATGTTGGAGAAGCGTTCAAGACCAACGCTGTGCCAGTGCTTTTATTATTTTAACGATTGTAAATATTGTAAATCAAATACTGGCAAAGCACTTTTTACTAACGTTGACATAGCGTTCTAAATATGTTAGTGCTCTGCCAGCACCTTATTTGTTGTGCCATTGGCAATCAGTGCTCTGTCAGTACTTTATTTTTTTAGCATCGGCATTTTCTGGCTGGGCAGGTTTAAAAAAGAAGAAAATATTGTTAATATTTTATCCCCAAAATGCCACTTAAATTTTGTTGTCATCCCCAACAAATACCCGTATCCCCAAACGGAAATTTTTATCCCCAATTTAGGAATAAATCCCCTAAACTGACAACACTGTGACAGTTCACGGAATCAGACACATGTTGACGAAAATTTTCAATCAAATGGTTTATTGCTGACGCTGTGGGTGCAATGCGCACATTAAAATGAGGATATGCACGCTGTGTCAACAAAATAGACTGTTGGTTTGAAAAATAAAATTTATTTATTTTTGTACATTGTTCGATCGTGTAATGATTCATAATTAATTCGTTAAGTCTTCTTCACAAAATGCTGAAAAAACAAAGAAAAAATAAGATTTCAAAAAGTTATAAAGAATGCAAACCATATAGCTCATTCTGCGCCACCCTGTATATTCACCGGTTGAATATTTTTTGTTAGGTATTTACAATCTAACTATTTTACTAAGAGCCAATTTATACGGTGCAATTGATTGAGTCTATTTATATGGTGACTTTAATTGCACGAAAACTGAATATGAATTAAGCAAAGGAAGAATACGAGATAACAAAAACATGCACGAAAAATGAAACCCGTGCCTTTTTTGTTACCCTACTTGCTTCTCTACCCCGTTTGCCACCAAACAAGAATTGCACGCAATAATTGCATGCAACAAAGTCACTGTGTAAATTGGCTCTAATTCTTACTTTTTTAGATATTTTTCTTTTTGGGAGTAAAATTTGTTTTACTCTCTGTAATTTTGTTATTGCGTAATTTTTTCTAAACTTTACTGGAAAAGTACACAAACGGACCTATTATTGAAAAAGTATTTCAAAAGTACCACTACCTTTATGCCCAACCAAGGGTAAATGTTGCGGGGAAAATTTTGTATACTACCAATCTTATAATAACTTTGTGTATGATAAAAATCTTGGCGCGGACGAAGCTACGATATCATAATTTTTATTCTACTAAAAGCTCAATCTAAGACTATACAGACTAATTTTAATGCAAATTTTATTCTTGGTTAAGTTAGCGAAGTTAGTATTTAAGCTTAACCATGAGTAAAATTTGCCTAAAAAAATAAAAATAGCTCTGGATAGTGTTTAATTAAGCATACTTTTAGATAAGTTAATTAAATAAGAAACTTTCAAAAAATTATTTTATTTAGAAATGTTTTTTTATCTTTAATATTTATTGTAAAAAATAAAATAATATATGAACTTTAATTTTCTTGCAATTTTTTTTATAACCTCTGACATCATAATACACGGGCGGATGCACCCAAAATATTGATTTGATTGTAAAGCGCGTCGGAGAGTTAATGTAGAAAAACTAGGAGACACGGGTATATTTATTTTAGCCATATTTTTAAAATGTACTCAGTTTGATCATTAGTGAACCCAAAAAATTTATTTTGTCGCACAGTGTTCAACTGTCTTTTAACCTTCATTTCTTCGATTAACGATGATGCCTTTTTCTGAGCGTTAATTTCTGAATCATAAAACAGTATTATATGCCTTGCGGAAAATTTTGCCTTGCTTTTATTTAATTTTATTGTATTTATTTTTTTATTTATTGTAATATTAAAGACACGTTAGGTCCAAAAACAAATATTTTAAAAATTTAATAAAATGTTTCAAACTTAAAATCCTTTGGTATATTATGGCTTTATTAAAATAAAAAATATTCGCAGCAGCTCCTTTCAGTCCAACTTTCCAAGACTTTATTGAGAGTTTCTAGTTTTATCTCACGAATGGCTCGGACGATATTAGCCTTAAGAGTGTAGATCGTTTTTGCATTATACGCATATGAGCAGCAATTTACATCGCCAATAAGGCTGACAACACGATTACCGAACCTAGTGCGCAAAAGATCGATTGAGTTAAATGACATGCTGTGCCATTCTGCTGAAACCAAGGTTTATCCAATTCCATTTCAACCCATAAAAAGTTCCTTATTATCATGGCTCTGTGGCGCTCGCCGTTTACTGAAATGGTGCATCCAGCAGTATTTTCGAAAAAAATAGGCCAATGATGCCACCACTCCAAAATCCACACCAAACTCTGTGGTGATGCATTGGCTTATCGACAATGACGTGCGGGTTTTCCGATCACCAAATGTTTGATGACATAGCCGCCTAAATGAAAATACGCATTCTCAGAATAGAATTCGGCAAAATTCGATGTTCGATTAGAGCTTCTGTAACGGCCAAACTTAAAAGCCGTAACGATGTGTATGGTAGTTTGCCTTCAAATGCTGATGCTGATGCTCATCATTCTGGTGGTTAAAATACCGAGTTGTTGAGATCGATGGCGACTCGAGGTATGATACTAATGTATAGTCAACTTTACAATTTTAAACCACTATTTACTATTAATATCCAAATTAGTTTACTATTAATATCCAAATTAGTTTACTATTAATATCCAAATTAATAATTATTTTTGAATTGACACGGAAAGTTCGTGGAGGGGTTGCCTTAGTTTTTAGTGAAATAGGGGAGAGCAAATGAACAAAAGTGTGCCCTTAATATCTACTTAGGAAATCAACAAAGAGAGTTCTAAGCATTTGTATTTTTAAATTTGTTAAATATGTTTATGCACTATGAAATTTGAGTCTCAAATCTATTTATATAGAAAATTATTATTTTGATTACAAAAAAAAAATAAATTTTTAAATTTCCAAAGCAATATTTGGAAATGTATTTCATATTATCATTAAGATGAATATTTTAGTCGAGATTTGACATTCGTTTTTTGTGAATTTAACGTTCTAGGTTCTTTGCCAACTTTATATTCTTTGGCCTATACTTAATTTAGTTCGTCTTAAATTCGTTAATACCTTTTATTGTTCATTTTTAATTTCTCTTTAAAATTTCTCTACCTTTGAATTTAATATTTGTTATCTAATCGGTACCAAAATAAATGCATTTAATCGTGTATGTATTTAATTATCTAAAATCTAGTATATCAAATATATTTATATTCCCCGAGTAAAACGGAATAAACTTAAAAATATCAATGTAGATCAAAAAGAAATATTTAAACTTACTGTACCGAATACGACCTAATTGCATCTTATTATATCTAGTTAGAAACAATTTTATATAAAACTATCTAATATGAAAACGTATCAATTTGATCCCAACTGATGCAGAGAAATAGGATTCTGATAAAAATATATAAGTATAGTGAGATACTGCTCTATATAAACCAGATATAACAATATATAGTTAATATGGAGCAATATATCAACAAATAGTTAATTTCATCAATTGGATGAGATTGATACAGTAATATCTGTTAAAAAATCGGATCATTTTGTTTCTCATTTTATCTTATCAGATATAATTAGATACAATTATATCGTTTTCTACAAAATTGACCTTTTTTGGCAGCCAAATGGATATTTTTGGATGAATTCCGTTTTAATCAGGGGAGTTATAAGTACTCAAGTATGTCAGAACAAGTGTTTTCACTATTTTTTGTATAATCAACAATATTTATAAATTTATACATGTAGTATTTTATATTATTCAATACAACTATATCTCGTTATAAATTGCTTTGTATCGCACTTTTTTAATATGACCCCATATCCAAATATATATTTTTTTTTACTTTTACATCGGCTGAAAGTCCGTGGGAAAACCAATAAAACAATAATTTTTTGGCAAAATTCGACTTTATTCCTCAGCATAGTCTCCTTCAAGATAGAATCAATACAACGCCTTTCTAACATTTCGATACCTTTTCTATAGAATGGTTTATCTTTGGCCTCATAGTGCTCTCTTTCGGCAATCACCTCTTCATTCGAACCAAATCTCTTTCAGCTATCAGCTTAAACGATTTTGTGAACTCTTTTAATGTTCTACAGTGACGGAGCGTTCGACGTCATCGGTATTTGTACGACGACGTGTAAATTCAGCAAATTAATTTTCTACCATTTGTCTCGATGGAGCAGAGTCCGAATACCACTTATTAAGTCAAGCTTTGGCTTGAACGGTATTTTTCCCCATTAAAAAGCAATGATAAATCAACACACGAAATTGCTTTTAATGTATTCTTTTTAAAATGACAAAAATAGCTGTAACTTGTTCACTGTTGAACGAATTGTCATTAAATTATGACAGGTATCATCTGAAGGTTGGGATTTCAAAAAAAATCATATTGATTTTTCATTAGTGTCGCCACCTATGTATCATCGTACGGATGATAGTGTATTCAAAACCATTTTTTATTTTTCAAAAGCCGACTGGTTTCGGCAGTATAGAATACAGGTAGTATACACTCACCAAAATATTCTGTAATGGCAACTGAAAATTTTGCTGTTATTACGGGAAATTTTGCTAATTTGAGACCAGCACTATTTTTTGCTAATCTTAGCAACACATGTCTGCTGGCATGTAGTACAATAAAATTAGTAGAAAAATTAGTAGAAGCTACTACTATTTTGAAAATTATTTAAGTCAATATTTTTTTATACTTTTAAGGTCAAATTTTAATTGTTTTTAAGGCTGATTTTTAAAACTAAAAAACTTTTTAGTGCTATTTTAAGTGGATGTCCTATTTTCAGACACTTCCGATTCCTTTTTTAATCGATGTAACATTTTAAGGCAATTTAAGTTTTAATTAGAAATAACAATTCCTTCAATATCCACTTTTTTAAAATTAGTAATTTTTTTCTTTTGCTAATTTCAAAAGAAAATTTGTAAAATGATTTCTGAAATAAGTAACAAAAATTTGTAAATACTCTGTAATTTGTAAAATGTAAATAGCAAAAAGATTTGCTAAATAATAATTTTTTTACTAAAAATCATTACAAAAATAGTAAAGTGGAATTGAAAACCGTTTACAAATTTTTCTACTAACTTTTTTTCTGAGTGTAGAATACAAGTATTTTACGTTTTCGCTTCAAAACCATCCTCAGTACCCAGGCACCATATTGAGTGTTAAAAAAAATTAGAAACCCCGAAACAACACACAAATTATATTTTATATAAAATTATCTTGAAAACAATTTGTATTGAATTTTAACGTGAAATTGCTTGTCGTAATGGTTTAATGGAGCAAACACATTTTTCACGTGAATCCCGAACAATTTACTATACCTTAGTGCAAAATTTATTAACCCGGAGTCTTTACATGCAATAAAAGGATACCAAGCAACTCGCAAATCGATTACAGAGAAACGCCAAAATTAAGTCAATTGAACTGTGGTGAAAAACTCTTACCCAATTTATTTTATTAACAATTAATTCTGTTCTAAATATCTATATCTCAAACTTTTTTTTTTTTTCGTTTATTCCACTAAAAAGTTTATATTGATTACTATAAATAAGGAAACAGTGCAATTAAAATTTTTTTATACAAGGTCCCTTTTAAGCGGGCTCTCAGTACACTATATAATATATAACATAATTTTAAGTAATATTTATAATCTATAATACAACAAATGTATTTGTTTACACAGGTTTGAATGCAAGAAAAAATTTTTAAAAAACCTCACTTTTATATAATAGCAGATAAAATGAATAGTCCAGTGTTAACATTAAAGAAAGAAAATGAGTTGGCAAGCCACCAATATTTTTTAATATTAAGATTTGATTTCATGTGCTTATCCGCTAGATAAACACTAGTGTCGAATCTAATATTTTCGGTTGTAAGTTGAATGCAAGTTATGGCTTTAATATTGGCCCTTCTATAAATGGGGTAGATTATAGGTATGCATATTTTATTCTGGATATATCCATTTTTATCTGGGAAGAGGAAGGCTTTTGATGGAATGTAATCTGTTTGTTAGGTTTTAGATATATCCTCTTCATAAGCGTAGTATGGAGCTTAGTGCTTAACAATAATTGAGAATGTCGTATTTGTAAGGAAATAACAATGAATAGTGCTATAATTTAGTAATGTTTTAAATAAGTAAGCCAAGTTCGAAATTGACAGTGGTACCAAAGAAAAGATACAAAACAACTATTATAAAAGTTATTTAAAAAAACAACGAAAGAAAAGTACAGCATTTGGCAGTAGTTGTTAAAAGCAGTTATTTTTAATTTTGTAATAAAGAAAACATTATTTTTGCAGCAAACAGTTAAATTTTGTAAGTTATTAAAAAAAGTTTCACTGAATTTTTGAAAATTGTTGTTTATTTTATACTTTTTATTAATAATATACGTACATATTTTTTATTAATATACATACAGTGAACAGCAAAAGTCATGGTACCCCAATCAAAATAAAAATTCTCCCCAAATTTATCAAAAATTTCTTAACTCAAAAAAATACCACAAATCCTTAAAAAATCTTAGGACCAATATAACTTCATATTTAAGTACAGCATAAATCATGGTACCCCTAGTCATAAACGGTCTTTTATTTGATTTACCCTACAAAATATTATTCCCTTTTAAAATTCGTAACGTTACTTTCCAAAATTCCAAGAAGCATTTGTTTATAACAACAAGTGAGGTCAAGTAATTTTTAAAAATGTCGGGAAAGGAGTTAGCAATAAAAGAACGAAAAATAATAGCAAAACAGCAAGTCATGGTACCCCTGTCAAAAAAAAATTTCCCCAAAATTTCTCAAAAATTACGTATACTACCGCAAATCCAAAAAAATTTTCACTTATTTAACTTTAAATCGCAACTTCAAACCTTTTTCGTATATTTTAAATTTTTTTAACAAAACAGTGTTTTTTTTTATAAAAACGAAGAAAATAAAAATTTTAATTATTTTTAGAATACATTTTTTTTTTTTTTTGAGTGAATAATAGAAAATTAACCGATACATTTGTTGTTGTTTAAGTTTGACTGTTGGTTAAATTATAACGGGCCATTCGGGCCATATTTATTAAATTACTTTATTCAAAATTCTTGCAATTTTTACTATAATATTTTTTTTTTACTTTTTGTATTGATAACTACGATTTTAAGAATTGTTTGCTCGACGAATGCGATGTCAATTGGCCGCCAAGATCATGTGATTTGACACCGTTGGACTTCTTTCTTTGGGGTTATTTGAAAGAAAAGGTGTACGTCGATAAGCCAGCAACAAGTCAATTAATAATAATTCGGCACATTAACGGCATAGAACCTCAATTATGCCTCAGCGTCATTGAAAATTTGGACCATCGGATGAAGGTGTGCCGCCGAGGTCGCGGCGTCCATTTGGCCAATATTTTGTTCCATACATAATTGAACCATACCATATTATCATAATAAAAAGAAATGACAATAATTTCCTAAATAATTTGTGTTTAATTCAAAATCAACATCGGCCCTTAAAATTTAACCACCCTTTATATACTCGTATAATAATAATAATAAAAAACCGAAGTAAAGTTAGGTATTTTTTTTTAATAAATGTTATACATATTTTTTCCAAATAAAATACCTAACTACTTTTTTGATCTAAAATCCTACAAATACTATTCATTTACAAAATAACAGATCAACAATACATAAAAACTTCATTACTTTAAACACAAGGATGTAGTGCAAAATATAATTAAAAATATTGTCTAATCATTAACTACATATCAACATAGATTATGTTGTAGATTAAATATGAATTAGGACAAACATTTGAAATTAACGGCTATAAGCTTTGTTATTGGATACTTTAAGAATTAAAGTTCTTAACAAAAACTGTAAAATATAGAGGATAAATAAATTGTTAAATTTCATTGATGTTGGTCTAATTGTGTGTTGTTTTCGAGTTTGTTAATTTGTTTCCAAACACTCAATATAAAATAGACAATCATCAATAAGCAATGATCAAAGGGGAGAGCGTGGATACAGAGGAGGTTGGGTAGCGTCAACCGAAAATACTAACAGCGGTATTCATAAAAAAATCTTAATTTAAGTTTCAAATACATTTTAGTTAAAAAACATTTTAAGCCTAAAAAAGGGTTATTAAAAATTCGTATTCATAATCAGTATTTTAAGTAATAAACGATTTAATGTATTTTTAACTTGAGGATGGCAACTCTGAATTTTTTTTTTTTTTGTGTCACATTAATCGTAATGATGCAAATCAAGGATTACTAAACCAAACGGTACTCGTTTCTATGTATTTTTTTGTCATTTTTCAGAAAAATATTGTTTTTATAAAATAAAAAATTTATGAAAACTTGTTTATTAATTAAAAAGAGAAAAAGAGTAAAAAAATGCCCAGAAAGTGTTACATAGACAATGATTTTATTGTAGATAAAAAAGTTTTCAAATAACCGGTCTTATTTTCTTTGTTTTGATTAAACAACATACCACTAGTTTACTTTCAATATATAATATCAAAAAATATTATTTCTGCTTAAATTCTTTATCCGGAATTGAAAACAGGTCGATCCTCTATTTGTAAATTTTCGTCTTACGATTTTTTTAAATTTTGGTCATACTTTCTATTATAAACAAAATACAATTAAAAATAACAAATTTTTCAAATAAAAATGTCAATCCTTTTGATCAAATATAGATTGTCCATTATTTATTAAACAACAACAAATAACTTCATTTGATTAAATGACAATTTTTTGCAAAAATCTTTAAAATTAAAATAAATACAAAGCAAAAATGTCATTTAAAAATAGGTTTAAAATAGGGTCGAACCAATTTTAAAATTTGGTTATTTACACAAGGTTTAAAAAAGGTATTTTAAGCTAAAATTCGTTTATGATTTAAAATGCTGTTTAAAATGTTTATGAATACCGCTGTAAGTATTCTATCCTCCTGGCTCTGTGGAATTTTTAAATTTTTATTCTCTATAATTTACTAATAAAATTTTCATGTTTGAACTCTGAGGATCAAACTAGGTAGGTATTTGCAGTTTTAGATTGTTAATACCCAGCAAAACTTTGGTAATGGGTGCGATATTCTCATGCGTTACCTTGTAATGATAGCTTGTTACCTTTTTCAATATTTGCAAGCATAAGGTAATAAGTTACTTATTATTGATTACGTAATATATGATTTATAAATGTAAAGTAATAATTGAAATATTTTTGAATATCTATTTTTAGATACATTACTTTGTGTTTTTTTGTCAGCAAATGTAATGTATGTTTGTTTTGATAACACTAGCGAAAAAACGAAGCGCAACAATTCATTTAAGTTTAAAGCAATCAAATACTATATGCGTCGATAGCTCAGTGGGTAGAGTTCTTGGCTGGCAACCAGATTTCGCTGGTTCGATTCCCATCTTGACCACATTCTTTTTAATTTCAAATATTTAAAAAAAAATATTTGTAATAATTTTATTTAATAAAAATTCCTCTTTTTTAAAAATCTATTTTTAGACACATTACTTTTTCCATTCTCGTAACCATATAAGTAACCCCTTACATTATCACCTCTAAAGTAATGGGTATATAAATTACTTTGAGGCTCATCGCCTGTAAAATTCATTAATGAAGTAAGGTGTAAAGTAATTCATCGGCGCCTATTGCCATACATTACTTTACCCATAATGTGGTAATGAGTGGTTTTGCTGGGTATGTTATGTTTGTCAATTTTCATTTATTTCTGCATAGCTGGGCATAACACCTTTACTCGTAAACTAAGTATTTAATATTTGCCAAAATTCAAAAAAAAAACTAAAATTAGCAGAATACGCCGAGATAAACAAGTTATGACATGTCCATTCGTGCCAGTCGGCGATCACCGCACACGAGAGGCGACCACAGATGCGACGAAACTATGTACTTACACTCAGAAAAAAGGTTAGTAGAAAATTTTGTAAACGGGTTTCAGTCCCACTTTACTATTTTTGTACTGATTTTTGGTAAAAACAATATTATTTAGTAAATTTTTTTGTTATTTACATCTTGCAAATTAAAGAATTTTTATAGAATATTTAAAAATTTTTGTTGCTAATTTCAGAAATCATTTTACACTTTTTTGAAAACCGAGTTGCTAAAAGTAGAAAAAAATACTAATTTTAAAAAAGTGGATATTCAAAGAAATTTTATTTCTTATAATTTAAACTTAATATACAAGTAGATTTCATTGGCATGCAAATAAAAGGTATCTGATTTAACACAGCAAAATATTAAATAAAATAGAATTTTTGTAGGAAACATACATTTTTTTCGCTACCAAAATACACACAATATATTTTCCGTTACCGACTGTAGTTTTTTTTAAAAGGTCTACGTAGAGTTTTTTTAAATAAAGAATCAATTGAAATTCATAGATATATATTTTTTAACTATTTGGATCAGTTATTCAAAAAATAAACTATAAAAAACTTCAGACTTTTAGTAGGATTTGATATTTTCTGTAAAATGTAAAATTTCATGTTTTTTGTTTCTAAAAATAGAAATTCAAATAATCACCCCTATTCTAGTTGTCGTCATCGACACAAGACAATGTCGTCTTGGGATTTTTATACCCTTCACCATAGGTGGAAGGGTATATATAAGTTTGTCATTCCGTTTGTAATTTCTACAATATTGATCTTAGACCCTATAAAGTATATATATTCTGGGTCCATATGAAGAGCGAAGTTGATTTAACGATGTCCGTCTGTCCGTCTGTCCGTCTGTCCGTCTGTGTGTTGAAATGGGTTTTCCGAAGAACCCAGACATGATGAGGACTTGATTCTTTTTTATTTCTGTTACATGTGATCCATTTCTGTTTGCTATTAAAAATCAGACAGATCGGTTAATAAATGGCTGAGATATTAGCAAAAAACCAGGACTACCTCTAATTTTTCCAGTAAAATCCCTTTGTTTAATAAGAGTGTGAAGATAAATACGTAGGTTAAATACGTTTCACAACTATTGTGAATGATATAAATAAAAAATAAATAGTAGTGTCGCCAACTTTTTTTTGCCTAGAAAATGCCAAATTTGACAAGAAAAGCGCTGAAACATATGGAAAAATATAAATTTGAGATTTTACATGACATATTATTTTGGATTAAAATTTTTGGACATTTAAGAAAAAATAAATGGGGATACCGCTTGTTTGTGGAGAGCTATGAGGTAGTAGATTCCAACGATGTATTCATCTCCTTCAGAATACCATGGTGAAGGGTATATAAGATTCGGCATAGCCGAATTTAGCCGCTCTTACTTGTTTTTTTTTGAAATTGGTATTCCCGTTGTCGTTATCAAAAATAATTGATAACTGTCGACAAGTATTTGGTATTCTGTAAGAAAATGTGACGACGATATTGTCTTGAAACGACTCTGATTTTGTCGACACAATTTTTAGTAACGACTAGAGGAAAAGTAATGACTGAAAAAAAAACGGAAAAAATGGGAAGAAATATCAAATTTATTAAATGCACTTGGCCCACCGAGAATAATGTGAGATGGATGGCAGAAGGTAAAGAAAGCATGATCATATAAAGTGCATTATAAAAATATAACAAAATTTATTTATAGGTTTGACGAGACTTAAAATTTAAAGTAAAAAAGAAAATGGTACCCAACAAAGCCGAGTGTAATGCTACAGGTGGCGGAAGATTCAAGCAATTAATATTGAGCCCGCTGGAGGAAGCTGTGGCAAATCTTCTACAGTTTCAGAAACAGCTGAACCCTAAGTTAAAGTCGTTTCCAACACTGAGCTGGTACGACCCCTGGGCTAAAAATCTTAATGTAGCTGCCAACTTTATTGTTTAGGAAATAAATGTGGACTTGATTCCTGTTTTAAAATTAGGTGCTATTGTTTCCAGCACATTTTTGAAGGCTGTTTTATTCAGCCGAAAGTAACTTTCAAACCTTTTAAAAAAATTAGAAGATTAACATTCTTTAAAGTAACAGACTTTGATTTTGCTACTCACTTGTTATCCGGCAGATTAAAGATATTGAATTTCTGTATGAGTAGTCTTCTTTCCAATACTAGATTTTTTTTATTTTGTTCATCACTGGTATCAGAATTTAAATTACACATAAAAAACATTTTTTCGCAAAAATAATAAACAAAAAAAATCTGCCGACTCAATTTTTAGAGATGTGTTTTTGTTTAAATCGATAAATTGTCGACGTCGTTACAACACTGTTTTAGAATACCAATTTGGTGTCGAAGTGATGTCGACGTCAAAGCAAAGTGCGACATTGATAACGATTGATGTCGACGTCAAAGCAAAGTGCGACATTGATAACGACAACTAGAATAAGGGTGAATATCTTATTGTTTTTATACCCTCCACCATATATGGTGAGGGTATATATCAGTTTGTCATTCCGTTTGTAATATGTCGAAATATAGGTTTAAGACCCCATAAAGTATATATATTCGTGATCCTTATGCAATTTTAAGTCGATTTAGCGATGTCCGTCTGTCTGTCTGTTGAAATCACGATCACGACGCGAAGACGCAAGTGGGGGTGCCTATTTTTACCCAGATTATCGAACACCGAGCAGTTTGGTATTTAAAATGAGCAAAATCGGTCAAGCGGTTTAAAAGTTATGAGTGAAAATGTGAAGGTACCTCTAAATTTTCCATACAAATTTGTACAATTTTTCTGTATCTATTTTTTTTTCTGTTAAGTAAGTAAAAATGTTATTAAGTCTTCTTATTGTTCGATTACATTTATTGTCTTACATACTATGATAACTAAGTTAACGTAAAAATGAACAATGTTAAAGTCGCTAACAAAGCAGACCTCTGTAAATAACATTGCTAAAACTAAATAACAAAAGTTCGTTACATAAATTGACAAAACATATTCATATTACAGTTCATGCAAAATTTAGTATATACGTATATCATCTTCATCCCCTTTGGTGGAGGGTATTCAAAGATTCGGCACAGCCGAATTTAGCCCTTTTTTACTTGTTTTTTATCAAAATCGTTTGTTTAAATCCAAATTTATTTTAATAAAAATTACAATAAATTATTCAAATATACATACACTAGAAAATAAAAACCATATGTTGTGTTTTGTTTTGTAATTACAAACAAATAAGAAAACGTCCAATTTAAAAAACAGTCTATAAACATTTTCTTGTCAGGTAAAAATTGATGGTTATTTTAAACGACTTTCGATTGTTTTACTACTTTTGTCGTTATTAAAAAATTATTGAAAATAAACAACAAAATAGGCTGAATATAATGAAAAATCAGTAGTCCTCTTTTTGATTGTATTTTCGATTAATTTAATATGTATTTTAAATTGTTTTTAACGAAATAATATTTTGAGTGAATGACAGTGATACCTCTTCTTACTGAAATCCCCAAAAAAATTGGGATTACCAAGAACTTTGTGCAGCAGATTATAACTCTCGAGGACACCTATAACATGGACCTGTTTCTCAAGAGCTTGTTCCTTTTGGGGTTCCTTTGGGTGCTCGTTCTCGTACTGCCCTTGGGATCAGTCCTAAATCGATTGCCGTAAACTTTGGGCAGGATTACAACTCTAGATGAAACCTATACGATGGACCCACTTTCTAAGGGAGTCCTGTATATGAAAAAAGCATAGTTCTAAAAGGATTCCTAAAAACTTTGGACCAGATTAATTCCCTCGGGGAGACTCACTTTCCAAGGGCGTACTACATGGTGGCCTTTAAATGGAAAAAAGGGACTCCCAAGAAAGTCCGTTGGTCTGCCCGATAGCTATAATCCCGTCAAAAGTTCTCGGGAGTCACTTTGTAACTGTTCATAGGAGAGCAAAAAAAAAAGCAAAAAGAAGCAAAAATTTAATTTTTCCATTTACAGGAACCCCATGAGCTTGTACCCTTGGAAGATAAAATTTTGTGGCCTTTTAAAAATTCTGTAAATTGTAATTTTTGACTCTTCCGACGCGAAAGCTTGCCGACCCCTGGTCTAGTGTGATAAAAACAAATTAGATGTCAAATACCAAGTGTTTAAAATCTAAATAAGTGCTTAATTTTTAAAATTTCTTGATTATCCAATCTCTATATTTGTATAAAGGAATAACGTTACTGACTGACTCATTCACTCATTCAACATCGCCCAGCCCAAACCAAATTTGGTATGCAGGTTTCCCCTCCGGCATAGACATCCGCTAAGACGGGGTTTTTGGAAATTCCTTCGGGAGGGGCAAAAATTCCCCTTTCACAGCCTGCCCAAACCCCTTTAGCTAGAAAGCTGAATTTTGAAATATGCCTTCCTGTGAGTATGTGCTAATTCATTGATGAGGTACCTTTTAGAATTTTGGCCAGTGATGTTGTAAAAACGGGGGTTTAAAGGGCGAAAAGTATCCCCCTTTATGGCCTGACCAAACCGTTGGACCTAGGAAGTTGAAATTTGATATACAGGCTCCTTATCCAGTGTAGATAACAGCTAAGACGTGATTTTTGGAAAATCCAACGGGGAAGGGCAGAAAAGGTTGAAATTCTCCCCTCGACGGCCTTCCCTTACCGTTGGACATGGGAAGTTGATATTTGGTATGCAGACTCCTTCTCCAGTGTAGATAACAGATGACATGATTTTTGAAAAATCAAACGGGGAGGGGCAGAAAAGGGTTAAATTCTTCCCCTCGACGTCCTGTCAAAACCGTTAGAGCTGAAATGTTGAAATTGTGTATATTGGTTCCACCTGAGGCGTAGACATCCACCTAGATAAGATTTTTGTAAATTCCTACGGGAAGGGACAATAAGGGTAAAGTCTCCCCCCGAACGGCCTGCCCGAATTATATGCAGTAGACCCCGATTAATGCTTTCTCTAAATCCATTTTTTAATATTTTTTATTTTTAACAAAAATGATGCGTCGTTTTCTTTTATTTTTTGACAGATGAATAAATGACAAATTAAAGTTGAAAGATGTTGCCAATGTAAATTCATGTTTCACGTTTTCAACATCTTCCATGCGTTTCACTAAGATGTTGTACTTTGTAAAAAGCCTATAATGCAACATTAGTTGGAGTAAAGAGTTGCTATTATTGGCAATTGAATCACACTTTAGGGCTGGCATATGGGAATTTCTGATTCTATGAGTAAATGGAAATTGATGATTGTATTTCCGTAACAATATGTATACAACTCAGTTTGACATTTTCACTTGCATTTACAGCAAAGGAAAACGGAAAACACAAACGAATGTCTTTCAATATCAACCGATAGCTAATTTGACATATGTTAGTAAATTTCATCCTAACTCAATCAACGTGGGGTTAGCCTTCATCAGTTTTTTCCTTCAAAGTTGTGAGTTAAATAAGAGATATTTACAATTAACACTATAAGACGCCAATAATGTTGATTAAGGTCGCAGCTGACCAGAAAAAGCATTTCATTCGGCTGGTATTTAATAACTTTTTTGTGTATTCGCCATTATTAAACAAAATATTATATTTCCATTTATTTGGAAAATGAAAAATGCTCATGATCTTACATAACCCAGCATTATCGCAGTAATGAATGCTCATTACTATTATCTAAATAATAAGAAAAATAGGGTCTACTGCATATAATTCGGTGTCAAAACTCATTATTTTTCTTTGACAAAGTTATTTTTGTAAATAGATAAAGGAAAACACAAAAAATTTGATGCATTGAAAAAATATGGAAAATAAGTAAATAACAAAAGAAATAGTAATTCGTGTGCTGATAATCAATATAAAAATAAGTGGTTGCAAGGTTTTAAATAATAAGACTTACTCATATAATTGTTAGTAATTAAAAAAATAAAAGTTGCGTCTAACAAATATAACTACTATCGACGCCGAATTGTAAGCAGTAAAAATTTTAGTTTCTTATTATAACCACTTATTTGATATTCCTAGGATTTTATTAGGATTTTGCTGGGAATATTTGAACATTTTTGATTTACATTGGGTTTTTTCTAAATAAAAATATGATCTGTAACACAACTTTAAATAAATATTTTCAAGTAATTTCCCCATTGTAGTAAAAATAGTATAAAAAACACATTTTTAGATTGTTCTTTAATTCTTTATTAAATTTAAATAGCTTAATAATAATAATAAAAAATTACTTAAATTGGTTTAATATAATGACAAGTAATTACAACTATATAAAAATGAATAAAACAAAATAAAATTTTAAACAATTATGATTAATGAAAATGGCATTTAGAAAATATTTATTAAATTATTTTTTTTTTTTTATTTCCTTTTAGGGGTATATTATAATTAAAGCTTTTTTGAGTTTTTGAAAAAATATTAAACCTAAACTATGTATTTAGAAATGAATTATGTACAAAGTTATATAAAATTTAAACGATTACCTGCAGAAACATTTTTACTTGAAGATTACAATTAGAATAACGTTCCGATTTGGTACGACAAGAGTTTGGTGTAATTTTGCTTTTACCCTATTAGCTTAAAATTGGACACATAAGAAAAAATACAGGTACTTTAGAATTGTCCTCTCTATCAGTTACAGCGGTTAGTTTCTTTTTCCCGTGAGCTTTAATTGAAACTCCCAGCAAAACTTTGGTAATGGGTGCGATATTCTCATGCGTTACCTTGTAATGATAGCCTGTTACCTTTTTCATTATTTGCAAGCATAAGGTAATAAGTTACTCATTATTGATTACGTAATATATGATTTATAAATGTAAAGTAATAATTGAAATATTTTTGAAAATCAATTTTTAGATACATTACTTTGTGTTTTTTTGTAAGCAAAAGGGTAATGTATGTTTGTTTTGATAACACTAGCGAAAAAACGAAGCGCAACAATTCATTTAAGTTTAAAGCAATCAAATACTATATGCGTCGATAGTTCAGTGGGCAGAGTTCTTGGCTGGCAATCAGATTTTCCTGGTTCGATTCCCATCTTGACTACATTATTTTTAATTACAAATATTTTAAATAAAATATTTGTAATAATTTTTTTAAATAAAAATTCCTCTTTTTTTAAAAATCCATTTTTAGACACATTACTTTTTCCATTCTCGTAACCATATAAGTAATCCCTTACCTCGAAAGTAATGGATACATACATTACATTGAGGCTCATCGCCTGTAAAATTCATCAATGAAGTAAGGTGTAAAGTAATCCATCGGCACCTATGGCTATACATTACTTTACCCATTATTTGGTAATGTGTGGTTTTGCTGGGCTACTAACAGCTTCTTAAAAAATCCCATGATATGAGACTTTATACAAATCATTTTCCACATAGAAATATTTCTTTCGATCACGTAAAAAAATAAAAAGTATATGAACACTGTAATCAGAGCTTCAAAGATTTAATTCATTGATTAAATTTTTTAATTCTGAATTGAAATTAGGAATTAAGGAATTAAATCCAAAATGACAAATCATTACATGGATTTCATTTTCCGTTCGTTATCCGTTCGTTAAATTTTTTAACCATTCAGTGATTTAAAAAAAAATATATTTCCGTTCAGTGATTTAAAAAACATAAATTTCCGTTAGTTGATTTAAAAAAAAACATTAGTTTGGTGATTTAAAACCAATTTTTTACCTTTCACTGATTTACCAAATCACAAATAATATATTACACATGGCAACAAAATACTTTAAAATAACAATATTTCAAATTGTATTTATTTTAGTCCTTTTTTATTTAAACTTGGGAGCACTTTCAGACACAATTTTGAACGTGTTTATTGACTTGATATTGACTTGACGTGATATTTACATAATTAGAGAAGTGTTTTAGTACAAATAAAGTAAAAAAATTTAGATGTGAAATTATGGAGGTGAAAAAAATTGTTTGAGGTAAAAAACTTTTTTTGATGTGAAAACAATTTTTGTGGCGAAAAAAAATTTTGTGGTGAAAAAAATTTTAGTAGTGAAAAATCTTGAGGTGAAAAATATTTGAGGTGAGTATAAATTACTATTCACTTTTAAGCGACTGGTGTACCAGTCGGTACTATGAAATTATACTCAATTTCACCAATTTGTATGGAAAATTTAGAGGAACCCTCACATTTTCACTCATAACTTTTCAACCGCTGGGAGGATGTCCATTAATCTAAGAAAAATGAGCACCCCGGTTGCGTCTTCGCGCCGTGATCGCATTTTATCAGACAGACACAAACAGACTGACATCGCTAAATCGACTTAACAAAACGGACGGGTCGACATGACAAACGGAGGAAGGCATTAAAATTAACGCGTTGCTAGTGATTTTAATCATTTGTTTTGATAAAATGGACTGTTACAATTAATTAAATTTCTAAATCAATATTGGGTTTGAACGCGTTCAATTGAATGAATTCACTCGATTTAAACAAAAAAGGAATTCATTCAATTCAGATTAAAATAATATATCAATATGGCGAAATAATTTAAAAAATAATTAATTCTTCTGTGATACAAACGTGAAAGAAAAATATACAGGGATTCTCAAATAGCAATTCTATTTTGTTGGAGTCCAATTAACTTTGGAGTTGGAGTCCTAAGTTTTGTCCCATTCCATAACGTCGGACTTTAAAATATTTAAGTTACCTAAATGTTTTCTTTTGTAAAATATTATATTCCAACTAAAAAACTTTTGCAGTTATATTTTATCGAAGTATGTTACTATAGTACCATAACTATACACTTTCTGTTGTTTGCGTTATCCTAGTTGGGTTAACATTTTTGGGTAAAAACACGATATGTTTTAAGTCCACCAGGTTTCCTAACAGTGACATGTCATATAAATGCGAAATATAAACTTCAGAGTGTTAGATATTAAATCGAAAACTTGAAAAAGCGAAAAGTCAAAGTTTTCGTCGATAAGCCAGCTGTGATTCAAGACATGGAAGCCACCATTACTCGCGTAATTAGTGAGAAACCGGTAGCAATGCTGGAGAGAGTAACTAAAAATTGGACTGCCCTAATGGACCGAATACAGCAGTCGCAGCCATCATTTGAATGAAATTATCTTTAAAAAGTAAATGTCAGAGATTGTTTTTTCGGGTCATAATAAAGATTCCGACATCCAATTCTATTCTTTAACGGCCATATGCATAGACATTTAGTTGATTCTTACAACAGTCTTATAATGAAAATTTGTTGTTGTTTTTTACATGTAAATTTGATTTATAAGTGTGTTATAAAAACCAACAAAATGTCTATACATATCTGCCATATGTGTGTTTTATTTAAAATTAAATCAATGTCTAGATCAGAGCCAGGCAAATCAACTACGGGTTATTTTTATCTCTCAATCAGTCTCGCTTGAGCTTTTCAACAAAGAGATTTTGTAAACGCTTGTTCTTTTAAATGCACTCAGGGAAACAATGATTATTATTAAACAGTTCGAATTGGAATTTTTGTTTAGCAACAATTTGTTTCAATGTTTTATAACAAGGGATTATTATGTATATTATTATAACCCTTAAATGCATGAGGTCAGCCCCCGGTATTGCGACCAAGCTACTCTTATGGTAAATCGCTCGCTGAACACGAAATGGGCATTCGTTTTCCTGGAAAATGCACCGTTTTCACGGAAAAGCGGAAAAACGACGATTTGTGGTGTGTACCATATATGGTACACTATGCATTCTATACATATTTAGAATAAAATACAGTTTGTTGAAATACTTTTAATATTTATTAGAAATTAATGAAAAAAAACATAAAAATAAATGGAAAATTCATGTAAAATGTGTGAAAATAACAATATTGGTAGTTTCCAGTTTTAAAATAATATTTATTATTCCTTTTTAGTATGGTAATCGACGAAGCAATTACGTTTTTCGTTCAAGCAAAGATGAACATTACACTTTCTGCACTTAAAAATGGAACGGTTGTTAACTTTTTTATCTTCACCACATGTAATATTTTTGCAGCGAGCTCGTCCTTCGACAACTGGCAGGTGGTCAATACCATCATATCGCAAATCGTCAGCTGGCTGCTGTTCGTTTTGGCCTCGAGAGACTGGCGAAGGTACGTCTGGCCGACCACACTTTCTTTTCTTTTGTGTCATGTTTGTCAGCACATGGGATACCTCCAGACGGAACTCCTTTTGGGTTATTGGGATTGAAGGGTTTGCTCTTTTAAAAAGAAGCCATGCATTAACCATGCAAATGTCGAGTAAATGGTAGAATATTCTGATGTACCATTTTCGGCTTTTTAGTCCAATTTTTAGACGACCTAAAGAAGAATCCATTAGGTCTACGCCGCCCATATGCATATTGTATTCTTTGATGATTTGGGGGCAGGGAATCGTGATTACTTCGTGGTGCTTTTTATCCCATCTTTCAACAGAAGGGACGTCAACAGCAACACCATGTTCAGCAAGTAATGGTTTTATGCCAACGAAAGTGGACACAAGGTTAACGACCTTGTTATCTTTCCAAGATATTGATGTTAATTGCACACCATGAATGTGTGCTGTAAACTCTGCCGAAACGCCTCTATTCATTTTCATCATCTCCTTAGGGTCAGGAAGTTTACAATTCTTTATGCGGTTACGGTTGATTGTTCCAATGCTGTGAATGCCTTGGGTCCTCAAATAAATCAGTAATGGTATGGACGTGTAATAATTATCCATATAGACGACGTAATTTTCAAAACGGGGAACTTCACGGGTCATACGTACTACAATATTCGCAGATGCCTTCAAATCAGGTTCTCCCGGCCATCTACGATGTTCTTCTCCAGTGTAAATTTCGAACTTATACATAAAACCGGTTGTATCGCAAAGTGCGAAAAATTTAAATCCCCATTTCTTTGGCTTATTTGGGAGATACTGCTTCATATAATGTCCAACTTTTGTGGAGCACATTTGCTCATCTATCGATAAGCGAGGCAGCATAGGAATCGATTGAAAACGATCGTTAAGTGAATTCACCATTGGCCTAACTTTGAATAATCGGTCAGGATTTTCGGCATCATACTCATCGTTATTGTTTATATGGAGGTACTCCCTAATCTTCTCAAACCGGTTTACAGTCATTACATTACGCACTGCATCAACCCCATTCTGTCTGTTCCAATAATCTCGCACACAAGGAAGTTTGTGGTAAGACATATAATAAATAATTCCAATGTATTTACCGAGTTCCAAGGCATTAAAAACGAAGTTTTGATTGTTCTTTTCAACTTTTGCGTAATGAATGGTCTCGTCCACTATTTTTGCCATCAGCCCGTCCGTGAAAAAGTATTTGAAACATGTGTAAGGAGTTGCGAAATCATCTGCTGAGTCTGGTTCCAATTTAGAGCTTCCAAGAAAAGAGATTTGCTCTTCGTGCAACTGTAGGTTTTCTTTTTTCCAACGAACTCTCTCAAAATCATTGGAAGTTATGTCTACAACAACGTCCTTATACTTGCAGCATTCTTCACGTACATGGGTTAGCTTTTCATTCTGATCGACGAAAGCATTTTCGGTGGCAGCGTTTTCTGTTAGATCATCTACAGGTTGCACAGGGGTCGATGAAGCCAACATTTTTATCCTTTTTCGTGGAGGCGAAGAAGGCGGCTTAGTCACTATAGACAAATCAACTGATATTGAGGTACCAATATCAGGAACAGGAACTCCAGAAGCTTCAAGAATATATACGTCTAGTTCGTCAATATTGAGAATTTCGTCAGAAATTTCCCCTGCATCCAATATGGCGTAATCGGTTTCGGCACGATTTCTCACACGTTGCGGCATTTGAGTTTCATTAACCAATTCATCCGGTCCGTCATCCACCCATTCTAATTCATCATCAGACCTATCGCCATTGTTTGGTATGCCAACTACTTCGTTATCGTCATAATCCTGAAGCATATCCGCCACCTCATCAGCGTTGTACCTCTTCCCGTCAATAATAATACCATCCATATCTAAATAAACAACGCCAATAATAAATAAAAACAATAACTTATAAAAAATAAAAATGAATATAAAAAATAATAAATAATAAACAATAAATAATAAAAATAGTCATAGAATATGCATACATCCAGCACACAATGAACCACATGTGCAGATGCATGTTGTACCATATAAGGTACATAGAAAAATGGAGAAAAAAACTAATAAACGATATAATATTTGATCAAGATTCATCATAATTAGCTAAAAAAAAGTCCAATTTACTTACCAATACTTGTTTCCACACGAATAATATGTATTTAAAACTTTTTTTTCACTATTGAAATTCACTTTTAAAATTTTGTGCAAAAAGTGCATACACCCACTTTGGCAGCTTACTGACAATTAAAACAAATCGTAAGTGAGCTTAAATGGTATTTTTATGAAGAGTGATATTGTTTTTTATAATCTATAGCTAACGGTACCACTCTTTAGTTATATTAGCGAGAGTATCATATGATTAAAGTCATGTACCATATTTGGTACAGTATGCATTTAAGGGATAATCTTATTTTTTATGTATGTAAAATCTCAAAAACCTTTCTCAATATCGAAAGTTTATTGAAAAAAATAATATATAAATTTAGTTTATATCTGTTTTAAGAAACGATTCCTGTAGTATTTCTAAACTTTTATATTTGGAATGCGTTTTTAATATTTCAATTATTCTTATAAATTTATATTTTTTTATATCAAATGCATTATAATATTTTCAACATTTATTCTTATTTTTACTACAAATTTCGCTAAGTGCATTGCATTGCAGCTTACTCATACAAAGACAAAATATAATTGTGTGTGTTTGCGTGGCTCGTGTATATGGATTTTATAATATACATCATGGTAAAACCATACCGGTAGACTTATTAAAAAAATTGTAATTTTTTAATTCCTGAACTTTCAAAATAAAACTAAAATAAACAAAAGTTAAAAAACAAAACAAAAACAAAAATGCGAAAATTAGGGTGACACTTTCCGATTACAGTTGATTTTACACGCAAAGTAATTTTTACAAAATAATTCATAATTAATTTAAATATTCTAATATTTTAAATTATTGTATGCATTTGCTACCCTTGGGTGGAATGAAAAATTTAAAACGCTACAATTATTTTTTAATTCATATTTCTTTTGTTTGATTGTGCAAATTTTTTTTTATTTCTCAACGAAATTATTTAATTATTCCGCCTGGTATTATTACTTTATAATGTACATCAAATATGCTTTAATTAAAAGAAAAAGTTTTCTCCTAAATATTAAATTAGTTTAATCAAAGATTTAGAAACAATAAGTTTAACGTGCTCTTAACAATAAGAGGGCGGATCAATAAGTCCGTGACTTTTTAAATTTCCCGCCTCTTAATTGAAAGGTCAACACTGCTCTTGTCAACACGCATCTGTTAGTTGACTGTCAAAATTTGAACAAGCTGCGTCATTTAGTTTGTGTTTGACAGTTATTGATAGCAGACTACCCCGTGTTTTGATTTGAGAATTTAAGGATTGAAGAGATAATGGAAAATGGCAGTTTCCATGGCAAGAATCCATTAACTGCTCCCTCATCAGCCCTATTCTCTGAATTAAGCAACGAGTGACTTTTTTTGTTTTCAAACCTGAAGAAATGGCTCAGCGGAAAGAGATTTGACTCCAACGATGAAATCATCTCCCTAACAAATACCTATTTTGATGAACTCTTATCTTATTTTTTGGAAGGGAAAAAAAATTGAAGAATCGCTGGACAAAGTGTATAGAGCTCAAATGAATGTTTTTTATTCAAAAAGTCGCGGACTTATTGACACCCTTGTACTTTAAGTAAGTATCTTAATCATAAGTCACTAGGCGTTACTGATTGGGGTATTAAAATTTTATAAGTTGTTAGTGCGATAAAAAAACGGAACGAAGAAAACTGAAATTTGAACCCACTATATACTTTAACAAAGGCACTTAAGTCGACTTAAGAAAATGTTCAAAGATTTTTGTGGTCAATAAAACTTTTAAACACGCTTTTTAAAAAGAAAGTTTTAAATTCAATTTTTTCTGCATTTGTGTAATTAATGTTGTGAAGTAAGCGAATTCCTAAATATTTTTGAAATAGCAACGAACGCTAAAATAAGAAGTTCTACCGCACCCGCCGTATTCTCCAGGCATCGCTCCTTCCGACTACTACTTGTTCCGGTCGATGACACATGATAACAATGCAAAAATTGGGTCGATGATTGGATTGCCTTAAAAGACGGTTCGTTTTTCCAAGCTGGTATCCGAAAATTGCGATAAAGATGGGAAAAATATGTAGCCAGCGATGGGCAGTACTTAAAATAATATATTTGTAACCATTTTTGTGCAATATTTCCATGAATTTCAAACAAAAAACTCACTTTACTGATTCAAGATATCTTTATATTTTTTTCTGACAAGAAAATTCAACTAGAGCGCATCTTAATAAATTTTGGAGGAAAAAATAAGCGATGAAAACTATAGCCAAAAATTAACTCGTTTGTAAAAAAACATGTCTGAAACTTAGAAAAATTGGATTTATTTGTACCCAGGGCTGCGACTTATTTGAAATGTTAGAAATATAGGTGGAAAAAACTATTCGGGAAAAGTCGCATAAAAGCCAAGCAATTCTATTAAATTAAATAAGCATCAAAATACATGGTTTTTAACGCGAACCAACTAAAATTTCTTAACAAAACGCTAGTTTTATTCATTCATTCAACATATAAAGTATATTTAAAGTAACAAAAATACTTAGAAGTTCTCAAATATATTTTATATACAAATGAATTGTGTCTTTAAAAAATGTTTAACTGGATACTAGGGTTATAACTTTTAAATGTTTTTTTTTTTTTTGCAAAAATAAAATTTTAATATTTCAGCAAAAAGTTCTAATAATTTGAATCAAACGATACATATCGACCTTCAAGGTCAATTTTAGTCACAAGATTTTAAATGTGAAGGTTTCGCGTTTTTTTTTTTTTTTTTGTTAAAAAATATTAATGAATTTTTTTGCGATATGGGTATGAAAATTCGCAGAATGACGAGCACAATGCGTAAAAATAATAGAAATGATTACATATATTTAATTCTCTGACGATGACATGCAATTTTTGCATGAGCTCGGAATGGCACTAGCATTTTGGATTTTCCGGACGAGAATGGAACAATCAAATTCCTGGGAACCACTGTAAATTTTATAAAATATGTTTTTAATTGACTTATTTGACTATGCTAGGGCCATTTTCATATTTTTATTTTTATATTTTTTATTAAAATGTATTTTTTTTTCAATTATTTTTTCTTTTTTCCCAGGAATTTCCCGTTACCTCAGGAATTAAAGTTGAGTTTGCCCGGAAAACACGGAAATTCCGTTGTATACCCTATAAAACAATATTTATTTAGTTATTAGGTTTTAAATTTAATTACATTTAAAATTTTCACAACAGCAAAATAAAATATTTAAAACTCTAATTTCTGTTTTTTTTTGCCGAGTTTAAATATTACCTTTTGTAAATTCGCAAAGTTTATTGGCAAAGCAACAAAACAAAATGTCCAAACGCTTATGTTATTTCATAATTGAAGCGTTTAAAATTTGTTAGAAAATTTATTGATGCAACAGTAAAAGTGTTTTTTTAGCTCTCCTGCAATATGCATGCTTTTGAAATAAGTGCTTTTATCAAAAGTCAACATTATACAATTAGGTTGTTCGCAAGGGATATGTTAAGTGTTGTATCGTACTATTTGAGAGTTGATGAAACTTAAGAGCTAACTATATTATACTTTTGCTAGCTTAAGCAAATGTGCGAATACATGTAATCAAATGTGTATGACTATATTGTACTTAACAAACTTTTCGTTAAGTTTCGTCAAGTGTCATTTGCTTAAGCAAACAGCGAAACTGACCGCACTTTACTTAAGGGCTAACTATATTATACTTTTGCTAACTTAAGCTACTGTCAAAAATCAACGAAAAGTCTGTCGAATGCTTAATCAATTTATTGAAGACTTTTTGGTGGCTACAATGTACTTTTTAAACTTAAATACTTACTACACTTAGTTGCAAATATTTGTACTTTTGCAAAAACTGTTTTCTTCTTATATTTCCAAAATATATGTGTCTTTTCGAAAAATATTATTTAATTTGTTCAAATAAGTTGATTAAGCATTTGACAGACTTTTCGTTAATTTTTGACAGTAGCTTAAGTTAGCAAAAGTATAATATAGTTAGCCCTTTAATTTTAAAAAAATTACAACAATAGATGATAGCACGAAACAACGTATAGTGCGGTATTTTAAAGTGTACTGATAAAAAGAAAACAACAGAAAATCGTTGTAATAATAAAATAGTAATGTTAACAACTCTTAATACAACAATACAATACTTACTACACCTTATGAACTCCTTTAATATTTAATTTAAATAAATTATGTTCTATTGATTTTATTTCAATTTTAAACAATTATTTAGTTACATTATATTAGCATTACTTTATTTATTGATAATTGTGTTTAAATATTTGGAATTAAAAAAAAAAACGTTGAAAAAAGAAAATATTGATAACATTTGTAAACAGAGTACTGATTATATTTATATTTATAAAAAAAATTAATTATTAACTAGTTTACGACGGAACCTTTAAAAATGTTGTATAGTTGTTCTCTTACCCATTTTTCCCAATAGTTTCCAATATTATAATAATTCTTAAAAGTGGATTAGTAAATTTTTAATGTTGTTTTTTACACCATACTATCTCGAGTATTGGGCCTTGGCAAATTAACTTGTTGTGGTTGCTGATGTTGTTGTGGAGCACCGACAGCAGTTGATCCTGCCCCTGCTGCTCTTGTAGAAGAATTACGATTATTATATGCATGTACATTTTCATCCGTATAATCAATTATACGACGTTTCTTTTTACGTGTATATTGTTGTTGTTTTAAGTAAATTTTCAAAATTCCTTTAAACGTTATAAATGTTAAACCACCCAAAAGGGTGCGATGTAAAGTATTTTCAATTGATTCAAATAGTAACCGACCCACTATGGATGATATTGTTGGTAATAGTAAAGCACCACAAAATATTCTAGTGGCTGATACAGGATCTGATAATGCAGGTGTTGCTGGATTTTGTGCCGTTTGCTCTTCATCTTCTTCACTATTGGTAAAAATAGAACAAAAAACAAAGCAAATACCTTTTTTATTAAATGTATTTTAAGATTTTATTTGAATATGTTATTTAAGTGCTGACATAACAATCACCGGCTAGTGATAAAGTAGATTATAGGTATATAATTAGTATTTTTAATTCGGTTAATCGGTTAACCGATTCCTCGATTAATTGTCTCTATTTCGGTTAATGTTGAAACAAATATTTTAAAACTCATATAATAATTTGACCCGAATAATAGGTAATGAGCCGATTGAATTTAAAATATGGATTTTTTTATTATTTTTTCTCAAAACTACCTAATTTTCTCAATTTTGTGTAAAAAAATGTCAACAGGAGCTTAGTCAAAAAATATTAAATAAAATACAATCAATTCGTTTATAATGCAAGGGTTATATAACTTTTTTATGAAACTTAAAGCAAGTGCTATATAGGATTTAGGAAATGTGATAGCCAATTTTTAATTTTTGAGAAAATTACAAAATCCTGTTTGTATTATTAAACACATTTTATGCACACTTTATACTTTTTAAGTGCGCACCAACAATGTAACTTGTAAATACGAATGCCTTTTTGTTATTGTCTTGTAACATCCATTTTTATTTTTAATTAATTTTTATATAAACAATATCAATTTACAAAATATTTCTGATGTTAATTCTATTTTATGACCTTCCAGACAAGGTTGATTTGTTTTAAATCCATGTCATATAACAGACAATTGACATGTTAATTTCGTAGGAATTCTGCATTTTATCTCCCGAGCAATTTTCTTACAATCTGTTCGCAAGCTCATTAATTCTACATAATTTTCACTAGAACCCTATACCGTTTACCTAAACCTTAATGTACGCTAGTATAACTAACCGAAAATAGTTCAAGACGTGGTTCTAGGAAAAACACAAACAGGTAGATATTTAGTTAATTAGTCCACTCAATTCATTGAAAACCCTTCAAAATAGAAAGCATGACATAAACGATTTGATATTTTAACAAATATAACATTACGTAGTTATATGAAATGCAACACTGCTCCCATAAAGTACCACCTGTTAATAGACTACTGTCAACTTTTGAGCAAGTTCTGTCATTTACTTTGTGTTTAACAGTTGTTCAAAACATACAACCACGTGCATTTTTTTTAAAATGGAAAAAAGTGAATTTCGAGTGCTCATTAAACATTATTTTGCGAAAAAAAACCGTCAATCAAAGCAAGGAAAAGCTTGATAAATATAGCGTGTTTTTGTAGAATGTCACAACTTTGAGTTGGCATCACTGCTTTATTTGACAATCCATTTAACAGCTGATAGTTGCTTTTTGTTTAGTTTGCTTTGAAATTTCATTATGATTCGACTTACACCATAGCAACGCGTGCAAATTGTTGAAATTTTTAATCAAAATAATTGTTCTATTCGTCAAACTCATCGTGCACTTCCTCCATTTTATGGCGTCCTTCAGATCGGCACGATGAGTTTGACGAATAAAACAATTATTTTGATTAAAAAATTCAACAATTTGCACGCATTGCCCTGGAGTAAGTCGATTCATAATGAAATTTCAAAACACTTCTTCCATTTTATGGCGACATAATCGTCCTTCAAAGCGTGCACGATGAGTTTGACGAATAGAACAATTATTTTGATTAAAAATTTCAACAATTTGCTCTCGTTGCTCTGGTGTAAGTCGATTTATAATGAAATTTCAAAGCAAACTATACAAAAAGCAACTATCAGCTGTTAAATGGGTTGTCAAATAAAGCAGTGATGCCAACTCAAAGTTGTGACATTCTAAAAAAACACCCTATAATATGGGGACTCTGCACCATCGATTTCAATGGTAATGGCAAGATGGCTGCCGCGTTTGGTTACAATCTACCACCAACGGAATCGCGTGACAGCTTAGTTTCCATGGCAAAAATCCCTGCGCCTTATTCTCCGGATTTAGCCGCTAGTAACTATTTCCTATTTCCAAACCAGAAGAAATGGCTCGGTGGAAAGAGATTTAGCTCCAACGATGAAATTATTGATCAAACAAATGCCTATTTTATGGACCTCGAAAAATCCTGCTGTTAAACGCAAAGTAAATGATGAAACTTGCTCAAAATTTGAGCTCCCATCAGGTAATACTTGATGGGAGCAGTGTTGCATTTCGTATAACTACGAGGAAAGTTCGAAAAGTCACGGACTTATTGATCCGCCCTCGTATACTCAAAGTAATTTCTTCCATTTACGTGAAATAAATATACTCTTAGGTGAAATGCAAAAAATACACAACTGGCGAAATTTTTAAAGCCGGTTTTATTGATGATTATGATTCACAAAATTTTAGACTTCTGCGATAGAATAGCAAATTTTGATAAAAAACTTAAGAGTAATTTTTTAGAAGTTTTTAAAAAAATGAGTTTTTCGACCACCCTAATGGCTATCGTATTTCGAAAACGTAAAAAAACTTTTCTTTATTAATTTTTGCTAAAGAATCGAATGGTAAAGTCGGATTTTCTATAATATAGCTGTTTTTGCACTGAAGGAAAAGGGTCCCCAAATCACCGTTTTTGGTGGACGTGCGCATGTGTAAGGAGTTGATATAACGAACTCTAATATATGCAAATACAAATAGCTCCATAGTCTTACGATTATAAATAACTATAAGGGTTTTCACTCTTGGTGGTATATTTACAACCCTTGTATATTTACAACGATTTTATACTACAAAGCGTGAACGACTTTTTAGTGTATTTACTTCTGCATAAAAACATCTATTGTAAATTAATGAATCAGCTGATTTTTTTTTTTGTTTTTTATCAATTTTAAAACTTGAAATATCAAAACGAATTTGAAGTTAACAAAAATGCTCATAATTACGGAAAAAGATAAAATTATAAATTTTTTGGAGCAAAATTCAATTAACCAAATAGAATTTGCAGAGATTCTGGGTTTGAAGTATTGTAATAATAAAAACCAATAGCTGCTGAATTTCACAATCTTTTATTACTTATTATTTCACGCAACATGTATTTACTGTACATTTTGGTCTTATATTTTAACCTCATCCCAGTAAGTTTAAGTTCTATACGTTTTGTTGTTGTGGTGTAGTAAATGGTAGTACTTTTACTATATATACAACCTCTACAAGGTCTACAAGGATACCTTATTACCAAGAGTGAAAACCCTTTATATTTTTCGCAATAAAGTTGGTAGAAATCTGCAAAATTCTGTTAACCTTAAAAATAACGTCGAAAAACGTTACACAATTGAAGTCGTGTTAACACCGGCCTATGATAAAGTACGAAATTTTCAAGGGATTTCAAAAATGCATTTTGATTCATTATCTATGAACCCAAGCTCCCTCTAGATCCATTTAAGAACACCTGAAGTTCACATAATTATTTCATTGGCTAACTGTTAAGTGTAACTACTTATACAACAGAATTTTACTCACGATGGCAAGTATGAACATTGATTTAAAATACAGGGGAATGCATTAAAAAGACTACGAGTTTTCAAAAAATTTAAATTGCGTGATTTTCTCTAAAAAAAACTCAACTCTTTCAACTTTAAAAACTTACGGATAAGGTATAATGAAACTCATAAGAGGTAATTTGCGTGCCACACTACGCCGATTGCGAATAAGACGAATTACAGCGTCTTCCCAACGAATCATGCGACCCAAAACCAAACCCACTGGTATAGCAGGAAGACCAATAAGCAATATAAGAGGATCACCATTTTCCATTAAAGCCAAACCTTTCTTATGGCCTACAATCTAAAATATAAAGAGAAAAGAAAAAGTTAATAACAGTAAAAATATAAAAACACCATTTCCAATTGTAGTTTCTAAAGGTAATCAAAAACAAAAATACATATTATTGATTAAAAAAACACCGTGTTTTTATTCCGCGTGATCGTGATTTAAGCGAAATTGACTTAAGTTTTATAGAGTATCAGAACAGAGGGTCAATTCTCGTTCTGTGAAACGGTGAAATGAAAAGTTTTTTCACGTTTTCATAGTACTTTTGATTCGCGTTCTGTGAAAAAATGTAAAGAAATATCAAAACGTTTTCATATGAAAAAAAAAAGTGGAACGAAACAAGATTTTTTCACGATTGCACAGCACTGGCGATTCTTGTTTTGTGTAACAGTGCAAACAACTGTCAAAATATTTTCATATGAAAAAATTGTTTACACAAACTATTTATAAGTGAAATAAACATGGAGACGATTGTAAAAGGAAAGCGTGCCAGCGAAAGCCAAAAGGAGTATTTAATTAATTATTAAGAAAAGCATGTGGACATTGCAAACGATAAGTAAGTAGCTTAATAACCATAATCACACTTTTATTAATCCCATGTTTACAGATTTGTAACTCCAGATGGTGCCAAATTTAGAGACGAAAAGTGTAACGAATTAGCGGCGAGCCTTAACAGTTTTAGTGGGACCCAAAAGGACAGTGAAAAATGGCAAAATTATGGCATATTTATTTATAGTTTATTTATATTCTTTATGAATTTTTTTTTAAGTAATATTAGACTTCATATGCGCACCAAATATAGTTCACTTAAAGTAAGCCGATATAAATCCATGAAGTGCTTGTCGGTTGTCATCTCGAATGGATTGTGGTCAGCACGAAGTATGCGTCTCAGCACTCTCAAAAAATTCCTATAAATTATTAAATTATTTACTGCAATGAAATGCTTGTAACATCATTGTCTTACCTTTGTTCATCCGGAATTCTTTGAGCAATATCCAATAATACAATTAATACAGATATTTTTATATAATTATTTAAAATAAATTTTACGAACTTAATTCACTTTTGTTTACGTTTTTCTGTTTTGACATTTTCTTTAAATTTTGGATAACACAGTTACAAAATTTTCATGAGTACAGTGCGAATGAAACATTTTTTTCATAATACATACGAGAATCGCAATTTATGTATTTGTGAAAAGTTCGAGTGAAAAGTGCTTATGAAAACGAAAATGAAAAGTTTTTTTTCATTTCACATTATCACAGAACGAGAATTGACCCTCAGATTTACATAATAAATTTGGACCGAAAATCAATTTAACAAGTACCGCGTAAATTGAAGGTACCCGGCCAGAAATTGCCGATGGTAGAAAGAATAAAGTACTAGCAGAGCACTGCCAAAATAATAAAAGCACACAACGTTGGTTTTGCACGCTTCACCAATGTTGACAAAAAGTGCTTTGCCAGTACTTGATTTACAAAATGTACAACCTTAAAAATAAAAAAGCACTGGTAAAGGCTTAGTTTAGAACGCTGTCCCAACGTTAGAAAAAGTGCTTTGCCAGTACTCGATTAATAAAATTTACAATCGTTTATGATATAAAAAATATAAAAAGCACTGGCAAAGCACTTGTTTACAATACTTTCCCAATGCAAACAAAAATTAGACGATTAACAAAATTTACCACCATTTTGAAAAACGATTTCACAGCACTTGTTTTCAACATATATCTCTATACTCCTTTATAGAGGAATAACGTTACTGACTGACTAACTCACTCCCTCATTCAACATCGCCCAGCCCAAACCGCAAGAGGTAGGAAGATGAAATTCCGACGTAGACATCCGATAAGACGGGGTTTTTGGAAATTCCTTCGGGGAGGGGAAAAAACTCCTCTTTCACAGCCTGCCCAAACCCCTTTAGCTAGAAACCTGAAATTAAAGTATGCCTTTATGGGAGTATGTGCTAACTCCTTGATAAGGTATATTTTAGTATTTGGCCAGTGACGTTTTGAAAATGGGGGTTTAAAGAGCGAAAAGTCTCCCCCTTTACGGCCTGTCCAAACCGTTGGACTTAGGAAGTTGAAATTTGGTAACACGTGATTTTTAAAAAAATCCAGCGGGGAGGGGCATAAAAGGGTAAAATCCTCCCCCTTGACGGCCTGCCAAAACCGCAAAATATGTATATATATATACAAAAAACTTATAAAAAATACTTTTTATTTATTTTAGTTTTTGCAATAAAATTTTTTTGTTTGTTTTTTTGTTGAACTCGCTGAACCCAAAAATTTAACCAGGTTCGGGTTCAAAATATAAAAAAATATTCTTGCTGTTAATGGCGTGAGAAATGTTTGATAGAAAAATCAAAAAAAAAAAAACATTACATTTCTGGCATTCCAGTTTGCATTGCTCAACACTATATTTAGTCCTTTTTAGCAAATACTTGATCAATGAAGAGCTATTTGCAAAAAATTGCGAACACCAAAAATAATCCACTTCACTTTTGATTGCAGCATTATATTTAGATAGATGTAAGTAAATGCTAAGTCCCGAAGATGTTGAAAATGCTAAAAACATATTTTAAAATTTTCAAAAATTTGCAAATGGAAAGAGAAGAGAATTTTATGAGAGAATTAATATCTTGTTCTTCAGAAAATGATGAAGATATGCTCGAACAAGTTCTAAAAAAGATTTTCTAAATCAAATTCTTCAAATGAGAGGGCCATTTCCAGCTTTGAAATTCATTTTGTCGCCACAAACAACATATTTAAAAGAAGAAAACTTAAAAAATATATAAATTAAAAAATTAAACAAACATTTCTTTGAAAAATAAATTTCCTATTAATAAAACATTTGTCTTTTTTTAAATGTTGAACCCGAACCCGAACCTGAAATTTTTATTTCGATTAGCCTGAACCCATTTTTTCAGGGTTTCGGTCTCTGGTTTGTTTACTACAATCTGAGATTTTCTCCGCAAGAAAATAATTTATTAAAAATTAGCATTCGAGTTGTTTTTTAAGAGAAAACCCCTTCGAACCTTATACTGGGTTTAGGTTGAAAAGTTATTTTTGTAAAAAGTGGATTAACTGCATTGCTCTAAAATGAAGCAGTTAATCCACCTTTCACTAGATTTATGTTTCGATGTAAATGGAGCATGAGGATTTTTTTATAAAAAGAAGAAAAAATGCCGCCTCTAACAATACATCTTTTTTATTTTTATATAATTTTGACACACTTAATACTGTTACGATTTTACCTTTTAAAATAGTTCATTTATTATTAAATAATAAAAACCGTTGAAATTTTTTTTTAACTTCTCTTAAACTTAAAACAGTTACACAAGATACCTTATTTAAAATCTATTAAGTTTACACTTCGACGGAATACACAATTCAATTAATCGACAGTGCTTCCTCTTTAGCGTTTTATTATCAACTAAATGCCGTGCCACACTGCTGGGTAGAAATGCTTATTTTACAATGAGCGTTGAGAGCAGTGTTGAAAATAAAATTACAAAAAATTTAAATGATCCGCAATACAATACAAACTATTTAAGTACTAAACCTACCCCCTCGCCATGTAAATGTTTTCCTTACTCTAACAGAGTTTTTGCGCAAAAAAAAACATCTAAGGCTGTATAACCTACTTGCAGTTGTTTTCCAAGCAATGACCCTAAACCTAGTAGTGAAAATTCGATCCCGCCTACTACTAGCTACAAAAAGTTCCATCTCCTATGAAGCTAACTCAAACTACAGTTGGTACCCAGAAAATTAGAACCCCAGATATAAAAATGAAGCCTGTAAGTAGCAATGACAAAACAACTCCAAAATCTACCCAAATTGGTTTGGATAGATATATTACGGCGATGAAGCGAAAACGCAGTCCTAGATCCTCGAAAACGGCCCCATCAGCTAAACATATCAGGGAGCAGAATACTGAAAAATCAGGTAATCGATTTGCTCTTCTAGATAATGGCTCAGATGATCCAGCACCATCAGGTAAGAGCTTTAGACCACCCCCGGTATACCTTAGAGAGCAAAACTCAAACGATTGAATAAGGAATCTGATTGATATTATCGGCGAAAAATCGTTTCACGTTATTCCCCTTAAAAGAGGTAATATCCCAGAAATATATAGTAAAGATAACTTCCGAAAATTGATAAGTTATTTTGAAACCCGTAAAAAAACTTTTACACTTATCAATTGAAGAGCTGTAAATGTCTGCATTGACTCTAGTGTTGACCCATCAGCTATAAAAGAGGCTCTGGAAAATGATGGCTTTAAAATAAGGTCTGTTGTAAATATAAAAAATAGGGAAAAAATACCCCAGCCTTTATTTCGTATTGAGCTAGAGCCCGGCTATGTAAACTTGAGAAAGGGCCAGAGTCACCCAATATATGCAATCGAGTACCTTCTGTATAGAAGAGTTTCTACTGAAGAACCCCACAAGCGTTCGGGCCCTGTTCAATGTAATAACTGCCAATTATTTGGTCATACTAGGGAATATTGTAAGCTTCCATCGGTCTGCGTGGTTTGCGGCGAATTGCTATGCACTAGTGATTGCAAAAGGCCTAGATCCGATACGACCGAAAAAAATGTAGCAGCTAATTTTAGGGGCTGTCCTGTATACTCTTCGGAGAGACAGTTTTTCGTTAATAGAAGAGAAGTTGCACAGATGCAGACGCGAAATTTACCTATGCCCTTAATACAATCTAATGCCGGGGCAGTATCATTCGCAGATGCTCTACGACCCCGTCAACGACCCTTTACCCTGTTAAAGATTATCAGTCTTACGCAAGTGTTGTGAACCCTAAAGCACTACCACAAGCTACTATTGATTCTCTTGTGCAAACTATAAACAACTTTACGAACTCTATGAACAACATGATGCAGGAGATGATACGGATGCAATCCACTTTGTTGCAGGCTGTGTTAGGCAAACCATGAACTGTCTAAAAATATGCTATTGGAACGCGAACGGCATTCGCCAGCATAAGGATGAACTCGATTATTTTCTCAGAAACAAGCAAATATAGGGTCCGCCAAATAACTTTTTCTTTTTTGAAAATGCTACAAAAAGAAAACTACTGAATATTTTCTAAAATTTTATTTTTTATTTGAAAGTACAATCCTTCCGGTTAATAATGGAAAAATTTCATTCAAATGGCTGCCTCGGCAGCCTGTGTGTTTTAATACACATAGAGCACTCAGCAATAGCAATACGAAATACAGTGTTGTTCTTCACTGTATACACGCAAGTGCAAAGCAACAACACTTTCGTATGCTTTGCTGGTAAACATTGACGACAGCGATCATCAATGTAGATTTTGTTTTTGTTTAACGTATGATATGAAATAATTATTTTTCTTTTTTCTTTGTATGTATTGGTTTTTACAATAAAAAATATTTAATAAAAATTAGTTATTCTTTAAATGTATTGGTGTTTGATCTTCCATAAGGAACTTTTGGGCATCCCTGCCATAGATATAATGCTTGTTTCTGAAACTCATTTAACCCCTCGTAGTTCTTTCTCAATCCGAGGATATCATGAAATATCGCAAGAAACTTAGTTTGTATAGAATCATCCCTGGAACTCTCCTCCGGTCACACACCCACTTTTGTTAATCTTTTTAATACCCGTGAAATAGTATCCCCATCTGGTGACTTAAAGCTAACAAATTTAAAAAATTTATCAGTAATCATTGCTCGGAAAACATATCCCTAAGAACACCAGATGAAATAGACCTTTCGCTTAAGAATTTCGAATCTAATCTTAAACTAGCTGCTCGACTTGCTACTAAGCCCCGCCGACAATTCAGACAAGAACCAGTTCTTTCTGTTGATGTCGAACGACTCTTGAACGAAAAAAGAAGAGCTCGTAGAGAGTGGCAACTGCACAGATCTCCACAACTCAAAGCTCGATTGAATGAAAGCACAAGAAATTTACGTAAATTACTTGAATCACGGAGAACAAACTCACCAAATAGATTCTTAAAAAATCTTGAGCCTACAGCCAAATCAGACTATTCGTTATGGCGTGCAACCAAGGATTTAAAAAGGCCTGTCTTATGTAATGATACTAAAAAAGGAGATCTGTTTGTTAAACACTTAAGAAATGTATTCACGCCAAATGATTCAAGTGTTATAGTTGAGTTGCCACCAATTTTACCCCAGCGCAGAGCAGTACCCGTTCGGTTTGAGATGCGAGAGGTCGAAAAGGCAATTTTTGATTTAAACCCCAAAAAAACATCTGGCATTGATAATATCAGTAATAAAATGCTCTTGGAGTTACCTCGGATAGCTGTAAAAATAATTTTGTTTATTTTTAATGATATATTACGCCTTGAATAATATCCCCCAGAATGGAAAGTTTCACTCGTTAAAATTATACCCAAGCCAGGTAAAGATCACACGAAAGTTGAATCGTATAGGCCTATCAGTCTATTATCAAATCTATCTAAACTTTTCGAAAAGCTACTAGTGAATCGATTAAATGTAGCTGTTGCTGAAAACAATTTAATACCCGCACACCACTTTGGTTTCAGAAAGAAACATGGCACAATTGAGCAAGTTCACAGACTGTTAAGTGAAATTAGAAAGGCTTATGAAGAGAAGGAATACTGTTCTGCACTTTTCATTGATGTCTCACAAGCTTTTGATAAAGTTTGGCATGAAGGGCCATCTAATACACACAATTTACTCGAAAGCTATATAACAAATAGAAAATTTATAGTTAAGGAAAGCGATTTTATAAGCACTCCACAAAATATACATGCCGGTGTTCCACAAGGTAGTATATTGGGACCACTTTTGTATATCCTATATACCTCTGACATGCCAACGAATAGTGACACACATACTTCCACATTTGCCAATGATACGGCGATCCTAAGTTGCCACGGTAACCCACTCGAGGCTTCTCGAATTTTACCAAATCACGTTTGTCAATTAGAAGTTGTCATGTTCACCTCTCAGAGGGTTAAGGTTGCATTCTAATGCAACACTGAAAGGGTGGCAACACTTAAATTGTACTAGAATGCAGCCTTGCAGAGAACTGTAGAGGGGAATGGATGACAGGGGAGAGGGGTGGCTCCCTGGAAAATGTTTGTTTTGATATAAAAAAAAAGGAAAAATATGTAAAATGGAGAAAAGCTCCCGTTTTTTTAGGAGGTATAAAAAGGATTTTTAGGAAGAAATGGAAGATTGGTTAACGGAGCGTGGTACAGAGAAGATCGTTTTTTTTTTGTTCTGTGAAAAGGAAAGTGCATTGTTTTAAATAAAAGAAAAAGAAATGTTATAATTTTAATGAAAAGAAAATATAAAACAACACAAGAACATCAACATAATTACATTTTGTTCTACATAAGAAAAATGTCATAATTTTGAAAAAAAAACATCAACATCAATGCATTTTGTGCTATATAAGAAAAATGTTATAATTTTAATGAAAAATCAACATAAAATACCTTTTGGTTTTATAAAAAAAACTAATGTTATAGTTTGATAAAAAAAAGGAACATCACAAAAACACCAACATGAATACATTTTGTTACAATTAAGAAAAAGGTTATTGTAATTTCAATAAGAATAAAACAACACAAAAACACCAACATGAACACATTTTGTTACAATTAAGAAAAATATTGTAATTTCAATAAGAATAAAACAACTCAAAAACACCAACATAAATACGTTTTGCTTTAAAAAAAAAGAATAATTAGTTCAACAATAAACACAAAACCATTGTTCTTAAAAACAATAGAAACAAACAACATCAATACCACAGATTTTATACACAACAAACTACACACGGTTCGAGGAGGATAGACGACACAAAAAGGTAGCCGTCCACGGGAGCACCAACACCAGCCAACAGCAACCTCAAAGGGAAAGGTCAGGTATTCTGATAGGGGTTTTCGGACCATTCGGACGATATTTTAGACCCGGAAAGAGAACTGACGTGACCCTCCCTCTGTAAAGAGTAAAGAATATATATATTGCCCTTAGTAGGTATAGGGGTTAGGGCAACGGTCGGGTTGTTTGGTTTTTTTTTGTTTTACCAGTCCCTGTAGGTTGAGCTCAGTCCTATTAGGAATTAGGTATACCGCCTCAGTAGGCCGCAAAACACCCCCAAGTTACCCTGAAAATCTGTCCGAAGGGGAGAATAAATCTATTTTAGGAATTATTTTATTCGTAAGAATACATACCTTTAGGACGGAAAACGGACGGACAAACCCTGTGAGGAGTCCTTGGGCCGAAGTAGCTGGCACAGGTCCCGAAGTAAATGTAGGTAGGGCCCGCAGGAAAAAGTGAGATTTTCGTGGTATTATTGTTAATGTACCAAATTTAATTTTTTTATAGAAGCCATAATCCGATACTTTTCTTTTGACCGGAAGGAGGAAAGCACTTAGTAAATCACAAAGAACAAAATTAATGAAATCAAAACAGTACCAGAAATAAATAAGAATATTTTATATAAATGAAAATCTTTATTTATAATTTTTATTGAAGCCATAAGAATGTGGAAATAGGTATTATTTTTGTAAAAGGTAAGTGAGTTAGAAAAGAGCCGTAGAGGATATCATTTTGGGGCAATGCTAACAAAATAAGGACCATAGCTTGCCATGGTTGAGGGAGGGCAGGTCCAGCAGCAAAAACCATCAATGCTGCCCGCCGAAGCGGTACATGCTGAGGGATAGAAACCTGGAATGAAGAAAAAAGCCCGTAAGTAAACACAAAAGAAAAACAATGAGAATGTCAATAGTTACCCCCTTGTTAGTAGTTGAATACGTTTTGTTTTAGTTTTTAAATTTTTTTTGCTCAAGTTAACTTGTGGCTATATTGTTGGTGAACCCACGCGGTCTGCCGTCACTGGCCGGGCAACGCCAACTGACAGCGTTACCAACAACATATGCCACCGGGAGTTTTTTTTTATCATCAGGCCTAGCATAAAAGTGATGCCAACTCCCAGGGTTATACATGACAAAATGGCGCCCAACGTGGGGCCCGAACCCACGACCCTGAGATTAAGAGTCTCATGCTCTACCGACTGAGCTAGCCGGGCAACGCCAACTGACAGCGTTACCAACAACATATGCCACCGGGAGTTTTTTTTTATCTTCAGGCCTAGCATAAAAGTGATGCCAACTCCCAGGGTTATACATGACAAAGTGTGGCTAAATCAGTGGAAAATAAAGGTGAATGAGCAGAAATGTGTTCATATTACTTTTACGTTAAGAAGAGAAACTTGCCCTTTAATCCGAATAAATAATCAAAACATACCCCAACATACAAGTGTCAAATATTTAAGCATTCATCTTGATTGTCGACTCACGTTGAAATTAAAAATTATTGAAATCAATTGGTTAATCGGAAGAAACTCTAGACTCAGCCTCGATTGTAAACCATTGCTGTACAACTCGATAATAAAACCCATATGGTGTTATGGAGTTCAACTCTGGGCAACGGCCTCCCATTCTAATGTTCAGAGAATTCATAGAAAGCAGAACAACATTTTACGATTGATAACAGGCGCTCCCTGGTATGTAAGAAATTCAAATATACACTCAGATTTGAATGTTCCTCTAGTTAAAGATGAGGCCGTGAAATATACCCAAAGCTATTCAGGTAAACTGGAACTCATCCAAATGAACTAGCGCGTAATCTACTTGGGCCACAGCCGACTTGGCACACTAGTACAAAGGACCTATGCTTTGAGAAAAATTGAGATAATACATGAATAAATGATATTTCGTCTGGCACTGGCTGGACTAAGTAACTTAGTTTTTAGCTTTTAAGATTTGTAATACTTATTGTTAGTTCACTATTTTTGAGAGAAGATTCAACAAATAAATGAATTCGAAAAAAAAACCTGCTGGCGTATTAATATGTGCGGGTAAAAATATCTAGAATAAGGCAGCACCGTCCAGAAGCCGCATACTGGCAACTTTGAGAATGTTCTTTGAAGTTTGACAAAAGAAACACTAATGCAACATTTAGTTATGGTGAAGGGTTGCCATTTAACTGTTTTTTATTTCAGGGCTGACATAAGGGAATTTATGTTTGTACGAGTAAGTGGAAATTGATGAATAGAATTCCGTAACAATACAAATATTGCCAAAAATTTAAAATCGATAGGGCTAAGACCCTGACTTGGGTCTCCTGAAATACTTATTCGATAATGATTTATGTACACGAAGGGAAACTTGGATAGACAAGAGTTTTCACTTAATATATGACATAACCTATTATCTTGTCAAATGTCAAGGTTATTAAGGATCAAACTTGGACTCGCTGACTTTTTAAACTTATTTAAGTGAATCTCACTTTTGAACAGAAGTTAAAAAAATTTATCTGCGGAAAAGTTCACTAAGCGAAGACGCTAAAGTGTCTATCACATAGTAAAAAACCTCTAAGCTCGGCCAAAGGCAGTAAGTACTGCATTTCTATACGTGTTTTTCAACGAAATTACATGTTTTGCTCAAAATACGTGTTTCGGTAGATATTTTCTCATATATTTTTATGCGAGCAAAACATCTCAAACGACGTGTTCAATTTCAAAACATATCCAAAATAGTCTCATCAACCCTGAATTCTGTCTATACTAACTGTGTTATCTATTCATAGAGAATTATAAATGAGATTTGCATTTGACAAGTTCGAAAAAAATTTTAAGCATCATTCAAGGTGGTAGTATTAAATATAAAAAAGTTTAAATATATACAAAAAAGAAAATTTAATTAATCGAACGAAAAAATGGCTACAAAAATTTTGTTTATTTTATATGTTATGAATATGAAACGTCAAATCATATGTTATGAATATGAAACGTCAAAACATGGTATAAGCCATTATATTAGAGCCGCTTAAATTAAAACTACTAATCCCGGCCAAAGGCCAGTGTCACAGGAAAACTTAAATCTAAAATATTTTTTGAAATCATAAAAAAATGGTTTAATGTTTATAATGAATTTATAATGAATTTATCATTTGAGTTCATTTTCTTTAAAATTTTATTAAAAACAAAACTGAAAATTATATGAAATAATAATAGTTGCATAAGTAAAGAATAGTAATTTTGTGCATAAACCTTCTACTCAATGAAATTGAGTTAATTGTAAACTTAATTATTTTTACTAAATTTGTGTTATGTAAAGAGCCGAGGTTTGCTATATCCCCAGAGATTTTTTTAATTTATAATATTCTAGAAGCAATAAAGCGGGGAGCATCTCAACCAAAATAAATTAAAGCCCCCTAATACCCGGTTTTACGGTCGACCGGTCTACCCGGTTAACCGGGTTGTAGTACTTTTTCCAATTGTACGTTTTTGATAGTAGAAAAATATTTACAACTTTTATACATTTTATATAAATTTGATGTCAGAATTGTGTAAAATATTTTTGCAAAAAGTCAGTGTCAGTGGCACAGAATTTTCTAAATTTAAGATCCAGTATCGGAACATTTTTATTCCAAAACTTGACAGTTTCAAGTCAGAATTACGTCTACATTATTTCTGCAAAGTGAAGGTCCATTCTAAAAAATGTTTAAAATTTTAAGTCACAATTACGTCTAGATTAATTCTGCAAAGTATTAGTCCATTGTGAGCCAAATCATAAAAACGCCGTACTTGGCCTGAAAAAGGCTCTGGCAATAAAAATGTACGAAAAGCTCAGGAATTTCTAAATTTAAGAGTCAGTTTCGGAATATTTTTTTACACAACTTAAATAAATTTGTTCAATCTTAAGTCAAAATTATGTCTTTATTGTTTCTACAAAATTTTAACCCATTGCAAGCAACGGTATAAAAACACCGTAAATGGGACCGAATATCGTATACAATACATAAATGTGTAGTATACGAAATACGAGGTCTGTTCAAAAATCAGCCAAGTCAAGGACGTTTAAAGTGTAAAACACCTGCCAAGATCGCCCTTTTAATACAACTGTGTAAGCGAAATCGCTCCGTTCAATCAGCGTCTAAGTGGTCCTCGCTTGGAAAATCAATAAGCGTTAGCACGACCCGTCGCCTTCTTTACAACCACGCCTTCAAAAGCTATACCAAAAACCGTCGCCCATTCCCTTTTTAGATTGGCTCAAACATCTTCTGATCTTAATCCGATAGAAAATAATTGGTCTATTTTTTATCGTAATATCCAAAAGTATAAAATATCAATAACAGAGGAGTTGAAAAAATGCCATAAACGACATTTGGTCAAAAATTAACTGCAATAAATTGGTAAAATCAATTCCAAATAGATTCAAATGCATTCTTACGCCAAAGGAGGAAGTGTTTCATCATATTAAGTTTTATTATTTTTTTTTAATTTTCATTAAAAGAATTAAATTTTTAATTTGCATTGTATGTGCGTTATAATTTTGAACCATTATTTTTAGATTTGTTTTAAAGAATATAAAATATTAATCAATTTTTTATGTTTCCAACTGAAATGTTATATTAATTTTATAATTTTTAAAAAATTTGATTTGTAAGTAGAGAAAGACATAAATTTTTTATTTTATTAAATGGATAAATTATAACTATAAAATTTATTTATTTATTAATCAATATTGTAATACAAAAGCCATCCAGGCCAGAAGTGCGCTATATTTTTGAGCAGTAGTTTATATCCAGCAAAAATGGAGCTACCATAGAAGCAGTAATAACATCACTACTGTGGTAAAGGCATCACTTCTTTTTGGATAATTTCATAAATGAATTTAACATTGGCGTGTCATAGGTCGGAAGTATTCCAACACTACTTTTACTTTACTTGAAGGAAACAATGAAAATGCAATGTTAAGATATTCTTTTGAATGAGTTAAAAATACATATTCATATTTTATTGTTATATTTATGCTGTAATGAGAAATTACTTTTTCTGAATGCATTAAAATAAGTTTTAAATTATTAAATATTTTTGATTTTTTTTTAAATATGTACAAAAATTATTTAAAAAGCTAAAACAAAGTTTTGAACAATCTTAAAAAGAAAAAAGGTTCAATAATTTTTTAGTGAACAAAAGCTAATGGTTAAAAATTATACACAAAACAACAACAAATAGTTAACTCAATGTGAAAACCAGCTTATGTAAAATTTAAAACAAAACTATAACACCCGTGTAAAAGCGCACGACGTTTTTCAAAAACATTAAATAAATAAAAATAAATTCGTTTTTTATTGTCCCATTTCACACAGTGCAAATTTTGTTGCACAACTCTTGAGTTTGTTGGTCCCATGTCACACAGAGCAACTTTTGTTCCGAAACTCTTGAGTTTGTGGGAGAGAGGAGAAAGAAGAGTGGTAATTGGTACGGAGTTGCTTGTTTTCGGCAATTCTTTTTATTTTTCCATTCTTCGTTTTGTTTGTCATTCATTTTAAACCAAATGTAAACGAAAATTGCTGAAAAAATATCTCTGTGTGAACATAAGGCCAACTTTAAAAAAGAATTGACAAGAATTGCCGCAACAAGAGTTGCTCTGTGAAAAATATGACTTACCATTCTTCTTTCCCCTCTCTCTGTTACAAACTCAAAAATTGCGCAACTGAGCTTGCAATTGTTGCGAGACTGAGCTTGCAATTGTTGATCAATTGCGAAAAGAAATTGAAGGATTGAAAAAAGATGTAATACACGACATAAAAGCTAAACCTAAAAAAATACAGTGAAGGATATAACGGATAATGCAATTGTATTTGGAATAGATTTTAGTGAATCGGAAAATTTAAAATCTATTTATAATCTAGTCTGCCGTTCTATTGATTTTTTGCCTCTTCCAATACGAGATATTTTCCGTGTACGACAGAAAAATTTTGTAGTTAAAGTTTTATATACAAAAAAATATTATAAAAATGGAAACTTAATTAATTACAAAAATAAACATGAATACTATATTGTGAAATACAATACAAAATTAAGAACAGTGTAACAGTGTATATTAACAACCCTTGTATATTTACAACGATTTTATACTATAAAGCTTGAACGCATAATCACAGCTATTGTAATTTAATGAATCAACAGATTTTTGTTTTGTTTTTCATCAATTTGAAAACTTAAAATATCAAAAAGAGTTTAAAGTTAACAAAAATGCCCATAATTACGGAAAAAATTAAAATTATAAATTTTTTGGAGCAAAATTCAATTAACCAAATAGAATTTGCAGAGATTCTGGGTTTGAAGTATTGTAATAATAAAAACCAATAGCTGCTGAATTTCACTATCGGTCCATCTTTTATTACTTACTTTTTTATGCTTTTGTTTTAAGTTGTGTTTTTCACTATTTTGATCCATTATTCAACTTTATTTTAATAGTGACCACAAAATGAAATATAAAAAAAACAAGTAAGAGCGGCTAAATTCGGCTATGCCGAATCTTATATACCCTTCACCATGGTTGGGAAAAAACTGAAGTTTATATATGGACATATATGGAATGGACAGATTTATATACGGACGCCTTTAAGAGGAAATTAACCATTTAGTTTGGAGATAAAACTTGGACTCGGGAATATAGTTACTTTAAAAAAATTTATGTTTTGGGCATAACTTTTTTGTATCTGAACCGATATTTCCGAGTTTTTCAGCAAATATGTTATACTAAAGATTTTCGATCTTTTGCTATATAAGACGTATCCATAGGTCATAATACAGCTCTAGAATAGTGTTTGTTGTTTGTGTATAAAAGGTGAAGAGGTGAAAGAAAAGAATTTCAACAAATCGTTAAAAGAAATCACTACAACTGCATGTGTTTTATTTCTACAAAATAGTTTGATTTAGCTGGCAAATTTACATTTGGGATTTTATTTCGCTTTTTTATTAGAAATATTTGTAATTTCTTTAGCTTAATTTTAAAATTTTGAAGGAAAATAGTTTATAATTTTTTTTATAAATTATTATAAGTTATGACCTAAAATAGTTGCACTCAAAGGTAAATTATGTATAAAATTTTCTTAATATGTGAGAAATAAAATGGTTTAAAAATCTTTTTATAAATTCTTTTAAATCGGAGCAAAAAAAAAGAAATAAAACCGTTTGTATTTTGTTTGTATCAGAGGGTTTTTATAAAAATTTTGATGTTTTTAGCCTATTTATGGATTATTTAATTATTAATATAAAATTTTATTTAAATTAATTATTAAATGTAAAAAAAAAACAAAAAATAAACAAAAAAAATCTTAAGAAAATAAAAAAAAATGTACAAAAAAAAGTGAATTGACCGGGATTCGAAACCGCGTCCCTTCCACCTGTGGTGAAAGGTATAAAAACGTTTGTATTTTGTTTGTATCAGAGGGTTTTTATAAAAATGTTGATGTTTTTAGCCTATTTATGGATTATTTAATTATTAATATAAAATTTTATATAAATTAATTATTAAATGTTAAAAAAAAACCAAAAATAAGCAAAAAAAAGTCTTAAGAAAATAATAAAAAAAAATGTACAAAAAAAAAAGTGAATTGACCTGACCGAGATTCGAACCCGCGGCCTTAGAGAAAAAAAAGTATTTGTGACATAGCGTCAAGACAACTGAGCTATTGAAGCTCACACAAAATCATCGTCAATAGAGGTACATATATAAAAGTCTTCGTTCATTAGAGATTTGTTTAGTTTTTATTTAAATGACAAATCTTTGTATGTGTGTTGTTTGTGTATAAAAGGTGGAGATGAAAGAAAAGAATTTTAATTATTGATATAAAATTTTATATAAATTAATTATTAAATGTTAAAAAAACCAAAAATAAGCAAAAAAAATCTTAAGAAAATAATAAAAAAAAATGTACAAAAAAAAAGTGAATTGACCTGACCGAGATTTGAACCTCGAACCCCGCGGGCTTAGAGAAAAAAAGTATTTGTGACATAGCGTCTAGACAACTGAGCTATTGAAACTCACACAAAATCATCGTCAACAGAGGTACATATATAAAAGTCTTCGTTCATTAGAGATTTGTTTAGTTTTTATTTAAATGAAAGAAAAGAATTTTAACACATGGATGTGTTGTTATGCTCAAAATTCTACATACATATTAAACAAAGGGATTTTACTGGAAAAATTAGAGGTAGTCCTGGTTTTTTGCTAATATCTCAGCCATTTATTAACCGATCTGTCTGATTTTTAATAGCAAACAGAAATGGATCACATGTAACAGAAATAAAAAACAATCAAGTCCTCATCATGTCTGGGTTCTTCGGAAAACCCATTTCAACACACAGACGGACAAACGGACATCGTTAAATCAACTTCGCTCTTCATAAGGACCCAGAATATATATACTTTATAGGGTCTAAGATCAATATTGTAGAAATTACAAACGGAATGACAAACTTATATATACCCTTCCACCTGTGGTGAAGGGTATAATAAACAATAGTTTTGGCGGCTAAACGATCAGTTGTTTTAGTCTTGTAAATATACAACATGTATTTACCATACCTTTTTGTTTTGTATTTTAACCACAGCCTAGCAAATTTTAGTTCTATACATTTTGTTGTTGTGGTGTAGTGAATGGTAGTACTTTTACTATATCTACAACCTTTACAAGTCTACAAGGGTTCGGTGTCTATGCGTGCGGCTGGCTTTGCAAGTGATAACAATTTCCGCATTTATGAAAGTTTTTATATTGCAAATCGAAAATTACTACAAACCGCTGTACAACATAAACGTGACGGAAAATTGGTAAGCTTGTTCTCTGCTAGAGAAAAAGTGTATGTTCGTCGTTACAAACACATTACTGATGATCGGGCGTTGGAGGATGTTATACCGCCACTTAAATATATCATTTTTATTAAAATTATTTACATTATACATATGTATACAGTTAAAAAAGTCCGAAAACACAATTTGCACTTCACCACTTTACAAAAATTGAACATGTGGTTCAGCAAAAAACAAATACCTTTAAATTACAAATATCGGTATTGTACGAAGAATTTTTGTTCTTAGAAAACAGAGTTGCCATATTTTTATATGAATTTCTCGTTGATTTGAGTAGCAAATGATTATGCAATTTAAAATGACAATTAGTAATATATATTCTTTAAGTAATTGCGATTATTTGGGAACAGAACATTTTTTGGGTTAGAACCTTGGAAAATTCTAAGCGGTTGCAATTTTTTCTTTATCCACATCTCGGTTTATTTGCAATTGTTTTAGTTTTAATTGCTGAATTACATATTGTAAAGACGAACGAGGTCTTTTAACAATTTAATCGACTTCGAATAGTGATTTTCCATATTTTTGTAGATTAATTATAATTGGTTTAATGTCCATGGAAATTTTTTTGTTTTTGTTCTCCATAATTATTTTTTATTACTAAAATATTACGAAAACACAAAAAACAAAATTTAACTTTCGATGCTCTTTAAAATTTGTAAATAATTTCCGATTTTTTATAGGAAATCAGCATTCTAAGGACTTAATAGTAATCAGGTTTTTTTTTAGTTGGCTTAGAATTGATAAACAATACCAACGAATTAGTCTGGCACAAACAAAATTTTAAAATTCCATGCATATGGCAATCTGTTCCGATTTTCTTTATCCCATACCTATTTCACCCTTGGCTCCATACTTGGAACATTTATTTTAATAAATATGATACAGAAATGGGTAAATCTATTAGATAAAATGACCACTATTTTATTTCCATCAAAATAATATAAAATACTAATAATATTTCAAACCATTTTCTTACTGTCCTTTTTTTATTCACATGCGACTATTGGAAATTATAATACTCTTTAATGTAGTTTTTTTTTTTAATTGTAACAAAGTTTGAATTGTTACATAAAATGGAGAATTATTGTTGTACTATAATCTAAAAATAATATTTTTAGTTTCTTCCCAAAATGTATGTGTGTTTTTTTACTTTAAATTTGTTGCATGCAAGTGTCTATTTTTTCGCACATGGCTGTATATGACAAGATTCATTAATTATAAAAGTCCACAGATTAAAAGTGTAATGTTCGTTTTAATTTAAAATTGTGTTTCAAATAATATACAAAATATTTAAATTGAGTCGTAGGACTCAAAATTGTCGACAATTGAATTAGGCAAATTTTGGATATATTGACTAAATCGTCAGTATTTTGATATTTTATGGAGCCTTGTGACCAAGCGAAAAATATTTCTATGCCATTCAATAAGATATTCCAATTTGAAAAGATCTGATCAGTATTTCCTAATATGTAGACAAATTTCCATAACAATCATTATTAGTAGTTTTTTTTGCTTAAATACCACGCCCAATGGATAAGAAGGGCAGTTCGCCACAACAAATTAAAATTTTTTATTTCTGTGATTAATAAATGGCGCCAGTTTAGTATATTCAAATGAATTTTATCAAATTTGAACAGTTAAAGTTTTGCTAAAAATAAAAATAAAAATTGCACGCACTTGTGTAATGATGATTTTTTTTACTGTATGTAACTATATGTTTTAAAAGCTTTAAACGCGTTTTTCTCATAACTGTCTTTTTAAAGTTGGTGAGCAAGATTTCTCAAATTTTAACACAAGCTCTTTACGTATATTCTTTAGTATATAATCGAAGATTTTTTTTCATTGATATTTTCGCTTTTATAAAAGCTTAAATTTTTGTCAAAAAATAGATTTATATTTTGAAAAGCCGCCATTTTGACCGAACGTCCGGCTGATGATCGGACTTTTAAAATAATTATTTTTACAAGTTAAAAATGGTTAAAATATAGTTAAATGTTACCAAAATATATTAACAAATTTTTATTACTAATAAATTAAGATATTCTCAATAAATTATTGTAAAACAGTAGAATCTCACAAATAAGAAACACTTTGTTCCTCGAGTTATTCTAATTTCTGAAAAGTTATAATTTCTGGACATTTTTTTACAGAAAATTATGAAACAATAATAAACCTAATTTTGGAAGCTTTATTTTAACACAAACTAATTGTATTTATAAACATTTTGTTAACCTTATTTAAAGTGTTTTTACTTTTGTCACTTTTTTTAAAAACTTTAACCCGAATGAACAACTTTTACTTTGACCTTCAGTCATCAATCCAGAATTTCTAGTGGCGTGCCCAAGATTTTGTTTCGGGGAAGGGGGGGGGGGCGGAGGGGGGTCCCAAAATATATTTTCAATAAATTTTTTTTTTTAAATCTTGCAATTTCCACACCTAAATTTTTTTACCTTTTTGAAGCATTTAAAACAAAATTTACAGCTTTTACATACATAAACAAATTTTATTTAAAAAAAAATTTTAACTAAAACTAGCGCCATTTTTGCTAAAAAATTTTCATTTTGTTTTTCGTATATTAATAAAAGTTGTAGAAGTTGGCGCCGCAGGCGAAAATTTTGTTTTTCATACATTAAGAACAAATATAATTCATAACAAGTTTCAAAATTGCCAAGAGACGCAATGTCATACATAGAAAACCATTCGCTCTAAAATTTTATAAGATCGGCGGATGCTGCAAAAACCACATATCGGAAATTGATGGCTCTTCCATTGTTACCAGCAAATTTAATAAGAACTAGTTGGGAAGACACGCTCATGAACGGAGAGCAGAAATTTACTTAATTTTTGAACTATTTTGAAAGGCCGCAACCACTGCCTTTCACTAAAATATTTGATTTATATAAAATTATTTTTATTCTAATTCTTTAAAATATTTCAATTTAGTTTGACCCAAGTAACTTCCATGCATTATAAATGTGTAATGCTGTGCATAAGCAACATTTCCTTGCTTTGCAGGTCATTTTTTATTTTTTTTTTTAAATTGGTGCTATTTTAAATAATGAATAAATGCCTCAATCTAATAAATGCTAACAGATTGCTTCAGACGGAATTATAGTACTACAACTCTTCTTCTTGGGTTAACTGATTCAATAAGATGTAAGCTTAATGATAAAAAATGTAGTGTATTGTATCAAAGGCCTTTGATAAAGTTTTACGTTAATTAAATTATGTAATTTTTTTAATTTTTCTAAATTTGCATGTAAACTTATATGTTCATATCTTGGTAAAAGGTCACAATTCGTTTCTGTAGGAGATAGGAACTCTAGTTTATTGGAGGTTACCAGTGGTGTTCCACAGGGTTCTGTAATTGGTCCCATTTTATTTATGATGTATTTGAATGATTTTATTAATGTCATTGATAATAACTCTTTTGAAACATTTATATATGCGGATGATGTACAGATTTTATTTTCTGCGGAAGCGAACATAGAGTTTTACCTTAATAGGATTGCACAGTGGATGGATACGAATAGGTTGGAAATTAATCTTGGCAAAACAAAGGCAATGTGTTTTGGTTTTTACTCCAGCAATTTAAATGTATCATTAGGTGTTAGGATAAATTTCGTCACTGAAATTAAGTGTTTGGGTGTTTTTGTGGATGATCAATTACGTTTTTCAAAGCACATTGATTACGTATGTGCTCGTGTGAATGCTACCTTAAGGCGATTGTGGTCTCTGGACTTATGTTTGCCTCTACATGTGAGGAAACGTGTTGCTAGTGGTCTTCTTATGTCACAATTATTATACGCCTTAGAGGTGTTCACGGTTACTAATAGTGTTTTACTTAGACGCCTTTATCTTACATTTAATCGTATCATAAGATATGTTTATAGATTAAGAATGAGGGAACACGTCACTCCTTTTGTATTAGATTTTGTTGGTATTTCTTTTGAAAATTAAATAAAATTGAGAATTTTGTTACTGTTTCACAAGGTGACTAAGACGAATTGTCCTAGTTACATTGTTGAGAACTTTAATTTCACAAGATAGAGTAGAAACCCTCAAATAGTTTTTCATCGTATAACTTCATCCATTTATGACAGATCGTTTAATGTGAGGATAACCAGAAATTGGAATTCGCTACCTAGAGACCTTAAAATTAGTGCAGTATTTCGGTATGTTACACCCTCTCTAATTTCTGATAACTGTAATTTTATCTATTCTTTGATTTTAGTTGCTACATAATGGACCTTAAATTTTAAATTTTATTTTATATTTTAGTTTTAGGCATTTTATATAGATATATTTTTTTATAGTAAATTGTTTTTTTAGTAGTATACAAACCATATTTGGCCCAGAGGGCTTGGTTCTTGAATATTTGAATAAATAAAATACATAAATAAATATATAAATAAATAAATAATAATAGAGGAAGGAAAATCATAGAGATTTCATAGAAAGAAGCGGCCAAATAAATTTTTGTACATATTACAAGCTTAGGTTAGGTTACTGGTAAATCGGGTAAAACCAATAGCGCATGCAAAGAAAATCAATTGGAAAGAAAAAAATACAAGCTGTTTTGTATATAAACATAGTAAACATAATAAAAAAATTGTATTCTGAAAATAATTTCGGAGGGGGGGGCCTGGGCACGCCACTGTATTCTACTGTATCTATTTTTGCCTTCTGACTGTATATAACACCTTAAGCTGTTTTTTTAACAAAAAAATTTTAGCAGGCTTCAGTTATCTCACAATTTTTCAAAATGTATAAATACCAATTGAAAATGGTGTAATGGTATGAATTCATTACCTGTAGAAAAGTAACAGCTCCGTACGTAACTGCAGTCCAATATAGGGAACCCACAAATATGCCAGCAGCCAAAAATGGACTGACACGTTTGATAAGATTATCAAAAGCTTCCAATACATTTGCTATTTTACTCATTTGTGGAAAAACTATAATGTATTCAGTTTGACATTGTTGGCAATTTACCGAACGCAAAGCATTGCCCTTTTGTTTTTCATCCACCCAACGATAGAGACAGCTTTGATGGACCCATTTAGTAGTACCACGACATTTACATGGTTGAACCCAAGCAGCCAACCGATTGTCCTCATCGGTGGCAAAACAAATCCAACAACTACGTTCGCCGTCAGCACTATCTTCACATAAAAGTTGACTATGAGTCTTGTTTTGGACTTTATCATGCACCCCTCCCTCAAGATTGCCATCATCATCGCTGCCTTCATTGGATGTTGGCAACTTATTTGATGTAGGTAAAAAATTTGAGGCCACAATATTAGCAAAAGATTCATTCAAATGCATTAATTGCGCATCTACGGCATTTGATTCTGATGATGTCGTGGGACGTTGTGATATATCCTTGAGGTTTACATCATTGTTGATGCTATCTTTTTGTTGATGGCAAGTTTCGGGTGTGGCAGATTGAATGGGGGCATCTTTTTGTTTGGTATTAACTTGTGATGATGTTGATGGATGATTATCACTTTCATTTGAGTTTGTTGATGCCATATTCGATTCAATTGTGGCCTTCGTTGTTATTGTGTTGGAATTTGTAGTGGAATGGCTCATTGTATCGTATTTTTGTCGTAAAATCCGAGCTTTACCACTTTTTCTTTAGTTAATTTTATTTATATCAAATTAAATGTCATTTCGTTTTCTATATTTTTGTATAAAACTAATCACATCAACTTTAAAAAAAATTTGCACAAACAATATTGGTTATTTATGCACTTTTCTAAGCTGATCAGTCAGTGATGGTATTATGGGTCTTTGAAATGGTACTAACCTAAACAATATAGTACCTTTCGCTTTTCCAACCCGATGTTCAAAGTCGCAGAACAAATAGACACCTAAAAATGCCCAGAGGACAGATAGAAACATAACCCCCAATATTTTTCAATATGGCTACATGTATTGTTGTTTGATTACAGTAAGCATGGAATGTCGCAAAAGTTTTGCTGTTTTTTAATAATTTTAAGTAAACGTATTTCACACATATTAAAAAAAATAAAAATACCGGTCGAAAAACAGATAAATGATTAATGAAAAAATTAAACATCTTTCTGCCAAAATTAACAAAAAAAAAAAAGCACATCACAGATCATAGATATTTGTTAACCAACTTTGGAAATATATAAGAAATTTCTTACAGCGAACATTAAAACTTCTTTTAGTAGATTTCAATTTCAAATCTTTTTCGGAATCTATATGTTCAAATTTTATTTTTCGGGATTTCGATTTGGCAATACAATAAACAGCATATAAAATCGAAATTGTGGTTGCCCACGTTAGTATTTTGACAACTATTTGACGTTTAGTAAAAATTTAAAAACAAATCCCGAAATAAATTCGAATTGAAATCTAATAAAAAAAGTTCTAACGTAAATTCACTATTAATTTGCTTTTCCTATGTTTTAAAGCCCGTATGACACGTCATATATTTTGTATTAACTATTGACAGCAATAGAAACGTTGCGTTGCTGACATTCATTTGACACACTCATTTATTGTCTATAGTTGAACTCCTCAAACACATTATTTTCCCATAAGAAAATTCATAATTTCTTCGTCAATACAAAATAAAAATATGAACAAACTGATTTTTTTCAAAAAGATATTTGGCAAATCACAAAAAAATTAAGATTTTAAATTATTTTATAGTTTCTAAACCATTAAATTATGAAAATATGAACAAACTGATTTAAAAAAAAAATTGGCAAATCACAAAAGTCAAGATCTTAAATTATTTTATAGTTTCTTAACCACTGAATTATCTTTATTCAATACAAAAATTGGAAACAGAACAGTGCGTCTAAAATGGGACATTATGATTGGCATAAATGTATTGACAGAAAATTGTTTGCGTTTACAATAGAGATCCCAAACGTGATTACTTTTTTAATACTCAAGATTTTGGAAATTAAAACGCTGTTTTTCGTTTTTTGGATACCGAAATTTCTCCATATTTCGATTTCTTAAAGCTTTTTGGACAACCAATTTTTCTATCAAAAAGCTGTTAGCTGCATTTATATAAAGCGAGAAATGTAGTTTAAACTGGATTTCGATAATATGGTACTGTGTACTATTATAAACGAACGAGATTTCGAAATCTAGTTTAAACTAGATTTCGAGCCTAATGTAAATGACATTTAATACTAAATTTATACCATGCTCAAAATCTCGATTAAATCGGATTTTGTCAAAGATATAGTTCATAACTGGATTTAAAACCAGATTTCCCATAGAGCGTAATCCAGTTTCATAAATATAAGCTATCGACGTTGGCTTCTGTCATTCCTATACAAATTTCAAATAAACACAGCTAATTTAATTAATGGCATGTTTTAGATAACAAGTTCCTCAAAAATGTTGCCCAATTGAGTATTAAAAATTAGTTTGCGGTTCTATTATACAAAGTTTTGTTGAGTGGAAACGTAAGTGTAACTCTTTTTGCGGTTTCTACATAACAATTTCAATTGTCAGTACTGTCAAAAACACACAAGTAAAAAAAAGTAATTGTGTGTTTCACAAACGAGTATTTTATTAGTTTTTTTTTGTTTTGTTTTCCTCATCTAATCTTGGCTGTATTTCATTAAGAATCATTGAAAAAACTTCCTTGTTGATGCGAAATGTAGCAATGAAACTGAAAAATTACATAAATGAAAAGAACTTAAATTTTGTTTTTACCCACCGCTCTTCCGGTAGATCCAATGCATTTAAGGCATCTTGGATATATCTGCGGCATAAACGAATGTCTACACCATCACCGTCACTTGAATCACTATCAAAATTCAATTCAATAGATAGAAACTAGAGTATTCAAAAACCGAAACCGAAAACCGGTCAACCGGTTTCTTTATTTTTAAAAACCGATCGGTTTCGAATATTTTATAAATTCGAAGAAAACCGAAAACCGGTCTTTTTTGTTCGGTTAACCGGTTTTTTTAATTACATCACCAACTGGGTTACTTGGTCTCTTTTATTTTTTCCGAACACTTTTATAATCGTTTGTTTGGTTATGAAGATTTAAATGTAAGCCTGATAGTTCCCGATGAAGACTTAACTTTGGATATTCCAAATTCAAATAGTTTAATTTCTGATCTCAATAACGCAAGAAACAGTATTCAAAATCCTAAAAAAGAGACTGTACAAAGTCATTCATCATTATATGATGATTTCATATATCTTGATAAATGCGACCAAAGAACTGAAAAGTTGGAAAATTTATATAATTGTCTTTTGACTATTTGTCCAACATCTACTATTAGTGAAAGAGTATTTTCCACTTCCAACTTTATCAAAAGCAAACAAAAAAATCGTCTTAAAACGAAACATTTAAATTGCATATTATTTCTAAAATATTATATTAGAAGTGTAAATCGATTTTCTTTTTACATATTTAAAATGTAATATTAAAAAAACTTTTTAATGCCAAAGGTTTTAAACGTTTCTAATTTACAAACTTAATTATCTCTATTCATTTGATATGAATATAGTTTTATAATATTAATTTTTAAGATATTATATTAAAAAATATTAAAACCAATAAATAAAATTTTGAAATGAAATACAATAAAAAAAATAATATATATATATATATATATATATATATATATATATATATATTTTTTTTTTTCAAAGAATGTATTTTTTTATTTTTATTACTTTTTATATTAAATTTCTTTTTTTTTTTTTGTTTGTAATAAAAACAATTAACAAATTATATAAGATTTTTATTCAAATTAAAAAAAAACCGAAAAAACCGGTCGACCGGTTTTTTTGCAAAAACCGAAACCGAAACCGGTTTTCTTAAAATTCGATTTTTCGAAGAAAACCAAAACCGATTTTTTCAAATGGCCGGTTTTTTGAATACTCTAATAGAAACATTTTTTTCCTTTATTTTTTTTTTTTTTAATAAATAAATTTTATTCACAAATAATTATTCATATAAATTAACTTTGTTTTGTAAATAAAAAACAGCTCTTCGTTTATATTTGTACTAGAGTTGCCATTTAATAATGAAAGAGTTGTATTTTAGCATAAAAAAAGTAAACAAAATACAAAACTAAATACTATGGCAAAAATGTAATTTGACAATATAAAAAAAAACAACGTAACAAAACGTAAGTAAGACAAGTGTACTATAAAAACTCATTCGCTTACGTACTTGTTTGTGTACATCTTGTTTGTTTGAGAAATTACTTGTTATGTAGAAACATGGTATAAATCCATCAGGCCTTTCGTTTATATGGTGATTTGTTCAATTAAACTAGTTCGCTCAAGAGCGACACAACAGATGAGCCGGTTGATTGTTTCGTTTTTCCGGAAAATTGTAAGAAAAATATTTTATTGCATTTAAAAAACATGGCTCAAAGAGGTGATGGTACTGTTCCAGCTGAGGAAAGTGATTTATTGTTAATAAAACCACTGTGAGTAGAAATTGTAAATAAATTGGGCTAATTTACTCTTTAGCGTGCTAACCTCTAGAACTGTCTTCCCCTTAGAAAAGATTTTGTTTTCATATTATGGGAAGGGGTCTTCTTAGGGTTCCAATTATTCGACATTGCCGGTTAATCGGTTAGGTCATTTTTCGAAAAATTGATTAATCTTAAAAATTGGCGATTAATCGTTTATTTTTATTTAACATTTGCTATTAGAAAGCCAATTAATAAATTACAGCATTCCATAATAAATAAATGCATTTCTTTCATCAATAAGAACACAAAGAGCTGCTTTTTTGCTGAAATATCAAGTTAAGTCTATTGCATTTGTAAAGTTTGTTTAGGACAATTCAAAGCATCTTGGGTTTTTTTCCAGACTTTAAAAAGAAAATGTCAGACGTGTTCAGTGGAAGTAAACCCTTAAAAACGCAGAGTAGATAGTGTTTTACCGAAGTGGGACATTTCGCCGATAAAGCTGGTTTTTATTTATTTATTTGTTATTAGTTATAAAATATAATTTTATTTAATATGATATTGGACTTATATAAATATAAGCCTAATATATAAAGAATGACTAGCACTGGCATGCTGCCTCAGCATGATAATTAACATGTATTCCAACCCATGGATCCAGATTAATTTTATTTTACCTTGTGGCTTATTAATAGATCTCGAATTTTGTTTACAGAACGCCAGTCTTTTTTCCCAGGTTAATTACAGTTGTTATGACTGACAAGCTGTCGTAAAGATTTAGGGTTTTTTTCTTGGATTTAATTGCAATAATTGTTGCCTGTAAAATACCTGCCGCTTCAGCAGTAGATATTGAAGAGAAATCGGATAATATTTTAGTACTTACCACTGCATATGCTACACTGTAATTACCCTTTGACGCATCAGTAAAAAGATGTTGCCATTCTGAATTTCTATATCTTGATATTAGTTGGTAGAAAAGTGTTATGTACATATCATTAGATGTATCTTGTTTTTTATATGTTGAGAGACTTATATCGCATTAATTGGAGTCAAAAGTCCATGTAGGATGTATGGTGTTAAATTTAGAAATTTTTTGTTTGATTTAGCGCTGTTGCCGTAGAGAAAGAGCCCAAAATAACTTTTACTTAAAATTAATGTCTTAACGAGATATTTAATTGTATCGATATGTGCATAACTTCTGGTGGCCAGGTATCTTACAAAATTTGCTTTGGAGACGAGAGATTTTTTTAGTTCTAAGATATGAGTTTTCAAACAATAGTTTTTTTCGAATATAACTCCCAATATTTTATGTTTATTTACATAAGGTATTGTAGTATTTCTAATTGTAAGGTTTGTAGGATTACAATTATGTTTCTTGCATATATGTAATATAGATGTTTTCTCCAAAGAGATTTTTGCTCCTGAATTTTTTGACCAGTTTTCGATATCTTTTACTTTTTCAAATATACTGTTTATTTTGGACGTATCCCTGTTTTTACAAAGCACATAAAGGTCATCAGCGTAAAGGCAGTGATCAACTTACTTGTGTTTTTCAATAATTTTGCTAATTTCGTTAAAAGCTATTTGAAAAGTACGACAGACAAGGGGGAACCTTGTGGTATGCCATTGTTTAAAGGGTAGTTGTTTGAGAGTACATTGTTTACTTTTACTTTAATTACTCTACCGGTAAAAAAGGATTTTACTTAAGTGAAAACTTTGGGCCCAGTACCCCAGACTTTCAAAGTTTCCAATATGACATGAACACCTATGCGGTCAAACGCTTTTTCAAAGTCAATTCCTAAAATGGATGTGTGGTTTTTGGATGAGAGGGTTTTTGAGACATCTGAACAGCTACGTTTAGATTTAAAGGCTACTTGGTTTACGGCAACTAATTTTTTTGCTTTTATGTACCATGATATACGATTAGCGATAATTCTTTCCATGAGTTTGGATAGACAGGAAAGCAACGATATAGGTCGATAACCAGTAAATTCTGTTAACTTTAAATTAGGTTTTGGTATGGCAGCAATTATTGCTGTTTTCCAGGAGTAGGGTATATTTCCAGTTTCAAAAACGTTGTCATAAAGTTGTAGTAGAGTTGTTTTACTGTGGTAAACTAAATGTTTTATCATGTCATAGCATATGCGGTCTTGGCCTGGAATTAGCTGACCATTCACTTCTAAAATAGTTAGCTATACTTCTTGGTTCTGTGATTATTTCGTTGCTAGTCTGTATGGCTGCTATGGGCCTTTCTGTGCTGCGGCTGGAAATCATATTAACTTTTTTCCATAGAAGAGATAGTGGAATGTCTCTAGATATGGTTGCTGCAAATATGAAAATGTATTTTTAGTTTGACTCGAGATCATAGGAAAAGTTTTTTCAAATGAAAAATTTTTTCCTTATTTTTTTTTTTTTTTTTTTTTTTTTTTTAATTTTAGTAAACATGGAGAATACACAGAAAAAGTTATTAGACACCAGCCGAATGGAATGCATTTTCTGGTCAGCTACGACTTTCATCAACATTCTTTGTGCCGAAATACCAATTGTAAATATCTCTATTTAACTCACAAATCAACGGAAAAAGCTATTTTATGCTAACATACAGTTGATTTTTATTATTGAGTACAGATGATATTTACTAACTATTTTTGTGTTATTTATATTCTCCTTTGTTTACCGTATGTCCAAATTAGCTATTAGCTAATACTAAAGACATGTGCTTTTTAAAATTGTTTTTACATATGTTTAAACAATTCTTTTAACCGTGCCAAGTTATATTTTAATATTGAAGTTTATATTTTATAGTTGATCTTTTTAATACTTATATGTATGAAAATGTATTTTTAGTTTGACTCGAGATCATAGGAAAAGTTTTTTCAAATGAAAAATTTTTTCCTTATTTTTTTTTTTTTAATGTTAGTAAACATGGAGAATACACAGAAAAAGTTATTAGACACCAGCCGAATGGAATGCATTTTCTGGTCAGCTACGACTTTCATCAACATTCTTTGTGCCAAAATTCCTAATTTGGACATACGGTAAACAAAGGAGAATATAAATAACACAAAAATAGTTAGTAAATTTCATCTGTACTCAATAATAAAAATCAACTGTATGTTAGCATAAAATAGCTTTTTCCGTTGATTTGTGAGTTAAATAGAGATATTTACAATTGGTATTTCGGCACAAAGAATGTTGATGAAAGTCGTAGCTGACTAGAAAACGCATTCCATTCGGCTGGTGTCTAATAACTTTTTCTGTGTATTCTCCATGTTTACTAAAATTAAAAAAAAAAAAAAAAAAAAAAAAAAAAATAGGGAAAAAATTTTTCATTTGAAAAAACTTTTCCTATGATCTCGAGTCAAACTAAAAATACATTTTCATACATATAAGTATTAAAAAGATCAGCTATAAAATATAAACTTCAATATTAAAATATAACTTGGCACGGTTAAAAGAATTGTTTAAACATACAGTGGTTGTCAGCTTATTTGATGCAAGTGAAAAAAGAAGTTAATACTTCAATTATCTGCTAAACTAAATGAGATATTTACAAAAATTAAAAGCCATTTTTTATTTCAGAATATGTGTTTTTAAATTATGTAATTCATTTATTTCACATTTTGTTATTTTGAAAAAAATTATAAGGAAAACAAAAAAAATAGTATTTTCAAATTGAGCAGCTTATTTGATGCAGTATAAAAACTATTTAAAAGATAACAAAATAGCTAATTATTTGTAAGATTTTAATATTTGGTGTGGTAACCCTTTTGAGCCACAACATCCGACAATCTTTTTGGCATCGATTCAACAAGTTTTAGTGTGGTTTCTGGCGTTATTTTGTTCCACTCATCCATTAAAGCTTTCTTGAGACCTTCTTTGCTAGAAATGTTGTGTCTTCTAATGTTGGTTTCCAACAGTGCCCATAAATTTTCGATGACATTCAAGTCGGGTGACTGCGCCGGTGGTTCCATCACATGCGGGCAGTTCCATATGAGCCAGGTCTGAACCACACCAGACTTGTGCTTGGGGTCATTGTCCTGATAAAACCGGAAGTTGCGCCTTAGGTTCAGTTTTTCTGCACTTTGCAGCAAATTTTCTTTCAGGACATTAAGGTACATAGTTTTGTCCATATTTCCTTCTATGAACACCAAATTTCCTACACCAGTTGCTGCCATGCAAGCCCATACCATGACACCTCCACCACCGTGTTTTACTGTTGCACGCAAATTCTTAAGCTGAAGCTGTGTATTGGGCTTTCGCTACACGTAGGACCTTCCATCCGAACAAAATATATTAAATTTGGATTCATCTGAAAAAATTACAGTTTTCCAGAAGTCCAAGTCCTTTGAGATATGGTTTTGTGCGAAGTTTAGCCGGCTGATCTAATTTTTTTGATTTATGAAGGGCTTTTGAAGTGGAACTCGACCATGAAAATCATGGGAACGCAAGAGACGTCGAATTGTTGACGCACTACACGTCTTGCCAAGAGAATTCTGAACCTCATTTGCTAATTGTTGAGCTGATAACTTTGGATTTTCCTGGACTTTTCTGATAATCCATCGTTCATCGTACGGTGTAAAAATTTTATTTGGCGCTTTTCTGCCCTTGTTTTTTACCCTATTCTCTCGCAAAAATCTTTCAATTATATGCTGGACTGTTGATGCTGCCAAATTAACCATTTCAGCTATTTTACGTTGTGATTGGCCATTTTTGAAGTGATGAATGACCAATTCTCGTTGTTCAATATTTATGCGCCGGCCCATCTTTAAATTATTTCGCCACTACCGCTTAACTTGCCTGATCAGACTAAAAACTATGCAATATCTATTACAATGAACCTGCACAAGAGACATAAAAAAAATATGTGAACGAACTCTTAAAATAACGGGAGATATCCTGTTAGAAGTTGACTGCATCAAATAAGCTGCTCAATTTTGTATCTCACTTATTTTTGTTTTTGTTATTTTTTTTGTAGAATGACAAAGAATATGAAATGAGTAGATGGCCTAGTGCAAAGTAAACATATTGCTCTATAAAATACAGTTTTTTTTATTTCGATATCTCATTTAGTTTTAAGTTATCAGACTTTTATTATTGTTTTCATTACTTGCATCAAATAAGCTGACAACCACTGTATGTAAAAACAATTTTAAAAAGCACATGTCTTTAGTATTAGCTAATAGCTAATTTGGACATACGGTAAACAAAGGAGAATATAAATAACACAAAAATAGTTAGTAAATTTCATCTGTACTCAATAATAAAAATCAACTGTATGTTAGCATAAAATAGCTTTTTCCGTTGATTTGTGAGTTAAATAGAGATATTTACAATTGGTATTTCGGCACAAAGAATGTTGATGAAAGTCGTAGCTGACCAGAAAATGCATTCCATTCGGCTGGTGTCTAATAACTTTTTCTGTGTATTCTCCATGTTTACTAAAATTAAAAAATAAGGAAAAAATTTTTCATTTGAAAAAACTTTTCCTATGATCTCGAGTCAAACTAAAAATACATTTTCATACATATAAGTGTTAAAAAGATCAACTATAAAATATAAACTTCAATATTACAATATAACTTGGTTGCTGCAAATATTTTGAAACTTGCAGCTTTCGCATTTTTGCATGCTAATCTAAACTTTGCGTTAGCTTTTTTGTGTAAAACTAGATTTGCCTTATGAGGATGTTTGTTAAAAGTTTGCCATTTTCTGGATTTATCTACACGTAGCTGTGAAAGCACTCCACTCCTCCAGGGAACTGACCGTTTTTCGGTGGTTGAGGTTTGAGGTATATGGTAATTAGCGGCGGTTCTTAGGCCTTTGTATTTATGGCGTTATCTTTATTTATATTACCAGAGGGTTTTTTGTTATTAAGCTCATTTTCGACTCTTATTCCAAATAACTCCCAATTTGCTTTTTTTAAATTGAATTTTCGTGATTGTATTTTAAATGAATTATTGGTGCCCGTAGCTAGTGTTGTTTTTATTGGAAAATGATCACTGTGATGCAGATCATTTAACGTTTGACAGGAGATTGTTGATAAAAGAGATGGTGAACAACCTGTGATGTCGACATGGGTAAAGGTGTTGTGCGTTGAGAGATGAGTTGGGTTGCCATCATTGATTATACATATGTTATTTTGATTTAATAAGTGTTCGATAGTTGATCCTCTCTTGTTGTTGGATTGTGATCCCCATAGTACATTCCAGCTAGTGACATCGCCTATTAGGATGATAGGAGTTTGTATATCTTTAAACAGCTCATTAAAGTCATTTAAAGAAAAAAATTCGTTAGGTGGTAAGTAGACCGATATTATTGAACATTTTATGTTCAACATAATTTCGATTGAGATGTTCATCAGTTTTGATGAATTATAGATGCGTTGACACGGACAAGTATACCAATTCCACTTTTGGCTGTAGTATTAATAGGATCATTCGCAAAATAGCAGCAAAATTTTTTTGGAGGGTTGGGGTCATATTAAATAAATTGGTCTTAGGTATCCATTTGGTCTCTTCCGTCAATTGAAAATCTTCTACTTGTGATTTGTGCAGAAGTTTGTGTGTTTGGTTGTTGTTTGCCTGATCTATCTCGAGATGACTCTCTTGAGTTTGTTTTTAAGTTTTTTGTTGATTTTTTAATGTTTGTACTTGATGTTTGAGTTTGTTGTGTGTTGTCTGTATTGTAATTTGTAGGTGTTAGAGTTATTTGTGTTATGCTTTTATGCAAAATTTCTTCTATATAGGATCTAGTGTTTGTTAATGTTGTTAAATTAGTAGGATTTTGATTGTTGTTTTGATCGTTTTTTGGTTGTTGTTTTTTTGTAAGTTAATTTTTTCTCTCTTTCTTCAATTACTGTTTTTAAATCTTCAGTAGGTATATCGTATGATTCTATTGTTGGGGCTTTAGTTGTTGCTTCTTTGTATGTACATTTGCCTATTATTTTGTGCTTTAAAACTTTTGACGATGTTGAATTACGGGACATTTTTTATTGTTTGAACGATGCGCATGCTTGCAGTTTACGCATTGTATTTTTGTGCAAGGTACAGATTTCAATACCAGTACAATATTTTTTTGTGTGCCCTAATTTGAAACAATTTTTACATTGTAAGGGAGTTGGGATAAAAGGCTCTACTTTACAGTTAAGAAAACCAATTTTAATTTCTTTTGGTAGTGTATACTCGTGAAAATGAAGAATGTGTAATGGTGTGTTTTTTACTTTACCGTCTTGAAATTTGGTTATTTTCTTACTGTCTACTACTACTTGTTCTTTAGGCCCATCTTTTATTTCTTCTTCTGATAGATCTTTTAAAGATGGAGCAAATACAACACCTTTAATTATGTTCAGTGTTGGGTGTAGGTAACTTTCAACTGGACAAAGTCCGGGCAATGAAGTGGCTTTTAAGAATTTGTTTGCTTGAATCTCATTTTTTGTAAGAATTAATAGATAACCATCGCTGGTAAAACTAATTCTTTCTGTTGGCTCACTTGTTATAGCTTCTAATGCTTTAGACACCAAAAAAATATTTAATTTTTGAAGCGGTTTGTCTGCAATTTTACTTTTCAGAACAATATATTTTGTTTGTAGTATTATGTTTTTCTCCGTATTTCGGAAAATCATATATGTTGTTAATGTTATAGTTATTTTTCGTTTTTTTACGTTTGGGTGATGGGTCCGGATCCAGAATTTGGAAATAGTTTCCTCCCGAGGAGGACGCCATTATTTAAGGACTTGCACATATATTTATTTGGTAATAAACTGCCGTATAAAAATTTAATTTTTTATTGTTTTTAATATAATAAAGAGAGGCGTGCGTTAAGAACTAAACTGTATACCCGATGCAGGTTTTAAAAAAGCACCACAATACAATGAGAACTTTATGCGGAGTGAAAAATATAATTATTATAACTAAATGTAAGATAGAAGAGAAAGTTTATGTTACTATCACAGATATCTATTAAGAGACGAATAGGTGAAATTGGTCCAAATAATGTTGTTCTGGAAGAGATCTGGGCACTCATCTAAGATGTGGATAACATTCAGTTGCGTGTTGCATGTTGTTCATTGTGGTGGTGGCTTTTTTCCAATAAGTGTTTATGCGGAAATTTGCAATGTCCAATTCGTATGCGTACTACCGTGTTGGTTGGTCGCTGTATTGGGATATATTGGTTTATTTCCAGTAGGATTTAACTTTTTATAAGTATGTTGATAATCGGACCAATTTCGTTTATAAGTGGTTCTCAAGTGGGTATGGCTTAAATTATATATATCGTCGTACTCCCAAGTGGAGAATTTTTGAAGGGGTCTACGTTTAGCTTCTGTTGCATATGCATCAGCGTACTCGTTACCGGGTATACAGACGTGTGAATTACCCACATAAGTTTTATATTATTGGAATGTGTGCAGAGAAGGTTTCTAATTTGACTTATTAAGGGGGAATCATGTAACGAATTTTGTGCGGCGAGAATGGTAAAGAGACTGTGCATATTATATATTTATTTTCGTTATGGCAGCAAATTCTGATGCAAAAAATATCGCCAGTGCTTCTGCAGTGAAGTTGGAACAAAGGTTATCAATGTAACCAATTTTAATTTGTTGGCCATTTTTATGTACTACTGCAAAAATTGTAGGGTTACTTGACTTGGAACCATTCGTAAACATGATGATGATGTCCAGAATAAAAAAAAATAATAAGAGCTGTCTTCAAAAAAAATCAATAATATATTCTAAAAAATATGGTATGAATAGATTTTTCGAAATTCACAAACAAAGTTTGATTGAACTGCCACTGTTTCCTGAATGTTTCACTACCTGGTTTAAGCTTTAGAGTTAAAGAGGTTATCTATCCATTAGAAAAGATATAAAAATCACGCATATTCCTGACAAGTCCTCACCGATTTTTCTGTGTTTGTGCAATTAATGATTCAAATAAGCGATTTCTTAAATATTTTTAACTAAACAACTTAATGCTACTGAAGTTCCTACTTCATCAAAATATGTTGATAAATCAAATTAGAAACAAGGTTCCATGTTGCGTTTATATATTTTTTCATAGAATTTGAAATGGAAGTTTTTTTTTTAGAAAATACATTTTTCGAATTTACAGCAATTTTATGTTATTATTTTATAACATAAGTAACGTCATAGTGCTTGTAAGGAATATACTTAGTCACGTGTTTCATTGCTAAGGAGAAAAATATATATTTTAATAGGTTTTTTGTTAAAGCTCTGCTTAGAGGATCTAGCTTTTCTAAAACTTCGTGTTCTGGTGACGGATGTTGAAAGCTTTATTTCATTTTTTTGGACATGAAAATATAATTTTAAATTATTTAAAATTTATTTTTTGAAGGAATTGAAACAGAAATAAAAATTGTCTATCATATTTCCTTTAGCCCATATAACATTTGCCTTGATTCAGCCGATTTGAAAATAATTTGATTCTTGCCAAAGTTTAGAAAATTAGGAAGTTTAACCTAGATACAATGAAGTATGAGTTGTACTAATCTTATCTTTTTATTTCACAATTAAAACTAACTTATTACTGTTGTATCTTGGTTTCATTGCTTTTTGGTACTGGAAATTTGATTGATCTGAATACATATTTTTTCTGTTATAAATACATTCCTAGTTTTCTTCCACTGATTAAGCTCCATAATTGATTTGTGCATGATTTGTTGTTGAATAACTATTGATGTAGGAGTATAATTTTTTTATCAAATGTAAGTTTTTTTTTCTTATATGCTGTTTTTGGTCAGCTGACAGTTATGAATTTTTATGGATTGTTATTTAATATTTTATTTTATATTCTATACTTTTATGACTTCATTTGGTTTCCCACCATAGTATTGTTCTTTGACGTTGATGTCTTTAATTGATAATATGTGACCCTTAGTTGGTGGTGGCTCGTATATTAATTCTACCTTAGAAGCATATACTAGTAAACTTAAAGTGGCACACCTAAACTGCAGAAGTATTGGCCCTAAACTTGATGAAATTAGATATATTTAAAGGGATAAAATCTTTGATGTGTTCGCTGTTTCTGAGACTTGGTTAGCCGAAGATATTTTAGATCGTACGGTTGATATTCCTGGCTACAAAATTTGCCGCAATGATCGTTCTTCGAATAAACTCAAATACAAATCTATTTTTAAAATTTCTGAATCCAGTAATTGTGAGTCTCTTTTTATAGAGTTATTTTTTAGTAACACTATTCTTTTGATTGGCGTCGTTTGCTTGCCTAACGGAAATTTGGCTAGTTTTGAGACATGTCATCGTGATCTCTTATTGAAATACTCTAACATTATAGTTGTTGGTGATTTAAACTGTAATTTATTTCATTCTACAAAATCTAATTTGCTTCGGTCACTGTGTATTAGATGTAGCCTAGATGTGGTCCATAATTCTAAACCTACCCATTATGACGTACGCTATGACTCCACTTCATTGATTTATTTCTTTTTAGTGAGTAATGTTGATATGGTCTCTTACTCTGATCAAGTTCAATGTCCAGCTTTGACTGACCATGCTTTTATATTTGCATCCTTTAATATTAATGTAGAACGTTTACAGGAATTCGTTGAATTTCGAGACTTTAGCAATATAGATTGGGGTGGAATATATGGGATGTTGATACATAATGCTCTGCTTTTTCTTTTCTTTTTGACAACCTTTTATCTTATGTCCCTCTTGTTAGAAAAAGAATAAGATATGCTAATAATAACTGGATGAATTCGAGGGATATCGTTTATGCTAGATCTCTAAGGGATTTATCGTTTTCTGCTTATCGAATTGATCGTTCGTCGAGTAACTGGAGGATATACTGCAGGCTTCGCAATAAAGCTAAAAATGTTATTCGTAGAGAAAAAAGAAAACATTTCTCTAGACTTTTCAGTGGTTTAGATTCTACGGGTTTGTGGAAGGTTCTTAGAAGTTGTGGCTGTGTTGGTGATGACAGTGTGGTCTGTGAGATCGATATTGAAAGTTTAAATACATTTTTTGGTGGAGAAACCACGACAGATACTCTTGAAAATTTTGACTTTAATTATTTTAATGAATCTGAAGATTGTTTTTCCTTTCACTGTGTAAGTGAGCTGGAATTATTTAATGCTTTTAATAGAGTTAAATCCAGGTCAGTTGGGGTTATGCCATTTCAATTAAATTTATTAAACTTGTTTTTCCTCATATTTCTAATCTTATTTTGAATTTAATTAATACTATATTAACAACCTCTAGGTTTCCAATAGCTTGGAAGACTGCTCGTGTTGTGCCTATTCCTAAGAAGAGTGTTGTTCATGGGGTTGGTGATTTCAGATCTATTTCAATACTTCCTGTGCTGTCTAAGGTTGTAGAGCACCTTAAAGATCAAGTACTTGATTCCTGACGTCATTGCTCCTAAAACTTTCTGATGCTATTAGAGATGATTGCAATTGTAATAAATTATGTGCTCTAGTGTCAACTGATCTTTCCAAGGCTTTTAATTCCATTGACCACGTGAAAATGATTTTTAAACTGAAAGTAAACTTTAATTTCTCCAAATCTGCTTGTAGACTCATTTTGTCATACTTAAGTGACAGATCACAATTTGTTGCTCTTAATGGTTCAGAGTCCAGTTTACTTAATCTTCATTCTGGTGTCCCTCAGGGGTCTGTCTTAGGACCACTTTTGTTTATTCTTTATATTAATGATCTACCTGGGTTTATAAATTCACGGATTTGCAGATCTTTTATATTTGCGGATGATGTTTTTTTTACTTTTTAAAGGCAACCCAAGGTTTGTTGAATTATTGGAAAGTGATATTAATAGTTCCCTAGAGCGTATTTTACATTGAACTTCAGAGAATTCCCTTTGTATTAATTCTACTGAATCTAAAGCTATTATGTTTGGACATTTAAATTCTTTTATCTGTGATTTAAATGTATATTTGGGCAATGATGAAATCGAGTTAGTGAATCAATTGAGATGTTTAGGTGTTATACTTGATAGTAGAATATCATTCAAACCACATATTGATGTCTTGTGTGGTACAGTGTGGGGTGCGTTACGTAGGATTCATTCGTCAAAAATATATTTGCCTCATTCTGTTAAATGTAAATTAGCACATGCTCTTTTGATTTCACAAGTTCTTTTTGGTCTTGAGGTAGTTTCGGTTACAATTGGTATAAACTTTAATAGAATCAGGCGTTTGGTGAATACTATTGTGCGCTTTATTATAACGTTCGTCGCCATGATCACATTTCAGCTTATGTAAGTCGTTTCCTTGGTTGTTCTTTTGATGATTTTTTGAAGTATCGTTCGTTGCTTTTTTTCCGTAAGATTATTAACCCTCCGATGAGTGACAGTTCTGAACTTCACGGCCGTGTGAAAAGGTCCCTACGGACCTTTTTTGTAAATCATGTTTTTTTTCATATAAAATTTTTTTTTTGATTTTTATTTATAACTAAATTTTTTGTTTATAACTAAATTCTTCATACAAAAATAATTTTTTCAATTTTTTTAATTTTTTTTTTTTTTTTTTTGCTTGAATTTTCTTAAGACTATTATAAAAAAGTTTAAAAATTATTGTTGTTGAGCGTGTACTTCTTGTCCCCCGCCCTGTGCGCAAGTGTTGCAGCGATGTAAAAGTGTGCAAACAGCGTTGCCGCAGCTGAAGCAGTATGCGCGCGTTTTCCGCTGCCGCCCGTACTCAGAACGGCAAAGGCGACATGACGGTCTACTTGACCTAGCCGCAAACGAGGGTGCATTGCCTTCCATCGGTCTTGGTAATACCTGAAATGAAAAGAAAAATAAAAAACAAATAAATATATATTCTATTCTTGAATTTGAAGTTGTTTTTCTTACCCTGACATCGAATGTTTGCATCGCATTGCGTATCCTTGGTTGTTCAGGTCACGTTCTTTGATATTTAGTGTGGCCAATTGTTTCGTTAGCAGTAACAAGAACGACCGCCGTCTGTCACTCCTTTTTATAGGCTTCATTTCGTTGTAAATCGTAAAAGCAGCCAATGCAGCGACGTCCAGCATATTATAAAACACGGCCAACGGCCATCGTTGTGTTGCTCTTTTGCAGCTGTAAGTGCCTAGCATTTGATCCATAGTATCAACGCCGCATTTGTTGGCGTTTAGGGCTTCCGCTTCTCGGTTTGCTCGTCAACGCGGCAGGTGTAGTGCATTGTGGAGAGCACGTTCACCACTTTATTTTATTTTCGGCACGTATGAGCATAACGCTATATCCCCTTCGTTGAACCCAAATAATGTGCTATTGATGGTGCGCTTCGGGTTCTTCTTGAACTCCTGTGGAATGAATGTTTTGTTGTAGCGCACTGTACCAACATATGCGGTCTTCCTCCTTATCAAAATACGCGCCAAGTCAAGAGTGGTAAAGAAATTATCCGCGTATATAGTACGGCCAGCATCTAAATATTTTTCCACAAGATCCAGCACTACGTTCTGCCCTTGGTTTATCTCCCGTTGTTGGTTTGGCAGTTTTCCAGAATATATCATTCCCTTCACAGGATAATAACTCTGTGAGTTGCATAACCACCATACTTTCAAACCATACTTAGCTGGCTCTGACGGAATATATTGCGTGAAGCGGGTGCGGCCTCTGTAAGGGAACAACTGCTAATCAACTGTTAGTGCTTCATAAGGAGTGTAAGCTGCTGTCAAGTTATGTTGCAACATTTGTCAAATATCGTCAATAGCCGCAGTTTTGCTGTTGATGAGTCGCTGTTGTCGAGTATTTCCATTGTCGAATCGAATAAATTGCTTTATACACATGAAGCGATCGTACGACAACGCAGCTTTGTATATTGGGCAACGCGTCGCGCCCCATAATTCCATAGCTGGTTCATGGTTTGATCTTGTGAGTCCAGCATACAAAATAATAGCTACAAAGGCGTCAAACTCTTTCACTATCACTGGCTTCCACTCCTTTTTCTTCGTGGGATTCGCCAAATTCCATGCAGCTGTAACCTCCCTGCCTTTACGTAGCACTAAGTGTATTATTTCCTGTGTCATGATTGAACGCATTATTGTATAGGGGTCGTGTATATTTCCTGTTGGTCCTGGTTTCTTTCTTGTGAAGTCGACCACGTTATGATTACGAGTGCGTGATGTTGGTGGTGCTTTTTTACTCCATTGGGTGCCATCTTTACCAATATAGTAACTTTCATTCGTTTCCTGTCCATCATTTTCTTCCTCTTCATCATCGTCGTCATCAGTATCTTCATTTAGCTCGACGTATCCTTCAGTTTCAGCATCTGACTCTTCAGCAGGTTGGTATGTGCGATCTTCATCATCCTTAACTTCATAATTATCAATTGCAGCAATATCAATTTCTTCATCCATGTCTTCGTCCATAAAATCACGCCTTTCATCCGCAGTCATTTGCTGGTAACGTGTACTACGGCGTACAACCATTTGAGCAACGTCCAAATTACTTGCATCTGCCATATTTATATTTTTATTTCTATCACACACGATTTTACTCTTCGCTGTCTAAACTTTGACTGATTTGGTTTACGAAACTACAACTTCTTGTATACTCTTTGGTACGTCTACCTGAACTCAAAGACATTTAGGGATTACTTCATCATCATTATAATTTTTTTATTGTTTCAACACATAATTTACTTGTTCTGAACACAAAGACCTGAACTCAAAGACATTAGGTATGATGATAAAAACAAAAAATTTTAAGAACTGGTTTGTTGCTAGTAGTATAAAATTAGAATATTGTGCCTTTGCTTGAAAGCAATAAAGTTCATGTCTTCGAATTTTTCTTAGAATTTTTTGTTTTTATCATCATCTTTAATGTCTTTGAGTTTAGGTCTTTGTGTTCAGAACAAGTAAATTATGTGTTGAAACAATAAAAAAATTATAATGATGCCCAAAAACATACATTTATTAGTGAAATTCAGTACAAGGTCCATACGGACCTATTCACACGTCCGCGTACTATTCTCACTAAAACCTCAATAACTCCTAAAGCAATGATCCGATCGGCTTGATTTTTTTTCCAAAAGATGCGCAACAAAATACTCTTGGAATACAGAGTAACTTTGGGGGGGGGGGGGGTTGTAGTGGCCGAAGTAGGAGTAATTTCAGTTTGAAAAGACAAAAAGGTCCCTAGGGACCTTCTCACTCATCGGAGGGTTAAAAGTCGTAGGCTTTTACCTTTATATAAAAATTTTGTTTTTACACGATCAAGCCGTAATCCTCAGATATTCATTCCTAGGATTAGGAACACTATATTTGAAAGATCGTTCATAATTAGAATTGCTCGATGTTGGAATTGTTTGCCACTTGAATAACGTGTTTTTTCGCATTCTAACAACGTATTCAGATTAAAAATTTTGGAATATTTTAATGCCTTTTGAGTAATTGTTTCCAATATATAATTTTCTACTGAAATTTTTAATCTGGTATGTACATTAAGTTGTACTTCGACCGTTAAGTATTTGTATTTTTCGTTATATTTACTTAAATTTTTACATTTTTGTTAATTTTCTTATTACACTTATTATGGTTGGGGGGCCAATATGCTAGGTTGTTGAGTGTAGAATACTTTTTTAATCCTTATTGTTTGTTATATTTATATTACACTTTTTATATATTTATTTTTAAGATTTCTGCTCAGAATTATTGCTATGTGATACAATTATTTGGCCTGAATGGCTTTTGTATTATAGTTGAATTATAAATAAATAAATAAAAATAGCAGAAAAAATTTTATTAAAAATTTAACCGGTTAATCGATTATTCGGGTCGAGATTAATTGGGGAATCGGTTAATCGATTAACCGAATTGGAAACACTACAAAGGCTCTAAAAATAAGGTGATTTTCGACAACGATGTTTTAGTTATTTCAGTAACGGTATGTATTGAAACGGTAATGTATTGAAATTTAAGAACTCTGACTAAGATGCTTAAAGACTATATTTTTGTAAAATATTTTTGATTATATTTTATTTATTTATCGCTGAACATGGTTCTTTTTTCCATTTAAAATAGTTTTTTTAGTATTCCTTAGGGATATATTTGGGTGATAAGGTAAATTTAGGAAGTTTAACGTGTTTTTTTAATTATTTTGGTAGTTTAGCGTTATTTTAGCGATAACGGTATTTTAGTCATTTCGCTAACTGTATTTTAGATGTAAAGATTTTCCAGTTAGAGGTAACGATAGTCAGTTGAATGGGTTTTGAATCGATAACGGTATTTAGCGGTATTGCTTGCCAACGCTGTTTAGAAGTCAGAATTTGGTAACAATGTATTTTTTTATCTAAAAACGATGTTCTCCCTTTTAGGACAAAGTTTATCTTTTTACCATTCCAGCGTAAATAATGTTTTATTATAATATCTAGCCATGATTTTGTTTACAAAAAATGTTTTGGAATCTTATGATTACATGCTTCTGTTTTGCGGTTTTACTGCTGATCATTCGTATTCATTTACATCATTTGACAATAATTCGAAAATAGAAAAATATGTCGAATTGGTATGAAGGAAAAATTTAAATTATAATATAAAGTATTATGGTATGTTGTATTAACCCTTTTGAATAAAGATTTGCAATACCAAATTTAAAAATGAATCGTGTAGTAGAGCTGTTTTCCCCTTTTCCTTCTGAGAATTTTACAATTTTTTTTCCATTTTAATTTTTCGTCCTTGAATATCGAATAAATATATTTTTCAGGCACCAGAATTAAGAAAAAAATTTTATTTTCCTCCAAACAAGAATAAATTTAATAAAATTGAATTTCCTTCCATCTTAATGTACTTTCATTTTAAATTCCATACAAATTTAATATCGAAAACTTGAAAAAAAAACGAAATTACGTATTTTGAGGTTCAGTGTATTCGTATTATTAAAAAGACCAAACGAAAATATAAGTTTTTTTTGGTTTGAGAACATTTATTTTGAAAAAAGTATTTATAAATAGAAAAGCAAACCAAATTAATTTGTTGATGTACTAGATGGAAGACGTTTCACGTTTACATGTTTACATGTTTTAACGTGTAGGTTTTAGAATTAATCATAAATCCTGGGTAATTTTTTAGAAATAGAAGTAAAATAGAAGTACATTATCTGTAAACACAAAAGCACTTTGCTGTAGGTTTTAAAATGTGTATTTATTCATGCTTTAGTACCAAATTGTGAATTTAAGAAAAAAAATACTTTATATTCTAAGTTCTTACGAATTTTTAGAAATAACTGTTGGTTAAGCCAAAGCTAATTTTATGTTCATGTTTACCTTTAAAAGCGTCAATTATATATTAGTTTAATTAAATATATTAGAATTTTATAATTATTATAATACTTATATAGTAATATAATAAATTATATTAGTATTATAATACTTATATTGTAATGTAAATAATTATATTAGTATTATAATATAATTACAGTATTTTGATTTTTATTTTATAATCTTAAACTGCATTTTCATACATTACGATGTGAATTCAAACTTAAGGGAAAATTATGTTATTCTAGCAATTAAGTTAAAAACTTAAATTTAAGGAGCTAAATAAAAACTAAATTCCTTAGAAATTCAGCGAAAAAGTAAAGTCCTCAGGGAATTTAGCGAAAATTGAATAAATTCAAGAGGAATAAATTTCTTGACCAAAAGTTTAATTTACTGTATTTGAATGAATTATTTAGTCGATAAGTTCTTTCATTTTAATTCTTAATTTTTTAATTAAATAACACTACAGGGCAAAATGTTAACTTTTAAAAATTAATAGAGTTCTGACCATCAATTCTATATATTTCGACCATGCTATGCTGATTACAATGGCGTACTTTATTTTTCGATCTAAGGTACAGATTTTTCGTGAAATTCCTTTTAAGTTGGGCGGTTTTCTATTTAGTTTTTAACAAATAAAATTTTTAAAATTCAAATAATATGAATTATTTTTATTAAAATGCAAGCACAACACCTGTGGCTATATTTACGTTATGAATTGTTTGCACAAAACTTGATATTAAAGCTACTATTTCGCGTTTTATGTAGGTTTTTATGTTTTTTTTTACGATTTTAACGAATTCAATCGCTGAAAACACAATAGAGCTTAATAAAGGTTATGCCTTAGTAAAGAAGCAATCAGAAGGAAAATATTTCAAGTAAAACAATGTATTTGCATATAGCACCTTATACGTTATATTCGCGATTTTCAAAAATTATATGGTAGCATAGCTTTCCGAGTTGTTCTTGCAAAAATTTGAACAAAAAAGTTTCCATTTGCAAAAGGTATTGTAATATTTTCCGCTATAGTGAATTCAAATTTCATTGCAGTTGGGTGCAGCCCATCAACGAGATTTACTTGTAAGCCTAAAAAATTCAAGAAGAGCAACAATATATGTATGTTTTTTAATATATCTTTTAATTTATAGCATTTTGCACAATTTAAGAAAAATAAATTTCTACCCCAGGGGGTTATGTATGGTAAGGTTGAGGCCCAATGATACAATAATTTGCTTGATAATTGAAAATCGGAAATAGAAAAGTTCTTATGTAATGACACACATCCCTTTTATAACACTGGTCTTATAGTTTGTTTTTAATAATTTGTGTCAACTATGGTAAAAACAATAATTAAGTCTTAAAATTATCACATGTTTTATACTGCGTTGTTATATCGCTTGCCTTTCTAACGAAAAATTTAAAAATTTTGAGTGTACTTTTACTATATTGTTAAATCCCAAAAAATATACTACACAATTTAATTAATTTCTTTTTATATTATTATTTTAATTTGTTTATTATAGAGTGTTAAAATTAAAAAATTAATGTATTTATTACAATATCTTTTGCAAATGGAAACTTTTTTGTTTGAATTTTTGCAAAGTTTAATTTATGATCCATAAATACATTTGAGAGGGAACGATTTTCATAAATAAAATCCTGCTGCGTTATAAAATAGGGATTCAATCTAAAAAAATATATTAAAAAAAAACCTAAATTTTACTCTATTTTCATATTCATTGAGAAAATATGAGGATGTTTTATGACCTGGTAGGCATCAGCCTCCTTACCCTTAATATTCGTAATATTTTTCGTTTTTATTTCTATAGGGGATCATAATGTGGTAGTTACCCAATTAGCCGACCCATCAAACACAATTTTTAGTTATAGATATAGCTACTTATAAATTAAGAATGTATAAAAATGCTGCCAAGTCTTAGAAATTATTTGTTTTTCTCTTTTATTTATTTATTTATTAGGCCAAAAACATATTACATAGTTGTACTTACACCTAAGTTACTTAAATTATAGAAATATTTATTAATAAATTTAGTTTACTATACATATCTCATTGGCTCCCCAGCCATAAAACATTAAAAAAGCAAGAATAAATGGTAACACCAAATAAATGGTAACACCAAAAACACAAATACAATACCCATAGCAATGATTATAAAGCCAATTCAAAATAATATTCCATGAGCTTTAAACCAAAGACATTATTAGATTGTGAGAAAATACGTAAATCATAATGTAATTCATGCCAACTATGAGCAGTACGAATTAAATACGATCTTTCAAAAGCACAATTCTAGGAATGACAATTCGACGATACCTTATAAATCGTGAAAAAACAAAGGTTCTGTATAGGTTCAAAGGTTACGACTTTGAATTACTTTATGAAATAAAATCAAACAGCAATATTTGACAAAATTTTTGAAGGAACATCAGAGAAAACTTTTAACATAACCCAACAAATCGGACAATAGTATTGACAATGCGTTTTAACCGGGTAAGATGAATTTCGATAGTACCAGAAATGACCTCAAGTCCATACAGAACCTGGGACATCAACAACGCATGAGCCAATTTTTGCCTAATCAATAAAGGTAAGAAAATATTCGTTTCGTTTTCAATTAATTAATAGCAAAAGAATTAGTTGTTGACTATTGCAAAACACGATCAAGGCATGAATTGATATTGCTTTCAAAAACTTCAGAAAACCTACGATTACCTTTAAACAATAAGAAAACATCATCAGCAAATAAAAGGGTTTTACAAACACTAGAATTAGTCAGTTCAGGGAGGTCATTTGTATAAAGGATGAACAAGAGGGGGCCTAAAACAGAGCACTGGGGAACTCCAGAATGAAGAGAAAGAACATTTCATTCAATTCCATTAACCACAACAAACTGAGACCTATCAATTAAGTAGGATGGAGTAAGTCTCCAAGCAGACTTATAAATGTAGGTAAAGATAGAGCAGGGCGAAGTCCATATACGAAAACAGCTTTCGTACGAAGGCTGCCCCAAATGTCCAAATTGCATTTGTTTACAAAAAATAAAGAAAAGTCAGGTTAGTAGGGATATTCGTTTTTTTTACAAGTAGTAATAGTTATAGATATAAAATTCGAAAAAAACAAACTTAATATATATTATAGAAAGTGTTGCAACTATAACATACAAAACAATAACAATTCACTGAGAAGAATTTATTTTCTTTAAAAACTTTAAATATTGCAAGGACAACTTAATAGCCCACCTAAAAAATATATTAAATACACCTAGTTCTGTTTTTCCACGGTAGAAACGTTTCAGACAAAACCGTGTAAAAAAGCAATGAAGTACATAGAAAAAAGGGTAATAAGTTCTATTCCCTGTAAAAAATTACTAAATAAATGATTCATACAAAAAAAAAGCTATTTTGACAGTCTTTATAAAAGCCAAATTAAATTTGTATGTTCATTAATGCACAGTAGTGTGGCCTATTTTAAACTGTTTGTCGAATTTGCTGGGTCTTAATGACAATTATGAAAGATGTTGCCATTAGAAGTATACGTTCCAAATTTCTGATGGGAACCATAGCGCAAAGATCGACTATTTTTCCGAAATTAACTAAAATCCCCAAAATTTGTTTATTGAGATGAAAACTACGTACAATGGAAGCGTTACTAATGTCAAAAACTCATATGAGGCCAAAATGCGTTAAGTTCGCATATAAAGGACTAAAAGGACCTCCAAAGTTCATAAAAGCATATAAGAAAATGCTGTATAACACGTAATGTACTAAATCGATTTCAATAATGTTTTAAAGACATTTAAAATTCCTTTTAAACGGCATATCACATTGCACAATCGTGCAAAAACTCGCCATTATCGGATATCATTCGCAATCGATTGCATAAGACTCATTCAAAATCGCTATCATCACTCGAAATGTTTTGTACGTCAATATTACGTTCCAATTGTGAAGTTCTTTCTGTGGTATCTTCAAATTGATTAGGATTTTCTCTAAAAAGTGGAAATCCCTAACTAAATTTCTAAAACTTTACGGTTAATAAAAATTTCGTGTTAAATCAAAACCGTGTAAAAATAAAATAGGGTGTAAACTGTAAATTATGATATATTTTTGGGTAACCCTTTTGTTTAATTACAACCTTCAATCCTTGTGGCACACTTTCAACGATAGCCTTGCATCTGAACAAAAGCATAGAGTTCCAAGCACTTTGAACAACTTCTCAAAATTCAGAGTTTTTTGGTAATTTTAAGCCTATGCCTGCCTCTACGTCATTCCAAAGATCCTCTATTGAATTGAGATTCGGACTCTGTAGTGGCCATATCAGTAACACTACATACATATTGCTCTTCTTAGAAGGTTTTAACCGAACATGCTGTATATTTCGGATCATTGTCATGCATAACACCCACTTGCTTGTTTTAATGCTAATCCATTCTTTCCACAATTACGATTGGACCTACTCCGTGCCGTGACAATGCGCCCGTTTTTCGAGATCTGTCGATGTTTCGGACGATTTCCGAAAAACTTTTTATAATATCGGAAGTACACGACGATTTTGTTTTCTAAATAATAATGAGTGAAAATGAATTTTGATGTCTGCAAATATGTTTAGTACATTATAGCAGTGGCGGAATCAGCCCTTGCTCTTGTTGGGGGATAATTTTTACTTTTTACACTAACAAGATTTTTTTTGTTTCGTAAAACTTACGTAAATACTCTATTTCTATTAATATCAACTTTTTGCTTCTTTAGTTCGAAATCAATAAAAAAAAAATACGAAACAGCTCATTTCCAAATCATTTTACTATTTTTTTTTATTTCTGGAATAAATGTAAATAACAAGTGAAGAAAGAAAGTTTAACAGTAAGAATAATATAGAGATGTTATCGTAAGCAGCGGCAAAATTAAATTTTGTACAGATTACAAAGGTTCGGTAACAGAGAAAACAGGAGTAAATTCAGCAAATTTCCCTGATTTCAAAAAAGTTTTTCTATTTGTGCACAAATTTTAGCAAATTTCCCTGATTTTGAAACCCTTTCATACCCTCTACTTTATATGGTGAGGGTATAAATCAGTTTGTCATAAGGTTTGTAACATGTCGAAATATAGGTGTAAGACCCCATAAAGTATATATATTCCTTATCCTTATACGATTTTAAGTAGATTTAGCGATATCCATCTGTCTGTTGAAATGGCCGAAAAATGAGCACCTCTTAATTTTTACCTTGATTAATGTGCATCCTCCCGTGAAGTTTGGTATTGAAAATGAGCGAAATTGGTCAAGCGGTTATAAAGTTGTGAGGGAAAATGTGAAGGTACCATTAAATTTCCATATAAATTGGTGTATTTTTTTATTTTTTTTGTACAATTTTATAGTAGCGACTGGTAAATAATATATTTTCTAATATAAGAAGTAAATAATATTTAATATTCACCTCAAAAACTTTTCACCACAAAAATTTTTTTCACTTTCAAAAAAAGTTTTTTAGCTCAAACAAATTTTTTTCACTTCCATAATTTTGCTTCCAAATTTTTTTACATTATTTGTATCAAAACTGAATGTTTGTACACACAAATTTTATACTTAAGTACTTTTTGTGTCACTATAAAGCCTTTAAAGTACTATGATTCTTTGACTCTTTTGGTACTATTCACAAATTTTCCGCTTTAAAATTTTTTATTTATGGCAACTTTTGTGATATAATTCCTTTTAAATCCTATTTTATAGAAAATAGATTTTTCGGGGAAATACAGATTATACTATAGTAAATTTTGTGCCACAATTTAGAACCTCAAATGTACTTTTGTGGCAAAAAGATAAATAAATTTATGTCATTTATAGTATCATATTAAAGTTTTTAATTTATATAACATGGTATATCTTTGGAATTTGGGGGTTTTAAAGTAGTTTCACGTACTACAGGGGAAGCTATGGGAATATCTACCTTGTTTTTTTATTTCATAATGGTACCAGGCCCAAAAGTTTGCATATGTTTTGGTACTTAGCTGACAATTTCAGCTGCTAAAAAGTAGTTTTTAGTTTTGGATTTTAGCGGTTAACTTCTTTTAGGTCCCCTAACTCTGATCATACAAATATGTATACGTTTGCTTTTTAGAAAGCTTTGCAATTTGTTTTTTTAATGTTTATTTTTTTAGAATCGCTCCCAAGTTTAAATAAAAAAGGACAAAAACAAATATAGTATTGTACAATGGCAATATTCCGAAAATATTGATTATATTTTAAAACATTTTGTTGACATGTGTAATGCATTATCTGTGATTTGGTAAATCATTGTTTTCTTAGGACGTGGGGGGAGGGTATTCAAAGATTCTGCGCAGCCGAATTTAGCATTTTTTTACTTGTTTTAAAACCAATTTGAAAATCTGCTAAAAACTAATTGGACTTGCAAAAAAATCAATTGGAATTGCGAAGAAAATCATTTGATATTGCAAAAAAAAAATCTTTTATAATAAAAACGTTTTTTTTTGCTTCGTAATATTGTGGCCTAACAATACAAACATAATTTTCAAATAAAAACCCCATTTGTATCCAATAAGAAAACATTTTCCTCGAAATAGCAAGTTTTCAAACTAAAAGCTTTGACGTGTTAATTATCTTTGCTGCTTTAAAATTTCACTACTAGATTAAGAGTATTACCATTAAGATCGCATTTAACATTTTAAATAAATAATTTAGTTCAAAAATATTTCACGTCGCAATATATTTACAAAAAAATTAAAGTATTTTTAAAAAGTAAAATATAAAAAGTATGGGGAAAAATTGTGTGGGTGGTAGGTTAATTAGGTGAGCACCAACGTACCTACTTTTTTTTTGAGGAACGCCCGTTAAAGTCTTATTTTTGACAATAATTGTGTTTGCATTTACACATGTTTCTTTTATGCTTACAACAGAGGCGCTGGTCAAGAAGTGGGACGATCATGTATTATGTTGGAATTCAAAGGAAAGAAGATTATGGTAAGTGTTAAATGCTTTTAATACATAAAAAAATTAACTAGAATTTATAAAAAAGAACTTATTTGGGGGGAAAATTGAAATGGCGCCAAAGACACTTTTAAGCAAAATTTAATAAAATTTTCCTTGAAACAAAGAAACAAATATTACTTAAAAATTCTAAATGATAGAAAAATGTTGCCATTGAGAAATTTTAATAATCAAAAAGCTGGATAAGTAATCGCATTTATTTGAATGATAACTGTCGATCTTTGGATGAAAATAAAAAAATCACAGATTTAAATGGTAAACAGAGCTTTACCTAAGTGTAAAACCAAATCTTCCGCAATGTCTACCCCTTTTTGGTGAGCCTGCCTAAGATTAGTATTCCTGCTCTCTTTTTGTAATATTTTTATTATATTAAAAATACTTTTCCCTTTTTATGACATCATTTATGTAGTATCTATGGTTTTTAAAGATTCCCTATATTCATAGTGATTTCGATATTCATAGTGACTCATGAAATTTTAAATAAAAGTGAGTAGTCATTAAAAAAAAACTACTATATGTACTCATCATACTCATCATACTCATAACATCCCGAATTTGTATGATTCATCAATCTACTTATTTTATTTTATAATTTTAGGAAAATACTTATCATACTCACTATTGACTTGAATCATTTAGCTCATTCAACTCATCAATGTGAAAACAAGTGTATATTTATACTATATAAAAATATATATAGGTATTTCAGGGAGCATTAAAAATTTATTATTATTTATTATTTTTATGAGCAGGTTGTGAAAAAATGAATGACACGCATTTTTTATAGTTGCCCGATCTCACATTTAGGGTTAAAAAGTTGGGTATAAAATGACCCCATTTTACGTTTTTTCTAATTTTGGCCTGACTTTTCAGAGAAACTACAGACGATATATGTACATATATATATATACTATTAAATTAAAGGTATTTTAAAGGCGCATCTAACTGGGTTTAAATCGTGTTCAAAAATGTACAATTTATTAGTCAAAAAAGTCTGTTTCGAATATAAAAAAAAACGTTATTTTTGTATGGGAACTGCAGTTGGTTTAAGCTCCCAATCACATATTTTGAAGTTTATTTAATTTAAACGAATCGTATGGTTTTAATTCGCTTATCCCCAAATAGGTTTTTTCATCCATATTTAAAAAATTTGAAAATTGTGGCACCCTGGGTTTAATTATAGGTGATATTGGTACCAAATTTTTTTTCGAGTACTTTCACCCTGCATAAAAATAAATTTGATTTTCATAAATTTAAGACATGCTCCCATACGACAATTATGTATTTTGGGAACTCGTCTTTTAACCTTTAAACGTTGGATTGGGTTGCTATAAAAAAACACGTGTTCCTTAGTTTTTGCTCCTCTATAAGATATCTGAATGCCATTAAGATCCAGGATTCCGGGTTGGGACTGTTCCCTTGTAAGTGCAATTAACAATAGAATTTATTTTTCTTTTTTTTTTTCTAAATTTCGTTAAAATCAAAGCCAAATTGTCGATTTATCGCTAAATAGCTTATTATATTCTATGAAGAATTTATGTGGAATTTATTAAGCTTTAATTAAAAAATAAATAAGTTTAAATCCAGTGTTTTGGTCCTGAGATTTTTTATTTAAGTAAAATTTGGCAATATCCCAAAAAATGTTCTACTTTTTCACTTTTTGACTCCAGCTTAGAATTCAGCGCGCAATTTTACAAGGGAAATGAATGCAATATGTCGTGATAGGCAAACTTGTTCTAAGTTTGTGAACCATTGTAATAAATGTAAAAGTAAAGAAAAAATAAATCAAATATGAAATAAGCAATACAAATCTTTATTTCTTTGTTAATATTTGTTATAAAAAACGTTGCAAAAATGAGAAGTACCGTACTAACGCAACAGACCAAACACATAACCTCAAAATGAGTATCTTAATGTTCGTATTCGAGTCGTACTTATTTTGCATCGTGCTACTCATTGCAGATCTCTGGTGTAAACCCAAAGCGGTTTACCAAAGAAAGAAAAAGTGGAAAAGCGCATCATTTCATAGGACTTTAATTTGAGTTTCTTTATGTAAAATCAGATGGAAAATCAGATAATGTAAACTCCGCTTAAGTAATATGAACTTTTTTGAACTTGTGAAAGGTGTCATAAACGGTTAAGGTTAATTTTTCTTTGAGATTTTTAATTAAAACATTTAAACTTTGAAATTTATTATCCAATTATGATAATTTCGTTATCTACATTTTGCTTTTCCAACTTTTAAAAACTTCATTGTTTTTATTATTAGGTTTGTTTATTTTGAATTTTATATAAATATTCCATACAAATTTAAGTAGATATAGACTTTCTAAGTGGTTGTAGATATAGCTACTTAAAAATTAAGAATGTATAAAAATGCTGCTAAGTCTTAGAAATTATTGGCTTTTTTCTTTTAAATGTAAAGAAAAATATTTGTCATACGTCAAAGTGGCAGCCCTGTCAAAAAACAGAAGATAAAATGTATAAAGCTCTGTAAAATAAATAAAATACAGTGTCCAAAATAAAAAAAAACTATTAAAAATAATAAAACAGACAACGGACAATAAGTGAAGTTTTATGAAAACAAGTGTTATTTAATTACAAAGTTAATCGATTTGACTCTTACATGTCGGAGTGCCACAAGTGTGGAAAACAGGTGAAGGGTGAAACAGAAATTCGATGCAATGGTGTATGCGATAAAATTTATCATAGTAATGCTTAATGTTTGAGTCTTGATCAATACTCAGCTCGAATTTTAGGGATGAACTATTTTGTGAGATATACAGTTGGTCAGATAATTCTTTGCAAAATAATAAAAGGTCATAGTTTACATTTTTGAATTCAAAATTTACTAACAAAAACAAGTTTTCTTTCACTTTTCCTTTCATAATTTAATAAGGGTAAATATTAACTGTTAATATTAATACCAAAAATGGTAAATTTTAATATAAAACAAAACAAAAAACAGCATATGTTCACTTGTCAATTAATTCTTTGCAAAATTCATACACATAATCAGCGGTATTCATAAAAATTTTAAACAGTATTTCAAATCAATTTTAAGCAAAATTTGCTAAAATTGTATTCATAAACGAATTTTAGCTTAACATACCTTTTTTAAACCTTTTTAAGATGACATTCTTGCTTTGTGTTTATTTTCATTTTAAACATTTTTGCAAAAAATTGTCATTTAAACAAAAGAAGTTATTTGTTTTTGTTTAATAAATAATGGACCCTCTATATTTGATGAAAAGAATTGGTAAGAACCATTTTTATATGGAAAATGTGATATTTTTAATTGTATTTTGTTTATAATAGAAACTATTGCCCAAATTTCAAACAATCGCCAGACGAAAATTTACAAAAAGAGGAGCGACCCGTTTTCAATTCCGGATAGAGTATTCAAAAACCGAAACCGAAAACCGGTCAACCGGTTTCTCTTTTTTTAAAAACCGATCGTAATTTTGTAAATTCGAAGAAAACCGAAAACCGGTCTTTTTTGTTCGGTTAACCGGTTTTTTTTAATTACATCACCAACTGGGTTACTTGGTCTCTTTTTTTTTCGAATACTTTTATAATCGTTTGTTTTGTTATGAAGATTTAGATGTAAGTCTGATAGAATCCGATGAAGACTTAACTTTGGATATTCCAAATTCAAATAGTTTAATTCCTGATCTAAATAACACACTTAACAGTATTCAAAATCCTAAAAAAAGAGACTGTACAAAATCATTCATCATTAAATGATGATTTCATATATCTTGATAAATGCGACAAAAGAACTGAAAAGTTGGAAAATTTATATAATTGTCTTTTGACTATTTGCCCAACATCTACTATTAGTGAAAGAGTATTTTCCACTTCTAGCTTTATCAAAAGCAAACAAGAAAATCGTCTTTAAACGAATCATTTAAATTGCATATTGTTTCTAAAATATTTTTTTAGAAGTGAAAAATAGATTTTCTTTTTACATATTTAAAATGTAATATTAAAAAAACTTATTTAATGCCAAACGTTTTGAACGTTCAAATTACTAACGTACCTAATTTCACCAATTTACGAACTTAATGATCTATATTAATTTGATATGAATATAGATTTATAATATTAATTTTTAAGATATTATATTAAAAAATATTAAAACCAATAAATAAAATGTTGAATTGAAATACAATTAACGAATTATATAAGCATTTTATTCAAATTAAAAAGAAAAAAACTGGTTGACCGGTTTTTTCTGCAAAAACCGAAACCGGTTTTTTCAAAATGAGATTTTTCGAAGAAAACCGAAACCGGTTTTTTCAAAAGACCGGTTTTTTGAATACTCTAATTCCGGATAAAAAATTTAAGCAAAAATAATATTTTTGAATATTATTCATTGTGTTATATAATGGTGTGTTGTTTAATCAAAACAAAGAAAATAAAACCGGTTATTTGACTACTTCTTTATCTACAATAAAATCATTATCTATGTAACACTTTTATTGAGCCTTTTGTTTTGACTCTTTTTCTTTTTTTAGTTAATAAACAAGTTTCCATAAATTTTTTGTTTTATAAAAACAATATTTTTCTGAAAAACGACAAAAAAAAATACATAGAAACGAGTACCGTATGGTTTAGTAATCATTGATTTGCATCATTACGATTAATATGACTAATAAAAAATACAGTGTTGTCATCTTCTAGTTAAAAAATCATTAAATCGGTTATTAGTTAAAATACTGATTATGAATACGAATTTTTAATAAACCTTTTTTAGGCTTAAAATGTTTTTTAACTAAAATGCATTTGAAACTTAAATTAAGATTTTTTTATGAATACCGCTGAATGTATTTAAAACGTAAACTTAAAAACTTTAGTAGTATAAATAATAATATTTGGTATGGTGGCCACTAGCATCCAAGACTGCCTTCAGACGTCGCGACATTGCAAAGAATTAGTTGACAAACTGTATATGTAACGATTGTATACAATATATTCATAATGTGGATCTTGTGCTAAAGGACATTCAAGATGGTGTCAACAAAAACAAACAGAACCTTAAGAAATAATTTCAAATGACATTAAAACAAAATGAAAACGAGATAAAACAATTCCTGCAAGCAATTGAAAATCGCTCGTAGATTTAAACAAGTAAAAAAGGGCTAAATTCGGCTGTGCCGAATCTTTGAATACCCTCCACCAAAGGGGATGAAGATGATATACGTATATACTAAATTTTGCATGAACTATAATATGAATATGTTTTGTCAATTTATGTAACGAACTTTTGTTATTTAGTTTTAGCAATGTTATTTACAGAGGTCTGCTCTGTTAGCGACTTTAACGTTGTTCATTTTTACGTTAACTTAGTTATCATAGTTGTTGAATATGTTTTATTTTATAATAGTTTTTATTGAAATATAAAGTTTAATACAAAAATGCGTCTTTGCGCTTGAAAAGTTAAAAAGGAATGAAACAAGAATTTTCATATATAAGTAAAATGGCTGACGAAACAGTCAATAGCAAAATCTAGAAACATTCACGTTGCATGGTTGCCATCTAACTCCAACACGCCCCCTCAACGTGGATGTCTCCTTACAATATAAAAATTAATTTATCTTCATCAAGGATACACAATTATTATGTTTTATTTTCGACAAATTCTTTGTTAAAATATCTGCCACCATATCGTTTGTTGGACAATACTGCAATGCAATCTCGTTGTTCTTGATGACCTCTCTTATATGATGGTATTTTATATCAATATGCTTGCTGCGTTTGTGGTACACTGGATTAGTTGCTAACTTTTGCGCTCCTTGGTTGTCGATGTGGATCGCCTTTAGAGTAGCCTAACTCCATTAAAAGTTTTCGTAAATATACGGCCTCCTTTGCAGCATCGGATGCGGCCATATATTCCGCTTCGGTGCTACTAAGCGCCACAGAATTTTGTTTTCTTGACTCCCAAGACACTAAACAATTGCCCACAAAGAATGTAAAACCTGTATAGGATTTACGATCTGAAGCATCACCGCCCCAATCTGCGTCTACGTAGCTTACTACTGATGCGTCTTCGGATGGAGTGTACTCTATCTTGTATTCCATTGTACCGGCTAGATATCTTAAAACATGTTTCACCGCCTGAAGATGCTCTTGATGGGGGTCTGAATTACGTTGAGCTAATTTAGAAATTGAGTGTAATATATCTGGCCGTGTTGTTATGGCTAAATACATTAAAGTACCAATCATTGATTGATACTGCTGTTGGTCAACTTTACTGCAATCTTCGGTACACTGCACTTGGTACCCTGCATCAAGTGGAACAGATACTGACTTACATTGTTCCATACCAAAACGTTTTAACATATCTTTTATGTATTGTGTTTGGCCCAGCTTAATAGCTCCGGTTTCACCGCAGCGATCAATTTCAATACCCAAGAAATGGTGTAAAGTTCCTTTATCAGTAACATAAAATTCTTTACAAATTTGTCTTTTCACTTCTAAGACGATTGACTTCTCCTTGCACCCTATGATTAGGTCGTCGACGTATACCGCCACTAAAATCAAATTATCGCCTTGTTTACTCAAGTACAGGCATGGATCTCCATCTGTTGGTTTAAAACCAAATGCCTTCAAAACACTATCGAGTTTGGCATTCCATTCTCTGCCTGACTGCTTCAGCCCATATATTGCCTTATTTAGGCGTAAAACTTTATCTGGGTAATTTTTATCTTCAAAACATTGTGGCTGTCGCATATAAATTTCATCGTTTAAATCACTATTAAGGTATGCAGTACTTACGTCAATTTGGTGAAGATACATTTTCCACTCGACTGCCAATGCCAATAACGTGCGTATAGTAGAATACCTGACCACTGGGCTAAATGTTTCCGTGTAATCAATGCCATATCGTTGGCTACACCCTTTAGCCACCAGTCGCGCCTTATAGCGTTCGACTTCACCGTCTTTATTTCGTTTTAAAGCAAACACCCATTTACAAGATATTGCTTTGTGACCATCAGGTAAATCTGCCAGCGACCAAGTTCCATTTTTCTCAAGTGAAGAAATTTCCGCTCGCATAGCTTTCAACCAATCATCGCTATCATCACATAATGTAGCCTCTTCAGCAGTTTGAGGAATAAGAACTTCTACCATATTGTTTAATTCATTAAACTGTTTACGTGGTCTTCCAGGTTTATTATTTCTGATAATTTTTGGCCTTCCTCTACCTTTCTTTTGTTGTTTGTCTTCGGCTATATTTTCTTGTTCTTCATCTTCTTGTATTTGTTCACCAGATAAACTTTCATCTGCTGTATCGAATCCTTCAAAATCTTCTTCTTCTTCATCACTACAAACATCCACACATTCACGTTCAATTGGCAAAACAATTGTGACGTCATCACTGTCGTTGTTTACATTTAAAGTTAAATAGTCATCTGGATTATATTGCTGTCGTTGATCTTCATCACAGCCTTTACTGTTGTTGTTGTCAAATACGTTTTCATCAAAAAGAACATCTCTGTGTGCAACCACTTTTTGCGTTTTCTTATTAAAAAGTCTGTATGCTTTTGCCACTGTTGAATAACCAACCATTATAAACTGTTCGCCCTTAGGTTCAAACTTTGACTTGTTCGTTTTATTCAATGCAACAGCATATGAACCAAATGTACGCAAATGCTTTACACTTGGTTGTCTACCATGCCATACTTCAAACGGCGTTTTGTTGTGTAGTATTTTTGTTGAACATCTATTGCGTATATACGCTGCAGTACTAACGGCCTCTGCCCACAAGTTTTGTTGTACACCCGAATGAACTAACATAGAACGACTCATTTCCACAAGTGTTCGATTGCAACGTTCGGCAACACCGTTTTGCTAAGGTGTGTACGGTACGGTTAGCTGCCTCTGTATACCATGTTGTTGTAGAAATGTTTCAAACTCCGTATTCACATATTCTCTACCATTGTCGGTACGTAACGATTTAATTTTACAGCCTGTTTCATTTTCAACCTGTATTTTAAACAGCTTAAACTTCTGTAAAGCTTCACTTTTTGCTTTCATAAAGAACACGTATATTTTTCTCGATTTGTCATCAATAAAAGTGATAAAATATTTAGCACCGCCAACTGAATTAGTTCTAAAAGGGCCACACACGTCTGAATGTACCAGCTCTAACAAATTCGATGATACATGTTCACTTTCTTTAGGGAACGGCAATGTATGAATTTTGCACATCATACATGTTCTACATTTAACGTTTTTGTTGTTGTTTACTTGGATGTCAGATACCATGTCCTTTTTAGACAAATCGTTTAAACTTCTATAGTTGAGGTGACCAAACCTATTGTGCCAAATCTCATCTGTATTGCAAATAGCAAACGCCTTTTCAGTTGTGTTCCTTTCTGTTGTGTTCTGCACAGCAAATAAATTATTCACACGGTTGGCCTGCAATATAACTGCACCATCTGGTCTTCTAACTATTGCCTGGCGAGCATCAAATTTGATCGTCATACCTCTGTCGACCATTTTACTGACGGAGATAAAATTTCCCTGCAACTCAGGAGAATACAGTGTATTTTCGAACGTCAAATCAGAATTTTTAAATTGAAAGAATACATCACCTATTCCTGTTGCTGTAATAAATTGATCGCCTGCTGACATAATCTGCTCGTGATGATCTTCAAATCGTATAAATTTACTTTTATCATTACACATGTGAACTGTTGCACCGCTGTCGATATACCACGCATTCTGTTTTGCTTTCGGTTCAGCCGCTGCCAACATCGTCAACGCCTGCTGCTGTCGTTGCTGCTTTTTCTTTTTGTCACATTGGCTGGCAAAATGTCCGACTACATTGCAATTATAACATTTTCCTTTGAATGGCTTTTTGTTGTTGAAATTCTGTTTTTTCTGCTTGTGTGTGTTATGTGTAGAACGTACGTTAAAAGCTTGTTGACTACATGATGCTTCTTCTTCTGTTTTTTCTTTACGTCTTTCTGCCTCTTCTAACAATTTTTGTTTAAGAAAACTGAGGCTTGGCAAAGAATCACGGGTTTCCATTGCAATTACGAAATTTTCGTAATCTTTAGGCAGACTTCCCAGTAGCATTATAACGAGTAATTCATCCTGCATTTCTATGCCGGTTTCAGCAAGCTTTTCATTTATCTCAGCAAACGTTTTTAAGTGTAACATCACATTACCGCCCTCTGGCATCTGTAAACTTACTAAACGTTTATAAAGAGACACTTTTTGCAACGGGCCTTTTTGGCTGGTACGTTGTATGCAGCTTCTGCCACGCTTCTGCTGACGTTTTAGCATTTTTTATGTACCCCAACTGCGTTGGCTTCACACTCAGTATAATTGATGCCAGCGCCTTCTCATCATCAGAGTCCCACTTTGCCTTGGCCGTATCATCACTTGCTGCTTCTTGTTTCAGGTCTCCACACACCATTCTCCAAAAGCCACTATGTATCAGCACACTTTTCATTTGTATGCACCAACTCTCAAAGTTGGCGTCATCCAACTTCTCTATTTGGAAAATATTCATGTTTCCTTTTCTTTTTTCTTAAAACTTTACTACTAAATTACGATTATTAACTATTATAGGTACTGGGCACATAACCTGTTGAATATGTTTTATTATACCCTTCACCACAGGTGGAAGGGTATATATAAGTTTGTCATTCCGTTTGTAATTTCTAGAATATTGATCTTAGACCCTATAAAGTATATATATTCTGGGTCCTTATGAAGAGCGAAGTTGATTTAACGATGTCCGTCTGTCCGTCTGTGTGTTGAAATGGGTTTTCCGAAGAACCCAGACATGATGAGGACTTGATTGTTTTTTATTTCTGTTAAATGTGATCCATTTCTGTTTGCTATTAAAAATCAGACAGATCGGTTAATAAATGGCTGAGATATTAGCAAAAAACCAGGACTACCTCTAATTTTTCCAGTAAAATCCCTTTGTTTAATATGTATGTAGAATTTTGAGCATAACAACACATCCATGTGTTAAAATTCTTTTCTTTCATTTAAATAAAAACTAAACAAATCCCTAATGAACGAAGACTTTTATATATGTACATCTATTGACGATGATTTTGTGTGAGCTTCAATAGCTCAGTTGTCTAGACGCTATGTCACAAATACTTTTTTTCTCTAAGCCTGCGGGGTTCGAGGTTCAAATCTCGGTCAGGTCAATTCACTTTTTTTTTGTACATTTTTTTTTATTATTTTCTTAAGATTTTTTTGCTTATTTTTGGTTTTTTTTTAACATTTAATAATTAATTTATATAAAATTTTATATTAATAATTAAAATTCTTTTCTTTCATCTCCACCTTTTATACACAAACAACACACATACAAAGATTTGTCATTTAAATAAAAACTAAACAAATCTCTAATGAACGAAGACTTTTATATATGTACCTCTGTTGACGATGATTTTGTGTGAGTTTCAATAGCTCAGTTGTCTAGACGCTATGTCACAAATACTTTTTTTCTCTAAGCCTGCGGGGTTCGAGGTTCAAATCTCGGTCAGGTCAATTCACTTTTTTTTTGTACATTTTTTTTTTATTATTTTCTTAAGATTTTTTTTTTTTTGCTTATTTTTGGTTTTTTTTTAACATTTAATAATTAATTTATATAAAATTTTATATTAATAATTAAATAATCCATAAATAGGCTAAAAACATCAAAATTTTTATAAAAACCCTCTGATACAAACAAAATACAAACGGTTTTATTTATTTTTTTTGATCCAATTTAAAAGAATTTATAAAAAGATTTTTAAACCATTTTATTTCTCACATATTAAGAAAATTTTATACATAATTTACCTTTGAGTGCAACTATTTTAGGTCCTTCAAATGTCCTTCAAATTTTTAAAATTAAGCTAAAGAAATTACAAATATTTCTAATAAAAAAGCGAAATAAAATCCCAAATGCAAATTTGCCAGCTAAATCAAACTATTTTGTAGAAATAAAACACATGCAGTTGTAGTGATTTCTTTTAACGATTTGTTGAAATTCTTTTCTTTCACCTCTTCACCTTTTATACACAAACAACAAACACTATTCTAGAGCTGTATTATGACCTATGGATACGTCTTATATAGCAAAAGATCGAAAATCTTTAGTATAACATATTTGCTGAAAAACTCGGAAATATCGGTTCAGATACAAAAAAGTTATGCCCAAAACATAAATTTTTTTAAAGTACCTATATTCCCGAGTCCAAGTTTTATCTCCAAACTAAATGGTTAATTTCCTCTTAAAGGTGTCCGTATATAAATCTGTCCATTCCATATATGTCCATATATAAACTTCAGTTTTTTCCCAACCATGGTGAAGGGTATATAAGATTCGGCATAGCCGAATTTAGCCGCTCTTACTTGTTTTATAATAGTTTTTATTGAAATATAAAGTTTAATACAAAAATTCGCCTTTGCGCTTGAAAAGTTAAAAAGGAATGAAACAAGAATTTTCATATATAAGTAAAATGGCTGACGAAACAGTCAATAGCAAAATCTAGAAACATTCACGTTGCATGGTTGCCATCTAACTCCAACAATAGTATGTAAGACAATAAGAAGACTTAATAACATTTTTACTTACTTAACAGAAAAAAAATAGATACAGAAAAATTGTACAAATTTGTATGGAAAATTTGGAGTACCTTCACATTTTCACTCATAACTTTTGAACCGCTTGACCGATTTTGCTCATTTTAAATACCAAACTGCTCTGGAGGATGTTCAATAATCTGGGTAAAAATAGGCACCCCCGCTTGCGTCTTCGCGTCGTGATCGTGATTTCAACAGACAGACAGACAGACGTACATCGCTAAATCGACTTAAAATTGCATAAGGATCACGAATATATATACTTTATGGGGTCTTGAACCTATACTTCGACATATTACAAACGGAATGACAAACTGATATATACCCTCACCATATATGGTGGAGGGTATAAAAAAATAGATAATGCCCAAAAATCGTGTGAAAAGAATGTCGAGTTGATAAAAAAAAACTATGCGGAAATGTTAATGAGTTTGATAATAATAATAATCAAATATATAATTCAATAGAAGAAAGTAACGAAAAAGTGTGTAATGACATTAGAAAAGGCTTCAAGGAACCAAATAACTGTTGAAATTGAAAAATTAATTAACTGCTGAATTGGCCTTACTAATATTTTTCTTATTATCTTTTATATATTGAACAAAACAAAATGTCTTTTATGCCCAAACAGTGAAAAATAGTACAGTGATGCCAGATGTATCAAAAAAAGTCTCTTTAATAAAAAAAACAAGTGGAAACAAGGGGTAGACAAAACTTAAGAAGTGTTAAACAATAAAGTAAATCCAATGAATTTAAAAATAACTGATGTAGAAAATAGAAGAAATGGAACTGTAGTAGTTCAAACCGAAAATTATGAGGAAAGGGAAAAAATAATGGTTGCTATTCAAAATGAAATGAGTAAAGGTTACGAAATAAAGGTGCCAAATCAAGTAGGAATGACAGTTACTATAACTGATATGACATTTAAATTTTCCGAAAGTGAACTGATGGAGTAAATAAAGAAACTAAATCCAGCTTTACGGGAAAGTAAATTAAATAAATATAATAAAACAATACGAAATTAATAGAAATAATAAAATAATAAACAATGCGAAATTAAAAATTGACAATGAATCATACAAAAATATAATAGTGGCTCAGAAAATAAATATTGGTTGGGAAAAATGTAGAGAACGAGGGCGGATCAATAAGTAAGTGACTTTTCGAACTTTCCTCGTAGTTATATGAAATGCAACACTGCTTCCATCAAGTACCACCTGTTAATAGACTACTGTCAAATTTCGAGCAAGTTCCGTCATTTACTTTGCGCTGAACATCTGTTCAAAACATACAACCTCGTGCATTTGTTTAAAAATGGAAAAAAGTGAATTTCGACTGTTTATTGAAATTTTTTTTTGCGAAAAAAACCGTCAATTAATTCAAGGAAAAGCTTGATAAATACCATGGGGATTCTGCATCATCGATTTCAATGGTAAAAAAGTGGTTTACTGACTCGTTGTGGCCTTACAAGCACGGAAGATGCCGAACGTTCTGGACGACCAGTTGAGGTCTCTTCAGCCAAAACAATTGAAAAAATTCACGATATGGTATTGGCCGATCGGAGATTGAATGTGCGATAAATTGTGGAAGACATAGGCATCTCACATGGCTCAATGGTTTTAATTTTGAACGATCACTTGGGTATGAGAAAGCTTTCCGCAAGATGGCTGCCGCGTTTGCTCACAATCGACCACCAATGGAATTGTGTGACAGCTTAGTTTCCATGGCAAAAATCCATGAAGTAGACTACGAATTGCCCCCTCATTCGACTTATTCTCCGGATTTAGCCCCCAGTGACTATTTCCTATTTACATACAGTGACTATTTCCTATTTATATACAAATGCTTATTTTATGGACCTCGAAAAATCCTGCTGTTTGACAGTAGTCTATTAACAAGTGGAACTTGATGGGAGTAGTGTTGTATTTCATATAACTACAAGGGAAGTTCAAAAAGTCACGAACTTATTGATCCGCCCTCGTAACATATACATTGTTAAGCATATGGACATCCGACATCATTTTGTTCGAGAAAATGTAGTTGGTGGAACAATCAAAATAAAATACGTTTCTACTAAAGAAATGCCAGCCGATTTTTTAACAAAAGGGTTATCAAGTCGGAAACATAACCAATGCGTTTCCAAAGTGGGATTAGTTAATATTTTAAATTAAATATTAGCGGTTTTCACTCTTGGTGGTATATTTATAACCCTTGTATATTTACAACGATTTTATACTACAATTTACAATAGCATAAACACAGCTATTGTAAATTAATGAATGAGCTGATTTTTGTTTTGTTTTTCATCAATTTGAAAACTTAAAATATCAAAAAGAATTTGAATTTAACAAAAATGCCCATAATTATGAAAAAGGATAAAATTATACATTTTTTAATGCAATAAACCAAATAGAATTTGCAGATATTCTGGATTTGAAGGTACGGTATTACTTGTAATAATAAAAACCAATAGATGCTGAATTTCACTATCGGTCCATCTTTTATTATTTGTTCACGCTTTTGTTTTAAGTATTTCAAAGTGAGCGGTTACCGAAATGTTAGGAATAATTCGACGTTTCTAGACTTTTATAAATATGCACATTGCAATTGTCAAACGGGAAGTGACTTATGATGTCAAAAGTCAATCATACCAATATGACAATCTAAAAATGCAATTAGAACTTTATTTAAAAGAGGACGCCATATTCTTTAATTCTAACATTCCCCTAGGCTTAATTTTTTACAAATCCAAAATACAATAAAAATAACTTTAATATAAAGGTTTTTTTTTTAAATTCAGTTTTTTTTTTACGAAACCCATTCTCGGGGGTCAAACTGGACACGTCTTCGCACTCTCGTTGATCGTCTCATTGCCGGTAACAATATTTCGTTGTTTGAAGCCACAGGAGTTGCTACTGAAGTTTGAGTGTTCAAATTACGATCAGGTTCTGTTATTATGTGATCTTCAACAGGTTTTTCCAACATTGGCTCGACTTCAATCTCAAATCGGTCATTTGCGGATGTGATTTTTATGCCTTTTTAATTCACCTTTTGTTGTTCCTACGATATATATTTTTGTACCAATAATTTTCTTTCCTTTTGAAAAGTTACGCGCTAGTACTGAGTCATTTACGGAGAACTTTGACGAAAATGTACGACATGATGTTGGTTTTGGAATCAGGGCTTGTAAAACTACTTTTGGTTCACGGCCATGCAGTAACTCAGCTGGAGATTTCCCTGACTCAGGATTTGGTGTGCTTCTATATGTAGCTAAGTATTTGTAGAGCGCTTTTTCAACATTTTTCTCCTCCTTAAAAATTTTTATAAAAGATTCCTTAAACGTTCGTACAAATCGTTCAGCAATTCCATTTGACGCTGGAAGAAATGGTGAAGTAGTAAGATGCTGAATATTGTTTAATTTGCAAAAGTCTTTAAACTCATGAGACGTGAATTGCGCTCCGTTGTCAGTTACAATGGTATTCGGTAGACCTTCAATAGAAATTATACGCTGGAGACATGCAATAGTGGATGCTGTTGTTGCTGCGAGCTGTCCCGATTGTGTATGGAAATCTGGAATAAGCATCAACTACGATTAACCACATTCGATTGTAAAATGGACCTGCAAAATCCAGATGGATTCTATCCCATGGATGATTTGGTGCCTCCCACGATGCAAGTTCCTTCTTCGGATAGATTGCTGACTCAAGACAGATTTCACAAGAGTCGTGTTTTTTCTCTATTGCTTTATCAATACCAGGAAAACATACATAACGTCTGGCCATTTCTTTCATACGGCTTTTTCCCCAATGACCATCATGGAGAATGTTGATTATTTCTTTTTGTAAACTGTGGGGTACCACCACTCTTAAATGTTCAGTTTGCAGAGTTAAGACACCATTTTGCAAGGATAAGGCACATTTTCGATTAAAAAATGGTTCAATATTACCTTGAGAAATTGAAAGGTTTTCCAGCCAACCATGCTGTATGTATTTACAGACGAGCTTAAGCGTTTCATCTTCTTCTGTGTATTTCCTAAGAACTTAAGCGTTTAGTGGAAAAGATTCGATAGTCAGTTGATATATGGAATTTACATTTTCAAGCATAGTATCATCTTTTTCATCAAAATTAACATCTTCACCTGCTGGTAGCCTCGAAGAGCATCTGCATTCGCGTTATCAACTGACTTCTTGAACCGTATAGTATAATCGTATGCTAATAATTCTATTGCCCAACGTTGTAACCGATGTAATGTAACTACAGGCAATCTTTTTGACGGGTGAAACAATGTCGTCAATGCTTTATGATCGGTTACCAATTCAAAACGCCTTCTATATAAATATTGATGATATTTTTTAACGCCGTAGATTACAGCCAAGGCTTCTTTTTCAACCTGTTGTTGTGAACTATTTATCCGGGCATTTGTGTGAAATTATAGCGCCTATACCTTTATTTGATGCGTCTACTGCTAACACAATTGGAAGTTTATCATCAAAATGTACCAACTTTGTTGATTTTACGATCGCTTCTTTTAGTTGAGTGAACGCATTATGCTGCTTTTCAGTCCACTTAAAAACGACATTTTTCCTTCTTAACTCATTTAAAGGTGCTGGCAAGGACGAAAACTTAACTTATTGTAATAGTTGATTTTACCGATAAAAGATTCTAGTTCTTGTATATTTTGAGGTCGAGGCATGAGTTTGATAGCTTCTACTCTTTTTTTTCTGTAGGCATGATGCCGCTTCTGTCCATTATATGACCATGCTTTCCCGAGCGAACACACATTTACTATCTTTGCATTTTAACCCGTAAGCTTTCAGCCTTTCAAAAATGTCTCACATTTTTAAGGTGTTCTTCGTTTGTTGACCCAGTTACTATAATGTCATCCAAGTATACAGCGCTGTGAGGAACGCCTGCTATCACTTCCTCCATCAGCCTTTGGAACAATCCTGGGGCACTTGACACACCGAATGGCATTCGTAAAAATTGATATAATCCGAAAGGAGTATTTATTACCATGAATTTGTTTGCAGTGTCGGATAACTCTACCTGCAAGTAAGCCTCGCTCAAATCAATTTTTGTGAAAAACTTGCCACCTTGCAATTTGTGGAATAACTCTTCTATTCAAGGGATTGGATATCTATCCACTTCTATTTGCGGATTTACCGTCACCTTAAAATCAGCACAGATTCTAAGTTTTCCATTTGGTTTCTTCACTACCTCAATCAGTGCTGCCCACTCGCTGTTTGTAACTGGTTTCAAAACACCAATACTTTCAAGCCGTTTCAACTCCGAACGTACGGCTTCAAATTAAGAGAATGGTAAGTTATATGGCTTATGAAATTTTGGGATAGCCTTGTCTTTCAATTTTAAGTCTGCTTTCAACGATTTGCATAGACCCAGCTCTGATGAAAAAATTTCAACAAAATTTTCAGACATCTGCTTTAACGATGCGATCAAACTTTCGCGACATTCCTCACCCATAAAAGAAAAATAGCATTCATTCAATTTATTTTCAACAGAAGAACACTATAACTTAAATTTAAAAATTTCAAACCAGTCCAAGCCTATAATATTTGTTGCCTTTGCGCTGTTCACCACCAACAACAATAGCCTCTTGTGCATATTTTTCCACCCTACCTCAACTTCTATGGAACCCTTTAACTTTAACAGGTTACCGCCATATTCCTTAAAAATTTTCCGGTACTTTGACATCTGGGTTTCCCCAAATTCTCGTATGTTGCGATTTTTCTTCTTTTTTAACTTTTCTTAACTCTGCTTGCGATATGGCCACCTTCTGAGCATTTACGACACTTCGTTTTGTTTTTGTAATGGTAAAAATCTTTCTTTCGATGAAATTTACTGCGGAATTGGTTAACCGCATTAACTTCGCTGGTAGTGTCCTCCCCCTTCAATTCTAAACACGTTGCAACCGTCTTTAGGATATTGAAATACGCAATCTTTTGCTGCTCCTCTCAACTCCGCAACCCACTCTGCATATTGAGTAGAATTTAAATCTAGCAGCAAGTACATGTTCTCTTTCTACGTAGTGAGTATTCAACAACGACATCAGATCATAAAATGATTTTTCACCTACATTACCAATACAAATTTTTTTGAAGCAACTCAAACGTTTCTGTCCCCACCCAGGACAAAAAACACGCTCTTTTTACCTCACCTTTGGTAACAGCATTTGCCACAAAATACTGTTCCATTTGTTTTATATACGTTGCCCACTTTTCCACACGTTTATCAAAGGCTCTAAACATGGGTACTGTGTTTGTATTTTCTCTACCCAACACACGCTGTATTACAGCCAAGTTATTTTCAAGGGATTGCTGCAGAAATTGTTGGTTTGAATCTTGAAAAGATTTTGCTAACGTTTCCTCGTCCATCGTCGCCAATTGTTAGGAATAATTCGACGTTTCTAGACTTTTATTAATATGCACATTGCAATTGTCAAACCGGAACTGACTTATGATGTCAAAAGTCAATCATACCAATATGACAATCTAAAAATGCAATTAGAACTATTTAAAAGAGGATGCCAGATTATTTAATTCTAACACGAAATAACTGAAAGTTATCTATTAAATACCGATTCAGAAATAAATAAAATAGCGATAACCGTTACCGAAATAATCCAACCATGAAATAAATGATTTCTATATTACTAACAGTTGGACTGTGGCATTCATCCAGGTTTATCGGGTATGGATGCACTGCCCTATGTGGATTTAATTGAGGCTGATGAAGTGGATCTACTATTTATATCACAGTAAGTTATTAAAAAACAATTAAACTTTCTGATCTAATATTTTTAATCTACGGTACATATTTTTAATTTCAGTTTTCATTTGGATCATTGCGGTGCCTTGCCATGGTTTCTAATGAAAACCAGTTTCCGGGGTCGTTGTTTTATGACACATGCTACAAAAGCCATTTACCGTTGGATGTTATCAGATTATATTAAAATTAGTAACATTTCCACAGAACAAATGTTGTACACCGAAGCCGATTTAGAAGCGTCAATGGAAAAAATCGAAACAATAAATTTCCATGAAGAACGCGATGTTATGGGTGTACGTTTCTGTGCCTACAATGCTGGTCATGTTCTAGGAGCTGCAATGTTTATGATAGAAATTGCTGGTGTTAAAATTCTGTATACTGGAGATTTTTCACGTCAGGAAGATCGTCATTTAATGGCAGCCGAAATACCAACAATGAAACCGGATGTTTTGATAACTGAATCTACCTACGGTACTCATATACATGAAAAACGTGAGGATAGAGAAACTCGTTTTACTACGTTAGTTCAAAAAATTGTTACTCAAGGTGGTCGTTGTTTAATACCTGTTTTTGCATTGGGCAGAGCTCAGGAGCTACTATTGATTTTGGACGAATATTGGTCCCAAAATCCAGACCTTCATGACATACCCATTTATTATGCTTCCTCGTTGGCTAAAAAATGTATGGCCGTCTATCAGACTTATATTAATGCCATGAACGATAAGATACGTCGACAAATTGCTGTCAATAATCCATTTGTATTTCGTCACATTTCCAATCTAAAGGGTATCGATCACTTCGATGACATTGGCCCTTGTGTGGTTATGGCATCGCCGGGTATGATGCAAAGTGGCTTATCAAGAGAACTATTTGAAAATTGGTGTACAGATCCCAAGAATGGTGTAATTATAGCTGGTTATTGTGTCGAGGGAACTTTGGCCAAGACTATACTTTCGGAACCAGAAGAGATAACAACACTATCCGGTCAAAAATTACCACTCAATATGTCGGTGGATTATATTTCATTTTCAGCACATACAGACTATCAGCAAACAAGTGAATTTATAAGATTGTTAAAGCCCCAACATGTGGTACGTATAAAAAGTATAAAAAAGTGATTGTGTTATTAAAGGAAAAACAAAACATTTATTAAATTCTTTTATCTTTTTAGGTTTTAGTACATGGCGAACAAAATGAAATGTCGCGTCTTAAAATGGCGCTGCAACGAGAATATGAAGCAGATCCTAATACCGATATAAAATTCTATAATCCACGCAATACTCATTCGGTTGAGTTATATTTTCGGGGAGAAAAAACAGCCAAAGTTATGGGTAATTTGGCGGCAACAAAACCGGAAATAGGCAACAAATTGTCTGGAGTTTTGGTGAAAAGAGATTTTAAATACCATCTGTTAGCAGCTTCTGACTTATCAAGTAAGAAAAATATTTATAAATAAATTTCGAACAAGAAATTCCAAATTTTAACTTTTATTTAATTACAGAATACACAGACATGAGCATGTCAGTTGTTACACAACGTCAATCCATTCCATGGAATAGTTCCTTAAATACATTACAATTACTTTTAGATCGTATTGGCGGTGCCGGTACGGTGGAAGTTTTAGAAGAAGACAAACGTATACGAGCATTTAATTGTATTGATCTAACAGTTGAGGCTAAAATTATTGTAATGGAATGGCAAGCTACACCTGTTAATGATATGTTTGCAGATTCGGTATTGGCTTGTGTAATGCAAACAGAAATGGGTGGTACAAATATAAAAGGTACGACGGCCCAATCAAAATCAGATCGCACGCATTTTAAAGAGTGTCTTTTAGAGACACTACAAGACACATTTGGGGAAAGTACTGTACCAAAATTGTTTAAAGGTGATATTCTGCCAGTTACTGTGGCTGGCAAACGTGTTGAAGTTAATTTAGAAACTTTGGTAAGTGTTGAAAACAAGAAATATAAAAGTTTAAATTTATTATATTTTCTACATTCTATGCAGGCGGTTACTTCAAAAGATGATGAAAATTTGCGTCAAATTGTAAATACAACTGTACAAAAGTTATATCAAGCTTTAGTGACAATACCATAAAAAGTGTTATTGTTCTTATTAAGGCCCTGTGCGATGTGGCTTAATAAGTTCTAAACTAAATACAAATTGGCAAAATTCTATAAGGCCAAAATAAATTTATTTTAAAGAATACATTTTTACATTATTTTGGGTGGTTTCAAACTGGATAAATAAAATCTCTAAACTATAAATAAATAAATAAAAAGTTCTATGAAATTTGCAAAATTTTTCAAAGAAATTTCAATTTGTATTTAGCATGGATGGTAACCGAAACGAATGCGGTTATCCGTTAGGGTAATGCTACTTTCTATTAATTTGGTAAAAGGGTAACGATATTTTCTATTATTTCGGTAGCGGTATTTTAAGGGTAACAATATTTGGGTTATTTTAGTAACGGTATTTTAAGGGTAACGATATTTTCTATTATTTCAGTAACGTTATTTTTAGGGTAACGATATTTTCTTTTATTTCGGTAACGGTATTTTCTATTATTTCGGTAACGATATCGTTAAAATAGATAACGATATTTTCTATAATTTCGGTAACGGTATTTTAAAATGTACGTTATGCCTAATTAATCAAAATTTAACAATGCCAGATTTATAAATCAGAATATTTTCAAAAGCTCTTCTGTGTTTTTCAAAACTGGTATTTTTGTTTAAAAATCTGGGTCTTTTCAAAATACATATTTCAAATTTTGTATATTATTCGATCTATTTATATTATTATTATTATTCATTTATTTAATCAAAAACTTTCCAATTATTGGACACATTGTTTTTTTATATATTTTTCATTTTTATCAGGCTCGAGATCATAATTTAATGTTACTAACGAATAGTAAAATCTAATTTTTTTATTAAATGGAAAAAATTGTGAGGATCAGCGCTAGAGGGAGTGCACACTTTCGACCTGGGCGACCAGGTCATCTTCAGCCTCCTTAAGAACCACCCACCCACAAGCAACTCATGGTTTTGAACAGGCTTATATATTACACACCCTAAAGAATATAACTATGCGAAATTCGTTTTTTCATAGTTAGTGTATGATTCCCGTACACACTCAGCTTTTTTCCATCTACACAGTCTTACAAAAGTTTACATACGGGAAACAAATTTCTGTTTTCTCCAAAAAAATATGATTTAACTCTCTTTCTTTCTTACATATCGCACCCGTTCAACAATACTGTATTAACTCAAAATTTTTTTATTTTATCTTTTTGGCAAAAAACAATACATAACACTTATGTCTACCTATGGTTAAAAATTTCCATAGTTCTGACTATTCTTTCTTAATAAAATTGCATGTTGTGACCTTTTTGCTGGTGGAATGGTTTATTTCTGTGAATCAAAAAACAAAATTATTTTGAGTTATTTGAAGTGATTGGCCTTAACAAATGATTGTTTTTTGCTATAAAGAGTAGTATTTTGAGTTATGTTGTTATAAAAGTTTATGTTATGTTGTTAATAAAAGTTTATTTGAGTCAGGTAGTATTTTGAGTTGCAACTGTTTAATTGATTCCGGCTCAGTAAATTTTTTGGTTTTAATTCGAAATATGATTGTTTTCATAAAATAATGCTTAACTTTTTCTTTGAGTTTTTACTGTTTTCGTGAAATTATTGTGTTTTTTGTTGAGTTATTACTGTTTTGATGAAATAGTTTTGATGACACTTTGTAATATTATCACTTTATTTTTTTGCATTGCAGCAATATAGCATTGCTTTTTTGATCAACTAGAAATTTTATTATTAAGTTTATTAAACATAAAAGTGAATACTTGAAATCAACAGGTGTAATAAGTTCAATTAACAAAATGAGTTGTCCAAATAAAGAGCACTATTCATTATTAAGCAAATCAAGCTCTCCAGATCCGCAGCTTTCCAGCAGATATTACGCTGCATTATTACGCAATGAAAGCTCTCCAGATCCGCAGCTCCCAAGCAGCTCCCCAGATCCGCAGCTCTCCAGAAGCTCTCCAGATCCGTTCAGTAACAATTCGGACAATGATTTTGATCCACGTACAGTGAATGATAGCAGTTCTTCGGAGTTAAAAAATATAGGTAGTGAAAGCTGTCATTCTTCTGGCAGCAGCTCTTCAGATCCGTTCAGTAACAATTCGGAGAATGATTTTGATCCACGTACAGTGAATGATAGCAGTTCTTCGGAGTTACATTTAAATGAGAAAGTGGTAAGAAAAAGGAAATGCGAAAAAATAGAACATGATAATAAACGACAAAAGCGGCAAAAAAAATTACGAAACTCAGGGTATTCGTATAAATCGATTTATAATTCGTCAAAGACAATAAAAGAGAAGCGTTTACGAGAAGCTTGTGGAGAAAAGTGTCGCCTTCAATGTAGTAAGAAAATAACAGAATCATCGCGCTATGAAATATTTCATAAATATTGGGATATGAGTACCTTGCAGAGGCAAAGAGAATTTATTGCCAACAATATGAAACTAATTAAGCCAAAGTACAGATATTCCTGCACTCAAGATTTACGCAGATTGAACAACGCATTTTTCTTCGAAAAAAGACAAAGACTATTTAAGACAAAGACTATTTAAGAACTTTTGTACATAAAGATAATTTGAAGTCTACAGATTATTGGAAAAACCTGGAGTAAGTTGTAAACCCATTTTCAAATTCTAATACCAATGTTTGTAATTATTTCAGGTTATCTTGTGTTTATTTGGGAAACCTGCCACTGTCGGAAAATAAAAAAAAGGATATTATGGACCTAGTCAAGAAAAACATAATCCCTAAAAAGTATTACGAATCATGCTACAAAAATATAATAGGGAATTAATTTAATAAAATATATATTTTAATCTTTTTAGCAGTTGTTAGCATTTATTTAGCTTTAAAAAACTTTCTTTACTTTAGTCTTTTCTCATTTCATGTTTAACACTTTTATTAAAAAATGTATTAAATACAGCAATAAATTTCATGTAAACAAACACAACTCAAAATATTTACTTCTTATTAACAAAAAAAATTCAAGAAAATGATAATAACTAAAAAAATCGCGTTTCTATCTCCAAACAATAAACAAATAAAAAGGTTATCTGGTGCAATACAATAATTGATGGGGTTTCTAAATATTGCCTAACTTTTGTTAATGGAAAATTCCTTAAGCATTAAGGAAACAGTTTTTTGTCTCTCCTGAACACTTTGAAGTTTTTGAGTTAATACAGTATTGTTGAACGGGTGCGATATGTTATTAAAGTAAAAAACAAATAATAATAATCATATTGTAGAATATTTTTGTTGTTGTTGTTGTCAACAAATAACAACAAATAGCCTATAAAACGATATTTTTTAAGGTTACATAAGTATACATACCCTGCTAAAGAATTTGATTTACCGTTACAAGTGCCGTTAAAAATTTTGTGATGTTTTGCTTGTAATTTCACAAAAAGTTATCATATTTGAAAAATTAAAATCATAAAGTGTTAGTATTCAAGTAAAATGGGCAAAGGTAAAGAAATTTCTGAACCGATTCGAAAAACCGTCATTAAATTAAGAAATTATGGTAAGTCTCTTAATGAAATTGGACAATTGTTTAATTTAAAAAAGCCCACAGTACAAACAATAGTAAGAAATTTCAAAGAAAATGGAAATTATGAAAGTAAGGCTCGTTCTGGCCGCCCCCGTATACTCGACAACCGAACAGAGCGGTCCGTTATTCGTTCTGTCCAAGAAAATCCTTAGCAAAGTGCGGTCGAATTAAATCGAAAAAAAATCGAGCTAGGAATTACTGTTTTAGACCACACAATTCGCAGAAGCATCAAAAGAAATGGGTACAATAGCAGAGTTGCGAGAAAAAAACCACTGCTTAGAGCTGTAAACATACAGAAGCGCTTGGAATTTGCCCAAAAGTACGAACATGTCCACGAAAGTGATCCTACATTTTTGGAAAAGGTAATATTCACCGATGAATGTAAATTTATGGTTTTTGGAGGTGATGGTCGTACTAAAGTTTGGCGAAAGCCAAATACGGAGTTGTTACCACAGAATGTGAATTCCACAGTGAAACATGGAGGAGGGTCAGTCATGTTCTGGGGATGCATGGCTGCAAATGGGGTTGGTAAACTCAGATTCATCGATGGGACTATGGATAAGGCTATGTACATAGATATTTTGAAGGACAGCTACCTCCCTAGCGTTTAAATGCTGGATCTGGAGGATAAATCTATATTTCTCCAGGATAACGATCCAAAGCATTCTTCGAAGATTGTGAAAGAATGGCTTTTCTATAGCGTTAAACACAAGCTAGAACATCCCCCGCAGTGCCCCGACCTGAATGTTATTGAACATCTATGGGACATTTTAAAGCGAGGTCTGTAAAAACGTCACATAACATCAATTCCAACTCTGAAGGAAGCGTTGATGGAGAAATGGAGAGGAATTGCACCTGAAACAACCAAAAAGTTGGCTTTGTCCATGCCATCTCGACTATCTTCTGTAATAAAAGCTAAAGGAGGTCATACAAGATACTAATTAACTTTTCTGAAGGATTCTAATTTGACCGTATGTAAACTTATGTACATTTACGCAAAACCAAAAACTGAATTATTTTATGTTATTTACTATATAAGTATGAATTTTATAATATTTTTAAGTTTCCTTTTTTAATTAAATACGATACAAAAAAAATTAAATTAATTTAAGAATTTCCCATTAATAATTTATGTATGTATACTCTAGGGGTATGTAAACTTTTGTAAGACTGTGTATTTCGAATTAACCTTGTTAACCACTTCCGATGTTCTTTAAATATATACTCTGTGTTAAGCAACAGAAAATTGTAAAAAATGACATATTTCAAAAATGATTACTTTGCCCAGGCACAAAGTGAATTGTGAATTGAAAAAAAACATTAATAAAATATTTGAAAATTAAGCAACAAATAATGTATTTTCTTTTGCTTAGAAAAACAAAATAAATTTTTTCATAAGACAATATTTGAAAAAATCAATTTTTTCGAAATATTTTTGCTTGTCACGACTTAATTTTCTGTCGTCGAAATTCATAGTTATTTCGTGTGATTATGATATATAACATATCATGAGTGAAAAATTAACTTTTTTCTTTTTTTACTACTTAAAATAGACCTAACGCGTATTCTATTTCCCGGATCTTATAAATGCATAATTGGAATCGTGAGAAAATTTCCTTTAATTTAAGGTGTGGCACCATTGACGAAAAAGAATAAATGAATGAGCTAGAAGAGACCAGATTAATATTTAAGCCGCACAATTTTTGTTTTCAAAACACAAAACAGAATGATTTATCTTGCATAAAATGTATACGTATACAATAGTTTTGTGTGTTAGTGTTTTTTGTATGCATTTAACATTTAGCGTTTTTTTTTTAAATGTGCATGTATTGGTTTTGTGCTGCTAATTCGGGGTAGAAGCTGGTTGAAACTTTACGCCACCAAAAAACCATTCTCTTCACCCCGCTTGCCTACAAGCTGGCATGTTAATCCAGCATAATTGTTCACGTGTATTCTAGTTCAATGGTATGAAAACGACCGATGATTAAATCAGAGACAGAACAAGTTGCACGTGGTTTGATTGATTTAAAATCATTAACGAATATGTACATTGGAGTATATTTAGCTTTTGAACGCAAACACATAATTATTCTTGTGTTGATTGCGTATGAATGAATTGCAATCAGCAGTTCTCTGATATGTACATATAACTGAATTCCATCTCAACTTTAAAAAAACTATACTGTAGGACAAAATCAGCGCGACGGTCGGTGTCCGCCTGTGGGCGGTGTCCGCCTGAGGGCTGTCTCAAAAAGTAAACTTGCCAAAAAATTTACACATTTTAGATAGTTTTTACAAATACATTTACCTTTTTATTATATTAAAAAATAAAAAGAAAAAATATTCTCAACGTTGAGTACTCTTGGCAATTTGTTCTTTAAGAACTAAAATACTTGTCCTTTGCTCTGGCGGCAATTGGGCAATCTGTTCATCAGTCAACTGCAAGACTTGCATAATTAAAGCAGCTTTCTCTTGATCTGAAGCATCATTGGGAAGACCACAGTTTGTGGCTAAACGGTTTTGCAACTGTTGTTGAGCCGTTTGTTGGGCGGTTTGTGACGGTCCTGGTGCATTTGGTCCAGGTCCAGCACCACGTAAACGTGGATCCATGGGCCTTTGGCGCGGATCACTGGGAAATGACGGTGGTGGTGCATTAATTTGTGATTGTGGCATTTGACGTTGACCACGTGGATCCAATATAGGTGGTGGTACGGGATTGGGAATAGAACGCATATCCTGATCTATATTACGTGTCATGCGTGGATCCATTTGTCTGGGATCCATAGGAGGTTGTGAGGGCATATTTACACCGGACATGGAACGTAAATCGATGTCGCTTCCTTGCATAGGATTAAAGTTGGGAACCGGCACTGGCATTGGTGGATCTCTCATACTGGGAGCTGGTGGTATATTTTGAGATTGGTGCATTGGATTCATTACTTGTGACACCGGACCTCCTGATAAAGGTTTAGCACCCAAAACCGGTGGCATTTGATTTGCCTTAAAAAGCATGCCCTACAAAGAAATCATTGTAAAATATAGATAATCAACAATATTTAAATATAACCTTAGCATACCAATGCTGTGGGAGGATCGACTATACGCATTACTACCATCGATTGTAATAATGCATAAGCCAATTGTGGATTTAACATCAACATTTGACGAGCCTCAGATGGATTATTTTGTATACACAATTTCATTTGTTTCATAAGCTCAAACATTTGCTCTGGCGGCAATGAGGCCACAGTTTTTGTTATTATCTCCGGTGCCTGATCGGGATCACAATGATCGCCATAGGGATTCTCTACCTGCGGTCCCTGCAATAGTTGCTGCATTTCCATGCGAGATTTTTCCGTACAAGCGTTATCTACACGTAATGTCCGACCACCGATCTCATAGCCATTTAAATTACGCATGGCACTTAAAGCGGTCTCCTGATCTTTGTATTCACAAAAACCAAAGCCTTTTGGTTTGCCACTCTCGCGATCAAATACTAATCTATACAAAAGAAAAAATTAATTATAAATTGTAAAATTTTGTAAAACTGTTCAACATACTTCAATGATACCACTGGGCCAACTTCACTAAAAATCTCTTTTAATTTTTCCTCGGTAGCTTCATAGGGAATATTGCCCACTGTAAAAAAAAGTTGTAATATTGTCTTCAAAGCCTACTTCGTTGCTTATTTTAAACTTACCGAAAACCGATCTCATGGATTTATCCATAATACTTTGGTCTGAACTTTTATCCATTTTTTAAGAATTTTCCTTGGGAAAATTATAGTAAAATAATTGATAGAATTAGCCACAATAGCAAACTGTTCGAAGCACAAATGCAGTGTAAAAACAAGAGATCAAATTCCCAAGCCGCAATGCGCAAAACCGTCAGCACGTCGCCGCAAAATATTTTCAAAATAGGAACAGTCTAATAAGTATTCAAGCCTAAGGTCTATTTTATACAAAATAGACCTTAAGCTTGAATACTTATTACCTGGAGTTTGTATTACAAAGGTCGAAGAAATTGAACTGAATAATAGGAACAGTCCTTAAAAATGTAATTCCTTAAATCAATTTTGAAATCTGTAGCACCCAACTCACACGATGACTCCACCATGTTTGAAAAACATGATTGAGTTTGTTGGCGAACGGTGTAGAGCTGCAATCGGGGAAGAGCAAAAATCACGTTTACTGTTCTCGGTGATTGTTTTCATATTTTTCTTTACATACATTCGTTTTTTTTGTTATATTGCTTCATTTGATTTCTTCTTTCTATCTGTCAACAGCAGTGTTGCCGTTTTTGGTTATTTTTAACCAAAATTGTTTATTTTTTTCCAATGTGGAGATGTGAGTTTTTTTTTCATTTCGGTAACTATATAACTTCTTGTAAAAAACGACTATCCCTACTAACCTGACTTTTTTATTTTTTGTAAACAAATACAATTTGAACATTTGGGACCGCCTTTGTACGAAATCTGTTTTCGTGTATGGACTGCGCGGGAACGCGAAATAGAGCAATATTATTATTTGCCCTGCTCTAACTTACAAACACATAATTCATTTGTTAGCTTTTGTAGTTTTTAGTTTTTATCAAATTAAAAACACAAAAATTTCAAATATTTTTATAAAAAATATTTTTGTTTACATTTAAAAGAGAAAAGCAAAAAGTTTCCAAGACTAGGCAGTATTTTTATACATTCTTAATTTTTAAGTAGCTATATTTATAACTACTTATCTACTTAAATTTGTATGGAATATTTTTATAAAATTCGAAAAAACAAACCTTTTATTTAAAAGTAAAGATTTTTACGTTGATTTAAAAACACTGTTAATTTTTTTCGTAAAAGTAGTTCGTTGTACAAAATATCTTAATTAGCTCTGGATTACCAAAATATACATGACTGTTTTAATTGGCGGCATTCTAACGATTCTGAATTGAAGAATTGCTAAGTAAACTTGAGTTTTGGTGGTAAAAAAAGCAAAACACATTAAATATTTTTCTACAATGGATAAGTATTTTTATTTTTGTGTGAATGTATGTGAATTCAAGAAAATTTCTTAACATTACAAGAAACATTTTTACCAACTCCAACACATACGGAATCATGAATCCAGTTTTTTCGACACGTTTACGTCCGTAAAACACGTATCCGTCAAAGCGTGTACGTAAACAGAATATTAATGGACCGCATAATCGGGTTTTCGAAAACACTACGTTTCTACTCCTTTTGCTGTAACCGTTTCCGTGTCGTTAAAACGGACTTCACCGTTTTTCATCAGTCTTGATTCCGTAACAAACAGTGTTGTTTATTGCTTTTATAAAAATATAAATAGAATAGAATATACATATATCTAAAATCGCGCAATCCTTCTGTTAAATTTAAAATTGCATGAATGCAAACTAAGGTGCAGAACTTGTGACTTGAAGTTCTTTCGAAAAGTAATTTTTACATTGAAAGTATTATCAGCTGAACATATACTATGGATGGTAATTGCTTTCTTCGAATGTTTTATTTGTGTTGTTTATTTTTTTTTTGTTTTAAGAAATCTAAAGAAAAAACAAAAGGACAAAGAACTCAAGACCGTTTTTACACGACACAACTGCCCGTAACCGGTCCTTCAATGACTGGCTTTCAACGGACTCTGGTTTTTACATACAAAGGCACAAATTCGAATTAGTTTCGATGTTCCTTAAAATCCGTTTTATGGCACGTTTACGGATCCAGAAAACGGTACGTAACCGGAGATGGATTCCGTTTATAATAGAGTATTCAAAAACCGAAAACCGGTCAACCGGTTTCTTTATTTTTAAAAACCGATCGGTTTCGAATATTTTGTAAATTCGAAGAAAACCGAAAACCGGTCTTTTTTGTTCGGTTAACCGGTTTTTTTAATAACATCACCAACTGGGTTACTTGGTCTCTTTTATTTTTTCCGAAGACTTATAATCGTTTGTTTGGTTATGAAGATTTAGATGTAAGTCTGATATATTCCGATGAAGACTTAACTTCGGATATTCCAAATTCAAATAGTTTAATTTCTGATCTAAATAACACAATAAACAGTATTCAAAATCCTAAAAAGAGACTGTACAAAATCATTCATCATTATATGATGATTTCATATATCTTGATAAATGCGACAAAAGAACTGAAAAGTTGGAAAATTTATAAAATTGTCTTTTGACTATTTTTCCAACATCTACTATTAGTGAAATAGTATTTTCCACTTCTAAAATAATATTTTATTTCTAAAATATTATTTTAGAAGTGAAAAATGGATTTTCTTTTTACATATTTAAAATGTAATATTAAAAAAAACTTTTTAATGCCAAACGTTTTACCCAATTTACAAGCTTAATGATCTCTATTCATTTGATATGAATATAGTTTTATAATATTTTTAAGATATTATATTAAAAAATATTAAAACCAATGAATGAAATGTTGAAATGAAATACAATAAAAAAATTATTTTTTTTTCAAAGAATGTATTTTTTTATTTTTATTTCTTTATATATTAAATTTCTGTTTTTTTTTACATAATTAACAAATTATATAAGCTTTTTATTCAAATTAAAAAAAAACGAAACCGAAACCGGTTTTTTTAAAATTCTATTTTTCGAAGAAAACCGAAACCGGTTTTTTCAAAAGGCCGGTTTTTTGAATACTCTAGTTTATAACGTACTGAAAACGTAAGCTGAACTTTTTTTTTTTGTGTTGTTTTGGGTTTTTATTGAAAAAGACTGCAGTCAATACAAATAGTGAATCCGAAGATGTATCATTTGAATGCGACAATGAAAGCAGGTAATTTAATTTTTTTTATTAATTTTTACTAAAAAATAATATTTCCAGTACGAATTTAAAAAAATAATAATATTTTAATATTTTTAACTAAAAACATAAAACTTTAAATTGTAGTTTTATTTTTTCTCATTTGGTAACTTTTATTTTAAATTTTGGGTACAAAAAATTTCTGTCTGTGGCAACACTGGTCTACAGCTTTACAACAGGGATGGAAAATTGGATTTTTTTCGTTATCAAAAAAATAAAAATCCAAAAGTACTTTTTTGGCTCTCAGAGTACTAAATTTTTTTTAACAAAAAAATTACATAAAATTAATATACATAAAAAGGAACACAAAACGTATATAAAATTCGTTTTTACCCGGGGGTTACACGTTCAATTTCTTGATTTCAATTTCTCTTAATTTGCAATACAATCACACTTTTTTACTAACACACTCACTAGAGTATTCAAAAAACCAGCCTTTTGAAAAAACCGGTTTCGGTTTCTTCGAAAAATCGAATTTTAAAAAACCGGTTTCGGTTTTCTTCGAAAAATCGAATTTTAAAAAACCGGTCAACCGGTTTTTTCGTTTTTTTTTGTAATTTGAATAAAAAGCTTATATAATTTGTTAATTGTTTTTATTACAAACAAAAAAGAAATTTAATATATAAAGTAATAAAAATAAAAAAATATACCATTTTATTTGTTGGTTTTAATATTTTTTAATATAATATCCTAAAATTTAATATTATAAAACTATATTCATATCAAATGAATAGAGATCATTAAGTTTGTAATTTAGGTAAAATTAGGTACGTTAGTAATTTAAACGTTTAAAACATTTGGCAATAAATAAGTTTTTTTAATATTACATTTTAAATATGTAAAAAGAAAATCTATTTTTTACTTCTAAAATAATATTTTAGAAATAATATGCAATTTAAATGTTTTATTTATCCCATAAAAACGTACAAAACGAACTTGGAAAAATCGATAAAAATGGGAAAAACAGTAAAATTTTACTTCTTTTGATTTTTTGGTTTTAAATTGTCACTCTAAAAGCGAAAAAAATACGTCACCACATAGGCATGACGTCACCAAAGTCGGCACCCAATCATAACTAACCATACCAAATCGCATTTCCCAACTGAAAGTGTGTTCACAGCGATAATGCGTTTTGAAACTTTAAATGCGTTTTTCTCAAAACTTAATTTTCACACACTAGGTACCTTTTCTCGGAAAAGGTCACATAATTATGAATGATTTTGTACAGTCTCTTTTTCAGGATTTTGAATACTGTTTATTGTGTTATTTATATCAGAAATTAAACTATTTGAATTTGGAATATCCAAAGTTAAGTCTTCATCGGAATCAATCAGACTTACATCTAAATCTTCATAACCAAACAAACGATTATAAAAGTGTTCGGAAAAATAAAAGAGACCAAGTAACCCAGTTGGTGATGTAATTAAAAAAAAAAACGGTTAACCGAACAAAAAAGACCGATTTTCGGTTTTCTTCGAATTTACAAAATATTCGAAACCGATCGGTTTTTAAAAAAAAAGAAACCGGTTGACCGGTTTTCGGTTTCGGTTTTTGAATACTCTAACACTCACACTTTTTGAAATTGAAAACTGGATGGTATTCAATTTCTCATTCAATTCGTGAGACAATCTAACAAGCAATTTTAACAGCTGATCACAATTAAATAATTTTTTGAGCTTCGTTTTACAAATATTTTGCCGCTGAACAAGTTATAAAAACATACGAGTAAATTATAAATTATAAAGTTGCGTTTTACAAAAAAAAAAATATAACAAATAAATTTTGTAGTTTCTTTTTTTCAAATATTCTGTGGAATAAAAAATGGACAAAATAGTGTGTTGCGATTGTGTGTTTTTCCTGCAACTCTTTCAGTAAGGCGTGCATTTTCAGATATTACCCTGATGACAGCAATTTATAAATAGGATTGTATACAATATGGCGTGAAGCCTATGTTACAGCTTTCAATTCGAGAGATTTTGACATACAGTATATGAGAAAAATTGAAAGCAATAATCTTGTACGTCTAACTGTAGAGTTACATAAAATAAACATACGTTAAAAATATATATTTTATATATTAAACAAAAAATTTTGCTAATTTGAGCTGCTCATTTCTTATGAAATTGCCTTACGAATTCGAATATACAAATTTATATATTTTTTATCGGGCAACATTTTTTTTATTTTATTTATTTTGTATCAACTTTTCCATCCCTGCTCTACAATACAAAAGCACCGTGTTGTTACGTACACACATCAGGTTGTAAAGAAGAAAATAAAGAAGAACAACCTCCGTGAAGTTAAACAAAAACTGGTTTTGTGGAACACCAACAACTTTTTTCAGAATTGCTCCACAAAAAAATTGATACCATACTAATGTTATATACAGAAATGTTTGCAAGGGGACTGGCTACCAGTTCCTGTTTTTAGAATTCTGAAAAAAGTTATTGCTATTCCACAAAACTAGTTTTTGTTTGCTGACCACCAGTTGTGGGTCATATTTTCGTGGAACAGTTCCACAAAAAACTGATACCACACTAATGTTATATACAGAAATGTTGGCAAGGGGACTGGCTACCAGTTCCTGTTTTTAGAATTCTGAAAAAAGTTATTGCTGTTCCACAAAACTAGTTTTTGTTTGCTGACCACCAGTTGTGAGTCATATTTTCGTGTAGCAATTCCACAAAAAACTGATACCATACTAATGTTATATACAGAAATGTTGGCAAGGGGACTGGCTACCAGTTCCTGTTTTTAGAATTCTGAAAAAAGTTATTGCTGTTCCACAAAACTAGTTTTTGTTTGCTGACCACCAGTTGTGAGTCATACTTTCGTGTAGCAATTCCACAAAAAACTGATACCATACTAATGTTATATACAGAAATATTGGCAAGGGGACTGGCTACCAGTGCCTGTTTATGAAATTCTGAAAAAAGTTGTTGGTGTTCCACAAAACCAGTTTTTGTTTACTGACCACCAGTTGTGGGTCATATTTTCGTGGAACAATTCCACAAAAAACTGATACCATACTAATGTTATATACAGAAATGTTTGCAAGGGGACTGGCTACCAGTTCCTGTTTTTAGAATTCTGAAAAAAGTTATTGCTATTCCACAAAACTAGTTTTTGTTTGCTGACCACCAGTTGTGGGTCATATTTTCGTGGAACAGTTCCACAAAAAACTGATACCACACTAATGTTATATACAGAAATGTTGGCAAGGGGACTGGCTACCAGTTCCTGTTTTTAGAATTCTGAAAAAAGTTATTGCTGTTCCACAAAACTAGTTTTTGTTTGCTGACCACCAGTTGTGAGTCATATTTTCGTGTAGCAATTCCACAAAAAACTGATACCATACTAATGTTATATACAGAAATGTTGGCAAGGGGACTGGCTACCAGTTCCTGTTTTTAGAATTCTGAAAAAAGTTATTGCTGTTCCACAAAACTAGTTTTTGTTTGCTGACCACCAGTTGTGAGTCATACTTTCGTGTAGCAATTCCACAAAAAACTGATACCATACTAATGTTATATACAGAAATGTTGGCAAGGGGACTGGCTACCAGTTCCTGTTTATGAAATTCTCAAAAAAGTTGTTGGTGTTCCACAAAACTAGTTTTTGTTTACTGACCACCAGTTGTGGGTCATATTTTCGTGGAGCAATTCCACAAAAAACTGGTACCATACAATTGCTATACACCAACACGTTACTAAAGAATCTACCTATCAGTTTCTGGTTTCAAAAGTCTGGCGACGGGTCTAAGTGCTCCATAGATAAGGTTTTTTGGGAACTCCAAATCATATTCAAGACATTTAATTTGGAAAAAAAGTTAGCGACGTAAAGTACGTATTGCAGTTGTTAAAAACAGTACTACAAGATTGAAAAAGCTAACGACGTCGCTATAGTTGAAAAAATAGTATTGAATGCAATAATTTTGTTCTTGGAGTCACCCTGTTATTTACGAAAAAATTTAAAAAAAAAGTTAGTGACGTCGCTAACTTCACGGAGGTAGAAGAATAAACGATTAAATCAGGCAGGCGGGCCACACCAGCAATAAATTTACTATCATGCTGTTACCCATGATGTCTTTGTTAGTTGGAGACTCCTCGATTTCGTGCTAAGGCTGGACTAGCGAGACGTAAACATTGCGGATCAGATGTTACAAAAACACAAGCATTGGTATATAGAAATGATTATTCATACGTAAACGTACGTTGCGGAACAGCCGTTTGATTTTGTACAAAAATAAAACACGAAAAAAAGAAAACTGCACAAAATAAAAATTAATTAAAAAAATAAATTGTAAATAAATCAACAAAAGAAAAAAATGGATGACAAAAAGCACAAAATAAAAATTAATTAAAAAAATAAATTGTAAATAAATCAACAAAAGAAAAAAATGGATGACAAAAAGCTTATTACACTAGTGCAAAGCAAGAATTTGCTTAAAAATAAGCGAAATCCGGCATAAAAAATGGCAGAAGCCAAAATAAATGCTTGGACACAAATAGCTACTTGTATGGGATATCCAGGTAGGTAAATATGTGAGATTAAAAGAATTAATGAAAACAAAAATTTATTTACTTAGAGTAAATGTGTAAAAAAAAGTGTTCATGTTTACTTTCATATATATTAATTAATTTTTTAACCTTTGAAAAAATGCTGTAAAACCAAAGCTCAACAAAAACACACAAATAAAATATTAGAATGTTTCTTTACGAATGTCAAAACATATGACACATAGTTTACGTACCTATAACTACACAAAAACCTCCAAGCACGTTACGCTTACGAATGAGTTACGTTTACGTCTCGCTAATCCAGCTTTTAGTGTTGCTATCAGTTCTGTTATACCATGGTTATTAAAACTGATTTGATGAGACGTGCGTGCCAAATCATTATCCTTGGATTATGAACAATTAGGTGGCAACTACTGTGTATGCAATATTATGACAGCTGTCGTTTTTAACATGTTATCACTCCTCAGTGCATGCAATTTATAAAGAAGAGGAGAAATAGCTAAATAGTTCTAAAAGAAAATTGTAGATACACCAAATATTCTGGAAAAGATTCAGCACCAACAAAGACTTGTGCGTTTCAAGATTTTTAGGACAAGTCCTAGTGCTAGCGCAATCATCCACCATGAAATTCTGGTACCACAACTAAAAAATAAAAATGTTCATAAAAGTGCAATTTTCTCAAAAACTGAAAATTTGCAATAAAGATTTTAAGAATATTGATGCCATCAGCTACCATCGTGCATACCACGATTTTTAGGACAAGTCATTGTTGCCAGGCTAATGGCACGCACGTGATGATATTGTAAAATAACGTTCAAAATCCGATAATGTGAACATACTATGCACTATATTTTAACCAACTATAAGGAAAAAATAGAAAAATTGTTTTACTCTTCACAGAACCTTCTTTCTTCAAATTTTTTAAAATACGAGAACAAAATTGTGAATTGCCAAGAGAACGAACTTTTCTGTGATAATGCAGGAAGCTATCAATGTGGCTTCTGCGATTCCCATAAAAATTTGACATAAGTAACGTTAAGCGTTAATACTAAACGTTGACTTATGTCAAATTTATAGGGGATGACAAGCCAACTTTAATTGTTGGAGCAAAAACACAGCTAAAAATACGTGTTCTTAAAACCGTAACATAAACTGATTGAACCCCAAAATACGTATTTCGGTTTTTTTTTTTTAAATTTTCAACTTTCAAATTCTTTTCAAATTTTAAATCAAAAACTTGAAAATGAAAATACGTATTTTGCTTCTCAGTATGAATGGGGTATAAAAGATAATTATCTTGAATAAAGAACGGGTCATTTCTGGTATTTAAGTTCAAACCATGTTGGTAGAGTTGACAAGTTATCAAAAGCCTTGTATTCTACTACAATTTGGTACTTGTTTGCTCTATTACATTACACATACGACTAGATGGTCATTCTAGTTCGTTGTGGTGAATGACCTTTCTAGATCAAATTTTGTATTAACTTAGTTCGCCTTTAAGTTTTATTTCTTTACTAAGAGCTGCATTTATTCACTGTGTTTCTTCTGTCATACTAATACAACTTTGACATCAGTGGCGTTAAGCGTTAACACAACGTTGGCTTATGTAAAATTTATATTGGAATGATATTAGCCAACTTTTGTAACTTATATAACTTGTATAACTTACTTTAAAGTCAAGTTAAAAAGTTAGATACCTGTTGAAGAATTAAAAATAAAACTATCCCCAACCAAAAAGTAAATATCTGTGTTTATGCGGGAAGATATCAACGTTGTCTTTTCTCATTCTCATAAAAAAATTGACATAAGTAATGATAAGCCCTAACCCTAATTTCTTTACTAAGAGCTGCATTTATTCACTGTGTTTCTTCTGTCATACTAATACAACTTTGACATCAGTGGCGTTAAGCGTTAACACAACGTTGGCTTATGTAAAATTTATATTGGAATGATATTAGCCAACTTCTGTAACTTATATAACTTGTATAACTTACTTTAAAGTCAAGTTAAAAAGTTAGATACCTGTTGAAGTATTAAAAATAAAACTGTCCCCAACCAAAAAGAAAATATCTGTGTTTATGCGGGAAGATATCAACGTTGTCTTTTCTCATTCTCATAAAAAAATTGACATAAGTAATGATAAGCCCTAACACTAAACGTTGGCTTATGCCAAATTTCTATGGGAATGATAACTTGCCGCATAAGCATAGCCATTTTTATTTAGTAATGAATTAGAAGAGAGTTGTTAGTGAACTTATACTATCAAAAATTCAGAGAATAGTTTAGTTGAACTAGTTAGTTCACAAACGACACAAGTCTACAGACGACGAAATCCATTGTCGTATTTTTTCCCAAGTTTGTTAAGTGAGAAATTTTCATTAAATAATTGACTTGAAGAATGCTATAATAATTAAAGAATTTTCGTGTAAAAATAAAGTTTAAAGTGTAAATTTTACTTAACTTATGAAATGGTTATGAATTTATTGAATATAAACTGTTTTAATTACAAGTGAAAAAATCTTTTGTGTGGCCTCGTCTTGTATCATATACAAAGGTGGATATATTTGATGTTGTTGTTATTGTACATTGTATGTAGAAAAATTGGATGGAGGCAGTAGGTAGGTAGGTGTACAACACAAACGAAGACGATAAAAAATATATAAAATAAAAATGAAGAGAATATGATGTGAAAATACAAAAAAAAAAAGATTTCTGTGTCATTGAACGCGTACAAGTTATAGTAAAGACTCCACAACTCCTCGGATACAATTTCCAATCTATGGTTGCTTATTGAAATTAAAAAATTAAATTCTTAAATTTAAATACAGGTTTTAAGAGACCTGATATCCCCGTAGGATTCATAATGATCAATTTAAATATTAATTTTTACAAATAGTCCTATATCCAAATGTGTACAAAGAAGAATTGAGTGCTTCCTATGTGCGAGTATGTTATAAAAAAACTACAAAATATACGACGATGCAAAGGGATCATAAACAGAAAAAGACTAATTGAAATATAGTAAAATCACTAACAACCGTAAAATATAAGTCCAAACTAGTGAGTGAAGGGGAACGGTGATAAAAATAAAGACCACAAAAGAAGGGCAACAAAACGCACTACACACAATTTTTACTGATTATCGTTGTTGTTTTCATACTCTTCCACTGTTGAGCTTTATATTACAGAAATAAGTCTATTCCAATGTACTAAACACCGCACTATGTGCTGTTAAACTCAAATGTATAAGAAATAAAAATAAAATTAACAAAATGAACCTATTACGAGAGCATATTTTAATATGTGGCGTTGAAATATGTATATAACTTTATATATATAACTTTTGGGATATCGCTCCCATCTACCAAATCTATTTTTTTATCGACCTAGTGTCAGATTGGGTAATTTTAGGCACTAATAATATGAGTTAAGAATTAAAACAACTATTTTGTTTATTTTTTTAAGCAAATGCAATTTACGGGCGTTTTAACTCTTTAAGCTGATTTCAAAAATATAATTTTTGTTTGTCTTTCACTCCTCCTTTTTCCCACGACTTTTGATTAGCATCTTCAACCTATACATATATCGTTGGCGCATCGTCGTAAAAACCTACGTGTGTTTTTTATTTTAGCATTAAGAAGACTATTTGCTCATTCATTTTTGCACTAAAGCCTTTCGCGTTATCTCTTCTGGTTTCGAAGTTAGCAAAAAGTCCTATGTGAAGCCTATATAACCCCTATGTATTTAACTACACATAACTGTTTTTGATTTAAATTTAAAAACAATATTTTCCTATGATTTTATATCAAAATAAAATTTATTTATTTATTTAATCAATGTTACACAAAAACCGAGCCCAGAGGGCCATATATGGTTTAAAAATACAACTCAAACATACTACTTAACAAACAATTAGAAGAATATACATTTTGTACGAGTTTTCTCTGTAAAATGTAGAAATATGCCCTAAAGATAAGCCTTTTCCTCAAAATATGCTCTTAATGTTGAAATATGCTAAAATATGATGAACCAAATCGATGCCAGAATTCTTACATTATTCTAAATCGGATAAATAGTTTATTCACAGGTCCATATGACGCACAGGAAAAAACATGATATTGCATATTTGCGGTTTTCCTGGTAATAAGTATCCGAATTAGACCATGGATGTAAAATCCTATTCTTTTTGGATTCACGAATAATTTTGATGCAAACACGTATAAAAGCCCTGGAAGACATATGTGATAATTATTTTTTAAATGAGAAAAAGGGAGTTTTCTAATCATTTCATAATGAAAGACAAAAAAAAAATTTGTAAGAAATCTTAAAGACTGAAAGAAAACAAAGACTTATGCATAATGGAAAACATATGGTGATAAAAGAACCAGGAAAGTGAAACACAAATTATGTCCCATATCGTGAGGACGATGAGGATTATCGAAAATATTGCTCTAAATAAATTTCGAATTTACCCTCATGGGAGACCAAAAAATGTTATTATGGGCTTGGTACTATAAAGAAATTTCGATAAACTGAAATAAAATATATGATACTTTGACAGTTATTTAACACTGGCGTACGGAAAAGAGTTTTGTGTGCAAAAAAAGTATCCCTATGTGTAGAAAATAAAAGCTCATATAAAATTATTAAACTTTTGCCAAAGAAGTATTTCGATAATTTCAGTAGAACTATTGAACATTATTTTTAAAGATTTTGTTGCCGAGCCCTACGTCTTTTTAAATTTTTCTTCAAATCTTCGGCTATTAGAGCAAGATCCGACTGTAAATGCCTCAACGTTCGGCAAAAAGTTTTAATAGTGTTAAATATGAATTTCAGTTAGGCTTTTCAAAGTTTCATTAGGAATTTTCTGAATTTCAATTAGGAATTCCTAATTAAAATTAGTCTTTTCTAAATTATAATTGAGCTTTTCTGAATTTCAATTATGAATTCTCAATTACAACTTGTATTTTCTGAAATTTAATTGGAAATGGAACAGTATTTATTTATACAAATATTTCTTAAGAGTTTTTTCATATTAATGAAATTTCTTCATTTCCTGTTAGGTATATTTATAACTATATTTTGTATCGGTTTGTCGTTATCGTTATATTTCTTAAGAGTTTTTTCATATTAATGAAATTTCTTCATTTCCTGTTAGGTATATTTATAACTATATTTTGTATCGGTTTGTCGTTATCGGGCTTTTTTAAATATTTTGGTAAAACTCTAAAGTACAAGAATTTTAGGGCATCAGGTAGGTCTTAACATACATACATCGAAGTTTGTATTTTATTTGCAAATTGTTGCTTTTGAACAGAACATAAATAATTCTTAAAAATTATATCAAGAAAAGAAACACATGTGTTTTGTTTTATTCTTTGAAAAAATGTTTGTAACAAAGCAACCTATTTGTAGTTTTTTATTAAAATCTAAAAGACTCCAAAAGATTTTGATTTTTTTTATTGGAATACACATAATTATTACAACTTGTTTTCTAAATACTTTAATATACATAAATACTTTTATATTGTGAATCTAAGAAGTTTTTGGAATTTGTTATAAAATAAAATTGAACTATTTTTTCAATCAGTAATCTATAAAACATAAAATACTTTCTACAGGTTATGGGCTGTAGAAATTAGAAATTAAAAAAAAAAATGTTTTCAAGAGATGAAATAAAATCTACCGTCACCAAGTTAAATGGAGCTAATTATTCCGTATGGAAGATTAAAATGGAGCTAATTTTAATCAAAGAAGATCTGTGGGATGTGGTTTCAACACCAATGCCTGCAGAGCCGAATACCATATGGTTAAAGAAAGAAGGGCATGTATTGGGCTCATGGTAGAAGATGAACAACTGGTTCATTTTAAAGATGCGTTAAATGCAAGTGAATATTGGAAATCTCTAAAGGATCATTATGAAAAATTATCTTTAAGTACTCGTGTTTTTGTCATGAAGACAATATGTAAAATGCAACTTACAGATGACGAAAAAATGGAAATACATATTAATGAGATGATGCGATACATTGATCAACTAGCTGTCATGGTTATTCCGTTAAGTGAATCATGGACAGTGGCAATGTTGTTAAGAAGTCTTTCCGAATTATATGACCCACTCATAGTTGCTTTGGAAGCACGCAGTGATGAAAATTTAAATCTCACCTTTGTGAAAGGAAAGCTAATTGAAGAAGCCACATGTAAGGTACATAAAAGGACAGCACCAGATGCGGCAGTAATGAAGGTACACAAAGGAAAGTTACAAAAAGATCAACAGAACAATGTCAAAAAATGTTTTTACTGCGACAAGGTTGGTCATTTCAAAAACAATTGAAAATTTTATAAAGATGCGATGTCAAAGAAAAATAAAGTCAACTTGACTGTAATTTGTGATGTTCAAAACAACAATAAAGAACAATGTTTTTGGCTCGGTAAGTGTGGAAAAGCTGATTGGTTCATTGATTCTGGAGCCACGTGTCATATAGCAAATCATAAATCATTTTTTGAAAATATAAATGAAAACCACATTGATTCAGTTAACGGTAAAAATGGCTATTAACTCAAATCACAAGGTAAAGGTTCAATCGACTTTCTGTCAGGAAGTTAACTGAAAAGGCTAGGATGTACTTTTCAAAAACAAAATATGTAAAATTATGAAAAACAACCTTACTATTGCCGTTCGTGATTTGGTGAGTGATCTCTACAAGCTAAGAGTAAGACACAATAAAATAAATTTGGTAAATGACAACAACAAATGCAATGGGTGTGTACTTAAATGGCATAGAAAAATGGGCCATCGGGATTTCAACGTTGTAAAGAAGATGCTAAAAAATGCTAATATCAAGGTCAATGATTGTGGTGATGAGTCGGAATGCGAAATATGCTTCAGTGGTAAGATGTCTAGAAAACCATTCCCCCAGAAATCAGGTGAGCAATCAATAAGTATACTCGATTTGGTGCATACTGATGTAGTAGTAATGAATGGCAACTCCTAGCGGTTACCATTATTTTATAACGTTTATCGACGATTACAGTCGATATAGTGTGATATATTTGTTGAGAAACAAAAGTGATGTTTCTGAAAAGCTAAAGGAGTACTTTCATTTCGTTAAAACTAAATTTAATAAAGTTCCTAAAATTTTAAGATCAGATCGCGGTGGTGAATACCTTGGCGATAACGTTAACTGCTTTCTGAAAAGAATGGGTACACAACAGCAACTTACTGCACCACACACTCCGCAACAAAATGGTGTTGCAGAGAGATGTATGCTTGTAGATGCTAATATATCGTGTAAATTTTGGGGAGAAGCAGTTTTAACAGCAAACTTTGTACAAAATTGAATTGAAACAAGATCCAACAACAATATTTCTTTCGAAATCTGGGAAGGAAAGAAAGCTGATGTAAATCAGTTTGAGGTGTTTGGATCGGAAGCTCATGTTCTAATACCTGGTCAGAAGCGTAAGAAATTAGACCAGAAAACAGAAGTGTTAGTCTTTATGGGATATTCGGAGGAATCAAAAGATCTTCGTTTTTTAAATCAAGAAAAAATGAAGATTATAATAAGCCGGGAATACAAATTTGTTAAATCAAGTCCAAGTAAGTGTGTACATGATATTAAGTTTCCAAAGCATATTCCAAGAAATATCGATTGCGTGCAAAATAAAAGCAAATATGTCAAAGTCAGTTTGAGCAGAAATGAAGCAGAAGACTCTGATGAAATTTTAACATTTAACGAAATACCCGTATTTAATGATGATGATTATTATTCTGCTGATGATGAAGTTATAATTCAAACAGAAGATATCATTTCTGCACCACACACTCCGCAACAAAATGGTGTTGCAGAGAGAAGAAATCGTTATCTAGTTGAGATGACAAGATGTATGCTTGTAGATGAATATATCGTGTAAATTGTGGGGAGGAGCAGTTTTAACAGCAAACTTTATACAAAATTGAATTGAAACAAGATCCAACAACAATATTCCTTTTGAAATCTGGGAAGGAAAGAAAGCTGAAGTAAATCAGTTTGAGGTGTTTGGATCGGTAGCTCATGTTCTAATACCTGGTCAGAAGCGTAAGAAATTAGACCAGAAAACAGAAGTGTTACTCTTTATGGGATATTCGGAGGAATCAAAAGCTCTTCGTTTTTTAAATCAAGAAAAAATGAAGATTATAATAAGCCGGGATTACAAAATAGTTAAATCAAGTCCAAGTAAGTGTGTACATGATATTAAGTTTCCAAAGCATATTCCAAGAAATATCGATTGCGTGCAAAATAAAAGCAAATATGTCGAAGTCAGTTTGAGCAGAAATGAAGCAGAAGACTCTTATGAAATTTCAACTTTTAACGAAATACCCGTATTTAATGATGATGATTATTATTCTGCTGATGATGAAGTTATAATTCAAACAGAAGAAGATATCATATCTGTTGCTAGTAATAACATAACGGTAAATCCACTTTTATCTGAAACTAATGATTTAACGCTCATTGCAGATGAACAAATTCCTCTGAGAAGGTCAAATCGTCCGAATTTGGGGGTACTTCTTCAACGTTATGTTAGCTTGGTAAAAGCTGCTGAACGAACTTCTTATAAGCAAGCACTGGAATGTGCAGATAGAGAAAATTGGGTTCATGCTATGAACCAAGAAATGAAGTCGTAAAAGAGCAACAAAATTGGAAGGTGGTGCGATTACATAAAGGTCGAAAAGCTATTGGTTGTAAGTGGATTTATAAAATGAAACAAGATGCAAATGGAGAAATTGTGAAGTATAAAGCAAGGTTGGTTGCACAGGGCTTTAGCCAAAAATACGGCGTAGATTACGACGAAGTGTTTGCTCCGGTAGTCAGACAATCGACTCTACGTATGTTTCTTTTAATCGCGGGTTCCAAGAGTTACAAACATTAATAGCCTGTTCCTCGATCTCGAACGAAAAACTAGTCGAACGAAAGCAAGTCACTCGAATTCGAATCAATTTGGGTTTCTCTATTTCGAAAGCCTTCGATCGACTTGACTTACGTGTGTCAATTTTTGTTTCTTACGCATTTACAAATCACAGAGATGCCAGATCATATATTTTGAGCATTTGTTAAAATTTTTTTTAAAAGCAGCAAAAATACTACTAAACTGCTTAAAGACAAAAACAACCCTGTTTAACAGTGATCAGCTGTATATGACAAATTAAATAAAAAATAACAATAAAGAAATCAATTTTTATTTGAGAATGTGTTTATTTGTAAAAATTTTTGTTATCGATTGGTTGTGGGTGAGATTGTTAATCGGAAAGCTTTTCTGTTGCCTGTTGCTGTTGTCTGTTCGATGCGGTCACTGCTACAGTGCTGTTAGCTCTTGTAAAATAAAAGATGTAAAATAAAAAATGTAAATATGAGCTGCTTGGGGCAAACGTAAGTCACAAACAATAAACACCTACCTTTTACTACTCAGCAACAGCGTAATAGGGGGTGAAACGGAGTTTAGTTTTCTGGTCAAATTTTCCTCCTCTGCAGAAAATTTGTTTGCTCCGAACACCAGAGTCCCTCTGGCAAAATCAGGCCTTTCTTCCATATAAAATACATGCGTCTTCGGCTGGTCGATTGTTGATTTTTTTTAACTAAAACTTAAAATTCTTAATAAACTATAAATAATTGTATTATTTTGTACTTACCTTTTCTTATCCATTGCTTTTTTACTTCATTTCGCTTTTAAAAATATCAAATATATATTTACTCGACAAAAAAATAGCAAGTGACTGATTTTGTCATTTGCGTTCGAGCTGTTCGAAATAGAGAAACCAAATCTTGTATGAAAACAGTTACGTTTTCATTCGACTTGTCGTTCGAGTCATCGTTCGCATAGAAATAGAGTTAGTGAAACCCAAATTAGTTTTCTTTCGACTAGAAAGCGAACGAACGTGTTCTTTCGAAATAGAGGAACAGGCTATAAGACTGCTTTTCTTAATAATAAGCTTGAATAAGCTATATATATGCGACAGCCACCAGGATATGAAATTAACAACAATAAGAATAAAGTACTCGTATGTAAACTACAGAAATGTTTGTATGGCCTTAAACAAGCAGCACGATGTTGGAATTCAAAACTTTTTGATGTACTTCAAAAGGAAGGTTTTATACAGGGAATTTCTGATCCTTCTTTATTAAAGCTATAAATTGAAAATGGTAACATTTTTATTCGTGTCTATGTGGATGATATCTTGGTAACAACAATGAACGAAAGGATTTTTAAAACGGTGGAAAAAATTCTGCAAAGCAATTTTGAACTTACAAATTTAGAAGAAGTCAATTTCTATCTAGGAATCAAAATTGAGAGGGCGAATGATGGTTCTTACAATATCAATCAAAGCCAATACATTGATTCAATCGTGTCAAGAGCAGGTTTAAGTGACAGCAAGATTTCAAAACTACCATTAAAGTTTGGCTATATTAACATTGATAGTAAAAATGTTACCATATTGAATAATAATGAAAAATATCAAGAGCTAATTGGATGTTTGATATACCTATCTGTTAATAGTCGTCCAGACATTTCAGCAGCTGTTTCAATTCTAAGTCAACATGTCAGTCAGCCTTCACAGCAAGATTGGGTTGAGCTACAACGTTTAGTAAAATATATAAAAGGTACAAGAGATATAAAACTTAAACTTAGTGGTGACAGATCCGAAAAGCTTATGGGTATGTGGATGCTGATTGGGCGCAAAATCGAGTTGACAAAGTCAAATAGTGGTTATGTTTTCAAATATAACGGAGGTTGTATAAGCTGGTGTTGCCGAAAACAACAATGTGTATCACTTTCGTCTACGGAAGCGGAATACATTGCGTTAGCCGAAGCAGTAGAAGAAGCAGTGTGGTTAAGAAAACATGGAAGATTTTGGTATCAAAATTCAAGAACCAACAACAATTTTTGAAGACAATCAAAGCTGCATTAAATTGGTAGATTCGGAAAAATTCAGTAAAAGAACAAAACATGTGGACACTAAGTACCACTTTGTACGTGATCTAAAAAACAAGCACATTATTGAATTATCATATTGTCCTACCGAAGACATGCAAGCAGATATATTTACAAAATCTTTGACACACGTAAAATTTACAAAATGTAGAAGTTTGTTACAATTGTATTAATTAAGGAACGGTATTGGAATACCCAAAATTATTACAACTTGTTTTGTAAATACTTTAATATACAAAAATACTGTTACGATTTTACCCTTTATAAAATCGTTGATTTATTTACCTTTTAAACAAATCGAGTTCTTTCTATATTGCAAATAATAAACACTGTTTGGAATTATTTATAGCTCTATTTATTTATAACCGTCACTAAAAATTACAGAAATACACTTTAATAGCACAGTTTATTTACACGATTTAGATAGACTAAACGTTAGCCACACTTTAGTTCTTCACACTCTGCGTTTTACTCATCAACTGAACTACTGCAACTAGAAATTTCTTGTAACACTGCCGCCCACTTAAGCCTGTTCGTCCCGAACTGACATAGCTATTTCTTTTTCATAGTTGGCTAGTCGTTCTAGATGCACAACCTTCATTTTGGACCTTGGGCTCTTATCTTTCTGTATTCTGTATACCACATCATTCAACCTTTTAATTACTCTATAGGGGCCGTCCCAATGAGTTTGTAATTTGGGAGATAATCCTTTCTTTCGTTGCGGGTTAAATAGCAGAACCAACTCGGCCTCATTAAATCTTTCAGAATTCGCTGTTCGATCGCACCTCCCCTTCATCTTATCGCTGAACATTTTTATTTGATTGCGGACGAACTCCTGACGTTTGTTGATGTCTTCTTGTTGCCGGGAAAAGTTGTCGTTTTCACTTTCTGTTGCGGCGGGCATAACACCAAGTTCCAAATCGCCAGGCAATTTGAGTTCCGTTCCAAAGATTGTTCTTACTGGTCTTTTGGCTGCGATGCATTGCGCGCAATTTGCTACCCAATCGCCTACAGCTTGTTGACAGCCCACCCAGTAAAACCGTTGTTTTAACTTCTCTATAGTGACACCAAGATGACCACCACTGGGACCTTCATGGAACTCGCTAAATACCTCGTTTATTCTAGATTCCGGCACCACAATCAAATTGGCCACATTTTTGCCATCGGCACTTTCCAATGTACGGTATAAGCAACCATTTAACACCTGTAGGCTGTTCCACTGGGCCCAATATGCCTTCATCAGTAGACTTTTATCTGATATCTGCTCGTGGGAAGGCCTCCTGTTTTCTTCTTTGGCTGATATAATCTTTGCCAACATGGAGTCACTCCGTTGCGCCGCTGACCAGTCTTCACTCGACTCAATAAGCGTTTGTAGAATGTCCACGATACGGTCTTTTCCCTCAGGCTTTGAACTGTGTTTGCCATGCTTCCTACCCTTGCTGTGCTTAACCCTTCGTCAGGCACATATTTTGAGCCCTTAGTTCTGGCACATGGTGTTTGGCCAGACCCCTATACATTTACATGCATTTGTATGGAAATAAGGGCTGTTTGCCGTTAAATTTTTTACAAAGATAGGAAAATATTTGTTATATTTTGTGTTTCTATTTCTTTTTACTATGTTATTAGCTACCTGAGGAAAAAAATAGACCTGAAAAATTCTTTGGAATGAAAAGGGCAACAATTTTTTTGTTCTATATATATTTCTCTTTATTATGGGTAAAGTAATAAATGTTTATGACAAAATAGAAAATTATTATGAAGAATACATTGATTTTTTTATTCAGAATTTTGCGGAAGGCAACAAAAACATAAATAATCTACTTTTGAATGTTGCTGACAAACAGGATTGTTGCATTTGCAGCAAAAAAAGCGTGTCTTACGGCGTATTTTGTCACCTTGCTGCAGGCAAATTCTGCAATCTTTTTTGGCAGCTAGTGTGTCTGGACCACTGCGTGAAGCCACATTACGGTTTGCTATATTGAGAGGTCTCCCAAAGTACGCTTCAAATGCTATACGAGTTGTTGGTTGAGCCACAATGTGCGGATTATTGATGCGATTTTCAACGTTGGCCAGTACCAATTGCTTTGCAAGTTTATATAAAAATATGCGTCTTCTTTCTTTTCTTGTATTTTCATCATTTAGCTTACATATAATGTAACTTGCCAATGCCATCACATCAATCATGTTGCAGAAAAACGCGTATGTCCAGCGTCTGGTTGACCGTTTTGTTGTGTACTGAGTTAGCATTTGATCCATCGTATCGACTCCGGCTTTAGTTGAATTATAAAATAAAATTGCTTCCGGTGTCATGGCTACGCCTTCAACATATTTCGTGTAATGCACTGTTGAAATTAAATTGATTTTCATGAAAACCAAACACACTTGAAAGAATTGGTCGTCTGGTGCCAACAAATGCCAGTCCCATAGCAGCCAGTCGTTTAGCGCCGTTCAATGAGGTGAAAAAATTATCAGAAATAATTGTTCTGCCGCTGTTTGCGTAACAATTTGCGAAATACATTAGAACGTTTTCACCTTGATTTATCTCCCGATTGTCTCCTTCCTTTCCAGTGTATAGTTTTCCTTTCAATGGAAATTTAGTCTTAGCATCGCATGCCCACCAAACTTTGATCCCATACCTTGCAGGTTTTGATGGGATATATTGGGTAAACTTTGTGCGCCCACGATACGGAAACAACTGCTCATCGATGGTGATATTTTCATAAGGTTCATAATAATTTTGCAGATTTTCATTGAGAAAATTCCAAAGGTCCCGGATAGGAGCTGCTTTATCTGTTTGCTGTCGGAACGACTATTATCGAAACGAATATATCTGGACAGAGTAATGAATCGTTTGTGCGACATAGCCGCACGGAATATGGGCAGCGAATCAGAACGCCACAATATACTGGAGTCTTGCATATTATTATGGCTGAGACCAGAAGCCAACAAAATCCCAATGAATCTAGCTCAGAGCTTGTCAAATCCGATTTGTTTCACTAATGATGACGAACGTAATATTGGTTGAGAAAAATAGCTTGAATACCTCAACTGGATTGGTGAGCCTTGTTTTTGTTCCAGATCGAAAACGCATGATATTATGCTGGCGCAAACGAGATGAAGGGGGTTCAGTTTCGTTCCATTTAGTACCGTCTTTACCATAAAAACAGCCTGAGTCGACTTCATTTGCTGCTTCAGCATCATTTCCACTTTCTTCTTCTTCATCTACGTCTTCATCACTATCATAAAGTTCGTTAGGTTCAATTTCCAAATCATTTTCTATGTCTGATGCATCATCTTCTGGCACATAATCAGCAGTGTCGTCACCATCGTTTTCAAAAACATCATAATTTTCATCAGCTTCTACCTGACTTTGAAAATCACGCACTAATGCCTCTGACAGTTGGGGTTGCAAATTCGCGCTACGCAAGCGTGTATTATAAATAAATTCCAGTTCATCAGCCATAATATACTAACAACGCAACAAATCTACCTGCGTAAAATTATTCACAAGCTCAAAATTACCGCACAAAAACTAGATTACTTCTTCACTGTTCAACGTTCAATGAATAACTAACTCACAAACAAAATCAGAAGAAAGAAAGAAGCATAAAAGAATAAAGTAAATACAAATTTCCAACTCGTGTCATGTGCTTTACCTATGCGTTCATACAAAATGCATAGGGGTCTTGCCAGACACCATGTACCAAAAGTAAGGTGAAGATTTTTTATTTGGCTTTTTTGTCCTGTTCCAAGAACTTTTTTTCAATTATTAATTTATACATCGAAAGCCAACAATATTAGGAGATTACCTGAAATTACAGCCATGTACCTAAAATAGAAGTATGCTAAATTGAAGCATGAGAATTAAATATGTCTGGCCAGAACCATGTGTCACTTCGAGGGTTAATGGTAACTGGTTTTCTTACTTGAACCTTGCGCTCATATCCGACATCAAGCGGTATTTCAACATTCCGCCAAATCCTAACTTTTTGCCCCATATGCAGATTAATGTCGTGGCTAATCATGAAATCTGCACCAATGATTACTTCGTCCACAATATCGGCAACAATAAATACATGATTGACGCTTACGTTGGAAATCGTTAGTTTTACATTCAATGACAGTACCAGTCTCCCCAGTAGCTGTGCGCAGTCTCACCCCATACATTGGTTCAATTGCCTCCTTAACTAAATCGGGTCTGATGACAGACTGTGATGCTCCCGTGTCTATAGTACAAATGTGCTTTCTGCTGTTGATATATCCACAAGCAGTAAGACTGCTTTTTCCCTGCTGTGTCTATAGTACAAATGTGCTTTCTGCCGTTGATATATCCACAAGCAGTAAGACTGCTTTTTCCCTGCTGTATTCCAGATATGGAGATTGTGCGAGGGGCATGTATAAGCTGGATCGTGTTCCTCAGTGCTAGCTGTTTTTGGTTTTAACGGTGACTCCAGTGCTAATTGATTTACTGACCGGAAGCTTTTTCTTGGTGCTCGGCAGTTCCGCTGAAAATGTCCCACTCTTCCGCAGTTAAGCATTCGGCCTCTTTTTCAGCAGTTACTTCAAGGTTTCGTACATCAAATATTTGTTGCTTAGAAATTATCTTTGCAGTTTCTTGCGCCAGCGCGAGTGGGACAGTTTCGTGTAGCACACACCGCGTACCTTACATCGGGATCATGAATTCCCCTCACAAATTTTGAATTTATCTAATAATGGATTATTTTCGCCGGGTACGACAGCTGCACCAACCGCTCAATTTCTGTTGAGAAATCCTGCAACGACTACCAGAAGTTTCCAAAATAATTCGTACTGGGCCCTCTTGACATTGAGAACTATTTATTTTATTTTCTAGATCTTGTAGTTTTTTCTCGACGTCATTCTCTAAGTCGGTCACTCTTTTTGAAACCTCGAAAATTTCTCTAGAAGTTTCTTGAAACTTTTCTTCCACCTTAACTAACAATTTCTCGTTATATGCTCTCGATGTTTCTAGCAGTTTCGTTTCCATCTTAGTTAACAGTTTCTCGTTGTCTGCTCTAGAAGTTGCTTGAAGTTTAACTAGCAATTTCTCGTTGTCTGCTCTAGAGGTTTCTAGCAGTTTCTCATTTTTTTCCATCTTTTCCATCATAGCAGCCAACATTGCGCTTAACTCCATATTACCTTATGTTTTACGGGTACTAACCTCCATTGTTTCTTTTTCCCCAAATTCGTAAGCCGCAATGTCGATGTTACGCCGCTCGAATTCCTCTATCAGCCTCTTTTGCAATTCTGTCTTATTACCTGCTGTCGGTAGCTCTAATTTGCTCAACTCCACTTTAAGCTCCTCCAATTTCATGACTGCTTATTATTTTGCAATCCCACTTCTGACACCAATTGTTACGATTTTACCCTTTATAAAATCGTTGATTTATTTACGTTTTAAATAAATCGAGTTCTTTCTATATTGCAAATAATAAACACTGCTTGAAATTGTTTATAGTTCTATTTATTTATAACCGTCACTAAAAATTACAGAAATACACTTTAATAGCACACTTTATTTACACGGTATAAATAGACTAAACGTTAGCCACACTTTAGTTCTTTACACTCAGCGTTTTTCTTTATAAACTGAACTACTGCGTCACCGAGTACCAGTATTTATATGAGTAGTCAGGTATTCTAGTTATTTCTAGTTTATTACGACACTAGATTTTTCCAGCTGTCATAATTCGTGTGAAGAAATTTCTACAACTAGAAATTTCTTGTAACAATACTTTTATATTGTGAATCTCAGAAGTTTTTGGAATTTGTTATAAAATAAAATTGAAATATTTTTTCAGTCAGTTCTCTATAAAACATAAAATACTTTCTACATTTTTTTCAAGGCGTAATAGTATTAAATGGGCTAAGGAAAAATATAAAAATCTTAAAAAAAAAATTGTGGCGAATTGACAAAAATAAAACCGATCTATATCGGTAAGTAATCTGGATTGTCAATACTTTAAACTTCCAAGTATTCTTAGGCCTTACTTTGACTTTGTTCATTTTTATAACTAACCATAATTGATTTTACCTTAATTTTTCGATAAACGACAGCAAATGTTGACTTAAGGCAAACTCTTGTAATTGGAAATAGTTGACGATATATAGAAAGAAAACTTACATTCATACACAACCACGATAACGTCATAGATAGTTACAGCTTCGTTCTTAATCACATTCAGCTTCATTCTTCATCACATACGGCTTCAGACACAGCGGAACTTAAATCCAGTGACTGTTTCAACAGCAAAGTTAAAAACAAACTTAAAGTTTTAAAAAACAATTTAACTTGAACTGGCATCAGATTTCAACAGCAGTAGCGTAGTAAAAAATTATTTTTTGAAAACGAAAAACTAAACTAAAAAACTTTCAGTTTTGACAAACAGCGATAATAAGCGATAATAATAAAAGTTAAGCAAACAGTCATTTACATTACAAAAGCATCAGACAGCAATAACATCGTTTTTTATCGTCGTTTTGTCGCTGGTAGCTTAAAAAACAAAACGAAGAAATACTAGCCACCAATAGGTTTTTAAATCTAGCTACGACTAAAAAAGAAAACAGACACACAATCGCTTTTTAAAATTCAGTTTCATTCAAGTACAGGCGGTAATTGCTGCATTGTTGTTTATTTATTTATCTCTATATAAAAAGGAATAACGTTACTCACTTATTCATCATCGTCCAGCCCAAACCGCTAGAATATAATTTATTTTAATATTTAAATGGATTGACATCACTGACCCATAGCCTTTTATATATTTCTGCCCTGCTTTACATACAGTGTACAGCAAAAGTCTTGGTACCCTAGCTATAATAAAAAATCTTTCGTTATTTTTAAAAAAATACGTAACAAAAGATATGACACTTATTTTTATTTAATGTGTTTACTTTTTTTAAAAACTATGCGTACAACCATGTTCTACAAGTTTGTCTTTAAAAAAATGTTTTAAAAAAAATACATAGAAAATTCTTTTTTTTACAGCAAGTAGTATATTTAATATGCTTTATCTCAATGTAATTTCTAGCACTTAAACTTTTAATAATATAACAAAAAATGTTAAAAATCGTATTTTTTAATCAGAAAAAGTATGCGTACAAAAGCAAAAATCTATTGAAAAATCCGTATTTTTGGACAATTTAGTACGAAGTCACATTTTATAATCTCAACTAACTGATTTGGCATTGACTGGACCAATTTCGTTGTATCCTCTGCTGTTATTTTGCTCCATTCTTCGACAATAAATTTTTTTAGCATATCCTTGGAAGTAATGGGATGGAGGCGGATCCTGCGCTCCAAAAGGTCCCACAAATGCTCAATGGGATTGAGATCAGGGGATTGCGGTGTCGAATTTAGCCTGTTTCGAACATTATAAAGCAACCACAGCTTTGTATTCTGGGCACAATGCTTAGGATCATTGTCCTGTTAGAACCAAAAGTAACTATCCAGTCCCAATTTCGTGGATGTCGATATACTGCTTGTGATTCATTGTGGATTCAATGAAAACAAGATTTCCAACTCCACTAGCCGCCATACATCCCCAAACCATTACGCCATCACCACCGTGCTTTGCGGTTGGGGCAAGGTTTTGGATATCAAGGGCTGTACAATTTTTTCGCCATACAAGCTTACGGCCCTTTATCCCGAATATAGTGACGAAAGTAAGTTTTGTATATTCGGGATAAAAGGCCGTAAGCTTGTATGGCGAAAAAAGGGTACAGCCCTTGATATCCAAAACCTTGCCCCAACCGTAAAGCACGGTGGTGGTGGCGTAATGGTTTGGGGATGTATGGCGGCTAGTGGAGTTGGAAATCTTGTCTTCATTGAATCACAAGCAGTATATCGACATCCTTAAAACAAAATTTGCACCAAAGCGCCACGAAATTAGGACTAGATAGTGACTTTTTGTTCCAACAGGACAATGACCCTAAGCATTATGCCCAGAATACAAAGCTGTGGTTGCTTTATAATGTTCGAAACCAGCTAAATTCGCCACCCCAATCCCCTGATCTCAATCCCATTGAGCATTTGTGGGACCTTCTGGAACGCAGGATCCGCCTGCACGCCATTAATTCCAAGGATATGCTGAAAAAAGTTATTGTCGAAGAATGGAGCAAAATAACAGCAGAGGATACAACGAAATTGGTCTAGTCAATGCCAAATACTAAACGTACTAAATTGTCAAAAAATACGGATTTTTCAATAGAGTTTTGCTTTTGTACGCATACTTTTTCTGATTAAAAAAATACAATTTTGAAAATTTTTTGTTATATTATTAAAAGTTTAAGTGCTAGAAAGTAAGAAGTTACATTGAAATAAAGCCTTTTAAATATACTACTTGCTGTAAAAAAAAAAGAATTTTCTATGTATTTTTTAACACATTTACGCATAGTTTTTCTGGTAAGTGTATATACTATAACAAATAAAAATAATATTTCACTTATTTATCTAAGCAATTAATAAAAAAATTAAGGATAATGGTAACTTCATATTTTTGCACAGCAAAAGTCATGGTACCCCTGAAAAAAATAACAAAACTGTATTAAAATGTTGTGATTTTTTAACTGGATTGCTTTTTCTTATACTTAGCAGAAAATGCCTTAAGTAGTAGAACTTCAATCAACCATGTCGGCATTAAGGGTACAAACTTTTTTGTGTATTTTTAATATATTTGACCCCATTCAGTCAACAGGTTTTTCTTAGCTGGGCTTTACTATAAATAGTGTGATTTCGTATGCGTTTTTCTAAATTATCCCACAAGTGATCAATAGGATTAAAATCGAGACTTTGAGGAGGGATTTTTAGCATATGTGGTGTGTTATTTGCAATCCACATATTAACGTTAGCTGGTTTATGCTTAAGCTACGTTTCCACTGAACTTGTTTTGCATGTGTTTTGAAACAAGACACTGTTTTGTACATGTTTTCTCATATATTTTTTTTCGTCAAAACAACATGATTTGCTCAAAACACGCAAGTGGAAACGTAGCATTAGAATCATTGTCCTGTTTAAAATAATAACTATCTCGAAAATTCTGTTTTCAGCACTCTGATTAAGATTTTCCTTCAAAATGTTCATGCAAACTGTTTTGTCCATTGTCTCCTCAATGAACACTTAATTGCCAACACCGGCTGCCGAAATGCAACTTCATACCATTACTCCACCCTCTCCATACTTCAAAGTTTTTATAATATTCTTTGTATTTAGCTCGTCACACCAATTCGCGCTTCGTTAATTTTATATTCCATTGCGAATCCATAAGATTTTTTCTGTTTGGAAGCAGCTTCCCCAATCATTTCTTCAACTCGTTTCGTAGTTCGTGGCTTATTTTCAATTCTTTTCCACATTTGGAAAAGATTAATAACTCTTTGCACTGTTGATTCATTCCTATTGCTAACTCTTTTCTCGGCATTTTAAAAAATTACTTGACTTTACTTCTTGACAAAAACAAATACTTCTTGAAAATTTGGAAAGTACCGTTACGTTTTTAAAAGGGAATCAATAAAAGTCTTAATGATGCAAACAGTTTTGCAATAAAATTTTGAAGGGTAAATCAAATATAAGACCGTTTATTAGGGTACCATGACTTATGCTGTGTTTAAATATGGAGTTATATTGTTCTACAATTTTAAAAAGTTTTATTTAGTTTAACAAGTAAAATATTTTTTGGATTTGCAGTAGTATACAAGTGAATACACAAAAGCCAAATAAGTGTCACCTTTTCAGTTACGTATTTTTTTTTAGAAATCTGGGGATATTTTTTATTTTGACAGGGGACCATGACTTGCTGTACACTGTATGCATACATATTAACTGTTTGCAACAAAAGAAAACGCCCAGCTAATGATAATTTTTTGTCCTTAGCTGGTAGTTATTGTTTTTTAAGCTGCCATCCCATAATTTAAAAGCTTTTTCTTCTTCCTTTGACACATCAGTGTGTGTCAAATCCACAGAAGTGGATGTGTGTAAAAAGCTGACTCGAGACACTGGATCTATAACGTCAGCTTTGTGGGGATATTCTTTATGTTGTCGGCTAAATCATATAACAACCGTCACCGCCATGACGAAAGTTATGGAATATATGTTTCATTGGTGTTCATCTTGTTAGTGATGATTTCGTAAAACTGATGTGTTGATTGATGAAATTTTTTAATGTAATGTGGATTCTTGGGATTTCCCCGTCTTCAAGTCTGTTGATGTTCTTTTCATTCTATATTTTTATACCCTCCACCATATATGGTGAGGGTATATATCAGTTTGTCATTCCGTTTGTAATATGTCGAAATATAGGTTTAAGACCCCATAAAGTATATATATTCGTGATCCTTATGCAATTTTAAGTCGATTTAGCGATGTCCGTCTGTCTGTCCGTCTGTCTGTCTGTCTGTCTGTCTGTTGAAATCATGATCACGACGCGAAGACGCAAGCGGGGGTGCCTATTTTTACCCAGATTATTGAACATCCTCCCGAGCAGTTTGGTATTTAAAATGAGCAAAATCGGTCAAGCGGTTCAAAAGTTATGAGTGAAAATGTGAAGGTACCTCTAAATTTTCCATACAAATTTGTACAATTTTTCTGTATCTATTTTTTTTTCTGTTAAGTAAGTAAAAATGTTATTAAGTCTTCTTATTGTTCGATTACATTTATTGTCTTACATACTATGATAACTAAGTTAACGTAAAAATGAACAATGTTAAAGTCGCTAACAGAGCAGACCTCTGTAAATAACATTGCTAAAACTAAATAACAAAAGTTCGTTACATAAATTGACAAAACATATTCATATTACAGTTCATGCAAAATTTAGTATATACGTATATCATCTTCATCCCCTTTGGTGGAGGGTATTCAAAGATTCGGCACAGCCGAATTTATTTTATTTTCACAGTGTGATAAAATTGTTGAAGTATTTTGTAGATTTTATTGCTATTGATTTTCAATAACTCATCCAAACCTTTTTGTTGCACGTTCAGGCTACGTAGTTTGTATACCATTGAATTACGGTTGTTGTCATTTATATTGAATGTGATGTGGACTTTTGACTGAACTGCACCGCAGTCACATAACTCTGAATCGATAAAGTTTACTTTGTAAAGATGTTGTCTAGTTTTGATCTGCATACCATTGTAATAAATTTACGGGAAAGATGTTGCTTCCTAAACCAAGGTTTAGAATTCACTGTTGGAGTAAGTGAAAATAAATGCCTTTCGTGCACACTGTTATCCCACTTTGACTGCCGTGACGTAATTGCCTTCTGCTTATCAATTGATTTTAATTCGGTGAAAGAAATCTGAGCGTAGTCTCTTGTATCTTTGTGGTTGACAGCAATAGCGTCGACGTGTTATCAAGTGTTTTCGAACCATTAATAAATATGCGGGTAAATTCCATCCATCTTCTTTTATTAATTTTTTATATTTTCTACGATTGTCCTCGGTTTTAGCAGTAGCTTTTTTAATATCTAGATATATGACGTTTGTAGTAATGGTGCTTGATTTTAGAGAATGTTGATATCTTAATAGCTTATCGTATTTTTCATCCTGATAATTACTAGATTAGAATTGTCGGTCGTGACCTAAATTTATTATTATATTTTTCATTGCCGGGTGATTATTGTTCGCTGTAAGGTGATTTATAAAGCACTGCTCAAAATTATAGCGCACTTTTAATAAAAAGTTTGACATAAATTTTCTAAAAGCTTTACGTAGGAAATATTTTTTTCTATTTTGCTTATATACTTAACTGTATTGCAAATTTATAAAACAAAAAAAATTTTAGCATTAAAAGTAAAAGAGTGGAAACTTATTTAAAATGGGATGTCGTAATAAAATTTGTCAAAATTATAGCGCACTCTTTTAGAAAATCCCTGTTAAAATTATAACTAGAAAGAGGGTCAATTTGGAACAAAAGATTTCTATAAAAACGTTACTCTCAGAAAATCTGTCTCATTCAGAAATTTCTACGAGACTTGGACATTCACGAAAATGTGTGTATAATGAGCAAAAAAAGTTCAAAAGTGCACAACACATGCCCAAGATCGCCATTAAATACAACTGTGTTAGCGAAATCGCTCTGCTAGTAGTCAATTAGCGTCTTAGTGGCCATCCCCGCTTGGAAAGTCAATAAGCGCTAGTACGACTCGTCGCCGTCTTTAAAACCATGGCCTAAAAGCTATAATAAAAAACTTCGGCCATTCCGTAACAAGTGCCAACGTCAAAAGAGATTTATGAATTGGACTCAACGAAAATGGAATCGTGTTGTTTTTAGTGACGAGTCCCACTTCGAGTTGATCAATCGGAAAAATCTATCATTTGTCTGGCGTACAAAGGAGGAAAAGGATCAACCATTTTGCTTCAAACCAAGTATACAGTGTGGTAGATCTGTCAGCGTATGGGGGTGTTTACGGCATATGGAACTGGCTTATTATTCTTTTATGAAGGACTGCTAAGTGCTAGAAGCTATATTGATTTAATTTCTGAAGTTTCCGGCATATTACAACCAAGTTTTTGGAAGGGCACAAAGCTATTTTTAGCAAGATAATGCCTTATGTCATACGGAAAAATTTTCGATGGCCTGGTTCCAAAACAACAATATAGCTTTATTAGATTGGCACCCAACATCTCCTGATCTTTATCTGATAGAAAATATTCGGTCTATTATTGATCGTGATATCCAAAAGTAAAAATATCAACAACAGAGAAGTTGAAAATTGGCATAAAAGACATTTAGTCGAAAATTACCATGGATGACCGCAAGAAATTGAAATAAATTCCAAATAGAATGAAATGCATTAGTAACGCCAATGAAGAGAAAGTGTTTCATCGTATTAAGTATTATTTTTTTTTTTTTATAATAATTTTGAACCATGATTTTTTTGATTTGTTTTAAAGAATAAGAAATATTAGGTTTGTTCTTTTCGAATTTTATATAAATATTCCATACAAATTTAAGTAGATATAGACTTGCTCTAAGTAGTAGTTATAAAAACTAAGAATGTATAAAAATGTTGCCAAGCCAAAAAAATTATTGGCTTTTCTCTTTTAAATGTAAACAAAAATATTTGTCATAAAAATATTTAAAATTTTTGTATTTTTAACTTGATAAAATATTAAAAACAACAAAATCTAACAAACTAATTATGTGTTTGTAAGTAAAGGTAGAGCAGGGCAAAAAATATAATTGCTCTATTTCGCGATCCCGCGAATTCCATATGCGAAAACAGGCGGTTCCAAATGTTCAACTTGTATTTGTTTACAAAAAAATAAAGAAAAGTCAGTTAAGTTGGGATACAACATTTTACCCATTATTTTAATTTTTTATCTTTCCAACTGAAATGTTATATTAATTTTATAATTTAAAATCAATTTGATTTGTTAGTACAGAAAAAACATTATTTTTCTATTTTATTAAAAGGATAAATTATAAATATAAAATTTATTTATAAGCGCGCTATATTTTTGAGCCCTATATTTTTGAGGCATTGTCCCAGTAAGTATGAGTAGAACCTGCGATATATCGCTGCTTACTGCATTGGTGTAAATGAATGCGCAAATAAACAGGTTAAAATTATCTTACATATAACTAGTCTCATGTTAGACACTACGCGATGCGTATTAGAACTAGTGCAAAATGAAACGTTACGTGACTGGCTCAAATGTACATACCACAAGTATGAGGACAAGGAATTAATAAAAAACAGGTTACATGTCAATCGCAATGTGTTGTGTCGCAGAACTTGCAGGGAATACTTTCGTGACATATCACTTGACTGTTGCAAGTGAACATGACACAGAACAAACGAAAAATAATTACCATGCAACCTGCGTTACATATTAACCGCGTGTGTCATATTAAGAACGTGTTTCTGGAAGATTCTATAAGGTCCAGTCACTGAATTTACCTGCAATGTTTATTACAAAAGTTTTTACAAATTTTTTTATTTTGCGATTTTTAAACTATTTATTTAAACTATCACAGAATGTGAATATTTTTCAAATTTTAACAAAATTGAAGAACAAAAAATTGTTTGCTATTTATTTAAACAAAAAATGAATTAAAAATGATCACATTATGAGTGCGGTTACCAGCAGGTCTGTGGAGGCAAGTCTGCCCCAGACAGTCTTATTTACGCTAATGCTCTAGGACGAAGTTTAGCTCTTTAGCTGCCAATGTTTTTTCGACCTGTCCTTTAATTTTACACTCAAAATCAAATCTGATCGCCTTAGAAAATATTTTTCCAAAAGGAGAATTTGTTAATAATTATAAATCAAAATCCAATTTCTAAAATTTATTAAATAAAAAATGTTTTTGACAGACAGGCTAAGGAACAGGAATATATATACTTTATGTTACAAACGGAGTGACAAACTGATATATATCCTTACCATATATGGGGGAGCAGTGACGTGCCCCCCAATATATATTTTGTATAATTTTTTTAAAAACCTGGTAATTTTAAAACCTATATTTTTCGGCCTATTTGGGAGGGTGGGAAGGATAGAGGATGGGAGGGAGAGTGGCTCCCCCTTTCTCTCCGTTTCCATCTATCCGCTCCCCCTCTCCGCTCCTGGTCTCTATCCGCTCTTCCTCTCTTTCAGCTCTCACTATCTCCGCTCCCCCTCTCTCCGCTCCCCCTCTCTCCGCTCCCCCTCTCTCCGCTCCCTTTCTCTCTCCGTTCCCCTTTTCGCTCCGCTCCCCCTCTATACCCTCTCCATCTCTCCGCTGCCTCTCTCTTCGCTCCCCATCTCTCTGCTGCCCCTCTCCGCTCCCCCTCTCTCGTAACTACTCCATCAAAATTTGTTGATAAATTAGAGGCATTGCTAAATCCGGACGTATTTCTCTAAAAACATCAATTCTACACGGAGCTTTTAAAAACACTTTTTTACGTTTGAAATTACAGAATTTACACTTTCATATGAATCTCGTATGTGTTTACACTCTCGATGAAGGCCATGGACCACACATATTATATGGGTTACCTAATGATAAAATACTTCAATAGCCTTTGTTGCTTTTATCATATAGGGACCAGCATCCGTCACCAAAAGTAAAATCGATTTTTTTTATACTTCATCCGAGGATTTAAATAGAGTTGTCAAAAAGTCGAGCAATTGTGGAATGATTTGTTTTTCTAGCACTACGGCATTTAAGAAACATTTTTTGCTTGGAATTTCTTCGTCATGGCTTAGAATCCCAATGATTACGTTTGCGAATTATTTAACTATTTTCCAATGCAGTTGTTGTTCAGATTTTGAACATATTTAGTCGGAAGTGTTGATTCTGATGGAACTTTAAATTCCGTAAATTCTTCAAGCAATGTTCGTAAATTTTCACTTCGAACTTTAAACAAAGGAGTGTCTGCTCCAACAAATGCAGCGCACAATTTTTCCTGAAATTGGGAATCTTTTGTAACTTGTAGATTCAGCAAGAAATAATTGAGAAAATATTTTGAACTTTCTATGTGCTGCTTTACTAAAAACACCATATCTGCTGTTATATATTTGTTGCAAACAGTACAGAAAGGACCTGTCCCATTGGTTTTAAAGTTCGGAAAATCCTTAACGATGTTTCTTAATTTTGATATCTGTGATGTCTTATGTTTTGACATTTTCTTAAAAGATAACTTGCTATTAAAATTATAAAATTGTTTGTATTTTAAAATGTGTACTTATAAATAATTATTATTAAGAGGTCAACAAAAGATATATTATCACTTGAATTATTACACCTTTCTTTGTTTTGGCTTTAACAAAATAAAAACAATCTCATGAAAGTAAAGATATTTTTAATATGTACTTCCCCTTTTTAATAATTTGATGTTCTAAGCAGAGTTTCCAGACATTTAAAACTCACAAGAAAACAAAACCAAAACAAACATTCTAAAAAATACCTATTAAAAAGAAAAGAAACATTAAAAAAAAGTTTTATTACAAAACAATTTAAAAAAATGCTCTAAAAATATGTTCTTATGCTAAATTATGCTCTTAAGCCTAAATATGAAAAAATATACTCTTAAGGCTAAAATATGCAAAAATATGCTCTAACAAATCGATGCCAGATTTCTTAAAATCTTCTGAAATGGATAAATACCTTATCCATTTATCAATACAATGCGCAAGAAAGAACATGATACTGCATATTTTTGGTTTCCCTGATAATGAGTATTCATTGTCACTGAGCTTTCCACATGGAGAAGTTTCTACTTGCAAATGAGAGTTCCATTTTGTCGAAATCTAGGGTGTGGTTGGTTGCAGAAAAAGGTCATCAGAACCCTACACCATGGAAATTCAACATATTTGTCAGTAACGTAACTTTTTTAGTTTATTATTTAAAAAAAATTAATTACTAATAAAATATTAAAAAATAAGTATATATTGTTTTTTTAAGTACTGGAAAATTATATTGTGTTTGGTATTTAGAGTACTGAAAAATTCAACACTCATTATATCTTTTGGATTTTCAAATATTTTGGAAACGTTTTAAAAACAAGATATACGCTTTAAAACTACTTTATTTTTGGTTTTTGTAACGTTTGAAAAATACTATAAAAAACCAACATGAGACTAAATCTGTTGCGTTGGTAACGATTCAACTACCATACGTAGTGCTTTCAGAATACTTTTACAGGGTGGCGCAAAAATAACCTTCTGATGTTTTTTGGCTGTAATTAAAAAAAAAATGAAAAACTGATTCTTCTTGTGGATTATTTTTATTTGGACTTTTAATTTTTTTTACATCAAGTCGAGAATTTTTAAAACAAATTGATTCAACAGCCAAGAAACGGATTAGCGACTTGGAAACTTACAACAATATCCTACAAAGAAGGTTGAATAGAGCTGATATATTAGTTAAAGGATTGCCAAAGGGAATAAAGAATCTAAGAGTTCCAGTTTTTAAAATTGCGTCGCTTTGTGGGTTATCTTTGTCACATACTAGTATACAGCATTGTACTTATATTCATAATGGAAGAGCTGTACTCATCAAGCTAAACTCTGTTCAACATCGGGATCAATTGATGATGAGTTTTTCAAAAAAAAAGTTTTTAATTTTAAATAATATTATTGGTGGCAATGTTTCATCTAAAGTTTTTCTTACTGATCATTTAACACCTGCTGCGGCAAAACTTATATCAGCCTGTAGGGACCTGCGTACAGAAAATAAGATCCTGCAGTATAAATTTTTCAATGCCGATATACCCAAAGTAAAGGTTACATTGCCGACAAACAATCATAAATTTTTAACTATGCAAGAATGTTTTGATATGCTTGATGATGCTATTTTGAATGATGTGGAACAAGATGAAGCTGGAGTGGATAATAGGCAGCTGAATGGTAGCAGAAACCGTGGTCGTGAAAGTTTTTTGCCTTGTAGGCGTTCATATTCCTTTTCAAATGAAATTGGGGATGGCGTACTAGTTTAATTTCTACCTTCAGAAATTAATATAAATTTGTTTATTTTAATTTTTTTAGTTTTTCTTATGGTTTTATATCAATTTATAACTTCAAATGATAATATTTTGAATTCAAGTATGTAAGACATTGAATTTGGCTATGATACCAAATTAAGTTCGTTTCTTTTTAATTTTGGTGTATTTCTACTTATTTTTAATTTAATTAAAAATCAGTGCTGAAAATTCTAAAGATTATAATTTGATTGTTGGCATATGTATATATATATACTTTTTTATATTATTTTTAAAAATTGTATAGCTTTTTGCGATTTTTTTTTACCATTTTTCCTTAAGTCGGGATATATATTATTATTTATTTTTTTTTTTTTTTTTTCATATTAAAATTTTCAAATTCAAAATTTTTATAATTTCAATTAATTTTTCTTAGCTAATCATGTATTGCTTTCTTAAATTATTTTTGAGTTTAACTCTCTAATTTATACATATATCTATACTTTTTGTTATTTTTAGTTCCTTTTTTTCTAATGAATCTTTTTAATAATTTGGGTCCAATATGAAGTGATAACAGTTATTTGCGTGGAAGTCTTGCAAATTATTGTAATAATCTTAAAGTAGGTCATTTCAATTGTCAGAGTTTTAGGGTAGTAGATTCTTCATCGAAAATAAACGAGATTAGGAATATTTTGGATGGTGAACTTTTGAACGTTATAGGTATTAGCGAAACTTGGCTCAAGCCAAGAATTCTTTCGAGTGCTATTAATGTACCTGGTTATGTGCTTTTAAGAAATGATCGTCCTGGGGGACGACGGGGTGGTGGAGTTGCTTTTCTTCTATCTAAAAAAATTAAATATAGGGAAGTTTTGGTTTCGATTGATTCAACATTGTGTGAATTTTTATTTTTGGAAATTGAGCTAGGTGTTTCTAAATTGCTTATTGGGGTGGTTTACCTTCCTAGTGGAGATATTGCTGCATTTGAAGGGGCATTAAGTGATTTGGTCGTCAAATATGAAAACGTAATTATTATGGGTGACTTTAATCATAACCTGTTTTGCTCCTCAAAGTCTGCCTCGATGTTAAGCCTATGTAATAGACTAAATTTTGTTTATCATCATAACTCTTTGCCAACTCATTATGATGTACAAAATAACACAACTTCTCTAATTGATTATTTTATCATTAGTGCAAATTTAGCTGTTCATTTTTCTGGTCAGATGCAATGCCCGGGTATTTCTAGGCATGCTTTTATTTTTGCTGTTTTCGAGCTGCCACTTTTAGAATTTGAAAAGTATGTTGAATATCGTAATTATGATGCCATTGACATGGCTAGGCTGGAACAAGTTGCATCTGCTTGTAATTTTCATTCTTTATTTTGTACTAATGATGTTGATGCTCAGCTTGCTAATTTTATGTATAATGTACATTTATTACATGAAGTAGTACCGATAACTAAACGTAAGTTAAAAGATTTTAATGATAATTCCTGGTTTAAGTCAAGGGAGATTACTTATATTATCTCTCTACGTGATCTGGCATATAGGGCGTATATTCAGGAGAGTTCTTCGGATAATTGGAGAATATATTGCAGAATTAGGAATAGGACCAAAACTGTAATTAGGAATGCGAAAAGAAAGGCACATGCACGCCTCTTCGGAGGGCTTAATACTAAGCAGATGTGGAATGTTTTGCGGACGTGTGGTGGTATTGATTCGAGCGATAAAGTTGGGGATGTTGACCCTGACATTGTTAATAATTTTTTTATTTCTAATCAATCATGTGAACCATCCACATCTGTTTTTGATGAGCTTATTTTTCCCTTGGAAGATTCATTTCAGTTTCAACCTGTTATAGCGGATGATGTATATTGCGCGCTTAATAGGATACATTCGAATGCTGCTGGTTATGATTGTATACCACCGATATTTTTTAGGATTATTTATCCTTATATTTGTGTTTCTTTTACTCATATTGTAAATACAATTTTTATGACTTCCAAATTTCCTGGTGATTGGAAGATATCACGTGTTGTGCCGATTAAAAAGGATGGTAATTCAAATCTTTTACAAAATTTTCGTCCAATTTCTGTGATACCCGTTCTTTCAAAAGTTGTTGAGCACATTATAAAAGATCAGATGATGTTTTATATTAATGCTAAAAGATTGCTTCATCCTAACCAATCTGGTTTTAGACGGAATTATAGTACTACAACTCTTCTTCTTGGGTTAACTGATTCAATAAGACGTAAGCTTAATGAGAAAAAATGTAGTGTATTGCTTTCCTTAGATTTATCAAAGGCCTTTGATAAAGTTTTACATTCAAGGCTGATAACTAAATTATGTAATTTTTTTAATTTTTCTTAATCTGCATGTAAACTTATATGTTCATATCTTGGTAAAAGGTCACAATTCGTTTCTGTAGGAGACAGGAACTCTAGTTTATTGGAGGTTACCAGTGGTGTTCCACAGGGTTCTGTAATTGGCCCCATTTTATTTATGATGTATTTAAATGATTTTATTAATGTCATTGATAATAACTCTTTTGAAACATTTATATATGCGGATGATGTACAGATTTTATTTTCTGGGGAAAGGCAATTTTTTGATGTTTTGGAAGCGAACATTGAGTTTTACCTTAATAGGATTTCTCAATGGATGGATACTAATGGGTTGGAAATTAATCCTGGCAAAACAAAGGCAATGTGTTTTGGTTTTGACTCCAGTAATTTGAATGTATCATTAGGAGGTGTTAGGATAAATTTCGTCACTGAAATTAAGTGTTTGGGTGTTTTTGTGGATGATCAATTACGTTTTTCAAAGCACATTGATTACATTTGTGCTCGTGTGAATGCTACCTTAAGGCGATTGTGGTCTCTAGATTTATGTTTGCCTCTACATGTGAGGAAACGTGTTGCTAGTGGTCTTCTTATGTCACAATTATTATACGCCTTGGAGGTGTTCACGGGTACTAATAGTGTTTTACTTAGACGCCTTCATCTTACATTTAATCGTATCATAAGATATGTTTATAGATTAAGAATGAGGGAACACGTCACTCCTTTTGTATTAGATTTTGTTGGTATTTCTTTTGAAAATTTAATAAAATTGAGAATTTTGTTGCTATTTCACAAGGTGATTAAGACGAATTGTCCTAGTTATATTGTTGAGAACTTTAATTTCACAAAATCGAGTAGAAACCCTCAAATAGTTTTTCATCGTATAACTTCATCCATTTATGAAAGATCCTTTAATGTGAGGATAACTAGAAATTGGAATTCGCTTCCTAGATACCTTAAAAATTTCGTTTTTTCAAAGGCTACGTTTAAATGCAAATTAGTGCAGTATTTCGGTATGTAACACCCTCTCTAATTTATGATAACTCTAATTTTATCTTTTCTTAATTGCTACATTATGGACCTTAAATTTTAAATTTTACTTTATATTTTAGTTATTATTTTAGTATTAGATTTTGTTGGTATAGTGGCAACCCTGCTGTAATAACAAGCAAAAATAAAAAGCTCCGTATAAATTTTTAAAATAAAAGTATAAAAAAGTGTTTAAAATAGATAGAGACTATTAAAAACATAAAATAATTAATAAATTTCAAGTGAATAATAAATACTTGATGAATATTAAGTTTTTGTTTTTTTTTTGTTTACCTGAGGGAAGTGTTGTGAAGATCACTCAGCTATGGCAGAGAGCTGCAATAAATGCAGATCATCGATTAGAGGTCAAACTGGTATAAGATGCAATGGTGTATGCGGTAAAGTTTATCACCTTACCAAAAAATGTGCCGGTATAGATGAATACTCGGCAAAAGTGATTGATGAGGATAATTTCGTACGTTTTATTTGCGATGATTGTATGCAATATATCCAGAATGTAGACCTGGTCTTAAGAGAAATCCAAGATGGAGTCGATAAAAACAAACAAAGATTATTGGAATACAAACATGAATTTGAAAGCTCTCTTAAACAAAATGAACTTGAAATTAAAGCATTATTGGAAGCAATAGAAAAACGTTATGATGAAAGATTTAGAAAAATAGATAGTATCCAAAAACTGTGTGAACAAAATGTGAAAGAAGTAAAAAACCTTTATGGAAATGTAAACGAAGTTGAAAACAAAAACAAAGACATGTATGATACAATCGAGAAAAGTAATGTAAAAATGTGTAATGAAATAAAGAAGGTGATCAAAGATGCAAACGTCAAAACAAAAATGTCATATGCACAAACATTAGCAAGCAACATAGTGATGCCAGATGTTTCAAAAAATGTCCCCTTAATTATAAAACCTAAGGAAAAGCAAAGTGTAGAGAAAACAAAAGCCGAATTAAATAAAAAAGTGGACCCAATAAACTTTAAAATAACAAATGTTGAGAATAGAAAAAATGGTACTTTAGTTATTCAAAGCGAAAATATTGAAGAAAGAGAAAAAATCAAGAATGCAATACAAAATGAGATAAGTGAAGATTATGAAATAAAAGTTCCTAAAGATGTCGATATGCAAATTATAATAACTGACATGAATTTCAAAATGTCTGAAAAAGATTTAATAGAAAAACTGAAAAAGCAAAACGAAGTATTGAATAATAGTGATATCGAATTAATAAAAGTTTTTGAGACAAAAAGATATAATAGAACAGTATTTAATGCGAAACTTAAAATAGATAATTATTCATATCCGAAAGTTATATCTGGGCAGAAGCTAAATGTTGGATGGGATAGATGTAGAGTTTTCGATGGTACAAATATAATGCAGTGTTTTAAATGCCAAGGATACAACCACAAATCATCGGAATGTAAAAATGAAGATGTATGTTACAAATGTCATGGAAGACACAGAGGTAGAGATTGCAAAAAGGAAACAATAACAAAATGTATTAACTGTATTAAGGAAAATAAAAGACTTAATTTAGGACTTGATGAAAATCACGTCACAAACAACAGAGAATGTCCGGTGTATCAAAATAAACTTAGTATGAAGAAAAGAAGGATAGGTTTAACAGCCTAACAATCAAAGCGAATTCATGGAATATATACTAACATTCAAGGACTAACTAATAACTTCAACCAATTAGAAATAATATCTGAAACCACTAAACCAGACTTCATAATTCTTTCTGAAACCCATCTAACCAAGGAAATAGATGAAAGCGAAATTGAAATAAAACAATACGACCACTATATTACATTATCGAATTCTTCAAAAACTGGTGGGGTAATTATGTATTTCAAAAAACAATGGAATATCAAAAAAATTGGAGATAAATGTCAAGACTCAAAATATTGGATTAGTGCATATATGGCAAAATGTAAAAGAACATCATTTATAATAGTAATATTATACAGATCACCGAGTAGTGGAAAGGCAGAATTTTGTGAAGCATTTGAAAACTTTATAGATGAATTATGTGAGAAAAACTGTGATATTATAATAGCTGGAGATTTCAATATAGACTGGAATAAAGATTTTTATAGCAATAAATTAGAAAGTGTACTTAATGATAACGGTCTAAAACAAATAATGAATGAATATACGAGAATAACACAAATTTCAACAACTCTAATAGACTATATTATAACAAACAATGAAAATATTATAGCAAAAAATAATACAAATAATAAAATAGCAGATCACGAATCTATTGACATTTTTATAGAATATGACGATAGTGATGAAGAAAACCAAAATAAGGAAATAGAAATCTTTAAATATAACAAAAACAGATTTAGCAATGAAATAAATGCAATACTAAATTGTAATGTAATAACAGATTTAAATGATTATGTCGAAAACTATGACAAATGTTTGGAAAATACAATTAAAAAATTTACTGTTAATAAGAAAATTAAATACAAAAGCAATAACACATGGTTTAATAACGAACTCAGAACACTAAAACGGGAAAAAGTATTTAAATATCAAAATGCAATTACTGAAAATACTATTGAGGCCTGGAATAGTTATAAATCAATAAGAAATACATATAAAGTAAAAATTGAAAATGAAAAAAATAAATATATAAATAATAAAATAAACAGCACGAACAATCAAAAAGAAATGTGGAGTAAAATAAAAGAACTAGTTCTAAAAAAACCCAGAAATACAATAAAAACTGTGATATTTAAACAAATAGAGTATAAGGACAATTTTCAAATATCTGAAAATTTTAATAATTATTTCGTGGATAGCATTAAAGAAATAAGAATTTCCATTAATGAAGTGCAATATGAAAATAAAATAACTGTGATAAATACAAAGTTGAAATTCCGTGCAATATCTTTAGAAGAGCTAAAAATTATATGTAAGAACATCAAAAAAAAACCTGACTATAATAGAATATCGAATAATATAATTTTAGATAACTGGGACACGACAGGCAATATTATGCTTAACATTATAAATAAATCTTTAGAAACAGGAATTTTCCCTAACAATTGGAAAGAATCAATGATTACACCTATCGAAAAAGTAAAAAATACTGTGAAGTGTGAAGAATACCGGCCAATTAACACCCTCAAAACATGTGAAAAAATTATTGAAAAGGTAGTGAAAACACAATTAGAAAACTACATGGAACAACACAAATTATTATCAAAATACCAGTCAGGTTTTAGAAGAAAACACTCGTGCGAAACTGCAGTAAATTATATTATAAACAAGTGGAAATACATCAAGAGAAATAATAAAATAATCGCAATTTTTCTAGATTTCAAAAGGGCATTTGAAACTATTGATCGAGATATCCTAATAAAAAAACTATATAAATACGGAATCCAAGATACTGAATTAAAATGGTTCCAATCTTACTTAAATAATCGCAGGCAAACAACAAAAGTTAACAATGTAAAATCTAATGCAATAGAGAACGATTTTGGCGTACCGCAAGGTTCAATTTTAGGAGCTCTTCTATTTATCATATACATAAACGATATGGAGAATGTTTTAGACAAATGTGAAATTGTTTTATACGCAGATGATACTCTGATTTACTCAGAGGCGTCAACGGAAGAAAGATGTTTTGAGAATCTAACAAGAGATATGGATAATATAAATAAATGGTTAAAAATGAACAAATTAAAATTAAACGAAAGTAAAACCAAAATAATGGAAATAAATATGAACACTGATATAACATTCAAAATAAATAATATAATAATAGAAAAAGTTAATAATATTAAATATCTGGGTTTTGTAATAGACAAAGACTTGAAATTCAAAGAACATATTGAATATATATGTAAAAAAATCGGGAAAAAAATCGGATTTTTTAAACGTTTAAGAAATAAAGTATCAATTATTACGGCAATAAATATATACAATACAATTATTAAACCACATTTTGAGTATGGATCAACTGTGATATATACATGCTGTTCAGATCAGCAAATAATGAGACTACAAAAACTACAAAATAAAGCTATGCGCGCAATATTAAAATGCAACCGATTTACATCAATAAAATTTATGTTGGACACTCTGAAATGGCTAAATATACACCAAAGATTAGAGCTTAATACAATAAACTTAATCCGAAAAATGAAAACAGGAGATGCACCCGATTATCTGGTCGAACAACTACATTATGTTGGGGAGGTACAACCGTATAACCTGAGGAACGCTCTAGACTTTAGACTTCAACGAGCAGATACTAATGCAAGGCAAAGGTCACTGTTTTATAAAGGATTAAATCTGTACAACAAGATGCCAAATGACGTTAAGAATGAAAGTAACACTAACAATTTTAGGAAAAAAACTGTTAATTTTATTAGAAATGTTAATATAAATCAGAGCTTGTAAATGCAATTGTGCAAAACGAATTTTTAAATTGTAATTTAAAAGTATTAAAATACTACTAATAAACTTAATAAAAAAAAAAAAAATTTAGGCATTTTATATAGATATATATTTTTTTTTTATATAGTAAATTGTTTTTTTAGTAGTATACGAACCATATTTGGCCCAGAGGGCTTGGTTCTTGAATATTTGAATAAATAAAATAAAAATAAATAAATAAATATGATGTCATGTAAATGGCCGCCGCCACAATTGATTGTCATTTGAGCCCTTTTTATGGCATTTTCCATCACTTTGGCCAAAACTTCCGGCGATTGACGGATATTGTCTTTAAGAGCTGCAAGAGTCTGAGGCTTGTTGACATAAACCCGCGACTTCAAAAAGCCCCACAAAAAGAAGTCTGGAGCGGTCAAATCAGGCGATCTTGCTGGCCAGTGCAAATCGCCAAAACGGGAGATTAGGCGTCCGGGAAATGCATCCTTCAGCATATCGGTTGTGGCACGTGCAGTGTGTGGCGTTGCACCCTCCTGTTGGAACCACATGTTTTCCAATCCCAATTCATCAAGTTGCGGCAAAAAGAACTCGTTGATCATTGCTCTGTAGCGCTCATCATTCACAGTAACAGTTTGGCCCGCGACGTCTTCGAAGAAAAAAGGTCCGATGACTCCTCCAGCGAAAACAGCACACCACACTTTGAGCGGGTGTAATGTAATGTAAAGGTGTTGTGCCAGTCTCTTCGAGGCGAGCGGCTAAACGTCGCAGTGTTTCACCAGTAGGCGTTGGACGGCTAGGAAATCTGCGACGAAATTCACGTTGTGCCAAAGTCACCGACCGATTATTGCTCAAATAAATAGTCACCAATATTCCGCGTTCTGGAGCAGTGTAGCGTAACATTGTTTATTAACGTGTATTTCGCATGTGTTTACTGCACAAATGTCAAAACAGAACGGACATTAGGGGCCAATCGCAAAATTTATAGCATTTTCTGATAGGAGGATTACTTTTGCGCCACCTTGTATGTTTGTTAATTTCTGGTTGGGTAATGGTTTAAATTAAAAAAATTATGATATTTTTTCAAAGAGCTTGTTCTTGGCTATTCCTAAACCACCATAGTATGTCAGCAATGAGTAAATAATAAGCAGTTATATGGTCTTCTGCATCAAAACTTATTATTTTTATTCGACAAGGTAATTTTTGTAAGTAGTTGTACAATTGTACAACTGTTGTTATCATGGAATATTACGCCTTCATGTTTTTTTGCATATTCCGGGCGTTTTTCGGTTTTTAAAACGAATGAATGGTTTTCGGTACTGGTCCCTTGTGGTCGTCTGGCCCGATTTCGGCAGCTCATAATAGATGGGACCCTTCTGGTCCCACCAAAAAGAGAACATTACCTTATCGTTATGGATATTCGGCTTTAGCGTTGATTTGGCTGGTTGGCCGAGCTTCACGATTCGGGTTATCGTAATAAATCCATTTTTCATCGTCAATAATTATTCGATGCAAAAATGACTTTATGGCATTCAAGCAGCATTTCGGACATGCAGAATCGTCTTTCAATGTCTCTCGGCTTTAAATCGTGTGGTATCCAATTTTCTCGCTTTCGAATGAATCCTACTGCTTGCAAACATTTTGAAATTGCTGCTCGAGTGAATCGTAATGATTTTGCAACTTCTTCATGAGCTTAACAACAATCTTCATCGAGTAATGCCTACAATTAGCTCACCTGGGCGATCTTTGTCTTCCGTGTCAAAATCACCACTTCTGAACCGCACAAATTATCTCTAATACGTGGAACATATTTATGATAAGCTTCGCTGAGCAATCCATGTGCTTGAGCTGCACTTTTGCTGCACGTTTACACCATTTCGTTCAATGACAAAGTGAGAATAAATTTCAGCTGTTTACCCTCTAAATTGCCATATAAGTCATTAAAGACAAAAACCATGTGTAAAAGATATCCCATCTGTTGTGAAACCCTCATTTTATATTTAAACAATAATTACATAAAATATCTTAAAATATGAAGGCTTTATTTCGGTGTCTTGTGCATTTTTTTTTAATTTTTAAAAAATATGTAAATAAAAATTAATATAAAAGAAATATTTATATGCAAATAATTGTGGTTAATGTTTAACTAGAGCTATTTTTATGATCTGTTTCCCGACCTAAACATTGTAAGCACTAGTGAAGATTACAATTTATATTAATAACTTAATGCATTTTAAAAATGCAATTGCATTGTATATAAAATAAAAGCCTTGAAGACAAAGGCAAATATTAAATGCAAATACAATTTAAATGAGTTTTCAATTGTGATATATAAATATGTACATATTGGATATCAATGAAAATGTTTTAAATTACGCATCCAGTTGTGCATAATTTATGCTAAAGCGTATCTTAAGTATTTGAGTTATTTGTTAAAAAAGATCAAAGCGATACTTTGTAGTCACGAAATTCATAACAGTACTTCTTAGGGTTGTGAAAATTTAACGATAATGCAAATGATCAAGAACTAGATGCAAATGATCAAGAACTATGATTTTGTTTTTATTGATTTCATCGAAGAGTTTAATTTGGAATACTGTCGTGCAAAAAATTTCTGCTTTGAAATTATCGAGTTGTTAGTGTTTTGTCTTTCATCCAATTCAACAATAATAATTTGAAATTGTATATATATTTGTATTTTAAATTTATTTATATAATTTCAGATCAATAAGAACAACTATTCACTATGGCGAACACTATTATATTAATTTCGAAAATGATTTTATGATTAAGATAGAATTTTGAAAATCTTAATGAAACATTAAAGAAATCCAAATAAAAATTTCCTTGTCATAAGTATATAAATTGAATCAATAATCAACATAATACACACACGCGCAATTACGCACACAAATACCAGAAAAATCACCATAATGGCTGAAAACGTCCAGTGTCCAGTATGTACGTTATACCTGCATGCAGGTATGAATCTTTCTGATCATTTGGAAACTCATCCCAAGGAACAAGTGATTAGAGCTCTAGTACAGATGACAATTTCGGGCGTAGGAGTTGGAAGCAATAATGTTTTAGCATCTGTTTTAGCAGGAGGTGGAGGAAGAGATACTAATGTAGTCAACGACACAAAAAAGTCGACATCTACATTACAAGTGGAAGAAAAACATTTGCCAAGTGATAAAAATAATGACTTGAATATTGGCAGTACTAATAATAGTTGCAGTGCAATAAGCATTAGTAATTCTGCCAGTAATTGTTCTTTGTCAGATCAAAGTACTGTGAGTAGTCAAAACTCTAATAATGCAATTAACTTTAATACAACCACAAATATTGAACAAAACAATATAACGGTTGAACAGGAAAGAACATCATCATCATCGTCATCTCCAGCAACGCCGGTAAAAAAACCCATCAAGACGGAACATGCAAAATCTAACTCAAAGGAAAGCAAATTGGTTAATGTAAATATTAATGAAAGTTTCGCCACAAAGCAAGGCTTTAGTCAAACCTCTTCAATAAGCATTAATCACGCATATCATGCGAGTACTGCAATAGAATTGCCAAATTCTAATAGTAATAATAATCATAATCATAATAATTTTACGGTTTTTGGCAATCAACGTTATGAGCAGCATCAACAGCAACATCGTAGTGATGTTAGTAATGAAAATCAATTACATACACCAAATATGCCACCACCACCACCACCGCCTCAACCAGTACCATCACAACAATCTCAACAACACCCTGGCCAACATCAGGAAATTCCCCGTACGATATTACCATCACAGATAAATCAAGAGTCAATAGCTGCGGTATTGCCGGGTGGACCATTTCATGCACTACCACAAACACAGTTGCCACCACCTCCACCACCGCCGCATCATAGTTCTTCTCATTTAAACAATGCACCGAATAGTCATCGTCAATCACATATGTTTTCGGGTCAACATCAACAACCATCGAATTCTCATCATCAACAAAATTTAAAGGTTATATATACTCCAGCATTACCACCACCACCACCGCTGCAGGTAAGTGAAATTTACATTGTGTAGACATTGTCGTTAGAATCCAGTACTTAACAAAATTTATTTCGAATTATGTGATCCCAGATAAAAAAAAAAAAATTTACCCTTCAAGATCTTTAAAGCGGTTTTCCGTTTGCATAGACTTCTTTTAAAACAAGTTTTAGTATTTTGACCTCCTAAGCAGGACTCTTTTTTTTTAACCCTTGATAACCTTTTTAACCTTTGATTTTTATGATTATTTTTAATTCTTAATGTTGGGCAGAAGTGCTGAAAATATTTTTTTAATGGATTTAAATTTTACATAAAATATCCTTTCATTTAAGTACCCAGCCAGAAATTGCAGATGGTAAAAAAATAAAGTACTGCTACTGATTGCCAACAAATAAAGAGCTGGCAGAGCACTTATTTAGAACGTTACTAAAAAGTGCTGTTCTAGTACTTTATTAGCAATAGTTACAATCGTAAAAATAATAAATTGCCGATGGTAGAAAATAAAAAACTGGCAGAGTACTGATTGCCAATGGTACAACAAAAGTTCTTTACCAATACTTGATTTACAATCGTAAAAATAATAAAGCACAGCCTTAGTTTTCAAACGCTTTGTATAACCATACAAATAAAAGCGCTGACAAAGGCCTGGTTTAGAACGCTTTTCCAACGTTAGCTTTGCCGCTACTGGGTTAACATTTTGGGGTTGTTTTGATTTTGGGGTTGGCAAAGCACTATAATTTTCAAAATGTTTCGTTCTGCCACCACCGCTAAAAACACTGCGAAAACGCTTTCCTGTTCGTATTTTTCTACCAGAAATGTTAGTTTTTTTACCTTTCTTATTTATGACTTTTATGTTAAATTTGCTAAAATATTTGAACATATGAAAAATTAAAATTTATAATTAGTGTTTCCAATTATTCGACCCTGTCGATTAATCGGTTAGGTAATTATTCGAAAAATTAAGAAAATTTATTAATCGGATCTTCGGGTCGATTAATCGGATCCTTGAAAACGCAGTGGAGATAGTCAATAAAGTTGGTTTTTTATTTTCTTTATATGACACTGTCCAGAATAAAAAAAAATTACTAAACGAACCAGATCTTCTTCAAAAAAATTCAACAACTAATTCTTAAAAATATGGTATGAATAATTTTTGCGAAATTGACAAAGTTTGATAGAACGGCCACTGTTCCCTGACTCTCACTACCTAGTTTAAGCTTTAGAGTTAAAGAACTTATCTATTAGAAAATATATAAAAATCAAGCATATTCCAGTCGAATACTCACCGATTTTTCGGTGTTTGTGCAATTAAGAATTCAAATAAGCGAATTCTTAAATATTTTTAATTAAACAACTTAATTCTAATCAAGTTTCTACTTCATCAAAATTTGTTGATAAATCAAATTAGAAAAAACAAGTAAAAAAAGGCTTAAATTCGGCAGTGCCGAATCTTTGAATACCCTCCACCAATATCCTAAAAAATTTTCTCTGCTGTTTTTGATACAAATAATGTAACTTTTGAATTAAAATTATGGAGGGGAAATAAAATTTTTGAGGTGAAAACAATTTTTTGTGGTGAAAGAAAATTTTAGTGGTGAAAAAAAATTTTTTGAGGTGAATACAAAATATTATTAATTTCTATAACCTGTCGCTTCTATGAAATTGTACTAAAATACTTGGTGTATGGAAAATTTGGAGGTATCTTCACATTTTCACTCATAAATTTTAAACCGCTGGACCGATTTTGCTCATTTTCAATACCAAACTGCTCGGGAGGATGTCAAAAATCCAGGTAAAAATAGGCACCCCCGCTTGCGTCTTCGCGTCATGCATAGGGATCACGAATATATATACTTTATGGGGTCTTAGACCTATATTTCGGAATGCCAAACTGATATATACCCTCACCATATATGGTGGAGGGTATAAAAATTCCATGTAATTTTTTAGTTTTTATAAATTTTTTCATAAAATTTGAATAAAACTGTTTTTTAAAAAATACAGTTTTCGATTTTAAAGCAATTTTATATTATTATTTTATAACATAGGTAACGTCATAGTGCTTGTTAGAAATATACATAGTAACGTGTTTCATTTTAATAGGTTTTTTGTTAAAGCTCTGCTTAGAGGCTCTAGCTTTTATAAAACTTCGCTTTCTGATGAGATCTTTTGTCAGCTCGAAATACATGTATACGGAGGTTAAAAGCTCTATTTCTATGTAAAAACATAAACGAATTTATCATTTTGTTTTAATTTGGTAATTTCTCTTTTGAAAAATATTTTCGTAAATTTTTTTACTTTTAAGGTAAAATTTTAATTGTTTTTAGGGCTGATTTTAAGAACTAAAAAAACATTTAAGTGTTATTTAAGTGGATATCCTACATTTTATAAAATAATAATGTATAATTGCTTTATGAAAAAATTTACAAAAACTCAAAAATAAAACGTATTTTTGTTTCTAATTTGATTTATCAACAAACTTTGATGAGTAGGAACTTCAGTAGGATTATGTTGTATAGTCAAAAATATTCAAGGATTCGCTTATTTGAATTCTTAATTGCACGAACACACAAAAATCGGTGAGGACATGTCAGGAATTTGCGTGATTTTATAGATTTTCATTCATTCTTTAATTCTTAAGCTTAATGACATGTTTCTAGATAACAAGTTTCTCAAAAATGTTGGCCAATTGAGTATTAAAAATTGGTTTGCGGTTCTATAATACAAATGTCAAGTTTTGTTGAGTGAAAACGTAAGTGTAACCCTTTTTGCGGTTTCTACATAACAATTTCAATTGTCCATACTGTCAAAAACATACAAGTAAAAAAAAGTGGTTGTGTGTATCACAAAAGAGTATTTTATTTTTTTTTGTTGTTTTCTTTTGTTTTGTTTTCTTCATCTAATCTTGGCTGTATTTCATTAAGAATCATTGAAAAAACTTCCTTGTTGATGCGAAATGTAGCAATGAAACTAAAAAATAACATAAATGAAAAGAACTTAAATTTTGTTTTTACTCACCTCTCTTGCGGTAGATCCAATACATTTAAGGCATCTCGGATATTTCTGCGGCATAAACGATTGTCTACACCATCACCGTCACTTGAATCACTATCAAAATTCAATTCAATAGATGGAAACATTTTTTTCCTTTATTTATTTTTTAATAAATAAATTTTATTCACAAATAATTATTCATATAAATTAACTTTGTTTTGTAAATAAAAAATAACTGTTCGTTTATATTTGTACTAGAGTTGCCATTTAGTAATGAAAGAGTTGTATTTTAGCATAAAAAAAGTAAACAAAATACAAAACTATATACTATGGCAATAATGTAATTTGACAATATAAAAAAAAAACAACGTAACAAAACGTAAGTAAGACAAGTGTACTATAAAAACTCATTCGCTTACGTACTTGTTTGTGTACAGCTTGTCTGTTTGAGAAATTACTTGTTATGTAGAAACATGGTATAAACCAGGTAGTGAAAGAGTCAGGGAACATTGGCAGTTCTATCAAACTTTGTGAATTTCGCAAAAACTATTTACACCATATTTTTAAGAATTTGTTATTGAATTTTTTTGCAGGCTTCATATAGAGAAAATAAAAACCAACTTTATCTATACTGCGTTTTTAAGGGTTTACTTCCACTGAACACGTTTGACATTTTCTTTTAAAAATCTCAGGAAGCTTTGAACTGTGCTAAACAAACACTTTAGAAACCAACGCAATAGACTTAATACTTAAGCAAAACAAAAAGCAGCTCTTTGTATTCTTATTGATGAAAGAAACACATTTTTTTGCATTACACAATTAATCGCCAATTTTTACGATTAATCGACCCGAATAACCGATTAATTGATTTTCTTCATTTTTCGAATAAAGACCTAACCGATTAATCAGGTCGAATAATTGGAAACACTAAGTACAGCAGAGTGAAATAAACAAACTAAAAGTTGTATAAAAAATATTCAACCATTGGTATCAGGAATTTTAAGAATAAAAAAATTACGGTTGCATCTTTTAGATTTTTCCAAATCATAATGTATTTTTATGAGTTCTAAAAATTTTTAAACATTTTATATTTTGTAGACACTCTAAGTAGATGACATCTTCTAAACACATTATTTTATTTACAGCTCTTTACCTATCAACCACCAACACATTTGCATCATCATCAAAAACCCCCACCGGCCTATGGCACTGCAATTAGTCAAATACGATCTCAACATAATCAAATTAAGCATCAAGTGACAGGGTCATTGATAACTCAAACTACGTTGCAAACACACGCTGCTTTACAACATCATCAACAGCAACATCAGCAACAACATCAACAGCATTTGCACCAACAGCAAACGTTACATCATAATATACGTACCCATATTCCACCGCCACCACCACCACCACCACCCGTACCAACAAAATATTTAATAAACAATAGAACAAATGAATTGGCAGCACCACCATCATCATCTTCAACAGTTACAAGCTCAAAACATAATCACCAACAACACCAGCAAAATAAAACATTTTCAGAATTGTCACAACAACAGCAGCAGCATAATAATCATCAGCAACAATCAGATTCTTCCGACATTCAACAACAAACACCAACTTCAAATAATAATGAATTGACTACAAACGACTTGACAAACAAAATAAAGGGAACAGCAGCAACATCGACACATAATAATCCAGCATTTTCACAAGTTTCTATTAGTCCCTCAACAGCATCGGCATCTATTGCTGCCGTAGCGGCAGCTTCCACATTAGGTAGACATACAAATTCTCCCTTCGCTGCTCTTTTGGCGGCAGCTACTGGAGCACCATCACCCTCTAATGCTTCTTCGGTTTTGCGATATGCAGAATCTCCAGTAGCTCATTATTTAGAACGAGATAATGGTGATTTTATTGTACAAGAAACTCCCAAGCATATAGTAGAATGTGTAGAAACAGATAATGGAGAATTTTCCGTAATCGAACGTATCTATCAATCACCACCCAGTGTTTTACATATACATGATGATGATGATGATGACGACGATGATGATGATGACAACGACGACAATGAAGATGAGGATGAAAATGTTGATCATAAAGATAATATTAATGCTAGTAATGATGATAAAGATGATATGGAAATAAAAAAGAAAACATCAAAAGATGAAATTACTTTAACTGCTGCGAAATCTTTCAACAAAATGTCATTTGATACTAAAAAGTCAAATAGAAAATCGTCAGAACTTGCAGACGACAGTGTGTCATCTGATAATGAAATCGCTGATTTTGTAAGTATTTCAAGTGACAGTGAAGAGGAAGAGTTTATATCACATGAACGAAAGGAACATAAAAATACCACCGAAAAGTGTAAAAAATCAGAAACATTACCAACAACATCATCATCATCATCATTAAATTCGGCAACATTAATGTCGGCAACTTCATTATCACCGACAACGTCTTCGTCAACAAATGTGGAACATCATTTAACAACAACTCCTTCGTTAACTTCATTACATTCGTCAGCTTCGTTGAGTGGTAATTCCCAAACTCATCAAGGTGCTAGCAGTAGTAGCGGCACAAGTCGTAAGAAATCTTCTAAAAATACAGTAACTGTATTGAGTGATGTTCAATTAAATTTAAATGAATATTTAGATTTGGTGGGTAATATTATAGCTTCGAGTAAAGTGGCGGCACAACGTAAAACATTTGCCACCTTGGCACCCATACCAATGGTGAAGATTGAAAAGGAAGAACCTATGGATGATTATGTACTGACAAAATCAACAACAACGTTGATATCCTCTGATGCAACAACAATATGCAACAATTTCGAACAAGCAACAACAACACCACCACCACCTTTAAAGGCCAATAAACATGAGACTGATGAAAATGAAACTGATAAACCTAGCAGTAGTAATAAACAAAAAACTAATCATAATATAAGTTTAGCAGATGACATGCAACAAAAAGCAGAAAAAGAAGACCTAGAAGATGATGAAAAGAAACCTCAAATTTTAGAAAACATACAAGAAAATGATCAACCCGAGATTACTATCACCAACTCTACACCGATTGTAAATTCCAGTCATGTTACCAGTGTAATACGTATGGCCACAACTAGTCAACATCTAAATAAAACCAATAATGATTCTCCAACTGAAGCCGAAGATTTATCACAACCTCAAAGAAAAAATCATACAGCATACCATACGAAACCATTAAATCCATCAGCGGCCACGTCTTTGCAACGTAAGGGTCCTAAAAAACTTATTATTAAACCAAAATCGTCAAAGACTGAAGTTTTAACATCCACCCATTCACATCTACAAGATCTACAAGACCAAGAACCAACAACTTCAGCTAAAGCTGCCTTACAAAAAGAATATTCTAAACAAAAACATGTTGAAACTATATTCAATTCATCTACAGATCAAATAAAGGTTAAAAATGAACCCATAACATCGATAACATATGAAAATCATCATTATCAATCGACTACTGGATTAAGTATATTGGAGCAACATTTGAGTTCAAAAGATCCTCTACCTATTATGGAATGCAAAGAAGAAAAACCGTGTATAACAGAAGCTAACTTATCCACAACCATAAAAGACATGAAAATTGAAAATAATGTCAATGATGATGCTAGAGTTTTGTATGATTTTGCTAATTCGAAAAAGTCTACAAATTCAAAAAATAATAATGCGACAACAATATTTCCCTCCTCCACTTCGTTATTTTCAAACAATCTAACAGCCATAGAACATAATAACACCAATATATCAACTAAGGCCGTAAAAAGTATTGAAACTAAGAATATAAATGAAGATTTAGAAACCTCTTCATATTCATCACAATCAGCTATGGATGCAAGAATGAGTTCGGAAGAAAATTCTATAACAAATAATTCTATAACGGCAACGAATCATCATAATCCACCAACTCAGGGCTTTACCGATTTTCCATTTAGTTATCTATACAATAGTAATAATATGACAGAACAGCTGGATATAAAAAATCATCCACAATTTACAACATTTTATCCAAATGCTAATACAACAATAGATGAATCATCCTCTAGTAAACAATATGCAGATTATCTACCACAACAACAGCAACCGCAACCAGGATCATCTCAACACATACAGCATAATCATCATCAACATCAATGGTTTGGCAATAATAATAATAATCAAAATAATTATGAAACATCTGATGTTAATAATGCTGCTAATACACCAATATCCTCAAATCATTCTGCTACTTCGAATTTTAATTCATCTTTATCTGTAGAAGGTGGTAATACCGCTTTAGATAATAGTGGAGAAGTTGGCAAATATTTGGATTTGGATGCGTGTAAACGTGAACAGAATATCGAAATAATTGTTGGCGATGGTGGAGATCGTATATCAGGACCACCGCCGCCACCCCTCTCATCGTCCACATCATGTTCATATACTGGTACAACGGATAATAGTATGGCTGGTATTTGTTCTACTGCGACAACACTAAATATACGTACAGATGAGAAAATGCCAGCAAAAGGTGAAATTTCCGAACAGGAAAGTAATTGCGATATTGATAATTCTTGGAGTCAACCGGTAAGTAAATTTTATTTTCATAATTAAGTGAAATACAAATCCGATTACTGTTTTGAAATTATAAAAGTAAATAAAAAAAAACTTATGTAAGGCCGAGTTTTTGGGATGTCAAAATAATACAAAATATACCGCAATATACCCATTTGCATTTTAAAAGAGTAACAATATACCAAAATTGCGCTGAATAAAATTCCTTTTTGTTGGTATATTTACTTTGGTATTATTGACAAAATATACTTAATATTTTGTGTTTAATTACAAAACTTGTCAAAAGTAGGAATAGGCACTTAAATTCATTTGATTTATTTCTAAAAAAAACGAAGTTTTTTTGCATTAAAACTAATAGGGTTACATCATAGACGAAGTAAGAACTGATTTTTAGACCAGAACAATAACAAAACTAACGTTTTCAAAATCAATGGAAGTCGATATAGACGACTAAAATTTTCTGAACATGTAATTTAAATCTTTTAAAAATATAAGGAATAAAGAGATCTAATTTAAAGTTTTGTTCAACAATGTTTGATTTGCATATAAATTTTAATACTATTCCGGTGTTTTTCAAAACAATATATTCTAGTGTGAATTTAAGTCGTAAATGCAGAAAAAAGTTTGTCTGATGCCCGTAATTTCAGGCTATAGATACCTACCAATAGATATCTAAGCTCTGGTAGGTATCTATTGCTTGAAATTACGGGCATGACACCAGCTCTGTTTGCCAACAATAGGTCCGTTTGTGTACTTTTCCAGTAAAGTTTAGTAAAAATTACTCAATAACAGAGTAAGACAAAATTTACTCCCAAAAAGAAAAATATCCAAAAAAGTACGCAAACGGAAAATTTGTAATAATAAGTAAGATAGTTAAAACAGCTGAATGTAAATGCCAAACAAAAAATTTTCAATCAGCTGGTTTTTTTCTTACAAATGCTTTATGGCAAAAATTTATCCAGTAAAAACCAGTAAGTTTTCTTGCATCGAACTGTCACTTTTCTCTCTATTTTTCTCTCTCCTTACTAAGCAAACACCTTCCAGTTATTGTAATTTTTGTATTTAAAAATACAAATATATTTTTTTTGCACTTTCTATATTTGCATATATTTAGTTTGAATATTGTTCAACCTTATGTCCAAAAATCTAATATGTATTTAGATTTTTTTCTTTTTGTAAGACGAATATGGGTTACACCATAATCTAAAACATATAAAAAAATGGGATTGATATCTCTTTCTTTCGTTGAGTGGCGACCAAAAGTGTTTTGTATTATTCTCAGCAGTTATGTTCAATTGAAAACTTTAAATGCATTTATCTAGGAACTGCTTTTTTGAGTTATACCGGTCTTCTCGCAAACGAGCGATATCTATTTTGCATATGACAATGTTTTAACTGGACTACACGGCATGTTTGATTTTTGCGTGACAAAATTTGACAAGTCAGATGACAAAAACATGTGTATACGAGCCTTTAGTAATTATCAGGGAAACTGCAAATATGCTCTAAAAAAGTGTTTTATGCGCATAAAATATGCACTAAAAATATAGAAATATGCCCTTAAAATTAAAAAAATATGCTCTAAAAATAAAAAATTTTATATATTTTTTTAAACAAAAAAATATTTTTTTAATTAAAAAATCAAAACAATTCAATTTAACTATTTGAATCAGTCATTCAAAAACCAAACTATAAAAAATACAGTAAAACGTATAATTTTTTGTTTTGTTTCTAAAAATAGAAATTCAAATAATTCCTTTTTGTTTTTTTGTGAAAGGAGTATGTTTAAATACAAATTTATTTCAATACAAATTACAAGAAATTATTCAAATATACATACACGTACAGAAAATCAAAATATATACGAGTATATGTGTTGTGTTTTGTAATTTCATACAAATAAAAAACTTTCAATTCGAAAAACAAACCACAATAATCGTTTTTTCTACCGTTTTGTCAGTTAAAAATTGTTGGTTATTTTAAACGACTTTCGATTGCTTTTTACTTTTGTCGATTATTAAACAATGATTGAAAATAAACAACAAAATGGGCTGAAAATAATGAAAAATCAGTAGTCCTCTTTTTGATTACATTTTCGATTAATTTAATATGTATTTTAGATTCTTTTTAATAAAATAATATTGTGAGTGCACAAAAAATTTGCGTATAAAAAAATAAGATAAACATAACAACTAAAATGCAAAAACAAAGGAATGCAAAACAATAGGAACTAAATAAATTTTTCCATATTTAAGTAAAAAAAAACATAATTTTAGTAAAAAAAACATAAATAATTTTTTTTATCTAGTTAGATGTCTCTTCCGGACTCTTTCGTGTCTGATTTTCGCGTCTTTATTTTTTTATAACTCTTTTTTTAAACGCTTTCTTCTTTTTGATTAAAACAATAAGTAGAATAAAGGAACAGAAAAATGTTTAAAAAAAATGTTTGCTAATTCGAAAAAGTCTACAAATTCAAAAAATAATAATGCGACAACAATATTTCCCTCCTCCACTTCGTTATTTTCAAACAATCTAACAGCCATAGAACATAATAACACCAATATATCAACTAAGGCCGTAAAAAGTATGGAAACTAAGAATATAAATGAAGATTTAGAAACCTCTTCATATTCATCACAATCAGCTATGGATGCAAGAATGAGTTCGGAAGAAAATTCTATAACAAATAATTCTATAACGGCAACGAATCATCATAATCCACCAACTCAGGGCTTTACTGATTTTCCATTTAGTTATCTATACAATAGTAATAATATGACAGAACAGCTGGATATAAAAAATCATCAACAATTTACAATAAGTAGAATAAAGGAACAGAAAAATGTTTAAAAATTACATCATACTTTTGGCTCTTTATTAAAAAAATACGATTTTGTTGCAATAAAATACAAAATTTTTACTTAAATTTTCAATAAAAAACGTCTATTACATCTTAGCATATTTTTGTACATTGAAAAAGTTCTTTCAGCATCAACTGATGTAACGGCAGCGAATTTGAAAGCTAGTACTTCTTTTAGATCCAGTCAGCTGTTTACTAATTATTTTTATTACTTGCAGACCATCGTTTTTTGTTACAATCTGTTCAAGTTTTTTCTTAATATATTTTTTTTTTGTATAGCATTCTCGTACCTTGTCAACATTTTTGATTGTTTCTGTTACTAACCTATATTGCTCAACAAATGGTTTGGTAGGGGGAGGGGGAATTGGAGCGCTAACAAATATTAGTTTATTGTATATTAAAATAAAAAACAATACATAAAAAAGTCAAAATATGTCCTAAAAGACTGAAATATGATCTAAAAATGTAGAAATATGCCCTAAAAATATGCTTTTACCTTAAAATATGCTCTTAATGCTGAAATATGCAAAAAATATGTTCTTAACCCTTTGACTGTCCCCACACAAATTTTTTATACCGTACGTCCACGTACATAATCTAGTAAAAATGACTTGCATCACATATGATACACGGAACAATATTTCAACTATTTATTATTGAAGCGTTCTATGCATCGCATACGATTCATGCTATTTTTATTCTTTACTATTTATCTTATTTGATTTTCAGTATTGTTTTAACTATATAATATAAGGTATAATGAAATTATCTTAAGTTTTATTTTAAACAAATTGTGTATCACATATAAATTGTGTATCACATATATAGGGTTAATGATAAAATATGCTCTAACAAATCGATGCCAGAATTCTTAAATTGTTCTGAATCGGATAAATAGTTTATCCATGGGTCCATACGACGCACAGGAAAAAACATGATGTTGCATATTTGCGGTTTCCCTGGTAATAATTCATCCATGGGTTAAATTTGTATCACGGTTGTGCTAGATAGAAAAATTTTAATATTTTTGGGGAATGTTGAAGTGGTTCAAATGTAGGTGAAATATTACTAATCAGTTTTTTATTGTTGATATTAAGTTAAGACTTCCTGTTTATTATTGGATACATCATTCTTGTGATCATATTAATTTTATCAACCAGATAAGGTATATGGTCTTTGAAACAAAGTTTAGTGTCAAGAATGATACCGAAATACTTAACGTTATTTTTCCATGGAACATTATGATTCATAAATTAAAGGGGTTTTATGGTATAAAGCACTCTACACTTCCTCGTGTAATATATGTTTTGTGTTTTCTCAGAGTTTACCAAAGTATTTCACTCGGTAAAATACTTTTTTTGTTTTTTTAAACAGAAAAAATATTTATTTTATATTTCTTTCCAATAAAAAAAAAATAAATAAATAATACAAATACAATTCATTTTGTGATATTATATCCCGCGAAACCTCATGGCTTGTCTGCGGGAAAACAAAGTATCGGATTAATTAAAATTAATGTTCATATTTCATTGCGAGTTCAAAAAGTACTTCATATATAATTTCTTCTTGTTGGGGGCGTTTGTGATGTTTAACAAGTGGTTTGGCAGTTCGTTGTAAATTGTTGGTAAGATGACTTCTAATGTTCGGTCTCCACAACTAATTTTAGTAGTTTTCACCGTAAATCTGCCATCTGATTAAAGTCGGGTATTATAGCGATGGTATATTCTGTTGAGAAGGCTGTTGTTATTAAGTTCTATTAGAACTGTTAGACGATAAATATTTCTTATATTTAATATATTCAAGTCTCGTGGTAAATTTTTTGAATGGTTGTTGCTTTTATTAATTGTTGAATTATAAGTGTTTTCAGATGAAACGTTGTATTACATGTTGTTGTTGTTAAAAGTTTGTATATTGATGATGTTGATTTGGTTGTTGCTATAGGTGGTACTGTTGATATTGTTGGTGAAGTATGTGTGGTAATTGTTAACTTGTTCGTGTTTAGCGGATGGTGAGTTGTTGATGATGTTATTAGGGTTGATGAGTAAATTGTTTTTATAATGATTATGATGATTCCATAGAATTTTAAGGACTCAATTTGTGTTTGTTGCAGAGATTTACAATGGGCCAAATTTCTCCATGCTGTGATCCCATTCCTCGTTTGTGTCTATTTTCCATTTAAAAATGTCATTTACATATACTCCTAGGTATTCGTAGTGACTGACTGATTCAATTATAGTGGTGCATTGATCATTTGTGTGGTTTGTTTTATTGTGAATACATTCTATGTGATGGTATATTAGTTTGATATTCCCTTTTTTCATGTTTGGTTGCCTAATATGCATAATTTTTGTCTTTGAAGCATTAATTATCAACCCATTATCATGACACCATTGGCATACTACATCGAATTGTTGCTGCATTGTATTAGTTGCGATATCAATACTTTTGTTATTAACAATGATTGCTGTATCGTCAGCGTATGCATAAGTGTAGCCATTAGTTAAGGTGTTTATCATATCATTTGCATAAATTGGATATAGTATTGGACCAAGTTTAGATCCTTGTGGAACTCCCTGCTTCATTTCTATGAAAAGAACCAGGCAATGTTCAACGTTACTGAGTGCAGTGTTAATTGTGTTAGCAAATTTACTTTCATTTATCAACGATTTTAATATTGGAGTAAAGATAATAGCATTATTTCTTAATTCTTGTGGTCTAATGCCAGATCAGTGAGCGCTGATTTAATACTGGCTATGATATTAGATGAAAGTACATCTGAGCAAAGTATTAAAGTAGCATCCGCAATCTAATTTGAAAATGATGAGGTATCCCATATGAAAATTTTGTATAAGGTGGAGAAAAATTTAAATGATTTTTGTAATATCCAATGAGAAGTGGAATTTTTTCAACCAAAGGCAGCCCTTCAGTCAAAGAGAACCGTACCTGTTGATTTTCCATTTTGAAAATTGTTTTTGACGAGTTTACTTGTAAATTTTAAGCAAAGGTTATGTTCTTTCCTAAAACAAAATTGTTGTGTTTTAGTTTTTCATTTACTATTTTTTCCAGTATTTTGCTTTTTTGGATTGATTTTATTTCGTTGGCATTTCTGTAGGCATAAATTATTGCAAGGGCGACTGTGTACACCCAGAAAACAGTATCAGTTGTGGCTACCGAACTTGTTACCAATCGAATTCTGGCGCTAGTAAATTATAATTTTATTATTTAATTGTGAAAGCCAATATTCAGTTGAGAAATTTAATATTTTTAATTATATATTTTTAATTTTATTAGGCTCGAGATCATAATTTTTAATATTACTAACGAATAGTAAACACTAATTTTTTATTAAATGGCAAAAATTGAAAGGATCAGCGCTAAAGAGAGTGCACACTTTCGACCCGAGCGACCAGGTCATCTTCAGCCTACTTATGAACCGCCAAACCCACAAATAACTCATGGTTTTGAACAGGCTTATATATCACACACTCTAATGACTATGCGAAATTCCATTTCTCAGTACAAATGAGCTTTTTCCATCTATTTATAGAAATACCCTTTGGCAGCTATCTTCGATTTTCGAAGCACGAATTGACAGGGTTGCATTTCCAAATGTTAATGTTTCCATTTCTAAAAACGAATTGGGAATCTCGCATACTAATATTTTTTCTTTAACAATATATTTGTTAGGAAAACAGTTATATTATAAAATGCGTTTACCAGTTCCAATTATTTGTGGCATGTATAAAAAATACAATCCACATTTCGGATGGTTCTACTGAAACCCTCATTTAATGGCATATTTGATAAAGATAACCAAATTTCTAGCTACCACTTTTAAACATCGACAATTTTTTTAATAAATTTGATAGATTGCACAGGGTGGGCGATTTAAAAATTTTAATTTGAATCGGCTATAAAAAAAAGTACTGACTATTTTTTCAAATTTCTGGTTTTATTGGAGAGGTTGAACTTTGTCATTTAAGAATGGAACACAATATCTGGCTCGGTAGTACCCCATCCGATCAACCCAATTTTTCAGTAGAATTTCATTGTTTCTCTTCAATGGCAACTTCGATATTATGTTTAATTGTCTCTGGATGGTTTGTTTCGGCTCGAATCTCTTCAATGGCAACTTCGATTTCATGTTCAATTGTCCCTGGATGGTGTGCGTAACATTTATCCTTAATAGCTCCCCACAGAAAATAATACAAAGGCCTCAAATCACAGCTCCGAGGCGGCCAATTGACATCACAACTTCGGCTGATTATTCAAATTTTTAAAAACAGTTCGTAAAAAATCGATGGTTGCGTTGGCTGTGTGACATGTGGCGCCGTCTTGTTGAAACCAAATGTTTTTTGGAAACAAAAATTCGTATAGCATGGCACGTAACGCTCACCTTAACAGCGGCTCCGCGCTCATTTTCGAAGATGACAAAGTTAAATCTTTCCTTTTAAAAAAATAATCATTACTTTTTTTATAGCCGATTCAAATTTAAAATTTTAAATGGCCCACCCTATACTAACTTTCTAATACATAGTCCCAGATTATTTTATTTCATTTCGTTTATTTACGTCTATGGATATAACAAAAATCCATACAGACTAAGCTAACAACTAACAATATTTTCTTATAAAGTAATTCACAATGTTTTTAAAAATTATCTTAGATTGCTTAAATTCTAATGGCAAATAATTTATTTCTTTGGATTTATTGTTGATTTTATTAAATAAGTTAAGAACTCTTGTGATTGGTTGATTAGATGCATAATTCGCTCTATGAACTTTAACAAAAAAATAATCATTTTGCCGTAAATGTATTACTGGCATGTTCCAATTTATAATGGACAGTAAAAATGGACAGTCAACACTATAGTTGACAATATCATATAAGAACATAACAGCTTGACTTCATCTCCTTTTTTCTAACGTTTCTAATCTAATTAAATTACATTGAGATTCATATGATGGAGTTTCTTCGGAAACTACTAAAGAAGACAAAGCATACTTGATAAATAATAAGGCTTCCAGATAAAAGAGGCATAATTAAGCTTGAAATTCTTCACAATTTCTACGAAAAAAAAGCTATTAAAGAATAAGCTTTAGGCATAATATAATCAATATGGTTTACAAACGTTAAATTTAAATCAAATACGACACCTAAATCTAATATTTCATTCACAGAAGTTAGGGAAAATAATGAAATATTATATTTATAACAATAAAAATTGTGTTCTATTAAAAGATGCTTGAAAACATTTATTAATGTTAAATTTCAACTTATTGTGATTAGACCAAGATAAAAAATGATCCAAATCCTTCTGTAATAAAAGACAATCCGAAAAATTTGAAATAGATTTAAAAACTTTAAGATCATCTGCGTACAACAAAAATTCTGAATTTTGAAAACAAACAGCTATATCATTGATAAAAAGATTAAAAAATAATGGACCAACAACACTTCCCTGCGGAACACCAGAAGTGGCCACATATGCAGAAGAATTAAAGCCATCTGTTGTAACGAAACATAACCTGTGAATTAGATAAGATCGCATCCATTTGAGAAATATGGAATGAAATCCTATTTTCTCAAGCTTTGCAAAAAGTATTGAATGCGAAATTTTATCAAACGCCTTAGATATATCTGTATATATTGTGTCAATTTGTCTGCCATTTTCGAAACCATCAATACAAAATTGAGTAAAAACAGCTAGATTTGTCAAAGTTGAACGACCATGCACAAAACCATGTTGGTTTGAATAATAATTGGCTTTACAAAAAAAGATAACTTGGTACAAATAATGCTCTCAAAAAGCTTAGCAATAGCTGATATTTTACTAATCAGTCTGTAGTTTTCCACATTACATTTATTTCCACTCTTAAAAACTGGCGTTATGGATGTTATTTTTCATTTATCTATAAAAACACCAATTTTTAGAGAGTGGTTAAAAAGCAAAAATAGTGGCAAATGTATTGACGAGACGCATTTTTGTTTATAAAAAAAGACGACATACTGTCATTATCACAACCTTTTGTGTTTTTCATGTTTACAATACCATTTAAGACATCATCTTCAGACAATTGAAAATTTCCAAATTGTCCCAACGTAGCAATATTTGATACATCGTAATGTTCACCATCAATTTCAGTTGGTTCATAGTTTGAACTGAAGAAATTACCAAAAATATTCGCAATTTCTTCCATATTGTTTGAAGAAATATTACCAAAATATAAATAGGACGGCAACGATGATTTATATTTTTTACTTTTAATAAAATTCCAAAAGAATTTTGGATCAAACTTAATAGATTGTTCAATGTTAGACATATATTGCTTATACAAGTGATTATCCAAAATATTAAATTCTTTCATGTAACGTTTGAACAGGCTTTCACTGACAGCATCATTAGTAGATTTGAAATTTTTAAAAGGTTTGTTGCGCAAATTTTTTAACTTTTTAAGCCTTTAGTATAAGAAGGTAATTTGTGTATTTTCGGTTTACATTTATGGATAAAACTATCGCATATTTCATGGATTTTATAAAGAAAACTATCATAATTTCTTAATAAATTGTTATTTTTAAAGAGATCAAGCTAATCAGTATACAATAAGATTATTAACGGCTAAAAAATTTCCTAATTCCCTAATTCCCTAATTTTTATTTAATACTAAAAAATCATAAGTATATAATTCAAAATTAAAAATTAAAAATAAGAGAAAAATGTTGCATGTCAGAGGTACACTCTACTTCCAATAGAATAATTTAATTCATTAGAAATAAATATAACATCTTATATCCTATTAAGCTGATTAGTGATATTTATTTGAACTAAATTTAAACCATAAAAACCATCAACGAGCACTATTTCATGAGAATGCTTTATATTACCAGGCACAGGCACAGAATCAGTACCAGGAACAAGCCCAAGTAACATTGGGTAAATTAAAATCCCCAATAACACAAAGACCCGATTCATTATTTATCTTTTCATTTAAATATATATCAACGTGCATTTTATAAAGCTCTTCCGAGCTGTTTGGAGGTACATAAGAGACACATATATACATAAGACCATGAGGACCAGATACAGATACACACAACTGATCAATTACTGTGTCATTATTTTACAAGTTATGTAATTGTGATTTAAAAGAACGCTTAATAATAACAAGAACTCCCCCACCTAGAGTATTCAAAAAACCGGCCATTTGAAAAAACCGGTCTCGGTTTTCTTCGAAAAATCGAATTTAAAAAAAACCGGTTTCGGTTTTTACAAAAAAAAAACGGTCAACCGGTTTTTTTTTAATTTGAATAAAAAGCTTATATAATTTGTTAATTGTTTTTTTTACAAACAAAAAAAAAAAGAAATTTAATAAAAATAAAAAAATACATTCTTTGAAAAAAAAATTTATTTATGTATATATATATATATATATATATATATATATATATATATATATATATATATATATATCTTTTCAGTTCTTTTGTCGCATTTATCAAGATATATGAAATCATCATATAATGATGAATGATTTTGTACAGTTTCTTTTTTAGGATTTTGAATACTGTTTATTGTGTTATTTAGATCAGCAATTAAACTATTTGAATTTGGAATATCCAAAGTTAAGTCTTCATCGGAATCTATGAGACTTACATCTAAATCTTCATAACCAAACAAACGATTATAAGTGTTCGGAAAAAATAAAATAGACCAAGTAACCCAGTTGGTGATGTAATTAAATTAACCGGTTAACCGAACAAAAAAGACCGGTTTTCGGTTTTCTTCGAATTTTCAAAATATTCGAAACCGATCGGTTCTTAAAAATAAAGAAACCGGTTGACCCCACCTCTTATGTGGCCAGTTTTTACAGTATCTGTATCTTTCCTAAAAATTTGAAATTGGTTTAAATCAACAATTTCACCATCAAAATAAACTTTATTTAATCAAGTTTCCACTATGACGTAAACATCATAATCAGCTTGTGAAATAAAAGAGCGCATACGTGATAAATTAGTTCGAATAACAGATGCATTTTGATAATATAAACGTAATAAGAAAAGACAATTTGGATTTCCTGTTAATTTACTTCCAGGCTGGAAGGCACTTTTTGAAAATTTTTAAATGGTCTTACTATAACATGAGAAGGCTAAAGAGAATGGTTAAAAAGCTTACCATAAAAAATAGCAGAAACTCCTAATTTAAAGTTAATTTTCCTCATAGTAGCGATATCTGTATTTTTCTTAACTAATTTATAACAAGCTAAATGGCTTTTATCAATGTCCAAATGCTTTGCAGCATACGATATTATTTTTTCCTCCGTAACAGCGGGTGCAAATGAAGAGAAGTGTACAAACTTTCTTCTTATTATTACATCTAACTCATTGTTGTCACTCTGACCAAAAACAATGTTCCTCTTTTTATTATTTCTTTTTCTATTAGTTACATTAACGCAATCCGTCTCGCTTGCCGAATAAACAATTGCTCTAACATCTGTAGAATGTCAACAAATCTCACAGCTAAGAGCACAAAAAATTCAATTATTTCATTCAGTAGTACGCTCACCACAATGTACACAGTGGAGACACGATGATTAGTGCGCTTTATTTCTTTACGGTATTTTAGAAAACTACGTGGAAACTAATATTTCGACTACTATTTAAGCAACTAAGATATGACTAACTGTAGGTGAAACAACTGTATGACAAATTATTCTGTCTCTCTTTCTTGCGTCTGATTTTCCACTTCGTCAGCATATTATTGGTTTGGCCCACTCACCATTTTTGTACTAATAGAGGCGAATGGATTATATATAATATGAATATCCTCTTTCTAATTCTGAAACCCGTTTTTCGATATCTGGCATCATAACTGAGATAACTAATATCAACTTTGATATAAAATTAAGAATGAAAACCATTTTTATTGGGCAAACTAATAATAAGTTGACAATTAATTAAATGTGTTTTGTGAGTGTGTTTATTTGCTTAGACATTTCACAAATCATATAAATGTGAAACTTTGTTGTATGTTTTGTTCTTTTGAATACTGAGATAAAATTAAAAAATACATTAATTATGTGCAAAAATGTTATAAAAAAATAAAACAGTTTTTGTTATTACAATATGTAACCCAGGTATAAAATTTGTTGTGAGTTTGTACTATGTTTATGAAACAACAATTTTAGTAAATACAGTCATGTTGCACTTCTATGGTATCTTTTGATACTTTTGGCGATCATATGTTTTAAAACATGCTGTGTAGTTGTTCACTTTTACACATTATTTTTTATATACATTGTTTTTAAATCTCTTTCTCGCCTAGGACATGAATTACAACAACAACCCTCACCATACGGGTTTTGTTCACTCTTTTGACAGCTGTCACTTTTGAAATTGAAGAAATAAAGTACACTCTAAAAATTTGTTTTTTTATTAAAGGTTTTTGTTTATTGTAAATATTTATTTTGTTTTTCGTTTACATTTTAAATTAAAAATGTGGAACGTTGAGTGGGAAATTTTTTTTTTATTTTCTTGAAATATATTAAATGAGGCAGAGTGCCTTGTATGTAATCAAAAAATTATTATTATCATTAATATGAATTATTTTTTATAATAGAGGAAACAAAAACATGAACTATTTTAATTCAGTGAATACGGATATTCTTTATCGATTATTTATTTATTCATTTATTTATCTAGAAAGATAAAATAATTTCTTACAGTGTAAAACACCTATACATTCATATTCTTTCTTTCTGCCAACCACTGCTGTAGATGATTCTGTAATCACATAATTGAAACTAATTACATTAGACATCGTTAACTGAGTGTGAGATGTACTAGGTAAAGTATTAGCATGTAGATAATTGATCGGCACTCATATCACTCAGGGGCCGAACAAAATCGGCAATTTACACGTACACTACACGAATGTCAACAAATCTCACAGCTAAGAACACAAAAAATACAATTATTTCATTCAGTAGAACGCTAACTTTTAACAGTACACTCTAAAATTTTTTTTATTATAGGAATTTTTTTATTGCAGGTATTTATTTTGTTTTTCGTTTACATTTTAAATTAAAAATGTGGAATGTTAAGAGGGAAGATTTTTTTGTTTTATTTTCTTTAAAAAACTGTTATTATAATTATTATGAATTCTTTTTATTTTTTATAATAGAGAAAACAAAAACATGAACTATTTTAATTCAATTTAATTTATCGATTAGTTCATTTATTAATTTATTTAGTCATTTATATAGAAAGATAAAATAATTTCTTACAGTGAAAAACACCAATACATTCATATTCTCTCTTTCTGCCGACCACTGATGTAGATCAGTGATCCGCACACACATACATTCACATTTATGCTTGTGTTGGTTGTTTGTTTTTGAGCGTAATTTATTTTTCTCACTGCCAGGGTTACCAAGACATATTTGTCGATATAAATATATTAAAAATAACATTATTTTATATTCAAATAAACACTTAGGGTAAAATAAACATAACATAAAAGCTTGTAAAGTTCTATATAATTGTTTTATTATTTTAAAAATTAACAAAAACAAATCTGTTCTGTAAGATTCTTGTCAATCATTAATTATTTTTTCATAAAAAGGTTTTTTTAGATTTGAAACTCAAATAATGAGTTTTAATTATTTGATAATTTTTCATACTCGTAAGCGACAATGCCTTTCTTTTAATATTTATCTTATTATAAGAATCAAGTTGATTTTAATAACTCTACATCAAAGAACATAAATAAATTTGAATAATTAAATTTTAAATCAAAGAATCAAATCAATTTTGTCCGTTTTGCCCTATCTCGCTTAGTTTTCAAGATACCGGCCATTTTAAAAAATTACCATTTTACAAAATGGCGAATATCTAGAAAACTAAGCGCGATTTCCAAGTCAGTTTTAATGTTTTTTTTATTATGTTTTAATTCGCAAATCAAATTAATCTTTTTTTTTAATTCGCGAATTAAAAAAAGAATTATGTTTGAAATGATTTGATTAAATTAAATCAAAAAAAAAAAAAAATCAAATGAAATTGGTTAATCAACTATGATTTTAAATTTGATTTAATAAATTGATTTATAAAATATTGAATCAATTCGCTAATTTGCAATAAAGATTTGTCTTTTTCGAGGTCTGATCACACATCTCTGTGCGTTGGCATACTCATCACTCAGCTTTACCGAAGTACTTTTCGGCAAATAAAAAAGCATTTTCCCATTCTATATTAAAAATTTAAGATCATAATGGTAACCCTGAATATAAGAACATGAATGCTCAAATGAGACTAAATGTTTTTATTTAATAAAAATACAAATTATCTTCTCATGCTCTCTTCATTTGTGAGAGAGCATTCGCACATGAGCGGTGCTTTGAAGATCTCTGATGTAAATGATTCTTTGAAATTAGATTAGAATTTTAACTGTATCCAGCAGCATTGTTGTTGTGAGAAATAACATTCTCAGAGCAATTTTGTTGTAAAGATGAGTATGGTTGATTTTCAGCTATACTAACTGCAATAATATCGTCAACATGAAGAGTACCAGTAGATTCAGATAAAATATTGGAATTAACTGAGACCTGTTGATTATCAACATGAAAAGTGTTTTTTTTAGCTTTGTTTTTTGACTAGTGTTATCTTTGTTTTTATTACTGTTGTTTACTTTGTTTTGAAGTTTAATGATCATTGACTTTATTTCATTAACTTCATTACATAATCGCCTTATTGTTTTTATTAAGTATGTTCGTTTACTCAATAATTTGTACAAATTTTTACTGGATGTCGTTCGTTTACACAAATACTCAGTAAACATAAAGAAAAAAGAGAGAATAAAGTGACAGTTTGATGTTGAGAGTTATTCTTCTTTCTGCAAAATTTTTACTGGACAAATTATTGCCAGCAAGAATTTACAAGCAGAAAAAACATATGATTGAAAAAAAAATGTGTTTAAATTTTTGTACATCGTGCAGTCATTAGATTCTTTGTTTTGAAGGGTTTAAAAGCAAAGGAAATTTATGAACAATTGTTAGAAGTGTATAAGGAGTCCTCACCTTCAAAACGCACCGTTGAATTTTGGTGAATTTAAACGTGGTCGTACGCGAAGGACGACCAAAAACTGCAACCACAGCAGAAATCATTGAGCAGGTACATAATATGGTTAGTGAAGATCCAAGTTTGACTAAGCGTGAAATTGCTAATGCCATACGCATCTCAGACGAACGAGTACTCCATATTTTACATGAAGAATTACGTATGAAAAACCTGTTTGGAAAGTTAGTGCCGCACACATTAACAATTCAACAAAAACTGGATCGAAAACAAATTTCTCAGCGTTTTAAGCCGAATAAAACCGACTTCTTGCGTCGTTTTATAACTATGGATGAGACTTGGATCTACCACCATAATCCTAAATTGAAATAAGAACGTTTACAGTGGACATGGTTGTTCAGCTCCAAAGCAGGTGAAGTCACAACGATCAGCAAAGAAGGTTATGGGATTAGTTTTTTGGGATGCAAAAGGAATTTTGTTGATTGATTATCTTCAGAAAGGTAAAACAATCAACTCTGAATTTTATTGCATCCTTTTGGATCAGCTGGATGAAAAAATTCGTGAGAAAAGACCTGGTTTAAGACAATGCACCTGCTCACAAAAGTGTTTTAACGATGGCTAAATTCAAAGAATTAAAGTACGAATTTCTTGAACATCCACCGTATTCACCAGATTTGGCTCGCAGTGACTACTATCTCTTCAGAAATCTCAAACAATTCCTTCGTGGAAAGCATTTTTCGTCGAATGAAGAGGCCATAGCAGTCGTAGACGGTTATTTTGCAGAGCTTCCGGAAAACCATTATAAGGATGGGATAAAATTATTGGAAGATCATTGGAACAAGTGTATTGAGCTTCTAGGAGATTGTATTGAATAAAAAAATATATTTCGTTACAAAAACAGTACTCTTTCATTTCGAGCGCAGGAACTTTTCAACCAACCGTATATAAAAGTTTCGTTCTTATTTGCAATATTTTTTAAGTTATTTTAATACAGTTTTACTTTCCCTGCTATTGTTTTCCTTCTAGTGCCTTCTATTTTAATATTTTTTCTTTTAATTTTCATTTGCAATTATACAAAAAATATATTTTCAAATTAAACATTTTGAATTTTTTTTCAATGTTGCCAGTATATCTCCGATAGATAAAATATATTTAAAAGCAAGCTACTTGATTTTCTTCTAAACGAGAAGTGAAACATATTGCCGTAATATTTTGGGCCTACAGAAAGTTTTAAAGTATTCTGTCTTAGGTATTTTTAGCTTCGAAATGGAGGGTCTTTGCTTAAACACATTTCATGAAAAAGTTTAATTTTTTTACATTTTTTGATCACGTTTTGGGACAGTTTTTATTATTTAAGCAAAAACAACTTAGTTCAAAAAACCGGATATTCGATAACAAAAAACATTAACATTAAAAAAAAGAAACCTATATCAACCGGTTTTTAAAAACCCATTCGAATACCCTTATTAATATGCTTATTATCCGGTAAACATCAAACTCCTTACCTTTGCATTGCTTGAAGTACCAAATTTTAATTATTTTAAAAACTACCTACCTGTAAATTGTGAATTACATTTTCCTAGGTAAGGAGTAATCTCGATGGACATAGTTGTTTTAATGGAAAAGGAAGAAGGTACCCTCCTTTATTTCTTCTTATAAAACTCATTACCGCCATATTGTACGAACCGCTAATGCCAAATTTAATAAAATATTGGTATATACCTCGTATATAGGTAAGGTTTTGTTGAAAAAGAGGAATCGGAAATTGAAGATACTCTTCACTACCAACTCATTTCCAAAAAGGAGGACATACACTTAGGTTCGACATTTTTTTGCGGCATATACATTATATTAATGAAAAGTTTGAGGACGGTTCCCAAAGTAACAAAATGTCTTCATAGTAACTTGTGAAACGAAGATACAACAAGCATACGAGAGTCTAAAGTCAATATTTGAAGTATTTGGGTAGGATCTATATGTAACAACTCATATGAAGATTATAAGTTTTAATTTTATTAGTCTGCAGAGTCCTTAAAAAGTGTTGTTTTCTTTAAACAATAACTTCAGATTTTGAGGGTGTATTAAAATTTATAAAAATTGTAGTGTGATCTACTTAACCAGATCTACAACATACACTAGGGTATTTTAAAGTTATATAAGGTTTCTTTTATTTTGTAACACTGTGTAATCAATAATGTTTCTTTCATTAAATTTCCATTATTGTTATAGATGTATGGAGATATATCAGCACGATTTTTTAAGACAACATTTCCTGGAATATTTCCACAAGATAATGGATGGAACCATGATGATTATTTTTCTGTACAAGACCTGAGCGCATCAACAACTGCACAAGCTACAAATGCCAACAATAGGATGAAAAGGTTACATTTGTTTATTCTCATTACAGTTATTCTATAATTCAATAATTTTTGTAAATTGTAAAATATATTTTTATGTACCAAACTAGTTTTGAGTTTCGACTTCCCTTGGATGCAAACAGTGCAGGCGGATCTGGAAATGCTAGCAATAGCAACAACAACAATGGTTTGCCAATATTTTCACAAAATTCGAATGATAATTGCAATATTGATGTAATGCCCTCAACATCGGCTAAAATACGAAAAAGACGTAAACGTAATTCACAAGATGGTAAAACAACTCAAACGAATGCCAAACGCTTACAACCAACATCTACCATAACTTCACAACAAATGATGATGCAACATCAAAATGAAATACAGGATGGTGCTGATTTTAATTTCCAACAGCCGCTGCTACAACAACAGCTGCAGCAGCAAGACCACCAGCGTCATCTACAACAACCTAGTACATCAACTGCATTTTTGGCTGGACCATCAAATGCTAGTAGTAGTAGTAGTATCAGTACGGCGGCATCTTCATCATCATCATCATCATTTTTGTTGCAACAACAACAACAGCAGCAGACACAACAAAAACTACGCACAAAAGTTTATGAATGTGGCCATTGTAATGCTAAATATTCTAAACTTAAAGATCGTAATGCCCACATGGTAGATGTTCATAATTATGTACGTCAAAATCGAAGATTAGTATGTCCAACGACCGGTCTGGCTACTCCACTCACAAATGCTGATATGCAAGATGTTGCCTTGCCCACCACCAGTGCAGCTAGTAGCATATTAATGCCACCACTACAAAATGCCGACTGTTTGAGTGGTGATTATAAACAGGGCATAGTCAAAATTGAAAATGAAAATATTCCACGTGATCTCGCGGACTTAGAACCCATTAATGCCGATTTAAGGGCTAAAACTGAAATTATGGAAGATGACAAACAAAATTTATCTCTAGTACCACTTACAGCAAGTTCTTCCTCAAATATTGATTATGCCGATACAAAACCACCAACCCATAGTTTACCATTGTCCCTTACAACACCTACCAGTAAATTAACAACACTCTATCGTATGTTAGTGTCATATAATATGACCACCCTGAAGCAAAACCAAAGACTATCAGATTTCGATGAAAATCTAATAAAATCATCGATATTTTTTTGTTATGTCTGTCGGCAAAATTTCAATTCAGTTAAATTATATGATGCCCATTTGACAGAACATCCAGCTGAATGTTTTACGTGTGGTAAAAAATTCCAAAGATGGAAAAATTTCTCATTACATTTGAAACGTCATTTGGGTTGGAAGGAATTTGGTTGTACGGTATGCGATAAAAAATTTGTTGTACGTAGTGCATTGGTCGAACATATGCGTATGCATTCTGGTCTATCTCCTTTGAAATGTAAAGTTTGTGGTGAGTATTATTGATTAAAAACAAGTAAAAAAGGGCTAAATTCGGCTGTGCCGAATCTTTGAATACCCTCCACCATAGGGGCTGAAGATGATATACGTATATACTAAATTTTGCATGAACTGTAATATGAATATGTTTTGTCAATTTATGTAACGAACTTTTGTTATTTAGTTTTAGTAATGTTATTTATTGAGTTTTAGCAATGTTATTTACAGAGGTCTGCTCTGTTAGCGACTTTAACGTTAACTTAGTTATCAGAGTAACACACATATAGCTCTTCTCATAGTATGTAAGACAATAAATGTAATCGAACAATAAGAAGACTTAATAACATTTTTACTTACTTAACAGAAAAAAAATAGATACAGAAAAATTGTACAAATTTGTATGGAAAATTTAGAGGTACCTTCACATTTTCACTCATAACTTTTGAACCGCTTGACCGATTTTGCTCATTTTAAATACCAAACTGCTCGGGAGGATGTTAAATAATCTGGGTAAAAATAGGCACCCCCGCTTGCGTCTTCGCGTCGTGATCGCCATTTCAACAGACAGACGGACATCGCTAAATCGTCTTAAAATTGCATAAGGATCACGAATATATATACTTTATAGGGTCTTAAACCTATATTTCGACATATTACAAACGGAATGACAAACTGATATATACCCTCACCATATATGGTGGAGGGTATAAAAATTATGTTGTCTCTTTATATATTACCCCTATGAAATCTGCACCCCGTTTCTGTATCTGATGCGAGAAGTTTTCGCATCGAGAAATTTATAGTCACCCTCTTCTATACACGGTGACTTAGTAGATAATAGAGTTGATGGTATATTTTCTGGAAATTTTTTCGAGCCTCTAACTTTTAAAGCTGTTGCACATTTAATTTTGTAAATATTCTTATTAGATAGAGAAATGACAAGATTACAGCGCCTTATTTAGCGAAAATTACATTATCTGATTTTACCTAAAAAAATCCTATAAAATGATGCGCTTGTCTAAAAAATCTATTTGGTAAACCGCTTTGGGTTAACACCTTCAGATGCAAATCTTATGCAATGAGATGAAAACAGCTATTTTTGCTTGTTGCTCAATTGTTTTTTTACCGCGAATTTATTTCACAACTGTTTTGTTTGCGTTTTTCTTTGTTTGTAAGAAAATGCAACACTGATACCACTTGATTCTCATAATTTTATGAAATATTTAAAAAAAAACGATAAAAATCAATCTTGTAATCGGATTTCTGTACGTATCACACAAAATGAGTTAGGATTTTTTTTATCTGACTCGTTTGACAGATCCTATGAATTGTGATTAATATATATTTAATTGCCTGTGACTCACCCTGTAGAAAGCAGAACAGGGTTGCATTTTACATGTTTTTTGCGAAAACTTTATCGATGCGAGAAATACAGAAACGAGGTGCTGGGTAGATTGAGTTCTTAAAGATCAATTAACTTATAATGGTAGGTTTCAAAGATGTAGATCATAAAGCTATGGCTCCCCGGATGGGGGTGGGGTTCTTGTTCCCAAAATGACATACAAATCATTACCCTATATACAAAAGTATTGAAAGTGCAAAAGCTCTAAATTGAATAATAAAACCTTATCATCATAATTGAAATACAAACGGACAGACAAATTTATACCAATATAACAAAAAACGATTACTAAATTGGAAGAAGTTATCGTTTTGCTATAGATTTCGATGTTCATATCCCTTGCTCTCACTAACCATTGTTCATTTTTACACCAATTAAATACTGAAGGGAACCCCAAAATCAATTCTACGTTTGGCTCTCTTATTTTAAAATCTGTTTAAATTATTTTCTTGAAAATTATTAATTTATTCATTAATGAAATAGCTTTAACATTGAGGAAAAAATTAAAGAAAAAAATTCACTTAATTCTTAAAAAATTAAGAATAGTTGAAAAAAAAAATAAAGGGAAAATTTTAGAGAAGAGAGAACCAATTTTGACAAATTGTACCTACATACGTATTGATAAATTTACTCGTGCCAATCCCACGGTGCATAGGCCTGTGAAATCGTTTTGTCGAGCTGTTAATTTGTTTAAGTTAATTATCAAAATAGGTTAATGAGTACAAATTTTGACAAATTGTCAAAAATACCTGTCATTTTGACAGGTTTTGGAAATAACTAGCATTTTCAAAGTATCGGTACATCTATGTAAAGTCTATGTAAAGTAAATCGGTATAATTAGCATACATATAATTTTTGTAACTTACCCTCAAAACTGTATAAAAACATATCATCCATCAAGTGAAATGCAAATAATGTTCTAGCTAAGAAAATTTTCAAAATCAGTTTTATTGATATTATTTACAATTCATTTGGCAAAACTAACGTACATGCCTGCACAAAATTTTTCAATATAAAAAATGAATATAATAATGAATTTATACTTATCCGAAAAATCGTTTAAAATCGAAGTCAATCCAGTATCAAATTTCTCCCATTTACGTTACGAAATTTGACAGCTACTCGTAAAATGGTTTTTGATTTAAAAACAACACAAAATAAAAAAACTTAATTTAGAGTCTTTAAGTATTCGATATATTAAAAAAAAAGTGTTTCGAATACTTCCATACCCGCATTTTTTAAAAATGGTTGTTGAATTTGATTCGCTAAAGATTTTTTAAAGAAACTTTTAAGAGACTTATAGCCTGTTCCTCGATTTCGAACGAAAAACTAGTCGAACGAAAGCATGTCACTCGAATTCAAATCAATTTGGGTTTCTCTATTTCGAAAGCCTTCGATCGTCTCTACTTACGTGTGTCAATTTTTGTTTCTTATGCATTTACAAATCACAGCGATGCCAGATCATATATTTTGAGCATTTGATACAATTTTTTTTAAAAGTACTAAATATACTACTAAACTGCTTAAAGATAAAAACAACCCTGTTTAACAGTGATCAGCTGTATATAACAAATGTAACAAAAAAATAAATTTTTATTTGAGAATGTGTTTATTTGTGAAAATTTTTGTTATCGATTGGTTGTGGGTGGGATTGTTGTTCGGAGAGCTTTTTTGTTGCCTGTTGCTGTTGTCTGTTCGGTGCGGTAACTGCTACAGTCCTGTTAGCTCTAGTAAAATAAAAAATGTAAATATGAGCTGCATGGGGGGGGGGGGGGGGCAATCATAAGCCACAACTAACACACACTTACCTTTTACCAATCATTAACAGCGTAATAGGGGGTGAAACGGAGTTTAGTTTTCTGGTCAAATTTTCCTCCTCTGCGGAAAATTTGTTTGCTCCGAACACCAGAGTCCCTCTGGCAAAATGAGGACTTTCTTTTTTTTGAAGCTAAAATTTAAAATTCTTAATAAACTATAAAATATTTGTATTATTTTGTAGTTACCTTTTGTTATCCATTGCTTTTTTTTACTTTATTTTGTTTTTAAAAATATCAAATATATATTCTGATTTTGACATTTGCGTTCGCACTGTTCGAAATAGAGAAACAAAATTTTGTATGAAAACAGTTATGTTTTCATTCGACTTGTCGTTCGAGTCATCGTTCGCATAGTGTTAGTGAAACCCAAATCAGTTTTCTTTTGCTTAGAAAGCGAACGAACGTGTTCTTTCAAAATAGAGGAACAGGCTCACAATTATTATTAACTCAGAATTATTATTAACTAAAGATAAAATGTTAATGGAGTATCGCTTTTTTTTCTTCAAAATTTTATCATTTTCTTTAAACTATGTCAAATACAAAAGAAGTAACCATTTTAGCAAGGTTGGCAACCGAAAGGAATAACGGTATTGGTATCGGTAAAGGTATTTTATTCGTATCGGTATAACCAATGCCGGTACGTACCGGTATTATTAAAAAGTTACGTTTTCACAATTAATTATGTGTTGTTGTACACTGAGAGAATTATCTACATGATATTGACGAATTTGTGCATTAAATCAATGAAGTTTTGCTAAAACTCGTCCATTGAAACTTTTCATTAAAATAATGCACCTTTTCATAAAATTTTATGAAAAATTTTATTTCAGTTATATATAATTTCATACACTTAAGCCTGCTAACTTATCTCAGAATAACCAAAGCTTAAAGGCTCTTAATTAATAAGTTTCATTAAAGGCTGGTTTGATTACAATTATGAAGCTTTTTCAATAAGTTTAAGAAATTTTTCACTCATTAGTGAAAAAACTTCATTATTTTACTGAAAAAAAAAATCATAAAAACTGGTCCAATCGTCAGTCTTAAAAATTTTTAACCGTACGTAAAGTTATCAATGCGAATTTTTATTAACAATAAAGTTTAATTAATGAACAATTTTAGATATTTTATATCAAAAAAGTATTTTTTTTTGTTAAAAACAGATTAAAAGGTTTTAGAATTGATTTGAGTCGATAGAACGATCTATATAATGTTTAAAGATGATCTATGTGAATGTTGACCGCGGCTGCGCCTCAAATGGTTCATACGCTTGGTCCAATTTTGGCATACTCTCTTCAACATATTGGCCGGTATCTCATGAATAAATTCTTCAATATTGGCTTTCAATGCTTCAACCTTTGCGGGCTTGCCCTTAAAGACATGAGCCTTAACATAGCCCCACAAAAAAACAATCTAAAGGCGTTAAATCGAACGATCTAGGCGGCCAATTGTCCGGTCCCAAACGTGAATTAAACTGTTCATCGAACACGCCTCTCAATTGTGCCATTTTTTCGTTTGCTGTATGGCACCGTCTTGTTGAAACCACATGTCAGCCAAGTCCAGCTCTTCCATTTTAGCAAAAAAATTCTGTAATCATCGCGCGGTAGCGCTCACCATTCGTAGTAACGTTCCTGCCTTCGTCGTCTTTGAAAAAGTACGGTCCAATGATGCCACCGGCCCATGATTTACATCAAACTGTGCATTTTCAATGATTTGCAAGCGTTGTTCGTTTGTAAGTCGATTCAAGGTAAAATTATAAACCAAACTGATCATGTTTGACAGTAACATGTTACACGAAAACAGCTGAGCTGGCAAAAACAGTGTTGGCAAAAAGAAAGTTGCTGAAATTTCACCCAATAGTAGTCTATGAGTATTTGCGGGTAAGTTTTGCTTCAGTGAGATGAAGGAGATGCCCTACTTTATTAAAAGCTTGCAAAACGTTTTCAAAGGTTTTTCCAACAACATTTGTAAGTCTATGTGTCTGCTCAATAGTGCTGTATTTTGTTCTGAAACCAAATTGGTGGTTTGGAATATATCCATTCTCATTAAGTAAGGAGGCCAGCTTACTCATAACTAGTTTTCCAAATAGTTTTGACATATTAGGTAATAGATTTCTAGGCCTACAGGTTGGTTGAAAAGTTCCTGCGCTCGAAATGAAAGAATACTGTTTTTGTTACGAAATATATTTTTTTATTCAATATAATCTCCTAGATGCTCAATACACTTGTTCCAATGATCTTCTAATAATTTTATTCCATCCTTATAAGGGTTTTCCGGAAGCTCTGCAAAATAACCGTCTACAGCTGCTATGGCCTCTTCATTCGACGAAAAATGCTTTCCACGAATTGTTTGAGATTTCTGAAGAGATAGAAGTCACTGGGAGCCAAATCTGGTGAATACGTTGGATGTTCAAGCAATTCGTACTTTAATTCTTTGAATTTAGCCATCGTCAAAACAATTGTGAGCAGGTGCATTGTCTTGATGAAAAATGATTTTTTTTATTCTTTAAACCAGGGGTTTTCTCACGAATTTTTTCATCCAGCTGATCCAAAAGGCTGCAATAATATTCAGAGTTGATTGTTTTACCTTTCTGAAGATAATCAATCAACAAAATTCCTTTTGCATCCCAAAAAACTGATGCCATAACCTTCTTTGCTGATCGTTGTGACTTCACATGCTTTGGAGCTGAAGAACCAGCATCAGTCCACTGTAAACGTTCTTGTTTTAATTTAGGATCCAAGTCTCATCCATAGTTATAAAATGACGCAAGAAGTCGATTTTATTTGGCTTAAAACGCTCTAAATTACCAGTTTTTGTTGTTAATGTGTGCGGCACTAACTTTCCAAACAGTTTTTTCATACGTAATTCTTCATATAAAATATGGAGTACTCGTTCGTCTGAGATGCCTATGGCATTAGCAATTTCACGCTTAGTCAAACTTGGATCTTCACTAACCATATTATGTACCTGCTCAATGATTTCTGCTGTGGTTGCAGTTTTTGGTCGTCCTTCGCGTGGATCGTCTTTAAGGCTGGTACGACCACGTTTAAATTCACCAACCCAAAATTCAACGGTGCGTTTTGAAGGTGAGGACTCCTTATACACTTCTAACAATTGTTCATAAATTTCCTTTGCTTTTAAACCCTTCAAAACAAAGAATCTAATGACTGCACGATATTAAATTTTTTCCATATTAAAAAAAATCAATGACACGTCAACTTCAAATGGCTTGTAAACAAAGGAAGAATTAACAGAATGACTTGCAACTTTGCATGTGTTCTCAGGACAGTTATACCAACTTGAAAAAAAAAAGTTTGGAGCTAGCAGTGTCATCTCTTGGTGAGCGCAGGAACTTTTCAACCAACCTGTAGTTGTCAAATTTCAGAGATATTTAGAACTCATTATAGTGCTGTAAATCCTGAAAGACCGGTCAACAATATAGAAAATCAAATATCGTCATGCGTCGATAGACAACCGCAACATATTTGTACATTTGATTTTGCAGCTACTTTACTAATAGAAAAATTTGGCGTCCAAATCAACAACATAACCTCAGAACTAGGACATGTTAAAAGTGGGGTACCTCAGGAAGTGTCTTGGCTCCCTATTCAACATTTTTCTGCATGATTTTCCTCACCAATCTGGAAATTCAAAGGCTATTTTATACGCTGATGATTGCCTAATTTATGCACACAATATATTACCAATACTAGCTCTGAATACAGCTGCATTTCATCTTGAAGAAATAAGAGCCTATTACAAGAAATGGGGCATTAAAATCAACGAAGCTAAATCTTAGGCAATCTGCATTAGGAACCCTGCGTGTTAATGTGGTGCCGGAAAGTAAATCCTTTCGACTTATACTAGACGGCGAAAATATTCCACTTAAAAATTCCATAAAATATCTCCATAATTTATCATAATGTATGATAAATTATGGAAATTTAACGCCCACGCTAGAAGTCTCTTCGAAAAGGCAAAAAAGATTCCTGGAATGTCTGCATCACTAATGAACAACACATACTTACCTAAGAACACCAAGCTTTTACTCTACAAGGTCGCCATGAGATCGGTTCTGTCTTATGGATTCCCAATCTGGTTTACTATATTTCCTATAGTAGCCAAATAATTGGAGACATTTGAACAGGAAATCCTGAGAAAAAGAAGTTATAAAACGATTTCCAAATAGTTACGTGTATGAAAATGCTGATGTTCTACCCTTCTGTAGGCAAGCCATGTTGTTTAAAACCAGATTTGTTGAAAAAATTGCGCTACACGATAACATGCTTGTCAGCCAAATGTACGAAAGTGAGAGAAACACCTGCTGAGCTGAATCTGCATACCTTTCTCCTGTCGGTATAATCAATGGACGTGTTGACGATGATCCAGCTCCTCTGGACCTTCCCTCATTCTATACGAGCCCAGCCTCCGGCAATCATAGGGGCTGAAGGTGATATACATAAAGGGTTTTTCAATAAGAGCGCTACAAAAGTTTTTTTTTTAAATAAAACAAAAATGGTTTTGGATATCAATGAAATTCTTTATTCCTGTAAAAGTACGTTCGATGCCATTATGTATGGAACTCGATTTCTTTTGCATGGCCACCACGGGCACGCTTGCAGAAGTCCAGACGCTGAACACAATTTTCGACGGTTTTCAAGCATAAATCGGCCGATACTGCTTCAATTTCATGGTCGATAATCGTACGAAGTTCATCAATCGTCGCTGGCTTGTTGGCATAGACCATAGACTTAACGTAGCCAATCGACACCACATGTCCTCCAAGTCCATATCATCCAATTGGGGCCAAAAATATTCGGTTATCATTGAAAGGTAGCAATTCCCATTCACAGTAACGTGCCGGTCTTGATCATCACGGAAGAAGTACGGCCCAATGACGCCGCCGGCCCATAAACCGCACCAAACCGTAATTTTTTCGGGATGCAATGATGACTCATGGAGTACGTGTGGATTGCTGTCTGATCAATAACGCATATTTTGTTTATTGACGAAGCCATTCAGCCAGAAATGAGCCTCATCGCTGAAGATGATTTTTCGATGAAAATCCGAATCATTTTCAAGTTGTTGCTCAGCCCAATTCACGAACATACGACGCTTCTGGTGGTCAAGCGGCCTCAGTTCTTGAGTCAATTTGATCTTGTAAGGATGTAGGCCAAGATCTTTTCGCAAAATTCGCCACAACGACGTCACAGAGATGCCCAACACATGAGAACGATGTGTGAGAGACACATTTGGGCTTTCTTCAACTGAAGCCTCAGCGGCAGCAATATTCTCGACGCTACGGGCACTTCTTTGTCTCACTGGCACAGGAACATTTTGTACTGTGCCTGTGGATTAAAATTTTTCCACTAGATGCTTAATTGTTGATCTGCTAAGACGATTATGACGACCATAAATTGGACGTAGAGCTCTTAACGTTGAAGCCACTGACTCCGAATTTCAGTAGTAAATTTTAATAATTTCGACTCGTTGTTGGCTCGTATATCTTTCCATCATGAAATGGCAAACCTTACTGAAGAGAAATTTCAAAAGAGGGGCAAGAAATATGGCGTCGTTTGCTTTCCCTGTTGCTCTACTTTTGTAGCGTCCCTGTTGAAAAACCCTGTATATATACTAAATTTAATTTTGCTGAAATTTCACATTTAATTACCTACGCGAGTTTAACTCTATTCGCTGTGATATTTACAATTTTTTACCGGGACAACTTATTTTGTTTTGTTCTTTAAATGCATCTGTGTACATTCATATGTATCTTCTATTTTGTTAATTTTACATGAAGTGTTATATGAATATGTTTTGTCAATTTATGTCACAGAACTTTGGTTATTTAGTTTTAGTAACGTTATTTATTTAGTTTTAGTAATGTTATTTACAGACGTCTGCTCTGTTTGCGACTTTAAAGGTAGAAAGTAAGCCTTGTCAAACTTTTCAGTTTGTATTGTTTACATATTCTATTTCACTTTAGCAATGTAGCTCTAAGAATATTATTATTCTCATGGAGCTAGAACACAAGAGAATAATTATGCTGACATAACATGCCAGCTTGTAGACAAGCGGGGTGAAGAGAATGGTGTTTTGGTGGCGTAAAGTTTCAACTAGCTTCTACCCTGCATTAGCAGCCAGATCAATCATTCTCGTGTGTTTTGAAAAGAACAAAAATTGCTTAAATATTAGTATGGTGTGTTCTAGCTCATAGTATGTAAGACAATCAATGTAATCGAAGAAGAAGACCTAATAAAATTTTTACTTACTTTGAGCTTAAGCCCGCATTTTCAATCTCGAGAATACCAAAGCTTTAGCAGCAAGTGGTGGCAACTCAACGATATCAATAGATATGTTTGGGGTAAATACTTTTTTGAAGTGGTTGACATCAGTTCATGTCCAATCTTCGTTTAAACTTCTCAAAGGAGTCTTAAATATCACCGGTATTTTAAGTCCTCTGGCTGATCGCTATAGCGAATAAATAGTTCTTGCAGAAATTTTTAAAGAAATACGGATTTTTGATATTCTAATAATTTTTTAAGCTGTTTGGTAAATTCGTTATGCCTAGTTTTTAGCTAAGGGTTATATAACGTCGCCATTCCCTTCGAACTCTTTTTTATTTCAGACAAAAGCCGTTCTACATCTACAAGTTATATTATATCTCACCTGACGATTGGTAAAAATAGCATCTTGAGCTACTTGCTTAAAGATTGCCTCAAACTTTCTAATAGTCTATCTTTGCAAATATTCTTAAAGCATGTCTTCCTTGTAGTAGGTACTCGGATATTTTTTGTATTTCAACCAATTAATATATGAGGCTGTCATCGCTAAATCGCAATTGGATGATAAAGTTTCGAGTAAGTATATGTTAACAATAGTAGGTGAGTGATCTGAAGATAAATCTAAAGAAGCCTCAACTGCATAATTTCGTTGGGCACAGTATTGAGCCACAATAAGCTTTGCCTCGGAGATCCTTGGTATTCTATAAAGTATATTAATTAATTTTGAAGAATTTTCTAGAGGTCAGATGAGTCTCAGAGATCAACATTATATTAATTTATTTAGCCATCATGAAATATGAGGGCGGGTCAATAAGTGCTTGACTTTTTGAATGGAACACAGGTTATTTGATAAAAAATAATTTTATTTTTCAACATAGTCTTCTTTGAGCTCTATATCCAATGTTATCCAACGTATATCCAATGTTATATTCTTTTGCATTTCACCCGACGATATGTATTAATGCAAAATTTAAATAAAACAAATATAATATAAAAAAAAAAGATTTGTGACATGTGGAAATGCCAAAAATGGTCAAAAAGGTTTGCCATTTCACCGTGAATAGACTAACAAACGAACAACGCTTGCAAATCATTGAATTATATTATCAAAATTCGTTCTGTGTGAGAAATATGTTTCTATCAAAAATTTTTCTTCAGCGACGAAGCTCATTTTTGGCTCCATGGGTACGTCAACAAACAGAATTGCCGAATTTGGTTTGAAGCGCAGCCAGAGACAGTTCAAGAGCTGCCAATACACCCTGAAACATGCACTGTTTGGTACGGTTTGTGGGCCGGCGGCATCATTGGACCGTACTCCTTCAAGAACGATGAAAATCGCAACGTTAAAGTCAATAGATCAAGGTACCGTGCGATGATTACCGACTTTTTTTGACCAAAGTGTAAGAATTGCACATGGTTGACATGTGGTTTCAACAAGACGGTGCCACACGCCATGCGATACCATGAACCTAGGAGAGGCGAGTTTGGTGAGCAATTAATCTCACGTTTTGGAGCAGTCCATTGGTCGCCAAGATCATGCGATTTGACCCCACTATTTTTTGTGAAAATACGTGAAGTCTATAGGGACAAGTCAGCCAAAATTCCAGCCCTGGAAGATAACATTACAGCCGCCATTTGTGAGATACCGGCCAAAATGATAGAAAAAGTATACCAAAATTGGAGTCCTCGGATGAAGCACCTACGGCGTAGCGGCGTAGGTGGTTGATTTACATGAAATAACATTTTAAAAGTAAATGGCAGGCATGTATTTATCGGTCCAAAGAAATATTTCATTCACTTTTGCAAATTTTTAGTGTTTTTTTTTTCATTTTCAAAACCTAAACGGCTAAAAAATCTTTCATTTAAATTTTTACTTTCTTTTACCTTAAAACTGTTTGCAATCAACACCAATTTAAAACTACAAGGCAGAAACATTATTGTCTTAAGTAACTAAAGCATAGTATCCGAATAGTTTTAATAAAACTCTGTGGACTTTCAATAAAATCACTTAAGTCTACCTGAAAAAATTTTCCAGGATTTTTGCAGTCTGGTCCTCATGTTTCTACAACTAACATGCAGATATAAGACCCTTTAAATTAACTTGTCATCATTTTATTAATTTTCATTTCACAAAAGAACTTATTTTAACATTAGAAATTTTTGATTCAGATATTTTTTCTAAGCCATAACAAAATTTTAAAAATAAAGTAATAACTTGTAACGAATTCTTAAATATTAAATTCTGGTTTATACTTTATTTTTTAAAAAATTTTTAACAAAGAACTTTGGTTAAATAAGTTACAAAACTGTTTTATACAAAAATATATATTTTTATAATTTTTTTGTCATTTATTTCGAGGTAATTTTTCACGAAACTTAAATTTCTAAATAGAGTTCAATTCTCTAGTCTTATTTATAACATAAGCTTTCAAAATTTGTTAAAAATAAAAAGAAATATATGCAACAGAAAAAATGGTGTTTAGCTCTCCAGTAAAATGTGTGTTTTTGAAATAATATATTTCGTCAAAAGTCTGCAGAGTTATTAAACAATTGACTTGAAAATATTTTCTAATTTCGTACGGGTTTCATTATCATTTCTTTAATACACCCAGAATCTAATAATTTCTTTATCTCATTTTCCAGGAAAACATTTTAAACGCTATTCGAATTTAACACAACATCGTAAACGACATACCAAACAAATAATACGTAGAAAAGAATATGTTTGTTATTGTGGCGAAGTTTTACCATCCAAGGCACGTTTCTTATGGCATAAAGAAACTCATGATTTAAAACCAAAATGTTGTCCTCATTGCTGTGATCGTTTCGTACATGTCAACTCGCTGCGACGACATATACGTCTAGCTCATTCGGATAAATTCGATTATACCGAACCCATGGAATGTCCAATTTGTAAGCAAATATTTGCCAAAGCCTCAATGAAAGCCCACATGGCAACGCATTCCACAGAAACTCAATATGATTGTGCTATTTGTAATAAATCTTTTTCCACAAAATGGAATTTGAAAATTCACTCCTGGGTACATGCCAATCGTACATCTAAACCCTTTAAATGTGAACACTGCCCCAAGGCATTTGTGCGTGAAGTTGATTTTAAAAATCACATAAATTCCCACAAACAAATTAAACCGTATACGTGTGAAGTGTGTGGCTGTAAATTTATACGAAAATATAATTATATGCGTCATCGTCGAGAACATCATGGTAATAAAAAGTATACCTGTGATCTGTGTAAAAAATCGTTTCATCGTCACTACTATCTCATTGAGCATAGGCGTATACACACTGGAGAACGGCCATTTCAATGCACAATTTGTGGTAAAAGTTCAACAACCAAAACTAATCATAATAAACATCTTAAGATACATCATTCACGTGATCCTTTTACAGTGGAAGTCTAAGCAGGTAGTACCCATAAAAACTATGGCAAAATTGTATGTATTTTCATTTTTGAGTTTATAATTTTTTTCTTAAATGTTTGTGTTTGACGTGAGTGTTTGTAACCATTTTCCTTTACAATTTTCTTCTGATCTTCTTAATATGAATGTAGGATAGAAAACTTCTATATAATTAATTAGACATTAGCCATAGAAATTTTCATTATGAAATTTAAAAACAAAAAAAAAAACAACAAAAATTAATTAATCTATGTGTGTGTATGTTGATTTTTTATATATGACAAAAAAGAAAATTAGTAGAAAAAAAAATAATAAGTATTAATTAGAAATTAGTAAAAAATGGAATTTAATTAATATTACTGATTTATAAATTTGAATAATTAGAACAAAAGATTGTAGAAAAATATTTTAAAATCAAACATATTAGGTCTGTACGAGGTAATTTGGGGTAAAGTCTGGTAAAATGAGAGTAAACAACAAATTATCTCATACATACATAAAAATGCAAAAAAGAACACATTTCATACCAAAAATAAATATATTTAAAATTGCAAATAACTACTAACATTTTCAAATGTATTTTCCATTTTTAAAAAGAAAAAATTATTGTAAATTTTTTATTAAACTTTTAATTTTTTTCCACAAATAAGACCTACCAATGTAAAACAAGTATAACTCTTGTAATAATAGTTTTTTATTTTAATATTTTTTTTTATATATTAAATACATTTTATGGAAATTTAGGGGAACTATGTATGAAATATGACATCAGACAAATGTTCACCATTTTGCCCGATACAAACATTGGCTCTTTTAAGCGCGTTTTACATAATACCACGTAATGTTTCTGGTTGCAGGTCCAGTATTTCGTATCGAATATTCTGCTTAAGCTGTCTTATTGTTTGTGGCTTATTGACATACACTTTGTCTTTTAAATATTCCCATAAAAAAAGTCGGGCGCAGTTAAATCTGGCGAACGAGGTGGCCAAGGAAAATCAGAATTTTTCGAAATCAAACGTTCGCCAAAAATTTCTTGCAACAAATTCATAGTTTGCCTTGCAGTGTGCGCTCCATCTTGTTGGAACCACAAATTAGGATGCTGCCCCACCATTGGCCGCAAAGGTTGTCAATCACTGTTCTGTAAGAAGCCCCGGAAATCGTTTCTGGCGTTTCATCCTCATTCTCGAAAAAATATGGACCGATAACTTTATCGGCCATAACTGATGCTGGTGTGTTGCCCTTGGATTTTCAGAGCCCCACAATCTACAGTTATGCTTATTGACATAACCGCTTAAAAGCAAATGCGCTTAATCCGACATCAAAAGATTATTTAAAAGATCATTTTGTGTTGCTAAATCTGTAAAACGAATAGCCTATTGCAGTCGTTTGTTGGTGGTCTTGCTTAAGCAGAGTTTGCAAAATTTGAATTTTGTATGGATGCAAGAGTTAACTTTAAAATTCTCCGCAATGTTGTTCGTGAAATTCCCAACTGGCCGGAACTACGACGAGTTGAGACAGATCGATGATGTGCAACACTCTGCCGCACAGTTTGCACGTTGTCTTCAGTACGAATATATCGATGGTGACCAGATTGCAAAACGTTCATACACAACCAACACAAGAATAAATATGTGTTTGCGGGCAAACGCTGAATATACTCCAATACACATATTTATTAATGATTTTAAATCTAATCAAATGAAGTGCAACTTGCTGTGTCACTGATATAATCATCAGTCGTTTTCATACCATTAATTTTATTCTTGTTCGTTCGGGTCAACAACAATTATATTGATGTAGAATAAATCAGAAAATACAACAAACAACGCGTATGTGTGTATTCATAACTAAAACAAAATAGAAACACATTTCATAAATGTTATAGTGTACATTAGGGTGGGACTAAAATCCGCTTTTTGTTCTTTGTGAACACTTTTTTTTTTTTTAATTTAGGTCGATATCTCAGGCTCGCCAATCCGGTTAAAGTTAAATATTGCCTCATTTTCCAATCAAAATAGATGAAAAAAAATTAAGACAATATTTAAATTTATCCAGATTGGGCAAGCCTGAGATATCGACCTAAATTTTTTTCCATAAAAATATTTTTATTTCACAAAGAAGAATATTTTTGGTATTGTATTACTAATAAAAATTCTAAATAAGCGGATTTAAGTCCCACCCTATTGTTCACTATACATTTATTAAATGTGTTTATATTTTGTTTTAATTATGAATACACGCATACGCGTTATTTGTTGTTTTTTCTGATTTATTCAGCGCTGACTTTTTGTTGAGTGATTAAATTTGCATTAAACATGTTCGACAGATGATTCAAACTGATCCGAATTACGCGTTCAGTAACATGATGCTGATTTTATTCTACACTGAATTTTATTGAGTGATTAAATGTGAACAAGAATTTTAGTGTATGATTAAATCAAGAAAAAAGTTGATTTTGCAGTTCTCTGATGGTGACCTCTTCTAGGACAGTCGGCCACTGAACCCCGTTCCTCAAAACGGCTGATCTTGAATTAAAATGTTGACGATACTTTCGCTGCGCCATAACCATTGATCTTCGACATGAATAAAAAAATTCAATAATTTTAACACTTTGTGGTGTACTGTATCTATCCATTATAAATTTCGAAGAACTCAATTATAACCTGCAAAGAAAAAACACAATTATATTAAAAAACAAAGAGTTTTTCGGGTTTTACATTGGCAGGTCTTATTTGGCCCATCCTGTGCAAAAAAGCTGATTTATTAGCAGCAGGTGTTGATTTGAAAGTTTTACCATTTTACATACAATTACTCTCCCCTGAACGCCCTCATTTAACCAATTCTTGTTACAAGAAACTCTTTTTGGTTCCCTTTATTTCTTCAACAAAGCAAGTATATGCCGCTTACCAAAAAGTATATAATTTTCTATAGAGTATTTTTCCCGCTCTACCAGAAATTCAACATGGTACAGAGTTCAGCGGCAACATTTTTAAATAAGAGGGCAACATTTTCAAAGTTGCTGAAGTGTTGAAAAACATTAAATTTGGTGTATGCAGTGCTGCCACATAAACAGTGTAATTTTCTATCCCAGTTTTTGGGATTCTTAACTGTTTACCAGTTTTTTCATGAAAACATTTTTTTTTTCAAATTATTGCATTTTTTATAGGTTTTTAGTTTTATGTTGCAACAATTAATAGCATGTTTATTGTTTTTATTATATATTTTTACCATATAAATGGGAAATAATGGATATGAATAGACATAGTTGGTCAATGTGTGTGTACACACTTTAATACTATTCATGTCACAATGTTATGTTTGAATTCGTAACTATTTTTTAACACAATTGCAAATTTTTGTTGTATTTTTTTACTTTATTAGACATGTCTAATTTTAGTAAAAATAATTAGTATATTGAAAAAATATTATATTTTTGTATGAAAAATCTGAAAAAATACATGAATAAAATAAAAAAACATTTTTTTTATGAAATAATCTGAAAAATCTCTAGCATCCCAAAAAACGGCAAAAAAATAGTTAAAATTGGTTATATGGCAGCACCGCCAAACACTACTAAAAGTTGCCGACCAAAAATCACCTTTGTTGCCGCCAAACTATGTTCGTGTTCTAAGAGAGTACTAAAAAGTTCGTGAGAGAGAAACATACTTTATAGAAAATTATATACTTTTTGGCACTACTGAATGAAATAATTATATTTTTTGTGCTCTTAGCTGTGAGATTTGTTGACATTCGGTAGTGTACGTGTAAATTGCCGATTGTGTTCGACCCCTGAGTGCTATGAGTGCCGATCACTGGTTTACAACCACAAGATTCTATTACCTGTATTAAATCATTTAAGTATAAAACAAATAAAAACGGTCCCATAACCGAGCCTTGCGGCACCCCATGATTAATGTTCCTTGTTTCGGAAAGGCAGCCTTCAATGTCAACAAATTGAGAACTACCTTTCAAATATGAATAAATTAGTTTACAGGTGGTTTTATAAAATTTAAATTTTTCCCGATGTTTAGCTATCAACTTGCAATGGTCGATACAATCAAATGCCCTAGAAAGATCAAAAGACACCAAAATATTTGCTTTCCTCTCATTTAGGTTCTGCCTAATTACGTCTGTCATACCAGTCAAAAGAGATGAAGTATTATATCCTTTCCTGGCTACTATTAATCATATGATTTCATTCTACATAATCCAATATACTTAATTTCAGTAAATGTTCCACAACTTTAGATAGTATAGGCCTTAAGTTTTCAACGGTAGATCCGGATCCATATTTGGGACTTTCCAAGAACATGGGAAAACAGATGTTGTAATAATGCCATTTACTATGTGTAAAAAGTGTCTGAATTCCAAGAAAAATAATCTTTACAAATCTTAGAGGGATTCCATCTAATCCAACCGAATACGATTTCACTTTATTCAAAGCATAAATGAGTTCCAATTCTGTTACGTTATCTAGAGAAACTCTGTAGATCCCATACACATAATTAAAATTAAAAATATCAGTATTATTGAGTGTCAGAGTCTCTAACAAAAAAGTTATTTACCTCGTTAACATCAAGGTCAAGAGTCGCTCTTCTACGCTTAAACACCCAGCATTACTGAGAGTCCTCCATACATCAGCACAATTTTTCCCATCAAATAATCTAATAGAATTTTTTCCTTTTATGTTTTCTTATTATTCTCTTTAATCTTTTCCTGTATTTGCAAAAAGGACGCCAATTTCCATCAGAGTTATTTAGGAACCCCTTATACGCAAGGTCTCTCAATGACATTGCATGCAAAATCTCGCTAGACTTCATGCAAGAATCCTTTCTAAACCTAGGTATAACAAAGTGATGTAAAATCATAGGAATTAAAAGAAGTATTTAGACCATTCCAAACAATGTTATTGAAATCCCTGAACAATTTCCTCTTATCCATTAGTTTCCATAGCAAAGGAAATAAATATAAAAGCATGGTCTGATTTAGAAGGACATTGAAATTGCTCGCCAGTGCCACTAACAACCACTTCACTCCCTATCAAAAAATAATCTATGAGGGCTGAAGAACGATGGGCCGCATCAAATAAAACTTTACAACTACCAAAGTAAAGTTCCAAAAGAAGCGAATCACATTTGTCAAATATGGAAACTTTAAAAACTGTTTTAAACTTAAGCTTGCTCGAAATATAAATGCCTACACCACCACCTCTTGCACCTAAACGATCATTACGGCAGAACTTGTAGCTAGGTATTTCTACAGCTCGACTCGAAACATTATTAGTCAACCAAGTCTTAGAAACTCCAATCACATCAAACTTATTACCACCAAAAGCACTCTTAATTTTATCAAATTTGGAAGTTCTATATGCAGGTTTTGTGCTATTACAGTTTAGATTAGCAACATTAAACTGGCCCTTATAAGGTCGCAATTTTGCCTTTATATACGAGCCGTCACTAACCACCGGACTAAGATTTTCAAAAGACATCAAAGTAAAAAATTAAAGTTACAGTGGGGAACCAATAATACAAATGTGTGAAAAAAATATCCCATAAATTACGCATCTTATGATAAATCTGAATATACATCTCTACCCAGGTGAAAATGTTCATATATGGTCATATATGGCTACATATTTGGATTCATATATTATTCAATATATGCTGGGATCCGAAATTTGAGGGTATATGGCCGTATATGGTCATATATGGACATATAAGTTAAAGAAGATAACACAACCTATTCAGGTTTCAAAACGAACTAACTCTTTATTTGTTATTTTTTCATTTTTATACAATATTTTTGATTACGACTTATTTACAAAATTTCTTAAATTGATTATTGGTCAGAAAAAACAAATTACATTGCTAAGCGAAATTGAAATTAAAGTAGTGTCGTTGACCCTACTCTACTAAAAAATAAAATAGAATAAATTGGTTCATCTTGTTGTTAGTGTAAAGAATTGTTATATTTGTGCCAGTTATTGAATTCTTTGTTTAATGTTTGTTGTTGTTTTGTGCTTGGTATTATTGTTGTTATTGTTAATGGTGTTTGTAAGTTGGTGTGCTGACTGTGTTAACTCCCCCCTTTTCAAGCATCAGCGTCCCGCTGATCAGTTGGGAAATTTTATGGATAATTTATGTTAAGTTCGGGAAATTTCATCGTGGATGGAATTCGCAATGTTCCCTCACGGTTTTTACACTTTGAATATATCTGGAATGAGAGTAGTAAGGAAAATCCTACAAAGAGAAGTAAAAAATTTGAGCTAATCGAGACTAGGCCCTTGTATGAAAGGTCCTCAATATGTTTAATATTGCCGAGGTGAAGGTGATGGAGGTATTGTAGGTCTAGTGTGATTTCTCTCTGTGTTATGTTATTCTGCAATATGGGTGGAAGTATCTGAAAAGATGTTGCTTGCCAATTCGAATAGTCGGTATCATTTAGGGTTATGGTTTCGTTAAGAAAGTTTATGATAAAAGTACCATTTAGTTTTCGTGAACCATCTTTGAATGTTATATTTCCGATAAAGTTTGATAAAAAAAGTGTACCTTCTGATAAAAGTTCCACTATTGGTTGTTTTTGAATTTGGTATTCGCAGGCTACTTTCCCGCCGTCTAAAATTCCAACTATACAGTGGTCGGATTTCAATTTTTCAATTTGGTTTTGTATCATTGATCCCATATTTATCCGTTTGGGATATTAATAGGTTAGTGAAGCTTAAATGAATTTTTTTGTTCTTTTTTACTGTTGAACGCAAAATTACATTATTGAATAACACATATCCTCCGTCTGTGGTAAGGAGATAATATATAAAAGCAGTGAATCCTTTACAACTATTGAGGGTTCAGCAAATTGGAGAGCTTGTAGTTCATTTTTATATGGAAGGGTTTCTGTTTGAGAAAGTATGTTCAGGATGTCACCTTTGTTCAATATTCGGGAGTGGACAATACCGCTTTTTGCTAGCTGGCTTGCCATAACGATTTGGGATATTTCATCCTTAATTAACCCAAGTTTGTTAAAGAGAATTTGGGCGTGTTCCTTTGTGTTGTTAATGTCTGTTTCCTTCGCTATTTTATTGTAATCGTCTAATATATTATTGGTGGTTTTTATAAGGTATTTGTTGATGGTGTATTGTTTGTTATTGTTTCCAATAACATCATTTGTCTTACTAAGGATTTTATCCCAATCTGTTGTGTCAGGATTGCCTGCTATCCATTTCCAGGCGGATCCTATCCAGTTTATGGATCTTTTATTTCTTGGTGGGGTTCTAGTGCGAAGTTGATCTAGAAGGTTTTCAATCGTATTAAGTTGGTGTTCCATTTGTAGCCCCAGGGCTCCCATTTTTCTAGCCTCAAAATGAACAATGGGCTTTATGTCTGTAATTACTCGTTCATATTCTTTTAAGTCGATTGTGTGGATGATTTTGTAATTTCCGTTGCTGATTTTTCTTATTCCTTGCTTTATACTGACTAATGGGCTACTGTATTCGTAAACATTTACTGACGCGACCACTAAGTGGGCAAATAATCTGAAAGTAGGAATTAATTTTTGAGGTGAGATTTGTGAATTTTCTTATTTTCAGTTGTAGTAATTGTGACTTTGTTGTCTTTTCCAAAAGTTTGTTTAATAAAAAGAGGTTTTTCTTTTCCTTTAATTTGTTTATTCCTCTTAAACACAACATCTCCACTGCTATATTCTTTTGGTTTTTGTTTCTTGGCGTTTTGTCTATGGAGTTGTAGTTTCTGATTCCTGGTGATTTCATTCCTTAAATCGTTATTTACAACTTCTTTAAAATTTGCCAAGTTTTGATAGTTAATTCTATCGGTTCGTCCAAAGAATATATCAACCGGTTTTTTCTTGGTTACGGAGTGTACCGTGTTGTTGTACCTGTCTACAGTAATATTTATTAATTCTTTCACTGAAAAATCTGGATATTCCTCGTGAAGACATCTAACCATTTCCAAAATAGTTGAGTGCACTCTTTCTATTGTGCCGTTTACCTCGCTTTTTTGGGGTGGGGCAAAATATGTTTTGATTCCCAATCCCTCTATATAGTTTAGTACAATGGGACTTATAAAACTTCCCTCATTGTCCATTACCAGTATTTTAGGCGCTGAAAAATAGTGAAGCAGCTTTATAATTTTGTCTCTGATATGTAAGACTGATTTGTTCTTAATATGAAAAAATTTAGCATACTTTGAGAATTTATCGACACAAGTAATAAATTTTTCACCTTTTACTACCATAATGTCAATGTGTAAGATTTCCGTGGGGTAAGACGGAATTGGGGTGGGTTGTAGTTCTGGTTTGGGTGGGTGCCTATCGTATTTATTTTTGGCACAAATTTCAAAAGATTTCGTAAATTTTTTATTAAATTTGTCATTTTTGGGAAATAATATTTCTCCAAAATTTGCTCCTTGTTTTCCAAAAAATTCCTGTGGGCTCGTTTATGTTCCCTTTGGATGATTAAGAATTGTTTTTCTTCATCAGTAACGTCTTCTACTAATCTTTGGGTTATTCGTATTTTGAACTTCGAGAAGTTTTCCTTGAAAACTTCATGTAACAACGTGATATTATCTTCTGGTATTCTTATTCCGTTTATTACATTAGGGTTTAATTTTAACCCTAGTATACTAACCAATGTTTCTTTATCGAAGTTTTCTATTTTAACAAAATGTCGTAGAAAATTCGTGTGAGGATGTTCCACATAGCTTGATTTTAGGTCCTTTGATATTATGATTTGGTTTCGAAAGACGTTAATAGGGGCCTCGCAATGGTATATTAAAAGTGAGCTATCTTCCTCAGCACTATGTTGGTTGTCATCCGATGATGAAAGTGTATTTATTTCAGTTGGTAATCGGGAAAGGGCGTCGGCCACAACATTTGTTCTGCCCGGTTTGTATATTAGTTTATAATTATATTCTTCAATTCTACCTTTCCATCTCTTCAGTTTAGCGTTATTATTAGCATTACTTAATGCAAAAGTCAACGGCTGATGGTCTGTTAGTATTTTTATTTCCCTAGCAGCGTATAAATAGATACGAAGCTTATCGAGTGACCAAACTATAGCTAACATTTCCTTTTCTATAGTAGAATAATTCTCCTCGGTTTTATTTAGAGATCTAGATAGGTATGAAACAGGACGATCTTTCCCAATTTCTCCCTGAGAAAGGACGGCTCCAATTGCATAATTAGAAGCATCAGTCGTTAAAATGAAGGGTTTTTCGAAGTTTGGAAATGCCAGAATTTCCGATGATGTTAGCAATTCCTTTAAGTCTCTAAATGATTTATGAGCTTTACTATCAAAATCTACACTCACGCGTTTAGATTGGCTCGATTTAATCTGTGCGTTCATTCCCCTAGTTAAGTTGGTCAATGGTTTTGCTACGGCTGCGAAGTCTTTAATAAATCTACGATAATAAGACGCCAATCCCAGAAAGCTTTTCAAATCCTTAAGATTTTTAGGAACTGGAATCTTCTGTATTGCGGCGATTTTAGCTGGATCTGGTTTTATACCATCTCCTGATACCGTATGTCCAAGGAACTCAACATCCGTTTTTAAAAATTTCGATTTTTCAAGATTAATTTTCAGATTAGCCTTCCGTAAAAGGGAAAATACCCTTTCCAAATTTTCAATGTGTTCCTTCCTATCCCTGCCAAACACTATAATATCGTCGATGTAGACGTAACAAGCTTTTCCCAAAAGTGGACGCAAGACGTCGTTCATCATACGTTGAAAAATTGATGGGGCATTTTTGAGGCCGAAAGGTAGTCTTAGAAATTCAAACTTTCCATTACTTGTTGAAAATGCCGTTTTTTCGATATCCGTTTCTTTCATTCTTATCTGATGAAAGCCGGATGTTAAATCCAATGTAGTAAAATATTTACTATCGCCCAAACTGGAGAGTGTGCTGTTGATATCCGGAATTGGATATGCGTCAGGTATGGTAACCGCGTTAAGTCGTTTGAAGTCTACAACAACCCTGTATTGTTTCTCACCATTTGGCTTAGGTTTCTTTGAAACTATCCACAAAGGGGAGTTGTAAGGGCTCCTTGATGGTCTAATTATTCCATCATTAAGCATCTGCTCTATTTGACTTTCCACTTCAGACCTAAGGTGGCTCGGATAAGGGTATGGTTTAGTGTAAATTGGTTCATTATTCGAGGTCCTGATTTCAGCTTTTACGTTTGCTTCGATAACTCCACCATCGGATATTGGGCCAAATAATGATCCGTGTCTGTTTATCAGTTCCTCTATATCATTGTCCTCGTGACGAATTGTTCTAATACAATTTACCTGCCTTGACGCTTTGGATTGAAGTTTGAGTATTACCCCGTTATGAAGCTTCAGTGTATTATTTCCTCTATCAACTACCGCTTTTAGTTGTTTAAGAGAGTCATCACCGATAATTCCGTCAAATGATCGTAATCCAGGGAGGATAAAGAAAACAAACTCATTTTCTATACCAAGGGGTTTGAAGAATTTCCCCGTGATTTTTCGAGTAATTGAAGCTTCACCAATTGCCGAATGTACTTTAAAAACTTTTTTCACCGGTGTTGATTTAAACGGTATATTTTTTGTAACAAAATTTTTGTTAGCTCCTGTATCTATTAGAAACCGAAGGATTCTTCCAGTCTTTGTACGGACCGCTAAATATGGAACGCTGGAGAGGCTTCTGTCATAAAATTTAGTTCGTTCCCTTCAAACTCTGGACATTCATCAACGACATCCTCGGTTTCAGTGTTAACTTCACAGTCTTCAGCTTGTTCCTCCTCCCAATATGGGTATTGTTCGTATGTTTCTGAAGTTTCCGTATTGTATAAACGCTGTTGCTTATGAGGTATATTAGAAGAATATGCAGAATCTGGTAAAGGAGATTTCTCTGGTCTGTTCATGTAATTGACGTGGCGAGATCTAATAGAAGGGTCTATCTCCATAGGAACAGGGGGTTTAGGCTGAGCGGGTCTAGGCGGTGGTAACTTTTGTGCATGTTGTTGGTACGGCGTGTTGTAGATACGAGCTTTTTCATTTGCGTTAGGATTTCTCTGTGGTATTGGTGGTCTGTTGAAATTTCCAGTTTTGTTCATTGGATTACTTGGGTAAGTTATGTTATTTGAAAAGTGAGGGTGTATTGAAGTGTTTCTGAAATTTAAGTTCTGAAACTCGAGGCAAGAAGTATAAGCCTCCGGTAGGGTTCTTGGCTTCTGGATTGCCAACATCCTTGAAATATCATTGCTAACCCCTCTTATAAAAACATCTAAAGCTCTATTTCGGTAACTTGCTATGAGAGCTTCGACTGTTTCCCTTGAGTAGTTATCCGTTTTTATCTTATTTATAATAAGTGAAAGCTGATGATTTATTCTCGCATAGAATTCATCTATGTTATTCTTCCCTTGTCGCATAACGCTCAACTCAAATTCCAATGTTTGCACGTCCCTTTTATCGGCGTAATGCAACGACAAGCAATTCTTTATTTTTTCCCAACTTTCATCAAAAATGTTGTATGATATTAAAGCCGTGTCTGCGGCTCCCCTGACCTTCTGTCGAATGTGTTGCAATATTGCCCTGTATATTGGTTTTTCCCTAACAATCTCGTAGTCTCGTAAGATGGACTCCACATTGTGGATCCATGAAACATACTGCACAGGATTTCCATCAAAAATTTGCAAATCCCTAACGCAGTCTGGGAGTTTTCTTATCTCCTGTAAATCCGATTCTGTTTGTGGTAGAGGAAGTGGTAATTCTCTGGGTGGAGGACGACATATTGTCTTCTCCAAATCGAACATTCTATTATTTAGAGTTTTGACCTGTTCAATTTGTGCATTGAGAGCACCGGTCAATTGCGTAATGGCCTCTCTAATTTGATCTATTTTCTCAAAAAAAAAAAAAAAATGTGTGTGTGAGTGTTATTATATAATTAGTAGTTTGAAATATTTTTTGATATTCAATAAAAAATCTATTCTTGAATTGCACAATATTTTTTGAAAATCTTCAATTAAAGAATTTTGTAGATAAAAATCTAGTTTTAAGTTGAACAATATTTTTTTACTTGTAAAATTTATTCTACGATTAAAGAATTTTGAAGATAAAAATCTAGTTTTGAGTTGCACAATATGTTTAATATAATATAACTTAAATATAGCTTACATTAATATCAGCATTCCGTTTGGACGTCCTGTTGGGCCCCGTTTGTCGTCTACTAGGGAACAGGTGGCGGCACTGGTAACTGATGGTGTTGAGTTCGTCTTCTGACTTGGTTGGACTCTTCTTGTAATTGTTTTAAGACGTTTTTTTTATAAGGCGTGATTTTACTGTTTATTTTTTCGTTCACTTTCTTTTAATGTGAGTGATTACGTTTTCTTCAGTGTTTTTCTTACGCCTTTGTTATGTTTTTTTTTTAAACGATTTTTCACAATTACTTTGCTTGGTGATAGTGCGCGGTTTATTATTTTTAAAACGTTTGTTGTGTTTTTACACTTTTTTCGCTTATTTTTATTTTATCGCGGGTATATCACTTTTTAAGGTTTGCTTGGGTATTTCTGTATGGACTTTCGTGTTTTTCCCGCTTATTTTACTTAGTTTTTATAAAACGGTATTTTTACACTAAGTCGCTCGGGCGCCAGTTAAAGAAGATAACACAACCTATTCAGGTTTCAAAACGAACTAACTCTTTATTTGTTATTTTTTCATTTTTATACAATATTTTTGCTTACGACTAATTTACAAAATTTCTTAAATTGATTATTGGTCAGAAAAAACAAATTACATTGCTAAGCGAAATTGAAATTAAAGTAGTGTCGTTGACCCTACTCTACTAAAAAATAAAATAGAATAAATTGGTTCATCTTGCTGTTAGTGTAAAGAATTGTTATATTTGTGTCAGTTATTGAATTCTTTGTTTAATGTTTGTTGTTGTTTTGTGTTTGGTATTATTGTTGTTATTGTTAATGGTGTTTGTAAGTTGGTGTGCTGACTGTGTTAACTTATATGAGTACTTTTTCTATATGCCGGTATATTAAAAATGTTTTTTTTTTTTATTTTTGAACAAAAATATTGCCTTTTTTTATTAAAATTAAATGAAGTAACATTAAATCAACATTAAATTCAAGGAAAAAAGAGATATTTACGTGCAATAAATTTAAGGTAAAAAACACATAAATTTTGGAAAAAAACTACCAATATTATTTTTAGATTATAGTATCTTCATTTTATATATCAATTCAAACTTTCTTGTTATTATTAAAAAACAGTATTAAAAATAGAACGAATAAATAATAAAGAAATAAACAACAAAGTATGAATTGTTACAATAAATGAAGAGTTGTTGTACTATAGTCTAAAAATAATATTGGTAGTTTTTTCCCAAATTTATGTGTGTTTTTTTTTACTTTAAATTTGTTGCATGTAAATATCCCTTTTTTCGCACATAACTGTTTTTTTAAAATAGTATACAGATATAAAAAAGGAACATTAGCGGTGGTGGCGGTTTTGGAGCCGTTTAATCTCGCCAATTTTTTTGGCTTAGGGCTCTATTTATTTCAAACGCTGTTTTTTTGCCCATCCCCTTTTTCGCCCATATTCCATTGAAAACTAAAAAAAAATAAAAATTTTGTTAAATGTACAAAGTTGATTGTTACGTATACTCACCAACAATGGCTTTTTTCCTTTTATATTTAGGCATTCGTATTTGCCTATTTGGCGCTCTCTACCTTGTGATTTCGAAAGCTGGCCGTCAAGGTACTTTTGATGATAGCCTCTGTTTTAAATACGACCTCTAAGAGGTGTCTTGCCACATGGAACGGCTTAAATGAACAGTCTTTTGCAATTTCATATATTTTCTTTCGGCAATATATCTCATCTTTAAGGAGAAACATCTGAAAAAAGGAATAAAGTTTAAAAATAACTAAAATATTTGTATTAGATTTTTGAAAATTGTTATAGTTTCAAAATGTGTATTTTTTTTTTAAATTTAATGAAATTTTAATTTTAACACTTTCTCGGTTCGTTTGAAAAATTTGTGATCAATTTCATAAACACAACCTAAAGATCGCTCGGTGTTTCATCCGAACTAGAACCTTTTGGGACAATGTCATGTTTTCTTTGCTCTACCTCGTCCAACTGTTTTTGCAGTTCTGCCATTTGCTGGCGTATTTGTTCTGCCGCTTCAATTTTTACCTTAATTTAAAAGCTAAATTATCGTTTTGAAATAATGAAACTGATTAAAGTACTTAAGTTTTCTTTATCAAATCCTTGGAACGAATCGCATGATGAAACTGATGGCGATGGTGACATTGGCCGTGTAATTTTTTCACCAGAAAATTAGTCTGCATTTGAAGGTTTTTTCTTTCCTTCTTCTATTTTTTGACTAAAATAGAAACAAATATTAAAATAAATAATAACAGCCGTATTCATAGACATTTGATTGATTTTAATAACACACTTATAAATCAAATTAACATGTGAAACAACAACAAATTTTCTTTATACGACTGTTATAATAATCAAAAAAATGTTTATGCATATGGCTGTATATATGTACTTACTGTGTTTAGGCATATTCACTTCGCTTAAAATTAAAAAAAAAAAAAACAAATTATTTAGATCTAAAAAATTTTAAAATGTTCAGCGTTCTTTTGATTTATAGTGATGAGATATTTTAACGTACACATCTGATCATTATAATAGATACACCTAAATACATTATATTTGAAGAGGGAAAAAACCTCCCTGTTATAATAAAAAAATAAAAATCAGTCCAATTTTTATTTATAACAAAGAAACAAAACAACAAAATATTTTTCATTTATAACATCAAACAAAATAAAAATTAAATAAAATGTTTACAAGTACGTTCATTTGGTGTTCATAATAATAGATACATTTTAGAAAAAACACTTAATTATAAGTTTAAAATTATTGAGGAATATTAAAGTAGGACTAGTACCCAGGTCATCCTCCTTTGGTTTGCAGAACTTTCTGCACTTTTCTTGGCATACTAGATATCAGATTCCGACAAGTTTCTAATGGAATTTTGTACCAAATTTTTTGTGTTTTTCCCATAAATCTTTCTTATTATTAAAAACTTCTTTAGACAGTCTCTTCTTTATTTCACTCCATAAGTTTTCTATGGGATTTAGATCTGGATATTGGCTTGGCCAGCTTAAAAGACGAACGTTATTCTCCGAGAACCAATTCTTAACTAACCTGGAACTGTGTTTAGGGTCATTGACTTGCTGAAAAGTCAAAAGTAATGGCATATCCTCTTCAGCATATGGAAGCATTACATTTTGCAATATTTCCCTATACCCATCTGCGTTCATTGTATTTCCAATACGATATAATACCGTACCAAGAGAAGCATCCCCAAACCATTATATTGCCCCCACCATGTTTAACTTTTTTTTTTTTGTAAAACTTACGTGGAATTCTTTTCCTTTAGGGCGACGTACATTCCTTTGGCAATCATTCCCAAAAAAATTAATTTTTGTTTCGTCGCTCCATAGAATATTTCGCTATTTTTTTTTGCCTTCACATCCAATCTAAAGAAAATGTTCTTTAGCAAAATCTAACCCCTTCTTTATATTTTTTTACGCATGAGTGGAACTTTTCTAGCATTTCTTCCGGGTAATTTAGCATGTAGAAGACGACGACGAACTGTTGGAGCACTAACTATATTTTCAATTTCTGCAGAAATAGCCTTTGAAGACTTGAAAGGGTCCTTTTTTGCAATCAGAATAATACATCTATCTGTTTCTGGGCTTGTTTTATGTGGTCTGCCACGTGTTTCCATAGTTTTCTTTTCAGCTAAGGCATTTTGGACGCAACGCAAAGACCTACCAATATTTTTTGCTATTTCTCTCAATGATTTTCCCTGTTTTCTCATGGTTTGAACTATTTGTCTCTCTTCTGTGCTACAATGTTTGTTTCTTCCCATTTTATAAAAAATCTTACATTAAATTTATTATATTTTCTTCCCATTTTCTTAAAAATCTTACATTAATTTTATTATATTTTCTTTAAAATAAAAATATACTTAAAGCTTAATGTAAAACACAACAAAAAATTACTAATTTGAATTTGATGCAAAAAGAAAACGGTAAACTATTCAAGTGTATCTATTATTATGATCAACAATTCTACGTGATTCAAATAAATTCCAAACTGTAAATTAATTGAAAACAATATACTTGCCATATTTTCTTCCACATCTAACCGATTATGAAAAATAAAAATCCAGAAGTTTAAAAGAGAGAATCTTAGATTTATGAGCATTTTAATATTAGTACATAAGGTGTATCTATTATTATGATCAGGTGTGTATGTTGTAGTGAGTATGAGTATCGGGTATTTGTGTTCATACAAAAAGTTGAATTTATGACTTCTATGTGAACATTTAAAATTGAAAGAACTTAATTTTTCAAGTTAAAAAACTGTAAAAGTAGCTGTAGCTATATATTTATTTTAAATTATGAAAAAGCTTTGGAAATGTTGTTTGCTAAATTTTTTTTTTAAAAAGAATTAATTAAATTTGGTGGCAAAACGACGTTTGGCGGGTCAGCTAGTTATGAATATAAATATATCACATAAAATGTATCTAAAAAGCTCTTAAAATATTACTCTTGAATATAATAAAAAAGTAACCTGTTGTATTGGGAATTAATGAGTAACCACAAAGTACGATGAGTTTCTCGTTGAATCTTTAGATCAACAAGTGTATTTACTTTTTGAGTGTTGCCAACTGTTATGAACAGAAAAATAAATAAAAACGCTAATAAAATTACCAAATAAAAAATTTATACAAATTAAAAAGATTAATATAAGTGTTGATAATATTGGGTTTATTACGACTAAAATTATAAAAGTTAGGAAAAGATAATTGTCTAATTCAAAAACGAATAAGGATAAAAAAGGAATATGAAAACATATGGGTGTCTTCATACAATATGTGTGTTGCAAAACAGGTTTGGCTTATTCAATATCTCAACACACATATTTATAATACAAAAATTATAAATATATAAAGCCTAAAGCTTCTAAAAATTTTACATGACAATTCTTGGATAAATTCTTAGTCAAAATATCAGCCAAATTATCGCTACTGTTACAATATTTCAAATCAATTAATTCTTCTTCAAAGACATCTCGAATATGATGATACTTTATGTCTATATGTTTACTTCTACTATGATAAACGGGATTCTTAACGAGTTGTAAGGCACCAAGATTATCACCATAAATCAAAATCTTATCTGGACAATGTAGCTGAATTTCACCAAAAAGTTTCTTCAAATAAACTGTTTCCTTTGCGGCTGATGAAATGGCCATATATTCAGCCTCTGTGCTGCTTAAAGCGACCGTTGCTTGCTTCTTGGATTTCCAAGAAAATACACCACCAGCCAAAATAAAAACATATCCTGTGTAGAACTTACGATTAACTGCATCACCACCCCAATCGGCATCAAATTGCTAAATACATTAGCGAACCAATAAGCGACTGGTATTCGACCTGGTTGACTTTTTCACAATTTTCGTTTGTGCATAAAACTTGAAATTTTGGTTCTAATGGAGTGTACACTGGACGACATTCTTCCATTTTATACTGTTGTAGTAGTTCTTTTATATATTTCTTTTGATGTATTGTAATTTCACCAGTTTCGCTGTTTCTCTCAATTTCAATACTTAAAAAATGTTTAGCAGGACCTGTATCTACTACGGATACTCTTTCTGAAATTTGTGATTTTATTAAATTTAGTTCGTTTAAGTTAGAAGATGCTATTAGCAAATCATCTACGTAGACAGCAATTAAATTGATGTTGTGACCATTTTTCTTCTGATACAAACATGGTTCACTTTTACAGGGTTGAAAACCAATTTGCTTTAAAATTTCATTTAACTTTAGATTCCACTGACGACCTGATTGTTTCAGCCCATATAACGCCTTCTTTAATTTAAGAACCTTATTTGGATTATTTCCATCAATAAAATTTTCGGGTTGAGCCATGTAAACATTATCAGTCAATTCACTATTCAAATATGCTGTTGACACATCTAGTTGATGTAAATGGAGCTCGTATTCTGCTGCGAGGGCAATAAGTATTCTAATTGTTTCATGACGTACTACAGGGGAAAAGGTTTCCGCATAATTTATGCCATATGTTTGAGCATAGCCTTTGGCGACTAATCTAGCCTTAAAACGTTCAATATCACCTTCCCTGTTTTTCTTTAGTCTAAATACCCACTTACAGCCTACAACCTTTTGATCTTGTGGCAACTCTGTCAACTCCCAAGTATCATTATCAATGATGGCTTTATACTCCTCCTGCATTGCGTCCCGCCAGCATTGTGAGTACTCTCCAGATAAAGCTTCTTTTACTGTTTCAGGTACTTTTATTTCATCTGCACGCATCAAATTTAAAGTGTTGTATTGCTTCTTAGGTCTGCCTGGCTGACCTGTGCGCATTATTCTAGGCCTCCCCGGACCAATAGGTCTTTCCTCATCAAGGGGTGTAAATGCAATTAAATTGGAACCATCCATTACGGCACCAGCAACTGATCCGTCTTCTTCTGCGGATTCAAATTCGCTGTCACTTCGTACGTCATCTGTAGATTCAATATTATCATCAACAATTTAATTTTGTACAGCTTTATGTGGTATTTCAAATTCAAGGTTTTTGTTGTGTGTAACTTTAGGTTGTAATGTGGTATCTTTATTTTTTACCATATCAAAATTTTCAATAAAATAAACATCACGACTAACTATAACCTTTCTTGTTGTTTTTTCATACAGACGATATGCTTTTGATGTATCTGAATAACCAATCATGGTGTATTCTTTTCCTTTTGGTCGGAACTTCTGATGTTGCTTTTTGTCTAACGCGATTGCAATAGAGCCAAACACTCTTAAGTGTTGTACCGTTGGCTTACGATTATACCATACTTCATATGGTGTTGAATTATTTAATGCTCTCGTTGGAGCTCGATTACGTAAATAAACGGCAGTGTTTACAGCTTATGCCCATAAAAACTCTTCTACATTGGCAGACACAATCATAGCTCTAGCCATTTCAATCAACGTTCTATTGAAACGTTCTGCTACACCGTTCTGTTGTGGTATGTGGGGTACAGTGAGCTGTCGAACTATACCATTTATTTTGAGAAAATTATCAAATTTATTTTTTACAAATTCTGTGCCGTTGTCAGAACGTAATACTTTTATTTTCTTGCCCGTTTGGCACTCAACCATGGCTTTAAATTCTTTAAAACTTTCAAATGTTTGATTTTTATTCTTTAAAAAATAAACAAAAACAAAACGAGATTTATCATCAATAAAAGTTAATATATAACGTGCACCGCCCAGAGAACTTTTATTTACTGGACCACAAATGTCAGTATGAATGATTTGTAATAAATCTGTTGCTCTATTGTCAGAAGTAAAAAAAGGTTTAACAGTGCATTTACTTTTCAAACACACAGAACAATTTATTTCTTAGGAAATTTTACTCTCATACCTTTCACGAGATCTTTTTCTGACAGTTCACGCAAGCTTGCAACATTCAAATGGCCATATCGATTATGCCATTTTACAGCTTCACACTCATTTGTATTTGCAAAAAACAAATTATTTTTCATACTATATAAAAACAAATCACCAATCTTTTTACCAGCTAAAATAGTTTTTCCTTGTTTATTATTTTTGCATTTTCATTATCAAATTTGACAACGTCTTTTTCTGCTACTCTGCCGATAGAAATAAAATTACATTGTAAGTCGGGTACAAACAAAACATCATTTAATACAATGTCACATTCGTCAATACGAACTTTACCCCTTCCCTTTGCCTCTAATTTATTCTGTCCGGCAAGCTCGATGATCTCTGTATGTGTTTCAAATGTACAAAACAATTTTCGGTTGCAGCACAAATGAGAAGAAGCACCACTATCTAAACACCATACATTACGATTAAACATATTATTGTTGTTGGTTGCTGTAAATACTGAATATGCGTGTTCGTTTTTCTTAGTTTGTTCTGTTTTGTTATTTGTATCTGCTGCTTTACCATTTCTGCATTGCGCTTCGTAGTGGCCTTTGCGGCCGCAGTTAAAACATTTAAAATTTTGTTTCTGCTTGCCTGAATAACGGTTGTTCTAACTGTTGAACACAATCTGCTTCACTCATTTTCATGTTGAGTAGTTGCTTGAAAAGAGACACTTTTCTTACCGGGCTTTTAGGTCGGTGTACTTCACGTAATGCGTTCCATGCCTCTTTCGCTGTAGGGTAATTCTTGATGTACGAAATCTGCATTGGTGTAATTCTTAATATAATCGCTGATGTGGCCTTTTCATCCTTCTTCGTCCAAACTACGATTTCAGCTTCTGCTGCTGGCTTTGATTCACTAACGGTAGACCACAAATCTTGATGAACCAACACCGCCTTCATTTGCAGACTCCATGAGTAGTAATTGGTTTCATTCAATTTGTCAATGCTGTACATTGATGAACTCATCTTCGATATTTCTTTTTCCTTTCTTTTTAAATTATATTTATTTGCCTTTAACTATTTCTTCAAAAGAGCATTCCTGGGCGCATAACCTGTTGATAATATTGGGTTTATTCCGGTAAAAAAAACACGATGTTTTTAGTTCGAAGATTTATTAAGACTAAAATTACAAAAGTTAGGAAAAGATAATTGTCTAATTCAAAAACGAATAAGTATAAAAAGGAATATGAAAACATATGGGTGTCTTCATACAATATGTGTGTTGCAAAACAGGGTTGGCTTATTCAATATCTCAACAATAAGTAATTAAAATAAATATATTTAAAAGTAACATATATTTAAAAGTTAAAAAAAAACATATTTTTTTATTTTGCAGTACATCTTCGTACAACCCCGTTTGGCAATTAATTGGCTAAATATAGCCCCATCCATTTTTTTTTGTTTTTACAAGCGTTAACATATTTTATCCAAAAGTTTACAAAGTTTCAAACTTTTATAATTTATAAAAAATTTATTTTTTTATGTAAGACATGACGAGGATGTATAAAGATGTACTGAAAAATAAAAAATATTGATAAACGACCGGCGTTAAAAATAGATTTAGAAAAAATGTTTTAAACATTGAAAAATAAAGTTCAAAAATATTGATTAAATAGAACGAGTACTAGAGTTTTTATTTCACTAGAGTTTTTACCTTTTGCTGGAATTTTATTTTTCACTAATTTGTCCAGTTTGTTTGCTCGGGCGCCAGTTATTGATTTAAACAACACGGTAGTTAAGACGGAACTTAATTGAACTTTATTGATTTCTTTTTATATATCATTTTGCTTAATAACTAATTTACAATTATTGCTTATGTTAAAATAATTATGTTTTGTCTTGATTTTACCATTTCCGTTAATCATTTTGATTACTTAGCACTTTTTAAATGTTAATTAAAGTTATTAAAAATGGGTCGGTAATTGACCCTTAATATTGTTTATTCTTAGCTGTATTGCTTAGTTGCTAATTAATTTTTAATTATGTTACGTGTTGTTCTGCCTGCATTTTGCTGTGTGTTATATGTAACTGTCAGTTAGCTGTTGTGTTGTTGTTGTTGTTACCAACAACAAAGCTTTGTATTGATAGAGCAGTGTTTAGGATCATTATCTTGATAAAACTGGAATATGCCCGCCAGTCCCAATTTTACTGCGCTGGGTCGTAAATTTTGCTTAAGGAGGTTAATATATTGTAGATGATCCATTATACCATCAATAAATGCTAAATTGCCCACTCCTGACGCCGCCATACATCCCCCACACCATAACACCACCACCCCCGTGGTTTAAAGTTGGTACCATATTTCTTTCTTCCAACTCTGTATTTGGTTTACGATACACTAAAACCCTTCCATCGCAACCAAAAAGGTTATATTTGCTTCCATCTGCAAAAATTACATTCATCCAGAACTCCAAAGGCTTGTTCACATGCTCTTTTGCGAAATCTAGTCTTAACTTTCTGTTTTTCTTAGAAACATGTGGCTTCTTCCTGGCTGATCTTGCATAAAAACCGTGTTTTTTTAAGACGTTTCTTATTGTTTGGGGAGTAACTGATAATCCTAAGTGCTCCGCAGCATTTTTAGCTAAAGTAGATGCATTAACTTTTGGATTTTTCTTCACTTCGCGTACTATTCTTCGCTCATCTGCTTCCGTAAGCTTGCGAGGACGCCCACTTCTGGCCTTGTTTATTACTGTATTTTCAGTTTTATATTTTTTTATTATATAATGTACGGTAGTTCTTGATTTTTGAACGATATCTGATATTGTGTTTTCAGTTTTTCCTAATTTAAAATGATGAATTATTAAATTTCTTACATCGAAAGAAGTTTCTCGCCCTTTACGTCTCATCTTTGCGATCACTTGCAAAGAAATGAGAAGAAAGTGTGGTAAAATACAATTCTAACGGTATTATTAGCAACAACAATATAAAGTAGTAAAAAATACATGAGCACAAGAAAAGAAAAACAATGCTTGTCGAATACTTATTTTGCGTTACAATTTTTGTGTTATCGTTTAAATAGACGCAATTGATTTTAAATGTGCAAAGTTTAGGAATTTTATAACTGTAAACTAAATAACTGCAACAATGCAACAAAACAACATGATGACATGTTAAAAAATCATAAGCACAATAACGCGTTTATGGGATTTAAGAAAATAACTTCTAATGTAGAATAGTTTTTTTGGCCACTGTATATGGTCATATATGAAAACATATATGATCATAAGCCATATATATTGATATATGAACATATATGAACATTTTCACCTGGGTATATATAACGGAAAAACGTTACTCACTGACTGAGGCTGAATTTTGGTATGTAGGTTCCCCCTCCGGCGTAGTCATCCGCTAAGACGGGGTTTTTGGAAATTTCTTCGGAGAGGGGCAAAAAGGGGAAAACCACTTTCACGGCGTCCCCAAACCGCTCTAGCTAGAAACCTAAAATTTGAAATATGCCACCCTGGGAGTATGTGCTAACTACTTGATAAGGTACATTTTGGAATTTTGGTCAGTGACGTTGTAAAAATGAGGGAGGGCAAAACAGGTGAAACTTCTCCCCCTTGACGACTTGCCAAACCGCTGAAGCTACAAAGTTGAAAATTGGTAGATAGGATAGAAATTAGCATATTTGCAAGAGTGCAAATGTAAAAATTTGCAAAGTGCAAAAGTGAAAATATGATTGTTAGATGGATTGATGGTTTGATAGACTGGTGGAGAATGGGGAAGAGTGGTTTGAGCTGACGGAACACTTTGGTAAATATATTCCATCGCCTTTCTTCTGTTCATATCCACATTATTTTTACATGTTTTTTTCGTTGTCGACTGGCTCTGACCAAATCATCGGTATTCCATATGGCATGCTTTCCCGTATACCTGTTCGCCAATCATACAAACGTGCTACACACGATGAACAAGCCATTTTAGGCACCCAGTCAACATTACGAATCATTGGAATATTGAAGTACTGCTCGTACAATGTTACAATTTCATCAGTAATTTTTTTCTTAGACGACATAATGGTCCACTTTCCGCACATATAACAGTAATGATTGAATTTTTTCAGGCATTCATCCATATTTTACCGTAAAAATTAATCACTTCAAACTGGAAACTTTATTTATATTTTTATTACTTTTTCGTCACTTTCAAAAAATTGTACTTTACGCGTTCGGAGACACTTGTTTAATGACAAAAATCGATCAATGAACACCTATAAAAAATAAAAAGAGTGATTTTTGTATTAAAAAGTGTGTTGATATAATATTGCATAATATATTGCAAAAAGGAAAAACGGTAAGAATTATGTCGATAAGTTTGCGCAAGAACTACAAAAAGCGCATAAAAACAGCAAAAAATGGGGAAAATCGATGAAAAATAAGCAAAAATCATGAAAATAGTCTAAAAATTTTGATTTTCTCAGTTGAAATGTGCGTTCTAATGGTGGAAATAATAATTGTGAGCCGTATAAAGATAACACAAGAAATTTTGAATACAGGAAAAGCGACTTAAATGGGCTGAAAATGGTCAAAAATTTACGAATTGACCGAAATTAAAAAAAAAAACGCCATAAATTTTTCCCAATGAGCCAAATTGGCACTTTCATCGGTGGAGTAGTAGTCAGGGGGCTCATCCAAACACAACCATATGGTTTTCACGTTAGTACCAGAAATTTCGTGTTAAAAACTTGAACAGTGTAGTTTAATGGATTGATGGTAATGTAAATTTGCAAATGTGAAAATGTGTAAAAATGTAAATATTTATTTATTTCATTCAGCATTCCCCTCCGGCGTAAAGATTCGCTAAAACGGTGTTCTTGAAAAGAGCAAAATGGGGAAAACTCCCTTTTCACGGCCTGCCCAAACCCCTTTAGGTAGAAACCTGAAATTTGAAATATGGTCTTCTTGGTGTATGTGCTAACTCATCGATAAAGTCTCCCCCTTAACGACCTGCCCAAACCGTTGGGCCTAGGAAGTTTACTTTAAGTATGTAGGCTCATTATCCAGTGTAGATAACAGTTAAGACAACCTCGAGTTAAGGAACCTCGATATAACTACAATTAAGTTCGAAGCCCAAAATCAAGGGAAAAGTCCACAATATCAAGTTTTACATATACATACAAGAAACAGCAAAAACTAAACCACCACAGCAGATTCTTCACTGCGAAGAACAGCACATCTAGCCGCATCGGTAACTTCCACCATTAAGTAATGTAAGCTTAGTCTTAAGAGTATCAGAATTGAAAACTTTATATCTTTTAATAATTTAACTATTTAATCAGGTTTATACAAGCAACATTTAGTTTACTAGCCATAGAGAATAATGGTCATTCATGAAAACTCTACTTTCAATCCTCCTTATTACCAACAGCAGCACCATCTAGTTTACCAACGGCATTGGCATCACCAACATCAATTATATTACATATTTTCAATGTATGAGTTTTAAAGTACTCATTCATAATGGTATCACGAAGAAAAACACTTTTGAAACTCACCAATATAAGCATATGTGATTAATCTCACGACCAGCAATAGGTATAGTAATTAAATCTCTCAGGCCTTTGGGTCATCCTCGGATGACAATGTCAGCCCTATTTAACCTTATATGTAAAAATGGTTTCCTGCTTCCAAAGATGATATTTTAGACGACCTAGATGCTTCCAAATGATTTACAAGTTTGTTACATGTCAACAAATCAGTCTTTATCTCGTTGTCACTTGATGTCATTTGATTTTTAATTTCGGAAACAGCACTGGTAAACGCTGCTTTAATGGAAATTAAATCATCATTACCCTTACTCATAAAAGCATGAAACTTGCGTTGTGTAGGATATTCACTAAACAATTGTTCCATTTTATCAACGCCAGCCTTGGTCATATTATAAAATTCTATGATTTCAGGCTTCTCGCCCTCAGCTATCTCGCCATCATAGTGCATTGACCAAAGCAGCGTCACTGATTTATTTTTTCGTGGAACATAAGAGCACATCGTCACATTTTTTCTGAAGCCGAATAATCATGAACCAATTGGCCTGTCCTTGTGCGCCTTCATTTCCGCAGGAATATACGTCTTGTTTTTGCGCAAAGTTCCAACGATTGTTAGGTTCCAAGTGAGAAGAAGTTCTGCAACTGGCAACGTCGTGAAAAAATTGTCCATTGTAATATTTCTTCCACTTCCTTGGTATCTGCTAGCCAAGTCTTTCACAACTCGTTACCCTTGGTTCGTTTCCCTACCGGACGCTTCTTGGCCAGTATAAATTTGAGCGTGCAGTGAATATGCATTTTTGGCATCGCAAGTCCACCAAACTTTGATACCATATAATCATAAACCAATTGGCCTGTCCTTGTGCGCCTTCATTTCCGCAGGAATATACGTCTTGGTTTTGCGCAAAGTTCCAACGATTGTTAGGTTCCAAGTGAGAAGAAGTTCTGCAACTGGCAACGTCGTGAAAAAATTGTCCATTGAAATATTTCTTCCACTTCCTTAGTATCTGCTAGCCAAGTCTTTCACAACTCGCTACCCTTAGTTCGTTTCCCTACCGGACGCTTCTTGGCCAGTATAAATTTGAGCGTGCAGTGGATATGCATTTTTGGCATCGCAAGTCCACCAAACTTTGATACCATATTTTGCAGGTTTGCGCCAGACATAATAAGTATGCCAAAAAATGCATTCAACTCTGCTACCGTCAGTGACTTCCATGACATGGAAATTGCATTGGGGTGCCTTATGTTTTATATATTATAGGTTGCTATTGCTTTTTTGTTTGTGTTACGCATAGTTATATCCGCCATTTCCAAACTCATAAAACATTTGAATGTTTTCTCTATTGACAACATTTCGGTGCTCCTAGATGGTCCCCACCGTTCTCGTACAATACTATGGAGAAGAACTTGTCGATTGATGTTTGGATGTTTGTTTCACTCAGTACCATCACGTGCCACAAATTTTTCACTGCTTACAGAAACTGGTACCCCTTCTTCATCCACTTCATCATCAGAGTCGACATTGTCAGCTAAATCTGCTTCTTCACTTTGCTGAATTTCAGGATTGTCTTCAACATCAGATTGTTGAACTTTATTCAACTGAATGTCTTGTTCATCTTCCGACTCAGATGTATAGGTAACATCATCATCATCACAGATTTCATCGAATAGAGACTGTACAAATTTAGTATATGATTTTATTTTTGATTATTTTATAACTTTTACCTTCTGTACTGTGCTGATGATAGATTATTATTTCTGCTTGAAGCCATTTTTGAATTATTAAGTTTTATTTTTCGAATTATTAAGTTTTATATATCCACGTCTTAAACTTTTGAGCACCAAATAAATAATAAAAATATAACTAACCAGCAGCTGAAACAACAGCAAATGAAACTTGCGGCAAGCAAAAACCACGGCAAGCAATTCTTTCTCTACTTGTGCGTAGTTTATTTCGGTATCCGTAAGGCTTCTTGAGGCAAATGCTACGGGCTTACCTTTCTGCAATAGACAGCAACCAACTCCATATTATGAAGCATCTGTCTAATTTCTCATTAAAATTTTGCAATGTTGGTGCGTTTGCAATTAACTGCTTTATTTGCTGCAAGCATTCCTCATGAACTGTTTGCCATTTATTAAAAGTTCCGTTTTTTAATAGCTCTCTTAAAGGCTGTGATTTTTCTGCAAGGTATGTACTCCCTAATATAGTTGATCATGCCAAATAGTTTCTGCAAATCTTTTTTATCTTTGGGCTGAGAAATTTTTAATACCGCTTTAATACGTACAGGATCACATTTAACATCTTCTTCTGAAATTTCGCTTGCTTGTTAAGCCAATTTGCCAAAAACCTTCCTTTAAGTCTAAAGTACTTTTTTCCGGCTAGCTTTGCGGAAATTTCATCAAAAGCTGGAATTGTATAATTTTCTTGTAAATATCAGAATTTACATCTTGAGGATCAATCAGTAATTGGCCGTTCTTCTTCTCTACTAATTTATCGATCTTACGACCTAATTTCGTTTTGGTCGTGAATAACACACCCAAAATTCCGGCAATCATAATCTGAACTAAAGCATCGAATAATCGGATGCCACTCTCGAAATCATAAATATTGATAGGTACCCCTACCATTGAAGTTACGTTCCTTTCGCCATTCATCAGAGTCACCGATGCATTAGTAGACTCTGAAATCGTAAATACAGATTTAACTCCAAATCCAACGTAAATTTGCATCATTGCGTTGCCAAATAAAAGTAATTTAGCAATCCAATAAGATATTGTCAACGCACCTCCTTGTCTTCTTAAACTAAGTAAACATTTTTTATTCCGCTCTAATCGTTCGCTATTCTACCCATAGCGAGTCGCTCCTCTAACTTATTTGATGCAATCGCCTTACGCTCGCGGGGAGCAATGGTTTGGCGTCTTCCTTACTTTCTGGTTTTGACGAACTAGTTCGATATTCCGAACTCGAATTGCGAGACTCCTCACTAAAATGTGAGTTCTTAGGTAACAAATGTAATGGTATGTCTCTTGGATTTACTTCCTTCCACATACCCGACTCATACACATAGTGCGTCTGACCATTATATCCGAATACGGATTTCCCTGCTGCTGAATAATCATCAGGCCGTCCAAATACTACAAAAATTAGTTTTTCACTTGAATTTGGTACCTATATAATAGTTGCCTGCATCCAATCTTTTGCTTATATCAGATAAGTAAATTAATTACTACACATTTTGAGTTCTTAACTACAACTGAAATCATCAGTTGCAATTTTCTTTATTTATTCATTCTTTTATTTTTTGTTTAATTTGGTTTAATTGGCTATAGTATACCAGTTTTGCTCCAAACTCTTCAATAATGGCTTTCCAACGTTAAAGTTTAGGGTTTTGGTTTTTTCGTATATGGCATGAGTCAGAGATTGATGGTCAGTGTAGACGGTGAGGTCCGTTGTACCATAAATATAATTTCTTAATTTTTGGAGTTACCAAATAATGGCTAATAGTTCTTTTTCATTTGTAGAATAATTTTCTTCTGTTTTGCTCAGAGTTCGACTGAGGAAGAATATGGGTTTTTTCATTTCACTGAGCACTGCTCCAATAGCTAAGTTAGAGGCATCTGTGGTCAGTTCGAATGGTTTATCATAATCGGGTTGGAAGAGTTCAACCTTTTCTTTGAAACAATTTTTTAATTCGTCTAATTCTATGTTTGTTTTTTTACTTCTACTTTTCCCTATTTGTCCGTTGTCTCCTCGTAAATGCACCGTTAGTGGTTTAGCTATGCTAGCATATCTTTGCACGAATTTTCTGTAATATCCTGTCATGCCCAGGAATCCTCTTAAGTCCTTCAATGTTTGGAGGAAAGGATATTTTTTAATTGTTTCCACTTTTTATGGATTCGTGGCGATTTTGTTATGTTTAATTATATGACATAAGTATTCACTTTCCGTTTGAAAGAACTTGGATTTTTCATTGGATACTTTTAATGTTGCTTTATTTAATGCATTGAATATAGTTTCTATATGTTCTATATGTTACTCTGCTGAGGAGTAGATCAAAACGTCGTCTACGTAGACGTATGCAAATTTGCCTATATATTCCTGTAGGATATCGTCGACACACCTTTGGAATATGGATGGGGCATTTTTTAATCCGAATGGCATACGTATAAATTCATACTTTCCGCCGTTTACACAGAAAGCCTTTCTGTGCATTGTCAGCCTCTCTGTGCCTTTCTTTGTATTGTCATATTTATATCGGGAATTATATATCGATCAGTAATTGTATGTGAATTTAACTTTTGAAAGTCTATCACCATTGTTTTCTTAGGCCGTCCATCTTCATCAAAACCTTTTTTTGGTACAGTCCATATTGGAGAATAATATGGGCTATTACTTCTTTGAATAATACCGTCATTTAACAGTCTTCCTATTTCCTTATTTACGAAGTCGTTATCCGTTATGGGATATGGGTACTGCTTCGTCCAGATAGGTTCGTCTGCATTTGTCCTTATTGTGGCCTCTATGGTTGTCGTGAAGGGTAGTGGTCCTATGCCATTATTTTCCCTCATTAATATATCAATCTTCTTCCTATGAATGTCGTTACCTATAGTATTATATTCATAACTTCCTCTTTCTTATTTACGGTGAATGTCATGTTCTTCCTATCTATTTCCATTCCATTCCATCCTAGTATTAAATCGGAATTTTCTATACAATCTAACTCGAAAAAGTCTATGTCTGCCGAGAAATTTAATTCATTGTTTCGTATCTATTATCGATGTTCCATGCCTCGAAATAACTTTCATAGGTTGTATTTTTTCAATTACATTAAATTTTAAAGATTTACTTACATAATTATGGGTTGCTCCAGTGTCTAGTAGTACATTATATGTTTTTTCACCGTCATTCATTGTTATGTGGGGCAACCCGTTTATTAGTTTAAATTCTTAACCACTATATTATTTACTATACTTGTTTCTACAATAGTGCTACTGTTGTCATCTTCTCTGGTGATGATGTTGTTGATCCTTGATTGTTTTGCTTGTTGAAAATTTCCACTCTGTTCTCTTCCTCTTGTCCATGGCGAGTTATGAGGGTGATTGAAGGGGTTAAAATGTGTGGGTTGACGATGAGCTGTGTTTCCGGAGCTGGTGCCCATTGGTTCCGGATGTGGTTAATGGTTGTTATATGACTAATACTGTCGTGTTGTTTCTACTTGTCTTGGTTTAAATTCTGTTTGCGGTTGGTATCTTCGTTGACCTTGATAATGCTGGTGATGTCTGGGTTGTTGGATTCGTTGTTGAGTAATTTATGTGCGCCTCTTGTATCATGGGATAACCTTAAGTTTTGATGTTGGTTATCGTGCTCAATTGTCCTTGCAATTGTATAAGCGTGTTCTAGATCATGTGATGTGTTGGCATAAAGAGTTGATTTGATAAAAGTGCTCTTGACTCCAGCTATAAACACCCGAACGGCCTCTTCTTCTGCGTAGTATATCATTGCTTTAGTCACTGCTTCGATGTGGCCAGACAGATATTTTTGAAATAATTAAATTTAAACATTTATTTATCTCATCGTGAAATTCTCCCAATGATTTCTTTCCTTGAATGCAATTTTTTCATTTCATCTTGAAGTACATACAATGGACGGGTATCTGCATATGTTTTATCAAGCCTGTCACGGATGGCATAGAAGTTGAAGGTTGTGCCGTGGTTTGCCAGGATTTGGGCCGCGGTTCCTTGTATCTTCGTTTTTACAATTTGAAGGGCTTGAACATATATTGGTTTGTCACTTAGGCTAGATATGATTTCCATCATCCTACTTACATCTTCTCTCCATATTCTATATGTATTTATGTCTCCATTAAAAACTGGCAATGATTTAAATACATCCAATTTTACTTGGTTTTCATCCGTTTTATCGGACTGTATCGAAACCCTTTGATTTTCTGGAGTGATTTCCAGGTGGGGAGCTTGCTTTATTTGTGCTTCCAATCTTTGTATCTGAGCTTCGTGTGTCCTTTGCCACTGTGGCCTGTAAAGCTGCCATTGTCTGTACCAATGCGCTTATGTCGAAATTTACTGCCATTATGCTTTGTTGTTACTCCAGAGATCTATTATTATCGTAAATAGTCTGGCTCTTTGTTTGCTTCATGAACTTTCCCGTGTTGTCCTTTGTGAAGGGATTTTTTTCTTTTTATAAAGAATTGTTGCAGAGTCCTTGCTGCGACAAGGATGTATATTGGTCCGCTCACTGAAGAATAATTTTAATTATCCTCCTGGCAGGAACGCCAATTATGAAACTCAACGTTTCTTTGAGTAAAAAAAAAATATATTTACTTTTTTATTGGACGTGATGCGTCTTCTTTATTTAATATATTTTCTAAAACTACCAAAATCTTATACAGGCTTATTATTGCTTATATACTAAGTCATCTTTTCTTGTTAATGATAATATGTTTGCCTGCATTAATTCTTATCTTCATGAATGTGTTTTTACATAATACTTATCTATCTAAATATTACAAAAGTATGTTTATCAGTAAATAATATTTGTTTATTGAAAAATGTGTTTATCATTAAATAATTTGGAAAAAAGGAAAAACTTATCTATTACAAATATATGCTAGTCATTAAGTGATACTTATCCAAAAATATACTTGTCTTAAAATAATATTTATTTATTGAAAAAATGTATTTAAGTTTATTTTTGACAAAGAATTAAATCTTATGTTAGTGGCGTTGACTCGCGTTATCTAAAAGGTGGTAAAAAATTTGAATATAGTTTAATTTTGTAGAGGCCCATAACTGAGCTTAAAAGGTCAACACCACCCATATGTCGATTGTATTCTGATACCATAAAAGGACATTCAATAGAAACATATCATTTCCCCGACTTGTCCCACCGTCTAACTTCAGTTGACGGTTTTGTTATCTCTCCAAGCAACCACAGCTATGTCAACCCCCTTTTAGTTTCCGACCTGTTCTATTGACATATCGCGTGGTTCCTTTCTAAAAAGTTTTCTTATAGTTCCTAAAGCCAAAATTCCGCGACTTGACTAATATTTAATAAGCGGGATCGAGGTATAGTAATTGTCAAAAAACAGGCCGTAATTCTGGTTAGTATGTACTCCACACGCAAGGCGGACTATAGCATTAGATGATGCCCCTAAATCAGGCTCATTTGCTGCGCACCGGTTTTCTTGCCCACTATAAACTTCAAATTTATACCCATACCCAGATATACCACATAAACAAATAGTTAAAAACCCCATTTATGAGGTTTATCTGGCAAATACTGTTTCAGCATGCTTCGAGCTTTTGTGAACACATTTGTTCATCAACAGATAAATGCGCTTCAAATGGAACTTTTTTGAAGTTATGGTGCTTCTGTCAATGACCGGATTTTACATTTACGACTCATATTGATCTTTGAAATAATAACACTTTACTTAAAAGAAAGGTAAAAAATGTATCGTATAACGCAGTGTTGCATAAATACAACAAACCAATATCAGACCAAAAACCAAAACGAACTTATTTTGCAATAAAACTATTACTGATTATTGAAATATATATTATTACCTATCGTACACATAAATTTTACCAACGAAATTTATCACTAACAATTATTTCGTAAACGAATGAAAAAATGCAGTACAGCTTTGCATATGTGAGACACTTGAAAGAAATATTAATTGAAGTGTTGCCAGCTAGTAAGCTAATTTGTGAATAAACCGTTAGAAAGCTTTGTTGCCAATGTTCAACACCATTTCGTGTAAAGCGCAAAAGCGTTAAAAAGGATGCGCTAATGCGCTCTGCCGAAAAATATTGTGGTGGATCTGGCTGAAACTTGCTAATATCAAACGGATGGTTAAGTATTGTCTGAGTACTTCTGCCGATGTTATTCGAGCATTAACCCTCCGTCACATGCACATGTTCGTGACTATCCGAACACGTAGTACATGTATCTGGCCAGTCACACTATGTATTTCAATACATTTATATGAAAAATATGGTATTTTAGTGATAATATTATATTGTTATATTGTTATCACGCCAGGCAGATATATATTTTCTATTTTTTTTTTGTTCTTAGTACATGCTAAATCACCTACCCAAGCAAAACAAATTGTGAAATAAAATAAAACAAGAAAAATTTATATTTTTGTGTTTAATTTCAAACAAATAGTTGAATGAACTTTATATTTCAATGTACAAAGCTGACAACTTTTTTTCTTTTGTAGAGTATCAGCACCACTTGAGCTAGGAAAAACGAGGAAAATGAGATGAAATGAAGGGCAAACTTACATTTAGTGGTCTTCCAAAAAAGGATTTCATGGCCAAACGAGTGCTGAACTGTTTACTGATGTGAATGTTGTTCATTCGGTTTTCAATATTTTAAAGAACCAATGTATCAGCTAACGTAGTGAGAAAATTTCTTCTAGCATTATTTTTTTGAGATCATCAACTTTTTTGCAAATAATAAATGCAGCCTGTGCCATGATGTCAAACATGTTGCAGAAGAACGCAAAAGTCCATCGTCTTCTTTGTCGCTTTGAAGTAAAATGTGTAACCATTTGGTCCATACAATCGACGCCAGCTTTATTTTCATTGTAAAAGAGAATTGCTTCGGGTTTTATTGCTTCCCCTTCAAAATGTTTCGTAAAATGGACGGTCGAAAGTAGGTTTACGCATTTATTTTTTTTTGGCAATTCTGGCCAGACGCTTTACTCCTTCTAAAGTGCTAAAAAAGTTGTCAGCTACAATTGTACGGCCAGTATTGTTGTACGGCTTTGTGAGTTAGAGCATAACATTTTCACCTTGATTTACTTCCCGTTTTTCTCCTTCTTGTCGACCGGTATGAAGCTTTCCTTGTATTGGATATTTAGATTTCGCTGGTTTTGATTGAATTTGTGTGAATTTAGTTTTTCCACGATATGGGAACAGTTGATAATCAATTGTTATGCTGCCATGCGGACCATAATTTTTGGTAAGATTTTCATTTAAAAAATTCCAAACGTCACGAATTGGTGCAGCTTTGTCATCGCGCAATCGATGAGCGCGTGTTCTACCATCATCAAAACGAATGTATCGCACCAGTACAGATAATCGATTAAAAGACATGGCTGCTCTGAATATAGCCAAAAGAATACCGACGAACGCATCTAATTCAGTTTCGGTCATATCTTTCCAAACTTTTGGGGTTAGCTGCATTCCAATTGTTTAATTCAAAACTCTTAAATGTATTATTTTAAAAGGCGGTACTACTTTGGAACCGACTGGCCCACCAGGGTTAATCTTTAGTTTGAGTTATACCAAATCTTACTTATAGAACCGCTTAAGGTTTATTAGGCATTGTCTGTCACCTTCTCTTTCTCTGCTAGTTTTTGTACTAGCTACATTTTTTCTGTATCGTTTTGGCTTTATGTACTGCACGACGTGCTACATACTTTCTTTCCCGCATCTACGGCAAACATTTGGTCCTTCGAGCCGGATTACTAGCAGCAGAATACGGACATTTTTCGGAGAGTCGCAGACCCATCAGGTATGGAAAGTATGAGTGTTTTTTTATCGTACTCCTCCTGTTTGAAGACAATTATTTGGTCGATTTCGAATGATAGCGGACTGGCAAACATCCACTCAAGGATGTCACCTATGCCATCCTTACTTAACAACTTGGACAGGTACCGTAAGTCTGCAAACTCTGAGCAGCCATGATACTGAAAGACGATAGACCCGATTCTTGATTTAGCATATGGGTTACTTTGAAATTTTTCTAAAAACATATGCAAAGCTGATGCCAGTTTCCCGAAATCAGGGTGGTCAGCGATCAGGTTGCCAATGGCGTTATAAATCTCCAGGGATGTTATCAGATTAGGATCAGGCACAAACAGGGCCACAACATTCATTAATCGACTTGATATTATTGGTTGATGCTTCTCATGCGGCCTTATGTATCTATTAAGTCTTATGCAAGGTGACGGGTTGGCCTAATGTGATGGTCTTTTCATTTGTAATAGTAGAAACATTTAACAGACAACGGGGTAATTGAACCAACAGGCAGTGTGACTTTGTAAGACTTCCACTCTGCAGTGAGGTCAGAGCTTATGGTTTTAAACAAATGGTAGAAATATTGTATTACAATCTCTGGCCCAAGCTTCTCACCGGCCAGAAAACCGTATGCCCAGAATCAAGCAGTGTCTAAACTTGATTCTTTGTTTAATGTTACACTAACGGACGGCTTTTTCCCATCCTCTGTAAAAAACATTTAGTCCTTCGAGCCGGATTACTAGAACCAGAATACGGACCCATCAGGTATGGAAAGTATGAGTCTTTTTAATCGTACTCCTCCTGTTTGAAAACAATCATTTGGTCGATTTCGAATGATAGCGGACTGACAAAAATTCACTCAAGGATGTCACCTATGCCATCCTTACTTAACAACTTAGACAGGTACCGTAAGTCTGCAAACCCTGAGCAGCCCTGATACCGAAAAACGATAGACCCGATTATTGATTTAGCATATGGGTTACTGGGAAATTTTTCTTAAAACATATCAAAACCTGATGCCAGTTTCTCGTTGGTGTAATCGACTTTTCATTTGTAATAGTAGAAACATTTAACAGAGACAACGGGGTAATTGAATCAACAGGCAGTGTGTCTTTGTAAGACTTCCACTCTGCAGTGAGGTCAGAGCTAATGGTTTTAAACAAATGGTAGAAATATTGTATTACAACCCCTGGCCCAAGCTTCTCACCGGCTAGAAAACCGTATGCCCAGGATCTAGCAGTGTCTAGACTTGATTCTTTGTTTAATGTTACACTAACAGGCGGCTTTTTCCCATCCTCTGTAAAGAAATCGGATGAATATTCAACAGCTTTGTCGAACTCGACAATGGGTTCATTGAAGGTCTTTCCAGTTATGACATTTAATATACTCTCTTGCGGACGACATGTTGATTAATTCAAATAACTTAAAGATTTCAGAAAATAGTTTCTGTTATTACAAATCATTCCATCATCATCATTCCGGTCATATCTTACATCTTCCGGCGTGTAAGATCCCAATTTTTACCGCGATGTACATAAATTGCTCTCGCGTAAGCAATATAGAAAGATTATGCCAGTTAATTTCGGTAACTAAAGCCGACGCGCGTGCAATTGTTCCGGAGGTCCTAATCAGGGCTTTGATGAAGCCTGGCGGAAATTAAGCGAAGCTTACGAAAATCTTCGAATGCTAGTTAACGAACAGTTAATGAAGCTTCGAAAATTCATGATATTGTGTTGACGTATACGAATTCCAATATTTGGTTTATGTTCACACCATATAGTACCGTTCTTACCAAGGAAAGAATTGTAATGAATAAAACCACTTTGTTTTTATTGCCAGAGCAACTTTAGCGTTTCTCGAATGTTGTATATTCTGATTTCGAATGTTGTAGGCATTCCGGATTCGAGCAGTTGGAACAAAAAACATTTGGTCCTTCGAGCCAGATTACCATCAGGTATGGAAAGTATGAGTGTTTTTAATCGTACTCCAATTTTGATTGTGCTTAACTATAGGGAACCTATAGTGAGAGGGCAATTCTTTTGTGAGACTAATTTGGTAGTTTTTGCAATGCTTTCTTCAATACGATCGTTCATATGCGTTGACTGATCGTCCCTTTAATAAATTCGTATGCAATGACTTTAAGAGAAAAGAAAAGACTTGTTTGTTTCGAGTGTAAATTAAATCTATCTATTAAAGTGAAATTAATTAATTTCTGAGTGTCTGTATTGGCTTACTGCCCATACTATTGCTAATAACTCCTTTTCTATAGTTGAATAGTTTTGTTCGTGTCTGTTTAGCGTTCTAGAGGCAAATGCTATTGGTCCTTTGCTTTGTGATAAAACTGCTCCTAATGCATGGTTACTTGCATCTGTTGTTAATATGAATTGTTCTTCAAAATTTGGGTATTTCAGTACTGAGTTTGATCTTAGAATTGTTTGTAATTTGTTAAAACTGTCGATATATTTTTGATCGTTCGGATCGATTTTTGTATCTCTTTTAAGTTAATAAGTCATTGGTTTAGCTGTTTTTGCGTAATCTTTAATGAATTTCCTATAGTAACCCGATAGTCCTAAAAATGCTTGTATTTCTTTAACTGTTTTCGGTAAGGTAAATTGTTCTAGTCCTAGTACTTTACTTGGGTTAGGTTTAATACCGTCATTCGTTACTAAATGTCCTAAAAAAACTGTTTCTTTAAAAAATCGCTCTTGTTTAAACTAACTTTTAAATATGCTTCTCTAAGTGTTTCAAATATTTTGTTTAGGCTTTCTATATCGTCGGCTAAACATGCAAAACTGACAAGTCCACTTTTTCAAATTTTTCAGGAGACAAAAAAAAACTGTTTATCTACTATTTAGGTCAATATATTCGAAAACTATAAATACACTTACCTGTATTATACTTCAAGTTTTCAAATTAAACAGCTTTTTATAGCAAAAAAGTCTGTAAATAAGCGTTTTTACAGTTTTTATGGACTTAGCTTATTTGCTGAAAATTTTCATTTTTTTTAGATGGACTTAGTACCCTTTTATTTGCACAATTTCCCTCCTACGATATAATTTAAAAAAAAATAACACATTAATGTTATGTGATATGCATTATATGCCAGTAGGAACTTTATTCTTAAATTTAAACCTTAAAATTTCTTTTTTTTTAATATAAAAAAAATATTAAGGGACAAAACAAAAAAAAAATCTTCAAAAATAAAAATTATATAAAAAATTCACTATAAAAATAAATCAAAAATTAAGTAAAAAATTCACTATAAAAATAAATCAAAAATTAAGTGAAAAATTATGTATAAAACTTAATCATGAGGTAAGTCTTCGTAATATTTGTGGTAGTCCTTTGGTAATGTAGTTTTCAAAATTTGTAAGTCTTCATATTTACGCTTAGTTATTGGTCTTTGATCATTATGAAGTGGAGGTAAGTTACACCACTTTGTTGGAAGTATATTCTTGTTCATCCGTTGTGGTAGAGTCTTCCATTCATCTGAAAACCGTAATTTATAATAAATTGAGTTGTCTGCAGTATATTTTAATGCTCTAATATCTGTGACTTTTGAGTCGCCTGAAACGCGGCCAGGACGAATTGTTTTTACAAAACACACGTTTTTAAACGATTTAAAAAATGTATGGTCCAAATAGGTGACATCGTACGGCTTCGGAGTTTTCCGTGCATTTTTACATACTGAAACATAGTCTGCAGGAACATCAATGTTTCTATTCTTCAAAGCGCGTTCAATTACAGAGTGCACACTGTCGGCCTCCATTTGGGTATGGCCTGTTTCGAGTATTTTTTGCTCTATCGAGATTTTGTTCGTTATTGCTGTGTTAAGCAGCGCATTTGATAACGAACTATTGCGATTTTGGTAACCGCATCCGTCGCTGTAGAATATTAGGTTCACGGAATTCATACTCTCCTGTATATTTGGTAGAATCTTTTCTTCAATGAAATAAATCCACACGCTTGCAAAATCGTCAGAAGTTAAACCGCCTTCCACTTCGTTCCACAAGAAGCAATATGCTTCCTTATTTATTAAATTGAAGAATACCAAATTATGCACCTGCAATTTGGTGCGATAATAAAAGGAGCTCACATTTGATTTCGGTGCCAACAAAACTGATTGCATGTCAACTGTAACACAAATGGCTGTTCAATTTTATCTCTAATTTTCTCCTCTCTGGCTTCATTTTTCCTTTCTTGGTGCAAAGTGTACTTTTCTGGTGAACAGTTTTCCACATTATGGCGTGCACAAATATCGCACTGATCTTTTTTGGGTGCGAATAGGGCGAGATTTTTTAATAGAAAAACTTTATTAAAAACTGTTGTGGAAAGCGGTGGTGTTTCTCGTTCATTACACCAGTTTTTGACATAAAATTCATAAAGCTTTGCTTTCGAACGCCATTCTGACAATAAATATTTTTTTGTAGTTTGAGATCGGCAATAATGGGATTCTGTTGCAGGAAGAGAATCAAAAAACTGTTCTAGCTCTTGCCGATGTTCAGATTGTACAGGCACATTTGTCATTGCTCTCTTGTGCAGAGGCTTCTCCAGCCATTTCATGACAGTACTTCTGCCAATACTCAAAGTATTCAAGAACATCGTTCGGCACACACGTACATTTTTATTATTTAGCTTTAGGTGGAACTGAAGTGATTGGGTTCTTTTAGAAATATTTTCTTGTACACGGTGTCTCGGTCCTTTTGGTGTATTGGAATGAACCAAGCTTCTTACATATAATCGCTTTTCGCCCCAATTCAATTTCCAAAATTCTTCAAATAATTCTCTTCTCTTTGACTCTTCGATTTCTTCACACTTCATGACGCACTTCTTACCTTTGTTCACAAAATTGCATCTCTGTTTCAGCGATCTTGCATTTTTAATTTTGTCGTAATTCCAAACTGTACCTTCTTTTTTTTCCCCGAAGTATTGTTTTCCATTTTGGCGCAAGTTGATATTTTTCGAGGCAAACCAGTTCTTATTTTTTGTTTGCGCTTTTCTTTTGCGGGTTTTACTTCTTATAGGAAGCTCAAACGAATCTTCAGAGCTGCTGTTGATTTCGTATGGTACTAATCCAATCACTCCATCATCTCTGTCATTGCCAAAATAAATGGCAATATTTCCTCTTCCATCCATGGAGTCCTAATACATTTTTAAAGTGTGTTTTAAAATTAAAAAAGCTTTGAAATAATTTAATATATTTACTTCGATCTTTATTAAACGATTTTCTTTTATTAATGTTCGAGCTTAAGATCGTTTTTAAAATCTTCGTCTGCATGTTACTTTCAGTACAGCGATGAAGTAACAAAATAATATGAAAAAAAAAAACAAAATTTAAAATCAAAAATTCCCATAAATTTACTGTGTTAATTTTATTTAATTTTAATTTTGTTTTATGGGAATTTTTGATTTGTAATTTTGTTGTTTATTTTTATTTGTCAAACAATTTTTATTATTAAAATAATATTTTCCTGAAGAAGTCACCCAATGTGGTGACGAAATATTGAAAATAAATTAAATATTTTTTAAATAAAAACGATCTTAAGCTCGAACATTAATAAAAGAAAATTAATCTATTTACCTTATAGTTGCAAAAGTTCCCAAAAGTGCGCCAATATGAATAAAACAACTAATGCAAATGACTTATTAGGTACGTTCAGTGGACTTAGCCTGCCTTTTTTGACAACAAGGGACTTAGCGTATTTGCACATCATTGCCAAACTAGAATAAAAATTAATTTTTTTAATTTTTTTTTTTTATTATTATAATGTAATTTTTGTTTTTCTATACATTTGCATTAAAAACTGACTTTTGTAAAAAAGTGGACTTATCAGTTTTGCATGTTTAGCCGACGATATGTTCTTGTAATGATGTTGAAAAAACTAGTATGTCGTCCATATATACTACACAAATCTTGTTAATTAAGTTTTTTAGTACGTTGTTCATCATTCTCTGAAATGTCGCTGGTGCGTTTTTTATACCGAATGGCATTCTTACGAATTCAAAATGTCCTTCATTTATAGTAAATGCAGTTTTTTCTCTATCTTTTGGGTCTACTTCAATTTGATAAAAACCTTTAGTTAAATCGAGTGTTGAGAAGTAATTTGCTCTTCCTAATTTGTCTAATATATCATCTATTCTTAGTATTGGGTATTTGTCTTCGCGAGTTTGTTCATTAAGTTTTCTGTAGTCAATAACTATTCTAAGTGAAGTATTTCCTTCTTTATCTACTTTCTTTGGTACTGGCCAAAGAGGTGCGTTATATGGTGAACTTGAGTGTTGTATTATATTCTGTTCTAATAGTTCTTGCATTTGGTCGCTAATTTCTTTTTCGTAAACTGACGGGTATCTATATTTTCTTGTATATATTGGGTCTTCATTTTTCGTTTCTATTCTATGTTTTACTTCGTTTGTAAACGTTAAATTGACTCCTTTTTTTAAAATACGTTTTTATTTATTTTTATTAAATTTTTTATTTCACCTTGTTCTTCTTGATTTAAATGTTCTAATCTTAGTTGTCCTGAGCCTTCTAGTTCTTCCTGTGGTAGGTATTTAGCTTCTGTTTCAAAATTTCTATTATCGTCTTCATTGTCGTTCTCGTAATAAAGTGGGTATTTACTGTCATTAATTATGATCTCTTTGTTTGGGTAGTCTATTATACTGTTATTTTGTCTCAAAGTTTCATGTCCTAAAATTCCGTTAAAGAATGTGTGAAATTTGTAAATTCCAAACGTTGTATCTGAGTTGACTTTTATTCTCATCTTTTCAGGTGGCATTACACAATTATGTGTTACGTTAAAATAACCTGATACTGATTTTATAGTTTGTGGGTTCTTAATTTGTTTAATATATTCTGGTGGTACGTCTTCATGACTAATAAAATTTTCTGTTGAACCTGTATCAATTAATAGTCTTGAATTTCTGTTTTTTTCTCTTAAGAGAATATAGGGTAATCCTGTAAAGGTGAGTAGTCTTGTGAGGCTAGTGTTCGAAAATTTTCATGTCTGTAATTTGTGTTTTCTGTCTGATATTGGTTTGCTTGGTCACTATTTCTTATTTCTGTTAGTATTATATTCATTATTTTTACCATAGTTCTTTCCTTGTTGATAATTCTTCTGGGGATAGTTGGTTTGTTGAAAGTTGTTTTGTCTTCTCGAATGATATGTATCTACTTTCATTCTTTCGACTGGTTGTGGGTAGTTTTGTTGCCTGTTGAAATTAGGTTGCTACTTCTGCGCCTGTGGCTGTTGATTCCTTTGTTGATTTAGGTAAGGAATGTATTGTTTTGGTTGCCAATTTCTTTGTTGATTATTATTGTTGAATTGTTGTCTTGGTTTTTCGTGTTGTCTTCCTTGATTTTGGAGCTTGTTATAATTTGGTTTATCATTATATTTATTTGTTGATGGTTGTCTTCTTTCGTCATTTAAGAAACCGTTTGACGATAGTTCATGGATAGCTTCTTCCATGGTTAATACTTTTAATGCGCATTGTAAATATTTTTAATGCTATTTGTGTATTTCTAATTACGTCTTCTGATCTTTCTTCTTGAGCACTTTTTTGATTTAAAACTGCTAACTGTTTTGGGATATAATTATAGAAGTCTAATGTGTTACCTCGATATGTGGCTGCTCTTAATTTTTCGTAAAGTTTATCTGTTGTTGCAAAACCTCCGAAGTTTGATTGTAACATGGCTTTGATGTCATTCCAACTGCTTAGGTGTGGATGAATTTCCATAGCTCTTCTTGCATTTCCAACTTGTTTTCTTTTAACTATGTTGATACACATTTTTTGTGCTTGTTCATTATATTGTAGTAATGTAGGTAATATGTAATCTACGTCTGTACAAAAGGTAAGTTTTCCTTTTTGCCATCAAATGATTCTTATTTTTCTAAGTAGTTCAATGGATTGATATCCAAGACTCTTAATGTTACTTGATTTTGTTGTGTCATGTTGTCTTCTAATTGTCTTCTTTGATCAGTTATAGAATTTCTTATAAATGATTTGTTTTGGAAATATGTTTTTGAATCTAGGATATTTTATTTATACTTATCTTCTAGGATGTGTTGATATTCGTTCAACTGGGTACGTTCAGCGGGTTTGTCAATTTGAGTTTGACTGGTGAAATTTTATTTGTGCCAATTTTGATTATTTTCCACGTTTGTTCGATATTTGTTTGAAAAACACTACTAAGATTAAATTCATTTTGATCACTTTTTATTTTCGCTTTATTGTTCGGTATTCTATCTTTTCTGTAGAATCCTCAATTTGAATCGCGGTAGATCCTTATTTGCAGGGATAACTAATTTAAGAGCTATCCTACAGACTGCGCCAGTTTTGATTGTGCTTTACTATAGGGAACCTATAGTGAGAGGCCAATTCTTTTGTGACACTAATTTGGAACTTTTAGCAATGCTTTTTTCAATACGATCGTTTATATGCGTTGACTGATCGTCCCTTTAATAAATTCATATGCGTTGATTTTAAGAGAAAAAAGAAAAGACTTGTTTGTTTCGAGTGTAAATTCAATCTATCTATTAAAGTGAAATTATACTGGTATTTATACATGTTTCTTATCTTAATAATATTTGAGTGTGGTGCTTGTTTGCACACGACTCTTGAGTCATTTGATAATAAATGTGTTATAAATACATTTCCAAAAAGCGATAAAAGAATATTGTTTTATACATGTCGAATTAGTTGGTACTGATAAAATATGTATTAAAATATATGTGTCGGTACAGTTTATTCAAAGGGTAATTTGGTTCGTAACTGTCGGTCTTGAGTGGATAAAACCGGGTGACAAGACGTCTGATATAGCTCAGCTCTGTATTAGTGTCTCCACTAGTATCGGATGCGGCTGCTCCCACTTTGAACTGTTGGATAGCTCTTTCTCTGTCAGCTGCAGAATTGCCACTGAAATCTCAAAACTGTTCGGCAAACTTAGTCTTGTTCATAAAGACATAGCCGACTATCTGTGCATTCAGCATTGTCTGTTTTACAGATGCCTCTAATAAATTTCTAGAGTTCATTCATCACTCGTTTACACTTACAGTCCCTATCATGTTGCAGAAAAAGTGCATACTTTGATTCAACTTGGAGAAGTATGCATTTCTTTAAGCAAGTCTTCAATCAATCTGATAAGGGAAATAAGAGTACGACAAATCATATTCTTCTTCCATTCTATCGAATAAACATTCCGCATCCTTTGCAACTGCTTCAGTAGACAACCAGCAGAGTAATTCCCCTCCGTCTTTGAATCCAAGCGATTTAGAGTTGTTGGAGTATGCTGTTAACCCATCTGGTACCACTACCCGAAATCGTGTAGATATCTATGTAAATTTTGGTGTGTTGGCTCTTAGCGACCTCCTGATCACTAAAAAAGAAAAAATAAAACAATCGGGAGCCAATGTTGGCCGTGGCGGGCTGTTGCGAAAACGCAACGTTGGCTAATAGGGTGCAAATCACATTTTTTATAATATATAGTGAAACTAATTTTTATTTTTGTTTTTTATTAAAAAACTTTAATTTTAATATTGGCTTATTTTTGGTTATTTAAATGATATATATCGAAGCACTTTGGGTGCAATGTAACATTACATTTCTTACATTGGTAAACCGTTTGTAAATGGCATTCATTGCATCTTTTCCGTTTATTGTCCGGAGTTTTCCAAATAACGTGCTCACGGACATCAGCACGTGGCAAATGCTGTGGATTTTCCATCTTATCCAATATCAAATCCCTTGTAGTCTGTCCTTCATTCGGGTTTTCTTGAAATAGCAGGATTTTGTAGCTATTTCAACTTTGAAATCTATTTGCGATAGTGGTCGGGTTCCTTCAGCTTTCGCAAGAAGACAATGGATTTTCCAAGCGTTTACTGTAGTGCTATTGACTGTATTCGTCCATAACGGCCACCACCACTTTTTTCCACGAACTGCATCACGGTAATTAGATACAGCATTATAGTGCAGATCTACACCACCCATATGTTTGTTATAGTCATTGATAAGCTGCGGCTGTTGAACAGAAACCTAAAAAAATAACTAATGTGAACTCCAAACCTATAAAAAATCAACTAAAACTCACCATCTTTTTTTTATCTTTTGAATAACGGTTAGTAAGAACTTCAGGACAAGCTGCAACAAAATTGGAAATAACGGTGACTTCTGAATTGTCCTGCCAGCGAGCAACGAATAACTTGTTGTTTTCTTCAATGCAGTAGTCGTATTCATGTTTTTTGAGAGAGCTCCGGTCACTGGCAAGGATATCATTGGCACCTCCTAGGCGATTTTATCTTACTGTTCCAGTTGCTCGAAACTTCCGTTCATTCAACAAACAGAACAAGTAGTACGAAGAAAAAAAGTTGTCGAAATATACGGCATGATTCTCCGGACTTGAAACTGATTCCAACAACTTTAAAACAACAGAAGCTCCTAAGCCAACGTTTTTATCATATGGTGAAGCTGAGCCAGCATATAGATTAGCTTCAAACAAATATCCAGTACAGAACAAAGACACCAGTATTTAAAACCAAAACGTATGGGTTTACCACGAATGAACATCTTGCAGTTGTGTCTTCCAAAATACGGAACCATTTGCTCGTCTATTGATAAATAGGTTGTAAATATTCCAAACTGCTGATATTTCCGATTCAAAGGGTCAATCAGTGGACGTACTTTGGCAAATCTATCAGAAGCGTCCATTTCGTTGTTATCCATCATATGAAAAGCACTTTTTATTTTTTGAAACATTTGACGGGACAGAGATTGCTTTACGATCGGCATAGCCAAAGTAGGTTGAGAAGACCAGTAAAGCTGGATATGAGGAACAGTATGATAACCTGACAATATAAGTATGCCTATAAAGCGGTGCAAATGCTCTCTAGTAATTTGTACTGATATGTTTTTTTGATGAGCATACATATTTGAATAATCCAAAAGCATATCTATAACGTCCTTGTCAAAATATTGCAGAAATATTTCCACTGGTGATTTTCCACCTACATTTTCAAATTTTAAAAATAAAACATATAGTGATTTATGACATTTAAACTTACCCATTGATTCCACAATTTTGTTTTCAAGTGGTGCGACTGAGGCCTCGTCTAGGCGGTCAAAGTTCAAATCGATGCGTTTTGACTTCCACTTTGGAACACCAAAATTCTGTTCGGATGTATAATTTTGCTGTTGTGTGGGTAACACAGCTTCACTTTCAACAGCGGTACTTGGTGCAGCAAAGTCAGTAACCTGGGAATCAAATTCAACTTCAATATTACCACAAACTTCCAAATTAGGTGGATTATTTTTTGTAAGCTCTCCATCATCAAGATCCTCTTCATCCGTAACTTCACCCACATTAGGTGGCGGAATGTAGACCATTTTAGTATTTTTATTCAAAATAATTTTAGTTTCTTGTTCACTGTCACTTTCGTTACATTCAGATATAAAAATTTCGATTTCTCTCTGAGTTAAACATTTTTTAACAGACATTTTTATCACGGATTCACAAAATAAAAATTACAATTAAAACTTTTACTTTATAAAACACTTGTAAATTCAACCTCTTTGTTTCATACTTAAAATGGAATGAAAATTATTTTAACGAAAAATTGCAAAAAAAAATTTTTTTAAATTCATAACCAAGTATGTGTGTACAGAAAACTGTTGTATGCATTGGTGTTACATTCAAAGAAAAACTTTCAAACTAAAAAATCAAACCAAAAAAAAAAAACCCAAACAAAATACAATCAAATCATAACATATAATATCAAATCAAAGCAAACAAACTGAAACAAGATCAAACCAAATCAAACAACATGAAATCATTACAAAACCAACACATAGCATAACATAACAAAATAAAATAAAATGCTTATTCCAAAAAACATAAAAGTGTTTTGCATGCAATTAGCCACTGTTGCGTTTTCGCAACAGCTATTTTCAAAATAGTGCCATGACGGAAATTTATTCTTTTTTTGAAAATGTTTTTTTAAGCAATGTTCTTCAATGTTTTCGCAATCAAAATTCTAGAGTAAAAAAAATTTTTTTCTTTTTTGTAATATATATTTGGACATTTTTGCAAAAGCATTTTTTTGGACCGTTTTTAAAACTTTAGGAACTTGATTAAACATAACAGGCGAATTTTTTTTTAATCAGGGTCGTTATGGAAAAGCCCTAAACTAACTTGAGAAAAAATATTAATTCGAATTTGTTGGTTGAAAGTGTTTTTATATACATCCAAAGTTGGTGTTGCGAAAACGCAACGCCTGTACAAAATGGGTTAAGGCAGCACAATCTCTGAAGCGGGAGCTGATGGTGCCGAACCTGAGTATTGACCAGGCATGAGATTCAAACCGAAAGAAATACATATCATTGGCACCAACCAAGCGCATATAAAGAGGGTTTTGTAGCCAGGTTGAATTTTTTGTGACAAAATCTTTATAATTAAAGCCTTGATCTGGATAGCCTCTAGATATCAAAATGCTCTTGAATGTTACTAATAGATCATTCAGATAGCTTAATGGTTTGGCTCTCGCAAATCGATTTACTCCTAATAGATATAGGCTTAGCCATAGATCTGCATGTTCACCTGGATCTGTTGCCATTGACGCGTCTGGAGGTGTCTAAGTTACAAGATTTACTTTCAATAAATTTATTGGACTGATCTTTTCATTTGCTGCTCCAATGACTTGGTTGTATGACTTCCATTCTTCTACTAATTCCTGAGAACAGTGATGTTTAAATACTCGTGTCAGGAAGTCTACGACAAGCTCAAGGCCTACGGTTTTAAGGAGGAACCGAAAACAACTGATCAAAGGGTGGTTAATGATCTATCAGAAGATGGGCAGTGTAGGACAGGCTTGCTTTTATGTTCGTCAAACCAACCATTAGGATAAGTTGAAAGTTTATCTTCTACAGTTTTAACAGGGATCTCTTTCCCAGCTGATAAGGATGCAATGACGGGTTTTCTCGATATGTTAAAAATAAATCAGAACCTGATAAAACCACTTTTGATACTTGATACAACTCAACTTAAGTTGCTCAGCTTCAAAGCCAAAACTTCACGGGTTCTAAAAATAAATATTTTCCTTCCGGCTCGAAGGACCAAAATGTTTTTCTCGAGATATTGCCTCAGAAAATTTAGGAAAAAATAAAACAAAATTAATTATATTTCAATTCAGTTTTATTTTCGGGTTTTTAAATTTCTTGTACGTACCGTACACTTCGAGGGTATACAAGAATGAAAAACTTATACACTAAACAAAAAAAAGGCAAGTGTCAAAAAAGGAAAAACAAAGAGAAAAAGCAATAACATAGAAAATGGTATACTGATTAATAAAAAAATAGCATTATACTTTTGTGCATAATCACTAAGTTTTTCTCTCACTCTACTCACTTAACAAACGGACATTCGATTGAACACTAACGCATTTTGAAAACATTCATCAGACACACCAAGTATCTAGCTGTTATGGTCCTTATGACGCATGACTACGTCATCCTTAACACCATCGATGCTTGCGGATATAGCTTAAATTTTCGTGGGGTCTCTAAACGCTGTCCATTCACCTACTTCCCTCGGGCCCTACTACCATGTCATTGATCTAATCGCCGATCATATAAATTTTAATACCGTATTGTTGCCAAAAATTGTAACCTAGAAACAAATCATGCGTTAAGTTTGGTAACATATGCTATTATACGTTTTATTTCCACACTGAACAGAAAGCTTTACTTTGCCGACAATGAGTTGACGTTTTCCATGTATCGTTTTTACGGAAGATTTAAAACTCATAATGGGTACATTCATCTTTCATACGTTCTCTAAGCAATCCTTACCTAGGCAGCTTATGGATGGGCCGATATCCGTTAAGCCATTGAATGCTAAACTGTTTAATTTTACTCCTAGATGGGAAAGAGCAATTTATCTTTGCTCTTTTTTTCTCCAAGTGTAGCCTTTTCTTTCCTTTTACAATATAATTTTTAATCTTTCCTCATATGGTGTAATATGTCCTAACTTTCTATTCTATACTGGTTTAACTGAAATATTATTGTCAACATTTGTAACTTTATTTGTTATCGCTTTACGAGATTCTACTGTAGTCTCACTTGATCTGATCGAACTTTACTGGTTTCGATGTCCCCATAAGTTTCGTTCTAAACTGATTAGAGTCGTGGGTTTAAATTGGTTAGGTTTTGTTTTGAAATTTTATAATTTGCATTATCGGATTTTATTGGAATGAAGTCACTCGACTCCCTATTCACGGTTGAAAATTTGACTAACTTATTTTAAATATTTCGAAAAGATATTTTTTTCTATTTGAAAAAACGATTTTATCCTTTAACTTGCTGTTTTTAATATGTTGACGACCTTTAATCTTATCTACATCTTTGACGTTTTTATTTATTTCTAATTTATTTAATTCAAAGTCTGTTTCGCTATCTAATAATTTATTGTGGTCGGAAACATTGGTAATTTTGTTTTTAAAGTTTGGCTTTGAACGTAAGGGCGCAGCCTTCTTCATGGTTCTTATTACGCCACCGAATCCACATTTATAACAAAAAAGGTTTCGCTGGTCTTCGAAGCAATCAAAAAAGGTGTGCCCTGCTTGGTGATGACGGTAGCCACCGGTGATTATGATGGTCACTCTCATAATGATGATCTTTATTTTTGGCAGCTGACGTTGATGCTGATACTCATTGTTTCAAGCTGCTAATGTTGATAATTGTTGTGGCTGCTAACATTGTTGCTGATACTGATGATTTAATTTTTGGCTGCTGTCGTTGATAAAGATGGTGAATTTGATGACTGACGTTGATGTGTGGCTGATGTCGAAAAAAAAAGATGTTGCGGTTGCTGTGCGGTCAAATGCTAAAAAAAGGTCTCCGCCATTTTTTGTATAAGATAGTTGCTGTTGTTAACGTTAAAAAAAAAGAATAATGTTATTGCAGTTCGGCAAATAACTTTTGATTTAATATGGCGGACGCCAAAGAGAAACGTGGCTAATGAAAGCAATTGCAATGTAGCCAATTACAAGAAAATTGCAATAAGTGATTACAAGAGCTCTCTGGTCCAAGATCGAGACAATTTCTAACACTGCTGGATCTTGTGTATTTCTGTTCTAAAGACTTAAAATGTGGTGGAACTACTGAAATAGTCCATTCCAGTCCAGATGCGAACTCGTTGCGTTCGAATTTAACGAAATTCATATCCAATATTGCGATGATTTTCCTGAAGTTAAGTCATTTTGCCAGTTACTGTATTCTTGCTCAGCGCGATGGGGTTGTTTGGACATTCATTTTTTCTCATTAAGTCGGGCACCAAATTATTTATTTGCCAGGGTTATATTTGATTTCCAGTCATCCTCTTAATGATTCTTGCGCTTAACTCCATATCCATTTCTTCTTTTTCGTCGAAATCACAAGCCCTGAAGTCAATTGCCGCCTGAATTCCACTATAGCCTTATTTGCAATTCCGCCTTATTTCCTGCTGTCGGTAGCTTCAATTTGCTTAATTCCTTGAGCTGTTCCACTTTAACCTCCTTTAATTTAATGTCGCCTTATTATATTGTTATACCACTTCTGACACCAATTATGTTACGATTTTACATCTTAAAATCGTTTATTTATTTTCTTAAATAAATCTAGTTCTTTTTATATTGCAAATAATAAACAAAGTTGAAATTTTCTATAGCTTCTCTCTATTTACACAAAAATCTTAAAACAAGTACACAAGAGACCTTATTCACTCTATCGTTTTACACTTTAACCGTACTTCTACCTTGGAAAAAACTTCATAATCCTAACTTTGTGTATTTTTCTACATCTTGTATGTATTCAATATGAAAACAGGTTCATTTCGTAAACAAAAATTATTTTATTTAAGGAAAAATTATTTTTTACATATGTTTTTATATATAAAATAATAAATTAGGTGTAGTTTTACATATATTCTATATAGCCAACAAAACCTTTCGGTTGTGGTGAGCCTTGCAAACGGGTTTTTCGTAAAGGCAGCAAGCTAATTCATGATTGTAGTAATTTTTGACCCAAATCATAAGACGTGAAGAAATTGTCCATAGTAACGTTATGAGCTTTTAGGCCCTCAACCAGATTCAAAACAATTCGTTTGCATTGATTTTTTTCTGGAACAGCTCCAGCAGCTTTCCCAAGGTATGGTTGGATTTTCAGACATCGCAGGTTTTGGCACATACGAGAACCCAAAGTTTCAAATCATACCTCTCTGGTTTGCTTGGCATAAATTGCCTAAATATACAACGTCCATGGAAACCATACACAGTGACACAGTCGTAAAAATTGAAAAACATTGGTACCATTTCAGACCACATATCCCACAGATGACTTGGAGTAAATTTCTCCTTAGATCTGTTTTGTCGACGACTTATTGCATCATCAAAACCAATAATTTTGGTCAAGTACTCAAACTGTTTTTTCGACATAATTTCTCTGAAAATAGGCGGACCGAAAGGAACTTCGAACACCTCAAGAACAAACTGATTCTTCGATCTGAAATAAAACAATTGAAATTGGAGCGCTATTATTCATATATATTCAGTAACATTCAACATAAACGCCAACCAATATCAAAACAGCCAAATACGCATGAAGCATATTGGCATCGACTTTTTCATGGTTTTCATTCTTTAGCCGGCGACTTGCCTTCGTGTTTTCCAAAATGATTTTCTCAATATGAGGTGGAAAAAATATCAAGAAAACATCCTTGATACTATTCACGCGCGTTGATGAAGTTTCAACACATTAGCAGTTCGATTGCGCCCTGCTGTTTGCATTGCTGTTGTGCTCCAAAGTGTGTTGTCTTTTTAGACAAACAAAGGATCAGTACCAAATCAGTATCAGGAAGATGATCCTCGCATTTGTCTTCTTCATTTTCATCTTCAGAATTTTCTGCTGCATTGTCACTCACATCATCGTCCATTTCTGGTTCGTCAACATGCATTTTATATTCTTCACCACTACCAGATGAAAAGTCTTCGTCCTGACTATCCTCATTCAATAGTTCGCAAGTCTGTTCAACACTTAGATATGAAGGTCCACCCATTTGTGACAAAAGAAAAAAGCTTTAGAAACTCAAACCACTATGACAGTAATAAAGGGTGCCCCAAGAAGAACGCAATTTTTAAATTTTAAATAAAACACAGATATTTAAAAAAAAATCGTGAAACTTTATTACATCGTAAAGTAGACAGAATGAGGTTATGTATGGAACAATATATCGTGCAGATGGCCGCCGCGGCTTTGCTGGCATGCACGCGATCTTTTAATGAAATTTTCAATGACCGTTTTGCATGAATGCTGCGGTATTTCATTAATGCAGCGTCCAATTTCCTCTTTTAAGGCTTGAGTCGTCGTCGGCTTATTCGCGTAAACCACCGACTTCAAAAAACCCCAAAGAAAAAAATCTTATGGTGTTAAATCGCACGATCTAGGCGGCCAATTCTGATCTCCAAAACGCGAAATAACACGACCGGGAAATGACTGATGCAGCAATTGAATTGTTTCTCTGGCTGTATGACATGTGGCGCCGTCTTGTTGGAACCACATGCCCTCCACATTCATTTCTTCAATTCTAGGCAAGAAAAAACTGGTTATCATTTCACGATACCGAACACCATTGACTGTTTGCGCTTGACCTGCCTCATTTTCATAAAAAAAAGGTCCAATGATTCCTCCAGCCCAAAAACCACACCACACAGTGACACGTTGAGGATGCATTTGCTTCTCGTGAATCACTCGAGGATTTTCCTCACCCCAAATGCGACAATTCTGCCTATTGACGAAGCCATCAAGATGAAAATGGGCCTCGTCACTGAAGATGATTTTATTGGCAAAATCAGCATTTTCATGTTGTCTCTCCAATACCCAATTAACGAACTCCCTTCGCTGTCCATGGTCAGCTGGCTTCAGTTCCTGAGTCAATTGAACTTTGTATGCATGAAGATGCAAATCTTTCGTCAAAATTCGCTGCAAAGTGGATTTGGAGACACCAATTTGCTGAGCTCGGTGTCGAATTGAGGTGGATGGAGTTTGAGCGACATCATCACGTACAGCTGCGACATTTTCGGTCGATCGACCTGGTCGATGGCGCGTTGTTGTCTTTACATCACTAACAGACCCAGTTTCGGCAAATTTATCCATTAATCTCTTTACAGTTGACTCTTTTGGAGCATTATTGTGACCCCAAATTGATCGCAATTTGCGAACTATAGCCGCAAAACTTTCACCATTTTGGTAAAACAATTTCACAATGAGAATGCGTTGTTCATTCGTGTAGCGCTCCATTTTTACTAACCTCGTACCTTCTACTAGCAAACAATAACAATTGTTCAAATGTCAAACAATGACACTTCGAATGTTGCCAGATTTAAAAATTGCGTTCTTCTTGGGACACCCTTTACAATGCCGCGCAACTAAATCTAGCATTGGTGCTAATTGATAATTGCATAGCCTACCATTTACATTTGTTGGTTTCTTGCTTTTGTTTTACACTTTCTTATGAAAAGTACAAAACTACACCAAGCATGCCAAATTGAAGTTGTCGAAAAAGAACGATCCACATAGGATTCGGAACTTAAAAGTTATCCATTTCGGTTCATATACATGATAAAGAAAAAGTCAAAAAAAAAATTGGCAACTAAACTTTAACAGTTTAAAAGATTTCAGAAAAAACAAAAATAAAAATGTAGTTTTCTAAACCAAGGTATGAGAACGGTTAACAGATTACACAATTGATTCACCAATTATTGTTGTTTGAATCAGCAATGTTGTTTGATCACCGAATGACTAGAAAGTGGTACAAGTTTATGGAAGGTTATGCTGCATCGAGTGGGATCTACACTTTGCTCTTAATTCAGTCACATATTACCACGATAGAATATTCTGCTCTCAGGGCTGGCATATGGGAATTTATGTTTTTGCGAGTAGATGGAATATGGAATGGAATTTCTGTAACAAAATGTTAAAATTTATTTGAACTGTTATTTATTTAAATGAATAACTATTTTTTTTATTTTTGTATTCTACCAGGTGGGGATTATTTTTATTTTTATATTCTCCCAGGTGGGGATTATTTTTATTTTTATATTCTCCCAGGTGGGATGTTGAAAGGGGAGGCAGGGGACAAAAAAGATCAGGTTGGAAATCCAATACGCTAAACTTAATTATAAATTAAGAAAAATAATAATTTAATTCCATAACCTAGTATTTTTAATTATTTAATGAAAAACAGCAAATTTTTTGGTCGAGACCTCGATCGCTGGTTAAAAATGGGTTTACAAATCTTGTCTTGATTGAAAACAGCCGGCTGCAAGCACGGAAAAAATTGCATGTAATTGAGGTAAAGGAGTAGTCTACTTGAGAGCGCACAACAATCCGACTTTCGGGTTTGTGTTTGGACATGAGTCGGTTGTGAAGAGTATTTTCTCTTTGGAGGGTGAAAAACCAAATATGTTTCTTATTGAGCAATAATTTCTGCTGGGAAAATTTTAAATACTTTGTTTTCCGAGTGTTTCGGTGTTATAGTTCGGGCGTTGGGAAAGCACATGTTCTTTATGTTTCTGGGTGCTTTCCCCATGCTTTGGCTCCACCCTGGAACGGTGTTAACATTTGGGCGTTGTGAAAGCACTATTAGCAAGTTGTTGGTGCATTGCTATTGCTGGCCGCTTCGTATATTTCTGTTTGGAGTAAACTACACCCTTTAATTCTCGGCGTTTTATAAAAGTACATTGTCCAAATTTATTTATTTTTGTTTTGTTATTTCCCAACATTAATTTCATTCATTCATAAATTTGCAAATAATATACTGTGTCAAGCAAAAACTGTACAAATCCAATTTTTCCCTTTTTGAGTTTTTTTCTTTATAAAAAAGTACTATATCTTGATGCCTATAAAGTTTAAATTATAATAAAGCTTTTATTTTAAACAAATTTTGTTCGCTTCCACCCTTTAAATGCTTTATTACGATTTTATGTTCTTACACCAAATCTGGTTTCTTTTGTAATACATTTTTTTAAGATTTTTTACCTTTTTTGTATATAGCTCATTTTAAAATAATTAAAAAAAAAAAATTAAATATTTTTCTGCAGTCTTAAGTATAGCGCAATATAATTTTTAAAAAAAGTTATATAAACTACATATGTATTACATACAATTTGAAGTCTTTTTAACAAAAAAAAAATTTAGTTATACAATTTGAAATCATCTTAAACTCTCAACTTTATATCTTTAAAAAGATATATAATATGAAAAAAAAAATTGGTAGTAATTTTTAGATAATAACGATATATAGCTATAAGTTCTAAAGTTTAACTAAAGGAATTTTGATGTAAACATTTATACATCTAATTAAAAAAGAATTATCAAAGAAACACAACACTTGAAAGACAAAAGATATAAAATTATAAGATTAATTTTCTTTTATCAGTTATAAACTATATGATTGTGTTGCTTAATCTAACAGATTTTTTTTTATAAAATTTATACAAATTTCCCCCCGTATTCATAATGTGAAATTGCGTGCTAACTAGCTGCTAACTTTTTTACACATAAGGAAAAGCTAGCAACTAGTTTGTATACACTTTGTATTGTTAATATGGAAATATATATTTAACAGGAATTATAATTGTAAAAACCATGTCGTTCTCATATTATAAATTAAAGACAAATGTAAAGCCATAATTGCAATGATCAACAATTTTAATGAAATACTAACACTTTTTTTGGTAACAAGCAGGGCACCTAGTGGGTAACAATAATTCGAGTACGCTGATTCCAGGGTGCTAACCGTTTTTCTAGGTAAGCTCGTGTTTTCGAAATATTTGAGATTGATAATTATGGTTCCAAGTGTCTAAAAACGCATTTTTTTAATTGAATACTAGCGTGGCAAAGCCCGCGCTAAATTGTTTGCATAGGAAAATATTACTCGGGCTAAAGCCAGGGATTGCCCGGAATTACCTGGAGTCCGCAGATAAAATGTTTTATGGACATAATAATATAAAGGCTGATAAATGCTAAACATATGCGTAATATTATACGGATTAAATTTGTATACATGTTCAAAAAGTGTCAAATTAGAGAATTAGCACACACGCACAAACTTCAACTTTCAGGTTTCTAGCTAAAATAAAATATACCTTATCAGTGATTTTGTCCATAGTTTAGAGAATGTAGATTTCTGATTTCTATCCAAAAGTGGTTTGGGGTTTGGTTTCTATCCAAAGGGGTTTGGACAGTTGCATACACTGCCCAAACCCCTCAACTGGGAGTAAAGAACGTTCGGCAACTTTCGTGCAGTAAACCACTTTTTTACCATTGAAATTGAGAGTTCCCATAGTATTTATGAAGCTTAGCCTTGGTTTGAGTGATGGTTTTTTCTGCAAAAAAATAATGCTTAATGAGCACACGAAATTCACTTTTATACATTTCTCCTCAAATCACGCGGTAGTCTACTGTTAATGGCTGTTAAACACAAACAAAATGACACAGCTTGTTCAAATTTTGCCAGGTGTCAACTGCCTGTTGACAGGAGCAGTGTTGCCTTTCGTTTAAGAGGCGGGAAATTCAAAAAGTCACAGACTTATTGGCCCGCCCTCGTAACTCATTTCTAACTGATTTTTTTAAAAATGGTCAGTGGGTCAAACCAATAATAAGCTTTAGATTTTTTTTTTTGCAAACAAACAATTGTTTATATAAATCCATAAAATTGTTTTAGTCAATTTAACTTTATGCAAAAATGCTGTTTTCTCATTTTTCTACCATTTATTTATTATTATCATTAATTTAGATATGTATGTTATTATTTTTGCAAAATATCTGAAATTTTCGTCGATAAGATGTTTTATCGATATATCCTCAGCTTATTATTTATTTGATCCACCTACCATTTTCCAAAAAATTGAGTTAGGAATGGATTTTCTGATTCTAAGACCTGTTTCTCGACATCTTGTATCATAGCTGATATATCCAGTATAGATTTAGATCTGTCTCCCAATTAACATACAAAAATGCAAAAATTTCAACTTTATCGTTTTTCTCGATAATGACTTTTTGGCGGTAAAATTATAATTGTTAAAAAATGAATAAGTGTTTCTTAGGCACTTGGAACGATAATCTTCAATCTAAAATATTTCCAAAATAAGAGCTAACATAGAAAAACGGTGGATTCAGCGAACACGAATTAGGTTTAGTCTCTGGGTGCCCAGCTTGTTACATTTGTAAACTTGAAAATAATAAAATGACTAATAAATATTAGCATTATTTTTTGTCGATTTATTATTATTTTTTGAACATTTTTTTATTTTGGACTTTATTTCGCTTTAATTTTTGAATTAAAAATTTTTAATACAAAATATATTTTTTAAATAATACTTTAAAAAAAATAAGCCTTAAATGATTATACAAATAATGTTTGTGTTTATAAATTGAATAAATTCAATATTTTGCTATAAATTGACGGTCGTTTCCTCTGTAAATCATGTGAATATATATATATATATATATATATATATATATATATATATATATATATATTATCTGAAAGTAAATATAAAAACAAAAATATTTATACATAATTAAATAATTTGGTTAAATTAAATATTTTCATAATGAAAATATAATTTGACTTGCTCCTAAAAAATCAGTGCAATACAAATTTTAAAATATAATTTTATTTTTTCTTTTATTTAAATTAATACAATTCTCTTTTTAATTTTAACTGATATTTTTATATTTAGATATTTTCTTATATTTTATAAGAAATAATATTGTAATAGTAATAAAAAAAAACTTAGTAAATTCAATTTAGTAAAATTTTGTTTTTTTTTTATTATAATCATTTTTTTATAAATAATAGTTTTTATGCTTTAAAATAATTTTCTAAAAACTTGAAAAACAAATATAGGTATATATTCTTTGTTATTGCATTGATTGCAGTTTATTTTTTCTCTATAATTTAAAATAAAAAAAGGATTTTTTTAAAAATATATTTTATTTGCTTTATAAGTATCTCTATTGTAATTTTTATTTTATATCAAATTATATAATTCATTAAATGTATATTAGTTTAATTATATTTTTTATAGCATAGGTCTTTATAATATTAATATTAAAAAAGAAAGAACAACAATAAATTTAATAAAATACATTATTAAACAAATCATAACATTAATATTAATACATAGCAAAACAATTTAATTATGAACTCTATTATATAATTTAATCGATAACATACAATTTACAATGAATTAAAAATAAAATTAAATAACTTACAACAAATTGAAATATAATTACAATCAATTCATTATAAATATAAAAAAAACAAAATGCTTTTTATTTATATTACAATTTGAAACAATACAGAGATTTAGACCAGTGGGCTTCAGACGAGTTTTTTAATTTATTTGTACCAATGTGACACATTTTAACTTTGAAAAGAATTTATTGTTTGCCGTTGACAATCTACCCAAAAATGTTTACTATTGAGTGGCGGCCCAGTATAACGATTGTCGTTTTGCAAGAAAACATGCCCAAAATAACGAGGTATGACAAAATAACGAGGTAAACTGTCGTGTTTATATAGAAATAAAAAGTACAGTATAGATTATTCTCTTCTCTGTATCTCGTTTGTATACTAAATAGCATCATACTAATTTTTGGTTTGTACATTTAAATCTTATAAAAATAATAAAATATGTATTTTTCAATGAAACTTGTATATAATAAGTTGGTTTATATTACGTTCTACATTCGTTGGTACACGAGAGTAAATGAGAGACACATAAACGTCTATGTTATGGAATCCCATTAAACTGCATTTACATTAGGCTCGAAATCTTGTTTAAACTAGATTTCAAAATCTTGTTTAAATAGATTTCGAAATCTAGTTCGTGTATAATAGTATACAGTACCATATAATCGAAATCCAGTTTAAACTAGATTTCGAGCCTAATGTAAATGCAGTTTTAAGCCAAAAATAAAACTAATTGTAATATTTTGGTGTTCACTAGTTTTTTTACTAATTGAATTCGAAAATGGTTAGCAGGCAGAATCAATTAGTATGTATTTTTTTTTTGTTAATAAACACATGTTGTGAGAAGAAAAAACACTTGGCTCATATAATTTAGAATTATTTTTATAAGCGTATTTTTACCATTTTAGCATTTAAAAAATGTGTTTTTAGAAACACCTAAATTATGTAAATTTGTTGGCAAAAGTTTGCTTTTAGGGCAGCCCGAATTAAAGGAAATTTTCTCCCGATTCCAAATATGCACTTCGTTTTAAGATCCGGGAATAGAATTCCCGTTAGGTCTATTATAATCAATTTTAGGTAGTAAAAAATGGGAAAAGATTATTTTTCGTTCCAAAAAATAAATTGGATTTTATTGTTCCCATTTAACTGAAGAAATTTTGTAAAAACAAATATTTTTTTTTTGTTTTTGACAACTTAAATATTTTTTGAATATAAACACTAAAATTGTACGAATTCAAGAACACTGCTTTTGCAATTAGGTGAATTTGAAAAACTGTACGTTTTGAATTAGTCACTAATTCCAGAACATGTCTATGTTATCTTTACTCGACATACATATGTTTTTGTTTTCAAATAAATTTTCAAATGCTACAACTCTGTTGTCAGAATAATAAAAAAAACGTTGTGAAAAAATATAAAATATCGTATTTCACAACTGCAATGCTCGGCGTGTTTTATGTAATTGCCAATTTGTATGAAAAATTGCGGCACATTGTTATTCTGTTTCTGTCCTGAAATGCAATCCAATAAAATAATTTTTTTGAATTGATTTAAATGAAATTGTAGTTATAGTTGAATTTGGATTTTCACTAGCACACAAAAACCGAAAGTCATTCTTAAAGAACCTCTTCTAAATGGGTTAGTAGCAATGTGTTCTGATTTTTCGCTTCAAAGGGAATTTATTTTAAACGACTACCAAAAGTATGTGTGCTCTTTTAACCAAATTTTGCACAACATTTTGGCGAAGACCTTTCCCTTTAAGTACCTCCAAAGAATATAGTCGTGGGCAGTCAACTCAGGAGATCGAGGGGGCCAATCGAAATTTCATCTTTTTGACATAATGCGGACGGGTAAAAATTCTCTCAAAATACGAGGTTGTAAAGTAGCGGCTATTCGGTTTATTAACCCTTTAATGTCAAATGTTGCTTATAGGCAACATTGTATATTTTCGGTCATAGTTCCTATAGTTTTTGTTATTTTTGATAACGGTTGTTTTCCAGCTAGAATTAACATGTGTGAGAACTTGTTTATGGTCTTACATTTTTAAAATCTTTCCACGTGTTAATTTTAAAGCTAGTTGATGTGGGGTACAGACGTGTGCAATAAAAAGTGGAAAAAGTTGTTATAAAAAAGTTCAAAAAAAAAATCTAAACACGCAAGAGTTTTTTTTTATAAAAAGTGAGTTTTATTATAAATAACAGGTAAGAAAATCAAATAAAGTTTGCAAAACCTTAAAAATGTTGTTATTGTTATGTCAGGAATTTTATGAAAACAATGTTGCTTATAGGCAACATTTGTCCATAGTAGCACTAATTTTTGTTTTGTTTAGAAATGCGCCCAAAAGGTCTCACAGAAATAGAAATTAGAAAAATTTTCGATTTCGACTGGAATAATTCTGATGATGAAGAAGGTGAAGAAGAAGAAGAGTTATATGATTCCAATTTGGAGGGAGTCATTGAAGAAACAATTGATCAGGTAAGTGTTATTATACTTTAGTTCGTTATCTATTTAGTTCTATTCATCTATAAAAATCCCGTACAGGTAAAGAAAAGAGGAGAAAACGTTGAACAAAATTTGATTACCAGAATCGTTGAATCAGAGGAACATGCTGATGAAGAAGTTGAAAATGAAGGAGATACAGAAAACATCGTAACGGAAAGTTTTGAAAAAATCAATCTAGAGAGTTTAAGATGGAGGAACACGAGCCTACCCGATTGCGAAACTGCTTGGAAAGAAGAATCAGTTTGTCGAGAAGTGAAAGATCCAATAAAATATTTCAGTGAGTTTTTCGATGATGAAATTATAAACAAGATTTGCAACGAAACAAATCTATATTCGATGCAAACGAAAGGTGTAGTGCTAAATTGTTTACCATTCGAGATCAGACGATTCTTAGGTGTACTTCTTTATTTAGGAGTAATACAAGTTCCAAATTTACGAATGGCTTGGATGCCCAACTTCAGATTATCAGCTGTTGCAGATTCTTTATCAAGAGTACGCTTTGAGAAAATTAAAGAATCTTTTCACATAAATGATAATACTCAACAGCCGGAACGTGGATCAACTAATTACGACAAACTTTATAAAATACGTCCATTACTGGAAAAAATGAAAGATAAATGCAACAAAATAGACCAGGAGGAGCATCATAGCATTGATGAACAAATGATTAAATATAAAGGACGTCACAATCTAAAGCAATATCTACCAATGAAGCCCAATAAGTGGGGTTTTAAAATGTTCACAGGAGCTGGAGTTTCAGGAATAGTATACGATTTTGCTCTCTATGTAGGAGAAGGAACGTGTTCATCTTTTGGATTAGGAATCTCATCAGATATTGTGTTGCACTTAGCTTCTAATGTTCCACAAAACAAAAATTATAAATTATTTTTCGATAATTGGTTCACTTCAATAAGCCTGATGATTGCGCTAAAAGAAAAAGGCATTTTAGCAGCAGGAACAATTAGAAGCAATCGCATGAAACACTGCAGCCTTATGAATGAAAGGGAGCTCATAAAAAAAGGTCGTGGATCGTATGACATTAAATTTGAGGTGGCATATAATTTAATTGCCTGCCGCTGGTACGACAACAAGAGCGTTCAACTAGTTTCAAATTATATAGCTGAAAATCCAGTTTCAGAATGCAAACGCTGGTGTCGTAAAGAAAAGAACTATATACATATACCTAGACCTGCTATTGTCGAGTGTTACAACAAGCATATGGGAGGCGTAGACCTGGCTGACATGTTGTTAGAGTTGTATAAAATAAACCACCGTTCTAAGAAATGGTATATGCGTATTGTATACTGGTGCCTCAGCACAGCAGTAGTTAATAGCTGGTTATTGTATAGAAGAGATCTCAAAAATCAAGACGGAAGAACGAAACATATGTCGTTGTTGGATTTCCAATTGATGATAGCAAACGAGCTTCTACATTCGTCTGATACAACGCCAGTAAACCAACGCAAAAGAGGTCGCCCTTCGGCAATCCTTTTAAGCCTGCAATCTGATCCACCGGCACCAGCGTCTCCAGAATCATCTGACATTTCAAAAGTTTCGTTACAAAGTTCATCGTCGTCAACAAAACGATCATACATATCGGAACCTCCGAAATCCATGCGTCTTGATCAAGTTGGTCATTGGGTTGAATGGGGAGCAAAAGGAAGGTGTAGATTATGCCACACCGGTATTCCAAAATCAAAATGTTTAAAATGTAAGGTACACTTATGTTGTAATCCACAAAAAAATTGCTTTGTGTCATATCACACATGAAATGTATAAAAAATGAATAAAAATACCATAAAATATTCATATTTGTTTGTGTTTTAAAATGTACCACCAATGCTCAATGTTGCTTATAAACAACACTAAAACCAGAAGTGATAGAGGCTTGAAATTAATATCAGTTCATATACAAGGCTCAACCAATGACCTAATATTTTCAAAATATTTTTAACCACGCCCACTTAAATTCTGACATCAAAGGGTTAACAAAGCCAGCCAAGTCAAAATGTGCCCCGTCGCTCATGATTTTTCGCCAAAACTGGGGTTTTATATTTTGTTTATGTTTTAATAACTACAACACGTTGTTGGTGCGTTAGATGCTCCATAATAAATTGTTATCGACTGTTCTTCACAACTGTCAACTGACAAATGTCAATCAAATAGAAATGTCGGTCGAAAAACATCGGCATGACATAAAACACACCCCGTATAATGCAAGCAAGAAGGAAATATATTTGTTATTAGAAAATGGAGGTAAGTAAATCTTTTAAATTAAATATTGTGCTCTGTGTTAAATATAGTATATATTTTTTGTTTTACCTTTTTTATTTTAGAATTTAAACGAACAAATTATAGAGATTCCATGCATATACGACAATATTTTGGGTTTCTTATTAAATTATAATTTACAACGTAGTGCACCGTGCACCGCGGCTCAAATTTGATCACTTTTTTTAATCGAAGACGTGTTTTTCTTAATTCGCGAATAACGTTTTGCATTTTTGCAATATCTCTGTAAAGAAATAGCTTATTTTCGGATCAATTATCTAAAAGTGGAATTTTTAAGCTTTCATATGAGATTCAATTTGTAAAAATAATTGCATAAAATTTTAGATTAGTTTAAATATAAAATATTTATCCAACCTTGTGGCACTAAAACTATTCAACCTTTAATAAATATATACCGTGAATTTTCGAAAAACTAAAACAGCACAGATATTACACGAAGGTTGAATATTTATGTCCAAATTTTCAGTGATACCCATAGAATGACTGGTTATTTTAATAGCATTTCATATTTTTTAATTTCAATTGATGATTTTTGAATTTCAGAAGGTGTTTTTTTAATTTTAAATAATATTTTTCAAATTTTAAGTGATTTTTTTTATTTGATTTACAATTTCTATTTTTTAAAATAAATGTTCCAATTAAAATTACTTATTAATTAGTGAATCTTAATAAAATTAAGGCGGAGAAATCCTGACGAGGATTTATTATTATTTATATCGATACTACTGAAATCGTAAAGTTGTATGGTATAAATCCTCCATAGTTACCAAGACGGGTAGAAAGGATAAAAATATCATTAAAATTTACAAACAGATGATCCAACGCAATATTTCCAGATCTTATTAAATCCATATTAAGATGAAATTAAGTCATGGACTTTTCGTCAAAAGAATCTAAAGAACAAATTGCAGAACAACTTATGGCATGCGCATAGGTTCTAATTTATGTTCTACAATTAATTCATTTTGTATGAAGTTTGACCTATTAGCAATAGGTTCGTTATAGAACTGGTTCTGGGTCAGTGAAACCTTAAATTTTGACGGGAATCAGCTCTAGAACCTGTTCCAAAGAACCGGTGGTAAAATAATCTGTTCTAGCATAGGCTAAAAGGTAACCTGTTCTAAAAATGTTTGCTGGGTTTGTTTTAATGCTTCAAATAGGTCGATATTTGAAGCTTCAAATACCCAAAAAATATCCCGGGCAAGCCACTGAATTAACAAATAACATTTAAAATAAGCTAAAAATATTATGAGTGTATATTAAAAAGTTCAAATAAAAATACTTATACCAAAAACAAAAAAAAAATAAAAAAATACTTTCGATAAATGAAAATTTTTTTCAGTGTAAAACAAGGGAACGTCAATTTTAACTTCGTTTTTGTGATAGTATTATGTAAGTTGTCCTTCACTGCTTTAAAGTCCTAAAAGTGTAATAAAATTTTTACATGGAGTTTGGCAAACATTTTCGCTAAAAGTTAACATATAAAAATAAAGTTTTTTAATTCTTTTTAAATGAATTTATTGTTGACAGAATTAAAACAAGTCAACAATAAATTCATTACAGGTTTTTCCACGTTTTGTGATAAAATAAATTATTTTATAGGTTCGTTTTTTTTATAAATTTTATATCTATATCTATAACTACTTTTAAAAAAAACGATTATCCCTTCCTAAAAGACTTTTCCTTATTTTTTTTTAAACAAATACAATTTGAACGTTTGGGGCCGCCTTTGTACGAAAGCTGTTTTCGTTAATGGACTAAGCGGGAACTCAGCTTAAGACCATAAAATTTAAAAAATAAAAACTAAATTTTTAATTTTTAAATATGCTTATTTTAATATCAATATTTCGAATCAGCTTCGCTGTTCATCTCCAGGAAAAATAAAAAAAAAAATACATGTTAAGATAGCTCTACTTTATTTTGGCAGCATTAACAATTTATGCTACATGTTGGTTGAAAAGTTCCTGCGCTTACCAAGAAATGGCACTGCTAGCCCCAAACTTTTTTTTTCTCAAGCTGGTATAACTGTCCTGAGAACACATGCAAAGTTGCAAGTCATTCTGTCAATTCTTTCTTTGTTTACAAGCCATTTGAAGTTGACGTGTCATTGATTTTTTTTTTAATATGGAAAAAATTGAATATCGTGCAGTCATTAGATTCTTTGTTTTGAAGGGTTTAAAAGCAAAGGAAATTTATGAACAATTGTTAGAAGTGTATAAGGAGTCCTCACCTTCAAAACGCACCGTTGAATTTTGGGTTGGTGAATTTAAACGTGGTCGTACCAGCCTTGAAGACGATCCACGCGAAGGACGACCAAAAACTGCAACCACAGCAGAAATCATTGAGCAGGTACATAATATGGTTAGTGAAGATCCAAGTTTGACTAAGCGTGAAATTGCTAATGCCATAGGCATCTCAGACGAACGAGTACTCCATATTTTATATGAAGAATTACGTATGAAAAAACTGTTTGGAAAGTTAGTGCCGCACACATTAACAATTCAACAAAAACTGGATCGAAAACAAATTTCTCAGCGTAATTTGGAGCGTTTTAAGCCGAATAAAACCGACTTCTTGCGTCGTTTTATAACTATGGATGAGACTTGGATCTACCACCATGATCCTAAATTGAAACAAGAACGTTTACAGTAGACTGAAGCAGGTTGTTCAGCTCCAAAGCAGGTGAAGTCACAACGATCAGCAAAGAAGGTTATGGCATCAGTTTTTTGGGATGCAAAAGGAATTTTGTTGTTTGATTATCTTCAGAAAGTTAAAACAATCAACTCTGAATATTATTGCAGCCTTTTGGATCAGCTGGATGAAAAAATTCGTGAGAAAAGACCTGGTTTTAAGAAGAAAAAAATTATTTTTCATCAAGACAATGCACCTGCTCACAAAAGTGTTTTGACGATGGCTAAATTCAAAGAATTAAAGTAGGAATTGCTTGAACATCCACCGTATTCACCAGATTTGGCTCCCAGTGACTACTATCTCTTCAGAAATCTCAAACAATTCCTTCGTGGAAAGCATTTTTCGTCGAATGAAGAGGCCATAGCAGCCGTAGACGGTTATTTTGCAGAGCTTCCGGAAAACCATTATAAGGATGGGATAAAATTATTGGAAGATCATTGAAACAAGTGTATTGAGCTTCTAGGAGATTATATTGAATAAAAAAATATATTTCGTAACAAAAACAGTATTCTTTCATTTCGAGCGCAGGAACTTTTCAACCAACCTGTACTTGTAATCAAAAAGTGATACATCAGGCGTTGTATGTTTTTTGATTTGTTAATGATTTAATTTATCAAATCAGTGCAATCAATTGTCGAAATGATTTTATCTCAAGTGAAGCCATTTATTTCCAAACGTTAATGCAGTATGATGATATCGTTGACATATTTTAATCAGAGATGGGTGCGTGAGCAATTTTTGACTCACGCTTACGAACCAAAAATTACAATCACATGAAGATTTTTTTTGAAAAAATATTTCGAAAAATTAAACATAAAAGAATATATTTTATCACTTGAAGTGTTGCATGTAAAAAAATCGAAAAAATAAAAAACGAATGAGGAATAATTACGACAAACAATCGACTCACGCACGATCACGCACTAAATTTTTTTACCGCTCACGTGTTATTTTAATTTTGGCTGACGCTTGAAATTCCGTATCTCGTGACCACCTCTAATTTTAATTCAATAAAATATATTGTTTTAATTCAACAATAAGAAACAACACAAATTTTAGTAAATAAAAAATTTTGGTAATAAAATTAAAAATCTAATAATTTTCGAAGAAAAAAACTGTAATACGAGTATTTCTTTTCGGTTATTTTGCACAGTATTTTACTTAAAAGTTTTTAAAGTAGGTGTATCTTTTTCAACCCCTGACTCAGGAAAAAATAATTTAAAATTCATACTTTTAATTAGAGTAAAATCATTCGGAGAAATGTTTTAGAATGTTTTAATATATATTCCGTAGATTCTTAAATATTTTGAATTTGTCAGATTCGAGATAAAGGTTTAATGTTGTTATTTCGAAGTAGAAAATATCAATTTGTTCGCAGAAATGGAATCATTTGCAGTTGGACTGGCAACAATGTCAGTTACTGCTTTTGAGAATCAAAGGTTGTTGGTAGCGAAATGTCTAATAGATGGAAAAGTTCATTTTGTACGGGTAATCAATTCATTAACAGTAAAAAAGTAATTTCGCATATCGCTTTTCCTCTGAGTGGATGATATAAATGGTAGTTTTTTAGAGCTTGAGAACTTTTATTTTAAATAAAACACATAAAGACTAACAAAATGATTTTTTTTTTTTGTTAACTTTTATTAGATAGCTTATTTGGTATTTAGTTTTAAAAAAATAAATTTTGAACACATGTGTACCGCAGCAACCATCTTTTTTAAAGCGCCTTGGTGCTTCCGAACAATTTTCAATTTTTTATTCGGCTAAAGGTGGCAGTCAAAAATTTATTTTTTCAATCACGATAAAAGAACCATTCCCTAATGATTTTTCAGATAATCTTGAACATAAATCAAAAAAATGACATTCAGTTGACAGTTTATTCGTATTGCAAAAATAAGGCAGTAGAAAAAATTACGCCATTTACAGTGTAAAAAACATAAAAATTTTCACCACTTTTGGTCATAAATTGGCCCATACAACAGAATGAATATTAATTATGAAGTATAAGTATTTCAATAATTCATTGCCATTAAATATACTTTCAATTGGAAGAAAGTTTTTTTTTTTTATTTCGAAATTTTGTGTTTTATTTGGAATAAAAGTTCTCAAAAAACACCCTTTATAAGCCCGTCGAACAATGTGTTGCTCTGGGTGGTGGTTTAGAATGAGGCTGCCAATGACCTGGCCGCTCAGGTCGAATGTGTGCCACTCCCTTTAGCACTCATTCTCACAATTTTTTTCCATATTTTAAATTCATTGAAAATTAGTGTTTTCTATTCCATTCTAACATTTAAAATTAATTATGACCTCGATCCTGACAAATTCTAAATACAATAAAATTAAAAAACCTTACAGATCAAAATAATATATAGCAAATTAACATATTTTAAAAATATGTCAAAATATTAAAGCAATTTTTTTGAATAAAAGAAGATTAGTTCGATAAAACTTTTTTGATTTTAGATTCATATTTATTAGGCCAATGTAGTTTAAAAACTTTCATTCCTTAAAACACCCTTGAACATTCTCCCGAAAAAAGGCTATTTGTTACAACTTTTACGACTTTAGATTCGGGCTCAGGATACCAAAATACTTTAAAAAAGTTTTAGTATACATACATCTGTGCAAAAACCTTGTTGTGTAATGCAATTTTTTATTTATAAAAACAAATCATTTCTGATAATTTTTCTCAAAGAAAAAAACTATGATAGCGGTACTTAAACTTTGTAGCAAATAGCTCTTGTAAGTTTAGCAAATCTTGTAAAAATAATATACTTTGCTGGAAAAACACGACACTTTTATGTATTTGGAACCATAAAAGCTAGAGAGTAAATTTACAACAGTGATTTTACAAGTGCATCACAGATATTCTTTCTTTACATACAATAACCAATTTTTGTGTGTATTTAATGTTCTTCAAAGCAAATTATAAAATAGATTAAAAAGAATTTATTAAAATACAATTTGTTTTATTTATATTTCACGTGTTCTTAAAATTTTCATCGATCAACTATAATTTGTTTTTTCCATACACACATTATACATACTAGGGAAGAAACACTCGCTTAGTAGAAAACACAGATGGTGCTTTTGCTACTATTGTAAAAAGTCAAGGAATTCTCCTGCTATTTCTTAGAAATGATATGGACAAACTTAAAAATCGTAAAAAATACGGGGAAGCTTAAAACAAATTTGGGTAAAAAATTTGAAAGAACATCAATAATTACAATCAGTAGGGCTTCTCCTAAATTGGACCAGTATTTTCCGAGTTATTTAAAAATGTATTTTCGTTTTCGACATATTTTTGCAATTTAGATTGTGTATGTTCTGGATTTCACTTTTAGGCGAAAGTGAACCTTTCATAATTTTTTTTTACAAATTTTTTTCGTTAAAAATTAAGGAGAATTTTGATTGCAGGTGTTCCTTAACCCTTTAACCACTGGAGTCGAAATACGAGGTATTTTGTTATGAAATTTTGGTTCTAGTATCATTTTGTACTAAAAAGCACGAATGTGAAGTCCATTTGTCAAAAAAATTTAACCTGAAAGCGCCAGGTGGAAAAAATGAAAGACAACCTGAAGACAAAAAGCTCGACTCAAACAAAACTATTTGTTTCACAAATCAAACACGCAACAAATTATCAAAATACAGCTTGCTACTTTCCAAAAAAAATGTCGAGGCGATTGAGCTGTTGGAAAGTATGTTTTTTTTTACTTTTAATTTTGCACCAAAATCATAAATAATTTTCGTGTCTGTTTTGACAAAAATGGTGTATCTATCAAACTATTCAACTGAGCGTGTTCAAACCGGCACTGTTCGAAAGGTGCCATATATTTTAATTTCAGGCAATTTGAATTCGCACTAATTCCAAAACATGCCTAAATATATTTTTTGAAACTAGTGTTCTGTAATAGTGATTATCGAAATTTTAACTAAGTTTTAAGTATTTTCTATTTTACCCCCTGTTTTTTAAGTGGAAGGAAGTAATTCCTCCGGTGGAATTACATGTATTTTGTTTTTATTACAATAACAAAATACATACAATTCCTCAGACGGAATTATTCTTTTCGCATTGTAAAAAAGGGGCTAATACATTTTTCTGTTTGCTTTTTTTACAACACAGAAAAGTTTTAATTCAGATTTTTTTAATACTTACCATTGAACAATTAATACATTTTTAATAAACAATCTATTTATCTATTTTTTTTTTCTAAAATTTTAAGATTCAAAATTAATTCTTCGCCATATTAACTTGCGGCATACAATTACACTGATTCTACTTTTTTGACAACCGTGTAGGACGCAAAGAAGCGTAGTATGCTTGGTATGGACTTTTAGCTTTAAATAGGTTTTACACACTATGTATTTTACAGTGTGCTTGTCAAATTTCCCACTGCAAAATATATACATGGTGTGTAAAAGCAAGAGAATTAGCTTCTGTAAATGTCAGCCTGCATTTACAGTGTGAAAATTTTAAATTAGAGTGTGTTCTATTTTCGTCTGACAAAGCACCTGACATCAGCTGTTTTGCAAGTCAATTGTTTGTGGCGGCAATAATATTAATAACATTAAATATAAAGCACGTTTTTTCTATAACTTTTCTTGTTTAATTTTTTTATTTTTAAATTTTATGGCAGCTGCTATTAAAATAATGCTGAAAATTGCAATTTTTGACTCCTATTTTAAAACTTTATTTTCAAGAACACAAAATTCTCGCGAAAAATAAAAAAAGTCATAAAATCAGCTGTTATGATGAAACTAAAAACGTACGTGTGAAAGCGAAAATTAAAAACCGTCTGTAAATTGACAATTTTGACAGACATGCGCAATTGCAGATGGATCGTGCAGCTGACAAAGCCACTCTAAAATACATAGTGTGTAAAAACACCTTTACGATGCTTAGATATGAACAACAGCACAAAAGACCTACTGTGGTCGCGGTGCGTAGTGCCATTTGAAATAATATATTTAGATATGAACAAACATACCCATAAAATCAACTGAATGTCACAACAGCACTGATTTTTTAAAATTATGTGAAAAAGTTAACGTTTTAATTAATATAAAATCGCTAGAAATAAGTACAAATGACAATTTTAAAATTTAAATTTTCCAAAAAATTACTAAATTTTATGTTTTATTTTATATTATAAAAAAAAAAACAATAAAACTGGGTACAAAAACTAGGTCGATTTTCCGCGATAATGAATTTTTGTGAAAATTCAATACAATTTATTTTCATGCAAATTTACTATACAAGATTATTATTTTTCTAGTAAAAAATGATATTTTGGTTAAATTGTGACTGCACAGACTACACAAACGGGTTTCCAATGACATATGTATGTCAAGCAAGAATTCTCGAACCGTATGCTTATTTTGATATTGCAGTGATTTGCAAAAGGAGATAGAAAAATCATACTCCATATAAGTTATATAGTACAATTTTTTTGTATAAATATCCCTTTCTGTTTATCACTGCAATTTCGACATTTCCTTTTGCTCATTTTCTAGTCGCCATTTTGATTCAATCAGCTGTTTCCTGTCTATGTGTTCTTATTAAAAAAATATATTAATTTTTCAAAATTTAAATTACAACTTTAAGGCCCAATATTATAACTTGCCTTTAAGGTGCGTGTTAGTTAAAGGTAACTTTAGCCAAAGTGAGGAATAAAGTCACTTTTAACTTTTTTGGTTATTACAACTTCCTTATAAAATAAAATTAAGTTTTTTGAAAATATGGCATTACCAGAGCAAAAACCTATTACTTTTGACAAATTAAAATGGTTCTTAAAAATACGTAGTGGCAACGATGTACTTTTTTTTATTTATTTACTTACAACAAACAAAAAATACAAACGAAACACAATATTACTTACCTTTAGCTTATCGGTCACTTTTAGGACGTTAACGGACAGATTATTAGTTTTTCGTTATTATAAGTATACTTTAACCTAAAAGTGACCGATATATTTTTTACAACAAAAATTTTTAGTTTTACACAATTCGAAGAAATTTTATTTATTTGATAAAAGTAATCGGATTTTGTTCTGATAAATGCCATATTTTAAAAAAAATTTATTTTATTTTTTAAGGAAGTTGTAATAACCAAAAATAGTTAAAGGTCACTTTATTGCTCGCTTTAGCTAAACTTACTTTTAACTAAAACGCACCTTAAAGGGAAGTTATAATAATGGGCCTAAGTCATTAAAGTTCTACTGAAATTTTATCAAATCAATTTACTATGCTTAATTACTAAGCCTGTTATCACAATGTCCCGTTAGCTACTATTTGGGACTTTAACTGACACATTTGTTGTTGTTTCCCATATAACTGTAACTGTAGGTTAAATTTTAAATGGAGATTCAGTAACCGGCCTAAATCACATTTTTTAATGCTACATGTGTCAAAAGAAGCAGTTCGGCCAATATACGATGTTTGGTCGGTTTATTTTTTTTTTCTGGAAGCATTATAGAAAAATTATTTGCTTTACTTCGTACTTTTTCTTAAACTTTACACTCAAAGTCGGATCAAATCAGCTCAACAAACATTTCACACACCAAGTAAATGTTTTTAAAAATTTCTACTAATGTGTTTAAATATCACTGGATTTTACGAGAAAATTCCTAGTTATGACAGGAATGACAGGACGTAAACCAAAACAATAACAAAACTGACGTTTTCAACATCAATCAGTATAAACGACTAAAATGTTCTGTACATTTATTGAATCATTCGATGTCATTTAAATCTATTAAAAACATCATGATTTAAAAGATTTTACTCCTAAATAAAAATATCGTTCAACATTGTTGGATTTGAGTATAAATTTAAAATCTATTACGGTGGTTTTTTTTTTCAAGTCATGAATGTGAATTCGAGTCATATATACAAAAAAAAGTTAGCTTATTTTTTTTGAAATTTTGTAAATATTATTATGTGCGAGTATCACTCTTTAATAATTCCTACTTGGGCAAGAGTAACAGTACAACTATCAAGAATAAACAGGCAAGTCTTTATATTTTTCGTGTACACTTTTTATTTAAAAATAAAAATTATAATTCTCATTAATTGAACATAAACTAATAAAATAAAAAAATATTCTTTGTTAATAATTAGGTTGTCCACAAGAGTTATGCTAAGTAGTGTATTGTTCTATTAAAAGCAGAGTTGTTAAAACTTTATTTTTAAATATACAACAATAGATGAAAGTACGAACAACATTTGCACCTATGTTTAGTGTGCTCGATAGTACTACTTACATTTATCATTAAAAATAAAATAATCCATACTTTAACAACTCCTGTGCACACACGGAGACACCCCAACAGAAAATCGTTAAAGTGCCATAAAAAAAGTGTTATTAAAAGCACAATACAACACACATGGCACTTAGTACACCTTGTGAATTCATTTAATATAAAAAGTAAATATGTATGTTTATATATAAAAAAATTGGAACAGTTTGATTTTACGTCCAGCACTTAAAACCGTTTAATGGTAATATAATTTATTGGGGTCCATGTCCCCTTTTTAGTGGGTGTGGCTCTAAAGTTGAAAAGGTATTTTTTACTTTAGTCGGTAAATACTTGACGGACACATGAAATATGTATATCATTTGAGAGCTTACGGCTGTACCTCTTCAGCCAACAATTTTTTGTATAAAAATTGTGTATTGTATAACCGGCGTCCGGCTGGGTTTAGAGGTTTTCTTCTGCGTGGCTTCACTGAGTAAAACAGATGGCCTTTGGATTTTCTTAGGGATATTCTACTAAATGGTATGCCCGATAACGGCTTCTGCACAAAAGGATCTAATGATACACATGATATTGTCCAGTGTTTACCGAGTAATTTGCACAAAATATTTTCAACATTAGAGCCACGCCTACTTAAAAGGGCGCATAAACCCCAAAACAGGATAATACAAATTTTTAGATGTAATGGTGGGGTCTTAACTTATGCAAAAAAAATGTATTAAATTAAAGTCATATTATATTAAATTCGCTGAAAATAGTTTTTTTCAATAAGTGGCTCATATATGGATATTCCTTTTAACGATAATTCTTGAGATTCATATAGAGCGATTTCCATAAGATCGTCATTGGACAATGAGCTACTTACTACATCTAATCCTTTCGCAGTACCACGATTATTTGGATGTTTCTTTACTACAGCAAATAATGTACGCTTAGCCAAAATTTTATATAGAGCCACACGTATATCATAATCCTTTATATTGGGATTTGGTTTAATACCATGTAAACGAACGCGGAATGTACGTAAAGGCCAGCCTAATAAATCCGTTGGACATTGGCGTATATATTTCACAGGCAGTGTTTCACTATTCAAATAATCAACATATAAAACATCGACAGTTTTGGCATTTGGATTATAGGAACGTATTATAGCACGATACCATACTTTATCCTTGGTATAACGTGCCAAACATATGGTACGAGGTTCAAATTGTGCCAACATTGGTGCAGATTTTACCATTTGCTTAATCAAACGTTGCAATTCAACTTCACGATAACGAAATTCTGTATGATGTGGAAATATTTGTAGTATTATTGAGGTTAACATGGAGTTAACACGACAATTGAAATGGTGCATGGCGGCTGGTAGTTGTGGAAGTTTAAAAACTTCAATACCGCTAAAATGTGAGAAAACTGTGGATGTTTCATTTGGATTAAAAGCATCAAATTCGGATTCAATGTCCTGGAAAAAATAAGAAATAAAATTAAAAATATGTAGGTAACATTAAAAAAAAAACTTTTATCTTTCTGTAATCAAAATAGTATTTAAATTTAGTACATTAGAATGGATTGATTTGGATTTTGGTAGAATTTCCATTAGTTATGAATGAATATTAAAAAGGAAAGTTTAACCAAACTGGAAAACATTTTTAGGTAACGCAGGTAAGGTTTGTGAAATTATTTTTTTTTAACTTAAATTTTTATAATTTAAGGGAGAATAAGTTCACAATAAAGGATGGCAAACGAAACGAATATCGGTTACGCGGTTTTTGTACCAGGACAATTTTGTTCTATATTTTAGTTCAGTAAGGATACTTGAAAAACAACGTTCACGATATTTTTATCAGAATTTTAGCGGTTACGTTACACATCCTGGTTTAAAATACAAAAAGAAGAGGATTATATACTATATCGCTAAAAATATTTCTAAAGACTGAAGTGTGTGTGTATAGTGAAAAAGAACCAAGCAAAAACCTTTACGAAATTATTAAATTAGCACTTACTTGTTCTTCTTGATATGATGCTCTCTTCTCCAATTGTTGGCTTATTTCTTTTTCCTCTTCCTCAAGCATATCCTTACCGTGCCAATAATTCAAGTCTAAATTGGTTTCCATCTCAACAACATCATCATACTTCTCATATTCCATACAAAAGGCAGCATCACCTAAGCCATCATCATCATCGCCTGAGCCATCATCAAAATTTTCATTCATATGCTCTAAATCAAATACCATACCGCTCATCATTTCTGTATAGTCATTGTCATTGAACATGCGTTTCTTTGGTGGCGGTGGCTGATTATTGACACCAGTAGTTGTTGTAGTACTGATTGTAGCTGCTGGCGTGGTTGTTTTGAACAATGGTTGTCCTATATTCGCGTTTTTATCTAAAAGTTTAATCATTTCATTAAGATGATCAAATTTAGTATTATCCGTATCCATTGATATATGATCTTCCTCATTGTTCTCGTCCTCGTACGCATCCTCATCCTCGTATTCGTCATCAATTGCCAAATTATGTAAATGTTGAATACTGAGGTTAATGTCTTCATTGAAAATCTAAAGAATAAGAGAACATGCAAGAACTTTTATTCAAAGAACTTTTGTTTTAAAACTTACATCATAATCTTCCATAAGCGGGTCACTGGGTAATGGATTAAGATTTTTACGCGTTTTAAAAGAACTTCCAGTAGCTCGTGATTTACTTTCCGCTAATGGCTGCGGTGTCGTTGCTGATTCAATCTTCGACGGTGATGTATAATCAGCATCGGCTAATCCTCTTTCTATGAAATATTCAGCTACATCCATATTACTAAGACGTAAGTTACATCGTTTTATGGAATTGTTTAATTCTGAATCTGGTATCCGTACCGATACAAATTTGGTTACGAGTAAAGAATGCATTTGATCCAAATGCCTGATGCTATAGGATTTTTCTGCTCCCTTAGGTTTTATACCATCAATTATGTATTTATTTGCTAACGATGGCAAATTCGGATATGGTGCATAGGGTCGCATATCTTTCGATTCGACTGCTTCAATATTTCCATAATCCACAAATTGTATGGTCCATTCATTTTTATCATTCACATCTTTCACCACAATTCCGCGGTAAAATTTTTGATCTAAATGAAATTTTGATAGGCACGGTTGTCCTACCTTATACACGTAGTCAGCAGCTGGTGGTGGTAAATTTCCATAGTTTTTATTAATTTCCTTACTTAACTTAGCAAGAAAATCTTTATCATCGGTCTCATGTAAATATACCTTACAATCAAAGTCAATGTAGGTTGGAATGCCGGTAAATATAGTTTTAGTTATAATTTTAGATGTCAACCATGCGGGTGGGGCATCTTGATTTGTTGTATATTTATAATCAAATTCATTTAAATGTATATTTAAGGAATTATCGTCTGTATCAAAGGAATTACTTGCACTGTCATTATTATCATCGCCACTTTTTTTAAATACTGATGGTGTTTCTAGGTCTGTGAATAGAAAATGAAAGGCAAAGATTTTTATGAAGTTAAAATTTTATCATTTTCACAGCAGGCATAGAAAATTTTAATCGAAAAATCGTGCTAAAATTCAACCAAGAGTTGTGGATTCTATAAGCAGGGGATATTTTCGGACTAAAACATGCTCTAATAGCAAATAATAATTAAGTAAGGTTTGCCATTTCATGCAGGAAAGATATACGAGCCAACAACGAGTCGAAATTATTAAAATTTACTACCGAAATTCGGAGTCAGTGGCCTCAACGTTAAGAGCGCTACGTCCAATTTATGGTCGTCATAATCGTCCTAGCAGATCAACAATTAAGCATCTAGTGGAAAAATTTGAATCCACAGGCACAGTACAAAATGTTCCCGTGCCAGTGAGACAAAGAAGTGCCCGTAGTGTCGAGAATATTGCTGCCGCTGAGGCTTCAGTTGAAGAAAGCCCAAATGTGTATCTCACACGTCGTTCTCAAGCGTTGGGCGTCTTTTGCGAAAAAATCTTGGCCTACATCCTTACAAGATCAAATTAACGCAAGAACTGAAGCCGCTTGACCACCAGAAGCGTCGTATGTTCGTGAATTGGGCTGAGCAACAACTTGAAAATGATTCGGATTTTCATCGAAAAATCATCTTCAGCGATAAGGCTCATTTCTGGCTGAATGGCTTCGTCAATAAACAAAATATGCGTTATTGGTCAGACAGCAATCCACACGTACTCCATGAGTCATCATTGCATCCCGATCAAATTACGGTTTGGTGCGGTTTATGGGCCGGCGGCGTCATCGGGCCGTACTTCTTCCGTGATGATCAAGACCGACACGTTACTGTGAATGGGAATCGCTACCGTTCAATGATAACCGAATATATTTGGCCCCAATTGGATGATATGGACTTGGAGGACATGTGGTTTCAACAGGACGGCGCCACAAGCTACACAGCGAATGTCACAATCAATTTTTTGGAAACCAAGTTTGGAGAACGCGTTATCTCACGAAATGGTCCAGTCGATTGGCCGCCTCGGTCGTGCGATTTGACATCGTTAGACTATTTCCTGTGGGGCTACGTCAAGTCAAGCCAGCGACGATTGATGAACTTCGTACGAATATCGAACGTGAAATTGCAGTAGTATCGGCCGATTTATGCTTGAAAACCGTCGAAAATTGGGTTCAGCGTCTGGACTTCTGCAAGCGTGCCCGTGGTGGCCATGCAAAAGAAATCGAGTTCCATACATAATGGCATCGAACGTACTTTTACAGGAATAAAGAATTTCATTGATATCCAAAACCGTTTTTGTTTTATTTAAAAAAAACTTTTGTAGCGCTCATATTGAAAAACCCGTTAGCTTGATTTCTTTTTAAAAGTTATTTTTTCAGCCACCAAATATAATAATTTTCTATTTAATTTTTCCCACAGAAAAAAATACACTCCATTTCTTCGGTATATAATAATTACTTTTTCACGACTATCGTCATCGTGTTTCATCAACCTAATTTTTTTGTAATAAATAATGTTGCAATTTAAAAAAATCAAAACAAACATAAACCAATAATGCTATAAAATTTCGTATTTCACTAAAAAATGCAAATTCAATGAAAGTGCCGTTTGGCCTCAAATTTTACTTCACACAAATTGGAACCATTTTTCATTTTTAAAAATTGAGGCTAAATTTCATAATGAAATACGACCCCATTTACAAAAATGAATTTTGACCCAAAATTCCTGTGGTCAAATTTTTTCCCTTTTTTTTAAGGCTATTTTTCTTTTCCAATTTTGTGGCCAAATTTCTTTGGGTCTCATTTTATAGAGGCTTTTCGGAACAATTATCTTAAAAAAAGACCTAAGCTTTCATATGAGATAGGATTTGTAAAAATAAATGCTTAAAAAGTTAGATTACTTTAAATATCCAACTTTGAGCCGCTAAAATTATCCAACTTTAGCATTGATACATAGTGAATTTTAAAGAACCAAAACAGCACCGATTTCACAGGAACGTGGAATATTCATGTCTAAATTTTCAGTGATATCTATAGAACGACATTTTTTTAATTTCAATTAATATTTTTGAAAAAGGCAATTTTTTAATTTAAAAAAATATTTGTTAAATTTAAAATGTGACTTTTTGATTTACAATTGCTATTTTTTTTATAAAAATTCGTATTTTTATATAAATGTTCTAATTAAAATGACTTATTTAATAATTATTGATTTGTCAGTAAATTTTAATAAAATAAAAGCATATAAACATATCATTTTTGTAATTGATATGTTGAATTCGATCCGTAGAAATGCTAAGGAGAACTTTATTATCGAAATCGTAAAGCTGTATGGTATAAAACCAGAGTTACCAAGACGGGTAGGAACACAAAAATACTTTTCAAATTTACAAACAGATGATCCAACGGAATATTACAAAGCAGTCTTATTCATTTCATATTTAGATGCAATACTCTCAAGTATGACAAACAGATTCTCCTGTCACGATAATGTGGTAGTAAAAAATTTATACAATATTGCACCAAGCCGAAAGTTTTCGACGCTTCGCCTAATAGATTTTTTATCAAAATGATCTAAAAGCGGAGAGAAGCTTTACAACACAAAAAGAATCAAAGCGTACTTAAAAAATCCAACGGGTAACGTAATACTTTCTGCAAATCGTCTCATCAATTTTTAAGTTCAAAATTATAAATATAAATGCTTGATCTCAGTCAATGTGATAAATAAGATCTAAGCTATTTTGATTATAAGTTAACCGATTGGAATTAATTTGAAAATTATGACGATGACAAAATTACTCATAACACTAATATATCGTTCATTCCATTAATGAAAAATACAAAGTTGGTATTTTTTGACCTCATGTCTTCTGATTTTCTTCATATTTTGCACAGAGAGACTCTATGGAGCCATGTAGACAATTCCGTCTCTAGGCCATTAAAAATTTAAAAACTGACGACTTTGTTCACGTTTTCCATTTTTCCATAACATCAGAAATTGCTAAAAGTAGTGAAGTTTGAAGAGCCATAATTCCTTAAACACATGAACGATTTCTAAAATTTAAAAATAATCTGAAAGCTGCAGTTGTCTACTTTATTCAGGAAAGAATTTCTTCATTAAAATGCACTAAGAATGCAATACAATTTTAGAATGCATTTTGCGCTTCGATTTTTGAAAATTTTATATTTTTTTTTTTGGCGCAAGACAATTAACTATTTTTAATAATTTTACTAAAAAAAGCTTTCTACGTTTTATCATATACAAAATATAAATTTTTTTGCTTATCAGTATTTTATAAACTTTTTATGTAGGAATTTTTCGGAAATTCGGTATGGTATTGTAATAATTAATAAAATACTTTTAGTAAAAACATGATCTGATAATACAAATGCAATAAATATTAATGCAAGATAAATTTTAATGCGTAAAAATTAAAACAACGTGCTGCAATCAATTAAATATATACCGCCAGTGGCGTGCCCAGGATATAAATCAATATTTTTTGATCTTTTTGAATCATGCGAAATTTTTACTAAAAATCATACGATTTTTCTTAAAAAAATTTCATTTTGTTTTTCGTATATTAATAGTTGTAGAAAATTTTGTTTTTCATACATTAAAAACACATATAACTCAATGTCATAGAAAACTATTCGCTCTACAATTTTTATAAGATCGTCGGATGCTGCAAAAACCGCATGTCGAAAATTGATGGCTCTTCCATTGTTACCAGAAAATTTAATAAGAACTGGCTGGAAGGACACACTCATGGACGGATAAATTTACTTAATTTTTGAACTATTTTGAAAGGCAGTCGTGGCGCATCACGAAAATATTTGATTTATATAAAATGATTTTTATTCTAATTCTATAAAATATTTAATTTAAGTTGACCCAAGTAACTTTAATGTTTCTAAGGAGTACATTCAGATGTTATTGATTCCATGCAATATAAATGCCTCAGAATACACAGACATAAGTTATGTCAAATAAGAATTCTCTAATAGCCTTTTTCCACTGAGCTACATCTTTCATCTTTCATCAATTTGATGTTAACATCTTCCCATAAGAATTATACAGGCCAAAAATTCTACATCTTTCTACATCTACAAAAGATGATCCTTTCTCATTTTGTTCCATTTTACATCTTTCGTTATTTTAAGTGTCATCACTAAAAAAATGACAAAAAAAAAAAACGATTTTCTTTGTGCCATCGCCAGCAAATAAAAAAAAATATTCAACAAAGGAAAATGAGCGGCACATGTAAGAATTTCATTCTTATGTCTATCAAAAATTATTCTTCATCATCATTTCTTCCAGAATGACCTTTAATATTTCAATGTTCTGCATTAAAATTCGGGAGTTGTACTTGCAAAGCAACAACTACTCCAATGATTAATGCTTTCTCTAAATCCATTTTTTATTTTTAACAAAAAATATGCGTCTTTTCTTTTTATTTTTTTGACAGCTGAATAAATGGCAGATGAAAGATGAAAGATGTTGCCAATGTAAACACTTTTTTCATATTTTCAACATCTTCCACGCCTTTCACAAAGATGTTGTTCAGTGTAAAAAGCCTATAACCGTATGGTTATTTTGACATTGCAGTGATTTGAAAAATGAGATAGATTTTAGGGTTTATTTATCATTTCTTCAAATTGGGGTTATTTTGCATTATGAGTAAAAGCCTCAATCTAATAATTAAAAATATGTTTAATTTTGGGGCAAATTCTTATTTGGTTGGGGTCATTTTCATTATATATTTAGTGTTAATTTTCATTATGAAGTTTTGCCCCAAAATATGAGGCTTAATAACATTTTAAGATTGGGTTCATATTTCTTGGGGCCATTTTGCACAACGCCACCGTGAACAACATTGAATTTTTGACAATAAGAAAAAGCACAGATATCATGGGAACGTGGAACAGCCACCCGCAAATTTTTACTCAAATTCAAAGACCATTTCAAAAACGATTAGATTGTTTAAAAAAATTTTGAAATGACTTCAAATGTATTTTATAAAACATCAATTGAAATTCAAAAACAAAAAATTAGTAAAATAAATATTTGTTGAATTTCAGTAATTGTTTTAATTTGTAATTTTTTTAGTTTAAATTGTGTTCTTTCATTTCGGATTTTTTTAAATTTGAATTGTCATTTTTGGGCAATTTTGTCTAGTTTTTCATAAAAAAGCTTTATTTTTATATCTCTATATAAATACTTGTTTTCATACATGGACTTCAACGGAACACGAAATATAGCAATTATATTGTATACCCTGCTCTACATTTACTAAGAAACACATAATTTATTTGTTAGCTTTTGTTTTTTCATTATTTTATCAAATTACAAATAGGAAAATTTCAAATATTTTTATGACAAATGTTTTTGTTAACATTTAAAAGAGAAAAGCCAAGAATTGCCAAGACTTGGCAGCATTTTTCTAAAATCTTACTTTTTACTATTATGACTACTTTCAGTCTATATAAGTGTTGTTAAAAATAAATTCATAAATCTGAAATTTTGGAGATTCCAGTTAAGACTTAATGTGGTATTTGAATCTCAGTTTTTTAATTAAAAAAGAATACAATTGGAAACATGAATTATTTTGTATTAAAAGAAAATATACAAATTAAATAATTCCACTTAGGACCTTTGCGGGGTAGCTAAATAAATTCTAAACTAAATACAAATTGACAAAAGATTTTAAAATTTCTTTGACAAAATATTTGCCAATTTTTAAAATTTTATAGAAATTTGGATACTAAATTTAGATTTTCTTAACCAGTGGGCACACCACTGTATATAGCCATAAATTAAACAAATCTAAATTAAAAATAATTAAAAAAAAATAATATAACAAAATATATCAAAAAAGTGCAATTTATATGTGAAAATTGTCGAAAACTAGTAAAGAATAATAACGTTCAGCTAAATGATAAATAAAAAATAACACACTTTAATAAATTCTGATGTAAGTTATCCTAACACAACTTTTAATGCTTAATCAAGTAACTTATATAATCCAAATAAATCAATCGATGATTCAAATGTAAGTTTAATTAATTTGGAAATCACAGCAGTAAAAAAATTTAAATAAACCAAGAGATATTTTAAATTAAAATCGGAAGAAGCGTGAAAAATTAAAAAAAAAAACAAAAACATTTGGAATTCGTGAAACTTGTATTACAAATAATCAAAATTTGTCTTTATTCAAAAAATTAAAAAAGATACTACCGATATTAATAAAAAAAAACGAAATTTTAACTATGTTTATGAAATGAATCGAAAAGAAATAAAGAAACATTTTGACGCAAAAGACTATATGATAAAAACTGCAAAAAAAAAAACTATTTGATGGAGAAGGACTAATGTAATTTTTCTTTGCCTCCACTTGCCCCCCCCCCTTTCCATTCATGAAAAGAAGTGTGCATATTAAAAATTGGAACAATCACTAGAAAGTTGAACTTTTTGGTTTTGTGTATCAAGTTACATACAGCTTATAGTATAGTACTATATGCTTTGTTTATATTAGTATTAATTTCTGTATGTTTTTACAGTGTATTTATTAAGTTCCATCATTGTCAATAGTTGTCCTACTCTTACTTACAGCGTTAACTATGTTTAGGTTTATATGAAAACGAATATAGCCATCCTCTTCCTATTTATTTCCAGCATAGATTTATTTATTTGTACTAATCTTAGTAGGAAATAAAGTACGGGAAATCCCCTTTAATTTGATTTAGTGCACATACAAGTTAAGGTAATCAATAAAGACGAATTCTTTAAACGTAAAGGTACTAGCATTATATAATTTTTGCTACAAGCAATAAGCAAATTTGAATGCTAGTTTTGTGCGTTTTATTAATGGTTAAAAGTGTGAGTAATGCAAAAGAAATGTTGTTTTTGTAAACGTTTATTTACTTTCGCGATCTTTTAAGATACGTCATGACTTTCAGTACTTGTTCAAAATTTATGAGAAGCTCTCCAAGAGAGTGGTTAATAGAAAATCCAATAGAAAGTTTTTCTACAGCAAGGCTTCCATCAAAAATGGATGTGCTTAGAATGTATAATTTTAATCATTTTTAAAAAAAGGAAGACTGAAAAGCTTAGTATTAAGGAGACAGTGGATATTTGGGACAAAGCTAAAATTTCTACTCAAAGGTCCGATGCCATCGAAAGAAAACTCCGCAAGCTGCTATGTCAATTTATACTTTTAAAGAAAAATCGAAATGCAAATTCTAAAAGGTGCCGCATCAAAGAAGAAACATTTAAGAAGTATTCAACTGAAACAATTGATATTGCCATTAAGGATGCTTATAATAAAATGAATAATGAAGAGGACAATATGTTTTTTAAAATGCAAAGTGAAGACAACATGAGCAGCAGTATAGGTGGAATAGATTTGTGCTCAAAAAATGCCGAAATTAGAAAGCAGATTAGAGAATCAAAAGCTGAAGCCAGAAAACTGCGATACGTTGAAAAACAAAAAGCAAGAAGTTGTTAGCTCCATTTCTTCATTAGAGAGTTGTGATGGTTTCACCGAGGCCGAGTCTGATTATTCATCGGGTGATGAATTTATTTGTCATGAAAGAAAAAATAAACCAAACATAACCAAATCAATTTTAAATAAAGACGTTATTGCATCAGTTGATCGCGTAAATCTTTCTGATAGAAAAGCAATGTTTGTTGTCGGAGCTGTTCTAAGGCATTGGGTAAACCTGTGTCCGATATGACTTTATCGCGATGTACAATACAACGTACAAGAAACCGTCTTCGAAAAAACATAATAGAAAATGATAAAGATACATTCCGTTTCCATGGTCCACTCGTATAGCACTGGGATAGCAAATTGCTGCCCGATATTTGTAACGAAAAACAATAAAAAAAACCTCTAAGTAGCTCTATTGTAAATGATTAGAGCTTTTAATGGTTTTTTTGTTACTCTACCTCTAGCAGTTTTCCCTCGGGTGCAAATATACCTTTATCAAAATTATTCATATTAAATTTTTTTGGAAATAATACCTGATAGTCAGTACCCAATATTTTTCAACACTTTGTGACCCTTATAATGTATAACAACTTTTCAACAATTTTTCAGTGCTTTTTAGCTCTTTGATAGGCGATTTTTTAAAAATATCATCTTTTTCCTATTTTTCCTGCTTTTTGAACACTTTTTTTTTTTAAATTTCTGTCAATTATAAAAAATAATAGGAGATGTATAAAAATTAGAAGCTATTTCTCTAAACTTTAAGATTTAGTTATTTTATTTACTACCATATATGGTAGCAGAAAGAACTAAAACGAGAATAATATTAAAAGCATATTTAACACTTCTATTTTTAGATGGTAACAATGTGTTGATTGCTTTTTGAAATACGAAAACATAATCCAACATGCTGACATATTAATTTAAATACGAAATACTTTATATTAACTAGAATATTTTATTTAATAAGATTCATAGTTAATTTAAAAATGGTCGTTTAAAAGATGTTATTTTAAATATGATACGAAGGCGGATCAATAAGTCCGTGACTTTTCGAACTTCCCTCGTAGTTATATGAAATGCAACACTGCTCCCATCAAGACTACTGTCAAATTTTTAGCAAGTTCCGTCAAAATATTAAATAAATTGTATTATTGATATTTATCACTACCCTTGCCCTTTTTTATGAACATTTAATTCTTTAACATTAATACAAAGCTAACATGCATTTTCGTTACAATATTTTTTAATGATTTAATTTTATCAGATTCTAGCGCTTTAAAAAAACCAGTATTGCATTTGATAGTTTGTAAAATATGATGCCATATTTAAATAAAATAATTTACTAATTAGGAATTTTATGTATGTAATGTGTACTTGACCCCCATACGAGACATAAAATCAATAGTCTTGTTTTGTTCCTACACGTTTTTAAATTCCAATAGAAAATTTTACATTAAATTTTGTTTTTTAATCACCGGAGTTATTTTTGGGTTTATTTTATTTCCTAAAAAATTGCGGGTTTTGTTTTTTAATTTGAAATAAATTACATGATTTTCTAACACTTATTCGCTAAAATAATGTGACCGAAAATTAAAATTTTTCACACACATGAATTAAATTAAGTTAAATCCAAAATAGCTTAATTTGATTCGAGTTTTTGCATTTTTGGAAATTTAAAGTTTCAGTTGTATTAGCGATTAAGTTTTAGATTTAGATAAAAATATAACATATTTCAAATTCAAAATCAAAGTATCGATTTTGTTTTATTTATTATATTTAATGTAAAATCTATCGCTTTTCTCACTTTTTACTAGGGCCTACGGTCAAGACAGGTTAACCGGATAGACCGGTCTACCCGGTTATCATACCCGGTAGACCGGTCTTCCCGTAAAAACTAGTCGCACTGTACTTTTGTAAAAATTGATTTTAAAAAAAAATATTTTTTATTTTTTATCCAAAATTAAAAAAAGTTCTTTTTTCGCAAAAAAAACTTAAAAGTATTTATATTTTTATATATAAATACTTTTTATAAGACAGTACTTCCTGTAAAAAAAAAATATATGGAAAACGTAGTACTTTCTTAAATCTCTTTTGTTTTTTGGAACATTTTTGTTCCACGACCAGTAAAACTTTGTATAATTCTTGGTGCAATTTATGTCTAGACTATTTCTGCAAAGTTTTAATCCATTTAGAGATTCGGTGTAAAAATGCCTTATGTTATTATAGTTTTTTGTTGTATTATAAAAAACACAAGTCATATAAAAAGTACTTTTTTATAAAGGTAGTTTTTTTTCAAAATGTACTTCTTTTAAAAAGTACTTTTTTTTAATAGTACTTTTTTTTTTGAAAAAAAAAATACTTTTTTTCTAAAAAAGTACTTGTTTTTGAAAATAGTACTTTGCTTAAAAAAGTACGTTTTTATAAAAAAGTAGGGTACGTTCGTAAATGCAGAAAATTTGTGCATCACTGCGGCAGTTATGCCAATTTGTGTTGCTAATGCGTGATCATCTGTTGCAGATGCTTTGCTACTGCTTAAAAACTGTACAGTTTGCTTTTTAGAACGTTTTGCAAAAGGTAAAAACATGGTCACCACAATATCATTAACAAATATTATTGAAAAACTTGATTGTAAAATCACAAATTTTTGTTAACTTATAATAAAAAATGAAAAATGAAGCGAAAAAAAGACTGATTTCGTACTATTGCATCAGAAACTTTAATGATGCCATAGTTGCAAAAATTTGCGGCAAGTATATTTTTTTAAAAAAATATTTTTTATGAAAACCACTAAAATTTGAAAAAGCCCCTTTTTTTAAGAAGTACTTTTTTTAAGAACATTTTTTTTTTGTTGAAAAAAGATCTCTGGAAAATTAACTTTTTTGGAAATAAAATTTTAAAACCCGGGTCTGACCGGGTAGACCGTAAGACCGGGTTTGAGGCCGGGTAGCCTGGGTAGACCGAGACCCGGGTAATGGGGGGCTCTACTTTTTACTAAAAGGTGTTATAAAAAGTGTTTTTCCAAAACCTCAACAAATTTATTTAAATAATTTTTTAATATGGCATCACTGTAATTAAAATAACAAAAGCAGCATGCTGCAAAATTCTTGTTTAAGAAATGCAGTAATAATTGTTAAAATGTTAACATTTTCTGATAATTTTTTTTCATACATTTTGAGTACTCGCGACAATTTCTAAATTATTAAAAACATAAAATGGAAAAAATAAAAAAAAAAATTTTAAAACACTCAAAATCCAAGTAAGTATCGACATAATATGTTTTTTAAAGTTTGCTTTAAAAAATAGTATATAAATGTTGTAACTTTTTGATTTTGATTACAGATGTTGAGAAAATACTAGATTCAATTGCTGATGAGGATTTTGAGGGTGAACCAAAACGCCCAAAAAAGATAAAACACGTAGAGGTATGCTTTTTTTGAAAATCATAGCGTGCTGTTGCGATGAAAATTGTATAATTGTAATCATTAATGAATTTAAATTAACTCATTAACTTTAGACGCAATCGATGAGCCACTTAATTTTAATAACCGTGACGATGTTAGTGATAGTGATAAAAAGAGTGATGTTGTACAGAGAAGCAATATTGGAGTGCAAACAAACATTATTCAATTGATGCAAGTGGTGAGTAAATGCAAATATTTAAAAAAAATGTCAATTTATAAAGGTGTATCATTTCTTTTCTTAGAATTTGATGATTTTAGGCAAGAGATCAGAAGCGATCCGAAGAAACTATGATCCAGCATCCAGTAGGACATTCAAAAATTGGAAAGTACTGTAGCAATTTACCTTTCCACCAGCAACAAATAAAGCTCTTTGTCCGAATTAACAATAAAAAAACAACCAATTTCAAATTAAAAAGTTTTTTTATGAATTTGACAATAAAGTTAAACTTGAAAAGGAGTTTGGTGATGTTTTGGTAGGTAGAGTATATTATTCATTCCATGAAAGAACATTTCTAAATTTGCAATTTTTGGCCTCGTGTCAAAAAATTCTAAAAGTACTAAACTTTAAAGAGCTACAATTTCTAAGATATATTTACTATACCCACCATATATTTTAAAAATTGAAAAGCATCAGTAAGCTGCAGTTGCACGCTTTACAATTTCTAATAAAAAATAATTTTTTAATGCATTTGCAACTTTTTTCTCTGCGGTTTTAAAAAAGTCCATTTTTGCAAAATTTTTAATACAAAAAAATATTTGAATAAAGATAGAATTTAAAATATAACCATTCAATTTTTTCTTTTTAGCGTGAACCAATTGCTTTTAAAACCAGAGCAAAGTCCTTAACCGAGGAGTGGTCAAGGAAAAACTAAACGGCACACAACTGTGTACAGAACTAAAAGATAATCATGCTTATTCTAGTTGTCGTTATCAATGTCGTCGTCGTTTTTGAGTCAACATCACTTTGCTTCGACGTCGACATCACTTCGACACCAAATTGGTATTCTAAAACAGTGTTGTAACGACGTTGACAGTTTATCGATTTAAACAAAAACACATCTCTAAAAATTGAGTCGGCAGATTTATTTTGTTTATTATTTTTGCGAAAAAATGTTTTTTATGTGTAATTTAAATTCTGATACTAGTGATGAAGAAAATAAAGAAAATCTAGTATTGGAAAGAAGACTACTCATACAGAAATTCAATATCTTTAATCTGCCGGATAACACGTGAGTAGCAAAATCAAAGTCTGTTACTTTAAAGAATGTTAATTTTTTTTTAAAAGGTTTGAAAGTTACTTTCGGCTGAATAAAACAGCCTTCAAAGATGTGCTGGAAACAATAGCACCTAATTTGAAAACCGGAATCAAGTCCACATTTATTTCCAAAACAATAAAGTTGGCGCTACATTAAGATTTTTAGCCCAGGGGTCGTACCACCTCAGTGTTGGAAATGACTTTAACTTAGGGTTCAGCTGTTTCTGAAACTGTAGAAGATTTGCCACAGCTTCCTCCAGCGTGCTCAATATAAATTGCTTGAATCTTCCGCCACCTGTAGCAGTACACTCGGCTTTGTTGGCTACCATTTTCTTTTTAACTTTAAATTTTAAGTCTCGCCAAACCTATAAATAAATTTTGTTTTTTTTTTATAATGGACTTTATATGATCATGCTTTCTTTACCTTCTGCCATCCATCTCACATTATTCTCGGTGGGCCAAGTGCATTTAATAAATTTGATATTTCTTCCCATTTTTCCGTTTTTTTTCAGTCATTACTTTTCCTCAAGTCGTTACTAAAAATTGTGTCGACAAAATCAGAGTCGTTTCAAGACAATATCGTCGTCACATTTTCTTACAGAATACCAAATACTTGTCGACAGTTATCAATTATTTTCAATAACGACAACGGGAATACCAATTTCAAAAAAAATCCCAAGGCAACAATGTCTTGTGTCGATGACGACAACTTGAAAAAGGGTGAATATCTTTATATGCTAATTTGATACCGTTTCATTTATATGATTTTATTTTTTAATTCCTACAGACTGTTTGTTGCAACAGTTCGTAACCGAAATAGACGCCACAATTTTATCCAAAAACAAGCCGTTGGCTTGCATCAGCCACTGATAGATATGAAGGGTCGCAGTGTAAGATAATTATTTACATTTACGTGAGATATTTACTTTTGCAAATTCTTTTAAATTAATTAATTTAAAAAAATTTAAAAATCAAAATTTTTTATACTTCTTAAGTTTCTAATACAAAATTTAGAAATTCATTTTTATATTAAATTTTGTTTTAATTTTTTTCATTATTAATGATTTACGGGCCAGTTTTAAAGTCAACACTAAGTGGAATTTTAATTTTGATTTTTGAGTTCAAGTTTTATTAAGTAAAAAAATTTTTAAAAAAATATCCTATTCTGGGTAATTTATAATTATTATTACAGGAACAATTTTTTGTAGTTATTTTTTTCATAACCTATTGCAATGTCTTTTGCAAATGGAAACTTTTTTGTTTGCATTTTTGCAAGAACAGTTTTTATAAGCACCCGCATATTATACTAAAAGCGGGACTTTAGGAACAACTCGGAATGCTATGCTGCCATATAAAATTTTCTTAAATCGCGATCTTAACGTTTAAGATGCTATATGTAAATACATTGTTTTTATTGGAATATTTTCCTTCTTATTGCTTCTTTACTAAGGCATAACCTTTTGTTTTCGCAATTGAATTCGTGTGTTTTCAGCGATTAAATTCGTTTAAATCGTAAAAGACTGTAAAAACCTACATAAAATGCGAAACAGTAGTTTTAATATAAGTTTTTCTGCAGAGAAATCGTGACGTTAATATGGCCACAGGTATTGAGCTTGCATTTAAAAAAAAATAATCCATATTTTTTCATTTTAAAAATTTGGTATGTTAAAAACTAAATAGAAAGCCGCCAAACTTTAAAGGCATTTACGGAAAATTTGTACCTTAGAGCAAAAAACAAAGTACACCATTGTAAACAGCATGGCCGAAATATATAGAATTGATGGTCAGAGCTCTATTAATTTTTTCTGTGTCATGCCGTGATATTAAAAACAACAAACACTATCAAATTAATTGTGTTTGTTAGTAAAAGTAGAGCATGGCAAACAATATAATTGCTGTATTTCGAGTTCCGTATTTGAAGAGCTTTCGTACAAAGGCGGCACCAACTTGTATTTGTTTACAAAAAAAAAAAAAAGTCTACCAACCTGATAGTTTTCTTTATCAGTATTTATATATAATTCGACAAATCAAATCTTATATAAATTGTAGAAATTTTCTATTATTTATTGTACAATAGACTAGTCTAGACCATAAAGACCGGGTAGATCGTAAAAACTGGTCGACCAGTTTTAAAGAGCGGTCTTTAGGTCGACCAGATATGACCGTAGTCTCTAGAACAGATATAATGTAGTGTTTTTTTTTTTTGTTTATGTATTTTTAAAATTATCAAACTTACCCTTTAATAAAGCATTATCTGAAAACGCTTTAAACCATTGTTCCAATGTTATTTCACCCTCGGCACATTCCAGCTCCTCGATTTGATCAAATTGCTGTGTTACATCCACACGTTCAACTATATAAGCTAAACCATGACGAACCAATGCACTATTTATATTTGAATATTTTGTGATGCACGGTGCCAAGGGATCAGCAGTTTCGGTTTTTGCACCCCACAAAATAACGGGTAATGAATTTCTCCTCGAACAACGTTTACCCTGTAGTGATACCGAGAGAGTTTCAAAATTTGAGGACATATTACGGAAATCATCAATGGCCGATTGTGACCATGTTTTACCACCAGCAGCCGGTTCAATACAAGCCAAGTGACAACAATAAACAGCATTTGTAACACGATCCAATTGTGGATCTATAGAGAATAATTGTTGGCTAGCTATAGAGCATACGGTGGCACCAATATCTCTTAAAAATACCGAAAATTTCGGTTCTTCTCCAGGCAAATAAGATATATTAGTAATTATACCCCGATACCATTCACACTGTTCAAATGGTATGTCATTTTGATTGATCGCCAAATTCGAACTATGATATTTAGTGTAGACTAAACAATGATTTTGCATAAACCATTCACGTTTCTCCTCGGGTGGTGGTTGCTGATCTGCACCATATTTTTTAGATTGAGACTCTTGTATACTTTGATGAAATGTTTTTGTACCTCGACTGAGATTGGATATTTGTATATAAAATTCTCCCGGATTTATGAAATGTGATATTTCAATTAGGGTACGTTTTAATATTTTAATAGCTTGTTGCCTGGATGAAGTCGAAGACTGGGTAGGATTTAGAATTTCTTTTTTTAATAATTGCATATTATCATTGGTAGTTAAGCAGGGAATATCTTGAGAAGACGTAGTCGAATGTAGACGATACTTTAAGAGTGTATTTGGATTTTCATTGCTAAAAATTTGTGGCAGATTTAAACGTAGTTTAGGAGTTTTTGCAAATTCTGTTATTTGTGTCGACTCGCCCGTTGAAATACCATGTTTATTTTTGACCATCGCTGCTCCTATATTAATATCCGTATTCTTTTTACAAACATACAATATAACTTTATATTCATTGTGTTTAATAGATTGTAATTCCATTTTCAATGAAGGATTCGTACACATTTGTTTGAAATTTTGTATGGCTGTTTGTGTGTAAATATAACCATTTTCCTGTAATGGTTCTATATCGGCCAATGCACAACGTAATGAAAACTCGCATGTCTTACGGAATTTTTCATCTAAAACAAAGGCTTGACGCCAATTTATCAATTCACGTCGCCCTTCATCGACTAAACGTACCGTTAGTTGTCCTTTATAATTAATATCTTCGATAACTGCACGATGCAATATGTCTTGGATGCAAATTAAACAACTCATTTGTGTGGTGGCCAAATAAAGTTTTTGTAATTTGTTTGGTTGATCCGGGGCATAAAATTGATTTAAATCTTTAACGAATTGTTTTTTACTATCAATTAATTCATTCTATTTTAAAAAGGGAACCATTAAAAAAAATAAAATTTTTATTTTGATTAGAAATATAAACAAAAGTTCTAGAATAAAGCTGTGTTTTTGCGGGAAGCTATCGACGTTGGCTTCTGTGATTCACATACAAATTTGATATAAGTAACGTTAACCGTTAACACTTAACGTTGGTTTGTGTCAAATTTATATGGGAATGACACAAGTCAGCTTTGATGACTTGGCACAAAATCACAGCTTATGTTATTGTATCTTCTGGTCTTACAGCATACATAATCCAGAAAAATTGTCTAACAACTTAATATCGTATGCAATACAAAATATTATTACCTTAATAACATAAAATTCTTGTGGTCCTTCTACGGCTAGTGTACTAACAAATATCATTTCAGTTATATTAATGATATTCTTCGGAATACGATCCTCAATTTTAGTACCAGGGAAAGCGGTCTGAAAAAAATAAAGCCAACAAGCAAAAAATATCGATTAAATTTTAATTATTCTGCTTTAAATTCAAACACTGACAAATGTCTACATATTTATAATAATAAAAACACCCATTTTATATTCAAATAATTCCATTTGAAATAAAAAAATTAACATTTGATTTGTTTTTCTATTTCAATTAAAAGCGATGTGAAATTAAATATATATTTGATTTTGAAAAATAAATTTTTTAAATTACCTTAATTTGCATTTTAAAGCTGAACACACCTGGCCTTTCCCGGGCCAGGCCTGTGTATAAAAAAGAATCATGTACCGATTTGGTATGGAATGTATGTAAATCGATTTTCAGCATGTCATTATTAATTTTTTCAATAATACTCATATGTGCCGGTTTACTAAAAATTAAATAGAAATAAAACAAGAATATATTATAAAGAAATCTCAGGCGGATTCATGCAAATCTATTTATACTCATACCTAGTATTACAACTTTTAGCCATACCCAATATTATACTAATAGCAACACCTTATTTAATTCTCATTAAGTTTGAAAAAAATTTTTACATATAGTGTGAAAGTTAAAAGCTGTAAGGCAAGCCAGAACCGAAGGACGGATCGTGTAATACTTCGACCCGGAACGAAATATTACCTGATTTATCTACCAATTCCTGCTTCCCATCACGAGAACCGTTGTTCATTCTCGCTATCAGCCAGTCGTATTATTTAAGCACGAGAACCGCTGTTTAATCTCGTTTGTAGTCAGTCGTATTATTTAAACACGAGAACCGTTGTTTATTCTCACTGTTAGCCAGTCGTATTACTTGAACATGAGAACCGCTGCTTATTCTCGTTTGTAGTTTGTCGTATTACTTGAACACAAGAACCGTTGGTTATTGTGTTTGTTCAAAAAGTATATAATTTAATAATAAAAATATTAAATATATTAAATATAAAAATATACAACAAAAATTTGCAATTGTATTAAAAAATAGTTACGAATTCAAACATAACATCGTGACATGAAAAGTATTAAAGTGTGTACACACACATTGACCAACTATGTCTATTCATATCCATTATTTCCCATTTCTATGGTAAAAATATATATTAAATAGTATAAATATGCTATTAATTGTTGCAACATATAACTAAAAACCTATACAAAATGCAATAATTTGAAAAAAAAAATATTTTCATGAAAAAACTGGTAAACAGTTAAGAATCCCAAAAACTGGGATAAAAAATTACACTGTTTATGTGGCAGCACTGCATACACCAAACTTAATGTTTTTCAACACTTTAGCAACTTTGAAAATGTTGCCTTCTCATTTAAAAATGTTGCCGCTGAACTCTGTACCATGTTGAATTTCTGGTAGAGCGGGAAAAATACTCTATAGGAAATTATATACTTTTTGGTTTGTTTTACAATAACCACCCGTCTAAAAGATTATATCTGATCAGATAAGCTTAAATCTATTTAGATGTTATTGAATCTAATTAGATCTGATAATGAATGATTAGATTTGGCATATGTGATACACTTCGTGCCAGCTCTGTTCATATCTATTGGGATTTTGAAAATTTGTTGATGTTTGTAACCAGATATAAACAAATTTAGTCATATGGGGTCTAATCTTGTGTCAAATTTGAAATTCAGAATATATTTAAAATCAACCATGGGTAAATATTTATTTCAATTCTGTTTTTATATGTATGAAAATGTATTTTTAGTCTGGTTCGAGATCATAAAAATTTTTTTCAATTTTAATTGTTTTAAGGGCTAATTTTTGAACTAAAACATTGGTGGGCATTTAGTTAAACAATTGTTAAATACCTATACACACGCATTCTTATGCTCTTGTGTTTAGTCGTCTGTGAGATCTTGACGAATGCACATGTTCAGCGGAAGCTTTAGTTACTTTTATTTAAGTTTAGTAGTTTTTTCAAGTATAGAGAAAATAAATTAATGATGACACTCAAAAAATATTGTATGTTGAAAAATGCATTTGGTCAGGTACAATGCCTTTTATGTTATCAAACATTTAAGGAATATAGACAACAAGTAATTAAAAGGCATTATGATTGTTTTCATAGTAATATGAATAAACTAAAGGAGGAGGAAAAAGAAGAGCTTTTTAATAGAAATAAGCAAATTTTTTTGATAAATTAAAGGGATTTTTGTTAGAAGAGGAAGTAAAAAAAAAAAGGTAGACAATAAATTAAAAATGGAAATTTCTAGCTCAGTAAGCTTAGATATTGTCAGACACGGCAGACCTTTTACGGATGGTATTTTCGTTAAAGAAATACTGAAAAAAATTATGCAAAAACTTAATTATAATGCTAATTTTATGGAATCTGTTCCCTTGTCCCGTAGAACTTTAGCTCGGCGAACGGTTAAATTAGGAACATCTATTGAATTTGCGGTTAGGGAAAAATTAAGTAATTGCGAATTTTTTTCAATTTGTTTAGATGAAAGCACCGACATTAACGATCTCTGCCAATTAGTAATTTGCGTTCGATGTGTAGACATAGAATATAATGTTTATGAAGCAATGTTTTCTCTTGAAACATTTCATGGAAATGTGACAGGTAAGTTGTTGTTTGATGTTGTCAACGAAAAACTGCTTACCGTTATAGACTGTAACAAATTTGCTGGCGTTTGCACAGATGGAGCAAATGTTATGAAGGGTAAGTACGAAGGTTTTGTAGGACAGTTGAAAAAACATGACTTTGGAATTTATAGCTTTCACTGCATAATTCATCAGGCCGCTCTTGCCTCTAAATTTATAAGTACCCACCCAGCTATGAAGACTGCAGAGCAGATAATAAATAAAATACGAGGCGGACATCACTCGCTTACTCACAGAAAATTTGTAAATTTTTTAAAAATCAAAAATGCTCCACACAATGATTTGAAAATGTTTACAGAAGTTCGGTGGCTAAGCCGAGGTGATTGTTTAAACAGACTGTTTAATTTAAGGGAAGAAGTGAAACAGTTTCTAGAAGCAGAGGGTTTAGATAAATGCTTATTACAGTATTTAAAAGATAACAAATTTATTTTAGATTTAGCTTTTTTAGCTGATACAACTATGCTTTTAAATGAATTTAATCTACAATTACAAGGAAAAGAAAAAAGCATATGTGATTTGTCTAAAATCCTTTTCGATTTTAAAACGAAACTATTTTTACTCCTTTGCCAAATTCAGGACGGAGATTTCTTAAACTTTCCAAAAACTCTACTTATAATTGGAAATCAGGAAAATGTTGAAATAATTGAATATATAGAAATATTTGAAACACTTTTCCATAATTTTCAAGATAGGTTTAAGGATTTTGAAAATTTTCAACCTCTTCTAAATATTTTTGAAAACCCTTTTAGTTGCGATGCAATAAACTATGAGTTTCAAATACAATCTGAACTAATAATACTTCGAACCGAAGTAAATGTTCAAGAAAATATTAATGTTTTAGAGTTCTGGAAAAATTTGGACGGCAAAGTATATCCCGAACTTAAAAAAATGTCTCTTATTTGTTTATCTTTATTTCCCTCAACTTATCTCTGCGAACAAATTTTTTCCGATTTGAAATTCATTTGTTCTAAACAACGGAATAAATTGTCTTCATCACAATTAAAAAACATTTTACTACTTCGAAACTGCCATAAAAGTACAAATGTGGAAGATTTTATTTAATTATTATTACTATTATTATTATTTTTATTATTATTATTATTATTATTATTATTATTATTATTATTATTATTATTTTTATTATTATTATTATTATTAAAAATCAAAACATTTGTCGAACTAAAAGCTTTTACTCTGTGCCTTAAATATTTAGTGTATTTTTTTTAAGAAAATGAAATTATTTATTTGTTAATTTCCATATTTAATTATTATTATTATTATTCTTATTATTATTATTATTACTTTTATTATTATTATTATTACTTTTATTATTATTATTATTACTTTTATTATTATTATTATTATTATTATTATTATTATTATTATTATTATTATTATTATTATTATTATTATTATTATTATTATCATTAGTAGTATCATTTTTATTATTATTATTATCATTAGTAGTATCATTATTATTATTATTATTATTATTATTATAATTTTAATAATAATAAATTAATTATTATTATTTCTCTTTATTATTATTATTATTAAAAATCAAAACATTTGTCGAACTAAAAGCTTTTACTCTGTGCCTTAAATATTCAGTGATATTTTTTTTTTTTTTTAATAAAATTATTTATTTGTTAATTTTTGTGATTCATGTGTAGTAATAATTTTTTTTATGATTTATATTTCTCTAAAATATGGCAAACGAAATTTGCCGAAATATCGAGAAAAATTAAACATTATTATATTGTACACCATGCCTTATACTACTAACTGTCATTTATGAGTGTACTAAAATAATTTTTTACTCTCTCTTGCTCACTAACACAATTGACAAAATTGTGTGCCCATCAATGAACTAAAACAACTTTTAAGTGCTATTTTAAGTGGATGTCCTATTTTTAAACATTAGTCGGTATATTCACTTCCGATCCGTTTTTTATTCTATATAACATTTAAAGGCAATTTTAGTTGGTAGGTGTAAGTTTTATTTAGAAATAACATTTCCTTCAATATCCACTTTTTTAAAATTAGTACATTTTTTTTTTTGCTAATTTTAGCAAATCGGTTCTCAAAAATTTGTAAAATAATTTCTAAAATTAGCAATAAAAATTTGAAAATATTCTGAAAATATTTTGTAATTTTAAAGTGTAAATAGCAAAAAGATTTGCTAAATAATAATTTTTATACCCTCCACCATATATGGTGAGGGTATATATCAGTTTGTCATTCCGTTTGTAATATGTCGAAATATAGGTTTAAGACCCCATAAAGTATATATATTCGTGATCCTTATGAAATTTTAAGTCGATTTAGCGATGTCCGTCTGTCTGTCTGTCTGTTGAAATCACGATCACGACGCGAAGACGCAAGCGGGGGTGCCTATTTTTACCCAGATTATTAAACATCCTCCCGAGCAGTTTGGTATTTAAAATGAGCAAAATCGGTAAAGCGGTTCAAAAGTTATGAGTGAAAATGTGAAGGTACCTCTAAATTTTCCATACAAATTTGTACAATTTTTCTGTATCTATTTTTTTTTCTGTTAAGTAAGTAAAAATGTTATTAAGTCTTCTTATTGTTCGATTACATTTATTGTCTTACATACTATGATAACTAAGTTAAAAATGAACAATGTTAAAGTCGCTAACAGAGCAGAGCTCTGTAAATAACATTGATAAAACTAAATAACAAAAGTTCGTTACATAAATTGACAAAACATATTCATATTACAGTTCATGCAAAATTTAGTATATAAGTATATCATCTTCATTCCCTTTGGTGGAGGGTTTCAAAGATTCGGCACAGCCAAATTTAGCCCTTTTTTACTTGTTTTTACTAAAAATCAGTGCAACTAAAAATTTTACTGTTATTACGGGAAATTTAGCTATTTTGAGCCCAGCAGTATTTTTTGCTAATCTAAACAATACATGTCTGCTGACGTTTAGTACAATAAAATTAGTTGAAATAATTAGTAGCCGCTATTAATTAATATTAGTAGAATTTAAAATCAGTTTGCTTAAATCAGCAAAAAAAAAAACTTTTAATTTATAAAAAAAAAAATATTAAAATGCACAAATTAACTCATTTATTTTTAGATACAAATTTTTATTTTTTTATAGAACATTTTTTATTTATTTTTCAAAAAATATTTTTAACAAAATTATGAAAGGCTTAAGAAATAGTAAAAGGCTTAAGAAATAGTAAAAACATAAACAAATTTATCATTTTGTATTAATTTGTTAACTATTGTTTTGAAAAATATTTTAGTAAATCTTTTTGGCTTTAAGGTCAAATTTTAATTGTTTTAAGGTCTCATTTTTAGAATGAAAAAAGTTTTGCTATGTTAAGTGGATGTCCTAGTTTTGGACATGAGTCGGTTGTGAAAAGTATATTCACTTCCCATTTCTAATTTTCAACCTACCCAACATACCAAATGACTTGAGAAAAATATTATTATAAGCTTACAAACACAAGCCTTAAGCTTGAAAAAGACTTGAGAATATATTGAAAAAGGCTATCGTAACAATTGTAGAAAAATCAAAACGGAACCCTCGTGAAAATATTATGTGTGTATGATTACTATAAGCTTATTCTTGCAATTGTAGAATAAGCTTACAAAAATAATATATTATTAATAGTTAAAAAAGAGAAATCATAATTATTTTCTTTAATTTAATTTTTTTTTATTTTAATTTTAAAAATAAATAATAATAACTCATTTTAAATATAAAAAATAATAATTCATTTTAAATATAAATAATAATAATTAATTTTGGCCATAAATAAAAATAATTAAATTTAATATTCAATTGCCCGTTTGACAAATTTAAAGAAAAAGTAATGGCACTTGTTGTATGCATTTTAAGCGTAGAACAAAGACAACACGATTAGAATGTATTGAAAAATATTTCTATTTCAATCGTCATATTGCGTTGTTGTTATGTATAATAATCTTTTCTCTAGCATTTTTAAATACTGCTTGTGAATTCACATTTTATGAATATTATAATAAGCGAAATTAAGAAAAGCTTAAAACACACTATTAATATAAGCTTATTCTCAAGTTGTATTGCAGTTTGATTGCTATATGGTATATTGGGTATGTAAACTTTTTAAGGCAATTTAAGTTTGTATGTATAAGTTTTAATTATTAAAAACAACCTTCCTTCAAAATCCACTTTTTTGCTAATTTTAGCAAATCGGCTTTCAAAAATTTGTAAAATGATTTCTAAAGTTGGCAAAAAAAATTGTAAATATTATGTAAGAGTTCTGTAATCAATCGTCATATTGCGTTGTTGTTATGTATAATAATCTTTTCTCTAGCATTTTTAAATACTGCTTGTGAATTCACATTTTATGAATATTATAATAAGCGAAATTAAGAAAAGCTTAAAACACACTATTAATATAAGCTTATTCTCAAGTTGTATTGCAGTTTGATTGCTATATGGTATATTGGGTATGTAAACTTTTTAAGGCAATTTAAGTTTGTATGTATAAGTTTTAATTATTAAAAACAACCTTCCTTCAAAATCCACTTTTTTGCTAATTTTAGCAAATCGGCTTTCAAAAATTTGTAAAATGATTTCTAAAGTTGGCAAAAAAAATTGTAAATATTATGTAAGAGTTCTGTAATTTGTAAAATGTCAATAGCAAAAAAAAAATAACTAAATAATAATTTTTTTTACTAAAAGTCAGTACAAAAATAGTAAAGTGGATTTGAAAACCGTTTACAAATTTTTCTACTAACAGTGGTAATTTAGTATATCTCCATTTTGCCATAATTTAAAGTGGGATTGAAAACCGTTTACCAATTTTATTTTTTATTTAGAAATCATGGAGAATACACAGAATTTTGTTGCCTTTCAAAAAGAGATTTTTACTTGTGTTTTTTACAAGTATGGCTTGCAAATTATACTGTCTTATTTGTAAGGGTTGGTGAGGTTGATTGAAACATTACCCAGCAAATACAGAGAATTTCCTAAAGTTCTGGAGGCGGTTATTAATTTTACTTTTAATATGATAATACATTTTCCTTAAACCCTTCGAAAGCAAGGAAGGTGATGTCTAGTTTACCCTGAACTGTACGAATGTTATTTTGTTACCAACTTTTAATGAGTAAAACAAAAATAATTCACATAGCCGTTTCTGTTCTTGAAATAATTTTTACGAACTATTTTTGTACTGTTCACAAGTAACAATTTTTAAATGATGTATCAACTTCGAGGCATGTTTAATACTTGAGTTGTACCGATATATTTAAAAATAGGCCGACTACGCCAAACCGATACAAAATGTGATTACAAATATATCTACCCGAAATGTAACTATTAACATGATAACAATTATGAAACATGTGTTTTAGTAAATAATGCTCCATTTCCAATTGAATTTCAGAAAATACAAGTTGTAATTAAGAATTCCCAATTGAAGTTCAGAAAACCCAATTACAATTTAGAAAAGACCAATTGTAATTAAGAATTCTTAATTGGAATTCAGAAAATCTCTAATGCAATTTAGAAAAGCCCAAGCGAAATACTGAATTAAGGATTTGCATTTAAATTATAATATGCAGTAGACCGTGCAGGTGGCACAGGCAAAAATAAAAGTACACTTTCGAATATAAATTATTTTTGCAAGGCAATTTTTTTTGCCGAAAGTAGACGTCGCCTTTTTAAATTTTTCGTTATACCATCGGCATTTACAGTCGGATATTAAAGTATGATGTGCCTATGCTTTTGTTGCCCACTACTATGAGCAACAAAAACAGTAAAAAATTCCAATAGGTCTGCTGGAATTGTTGAAATAATTCCTTAGCAAAAGTTTAGAGAAAAAAATAGTTTAGAGAAAAAAAAAGTTCAGAGAAAAACATTGTTCCACTTGAGACAAAAGCAAATGCCGAAAATATAACGGAAAAATTCCATGCATATGGCAATCTGTTCCGATTTTCTTTATCCCATACCTATTTTCACCCTTGGCTCCATACTTGGTACATTTATTTAAATAAATATGATACAGAAATGGGTAGATCTATTAGATACAATGACCACTATTTTATTTCCATAAAAAAATATAAAATACTAATAATATTTCAAACCAATTTCTTACTGTCCCTATTTTTATTCACATGCTCAAAATCGGTCCAGCGGGGTCATTCCCTGTCAAACCGCACAGCATTCGGATTTGTCATCTCCGATTTTAATGAAATCATTAACCTTTCGACCCCAAACCCTTTCGCTTTTCGAAATATGACGTCATGAAAATTGGCAAAAACATCAAAATATCGAAAAAGTGTCCAAAGTTCAAGGCTTGTGACAAAAAACTATACAATTTTTTGGCTAAAAATAAGTTACTTTAAAACTATCTTATATTCATCTTTCTTTTAGGTATTATATTTTGTGTGCTTTATTATGCAAAACTCGCAAAAAATGAGTAAAATACTCTTCAACTTTCAAAGTATCTTCTATTTGCGTATCTTCCAGCGTGCATTACAAAACTTTGTGATCAATTATTTCGCAGCAAATACCTGTTAAAAAATATGTTTTATGCCTTTTAAAAGTACACTCATGCTGATTACAATGGTTTACTTTATTTTTCGTTCTAACGTACATATTTTCCGGTACATATTTGGCGGTTTTGCATTTACTTTTTAATGTACCAATTTTTAAAATGCAAAAAATATAAATTCTTTTAATAAAAATGCAAGCACAAGACCTGTGGCCATATTTACATTACAAATTCTCTGCACAAAACCTTATATCAAAACTACTCATTCGAGTTTTGTGTATGTTTTTATAGTTTTTTACGATTTTAGCGAATTCACAACGGGTATTGTATTTGTTATATTGTGTTTTACAATAGTTTTTCAATACACAACGGGTGTTGTATGATTGTATCTGTTGTATTGTGTATTACTTTACCATAGTGTAAAATTGTTGTTGGTAATTTACACTTAAAAATCTGATACAACTTTACAACTTCATTTGCTGTATTTATTAAATGGTGTATTGTGTATCATAACATAGCAGTCTCAAGGGAATTCCATTTTTTTCACTTTCACCTTTATTTTGCATTTTATTTTTATTTTTGCTTCTTGTTTCTATAAATTTATAAATATTTTGATTTTTCTTCTTTACTATTTGACGTTTTACAACATGAAAATACAACTGACTGTTCACAACAAAATATTTGAATTTCAATACAACATACAAAATACAATATCGGCTGTGAGTTGCCCATATGTAAAATTGTTGTTGGCAATTCACTTAAAAAAATCTGATACAACTTTATAACTTCATTTGCTGTGTTTATTAAATGTATTGTGTATCATAATGTGTTTTATCAGTCTTAAGTAAATACCCAACATACCAAATGACTTGAGAAAAATATTATTATAAGCTTACAAACACAAGCCTTAAGCTTGAAAAAGACTTGAGAATATATTAAAAAAGGCTATCGTAACAATTGTAAAAAAATCAAAACACAACCCTCGTGAAAATATTATGTGTGTATGATTACTATAAGCTTATTCTTGCAATTGTAGAATAAGCTTACAAAAATAATATTGTATTAACTTGGGTAGAGAAAAACTTATTTGACTCAGTATATTTATAAGATTTTTTACATAATTGTAGATTAAGCTTCACATATAATATATTATTATTTATTTTAATTTAAAATATAAATAATAATAATTAATTTTAAATATAAAAAATAATAATTCATTTTAAATATAAATAATAACAATTAATTTTGACCATAAATAAAAATTATTATAAAAATAATTAAATTTAATATGCAATTGCACGTTTACTTTATAAAATTTACAACCAAATGTACACGCAAAACACGTTTGACAATTTAAAAAAAAAAGTAAAGTATGCATTATAAGCGTAGAACAAAGACAACAAGACTAGAATGTATTAAAAAATATTTATATTTTAATCGTCATACTGCGTTGTTTATAAGCATACTTTAGAGAAAGTTATGTATTATAATGTTTTCTCAAGCATTGTTAAATACTGCTTGTGAATTCACATTTTATAAACATTATAATAAACGAAGTTAAGAAAAGCTTAAAACACACTATTTATATAAGCTTAATTTCAAGTTGTATTGCAGTTTGGTTGCTATATGGTATATTGGGTACCAGTTTTTTCACATTCACATTCTCTTTTATTTTCTTCTTCTTGTTTCTATAAATTTATAAATATTTGTATTCTTCTTCTTTACTATTTGACGTTTTACAACACGAAAATACAACGGACTGTTCACAACAAAATATTTGTGTAGTGTATTTCAATACAACATCCAAAATACAATAACGGTTGTGAATTGTTTAATGCATTTATTAATATTAAAATATTATTAAAAAAAATTAAAATAGTAATATTAATAAAAACTAAATAAATTGTTTAGCATATTTTTGGGATTTAACAATAAAGTAAATGTATCATACAATGCTACTGGAAACGGTATTTCAGTCAATGGGAAGCGCAACAGAGTCATGATTACGGACTTTTAATGTGTTTAAATGGAAGATATGAACTTGAATAATCTTTGGTTTCAGTAGCATGGCGCACCATGTAACTCAGCTTATCAAATAGTCGAACTTTTGTGCACTAAGTCCAGTAATCGTGTTATCAGCCGTCTTGGCGATGTCAATTGGCCGCCTCGGAGCTGCGATTTGACCCCTTTAGACTTTTTCTTTATTTGTGCTATGCAGCAAATAATCCAGACCCTTAAGTCTAATAAAGTCTGATCCATTCGTGAGATAAAACCATAAACCGTCAACAGTCTTGGAAAATTGGACAGACTGGATGAGCTACTGCGAAACCAGCAGCGGTAGCCACATGAACGAAATCGTGTTCCATAATAATAAGCATATTTTTTTATTTCTAATAAAGTCATAATATACCAAAATAAATTTAGTTCATGTAGTAGAAACATCCAGACTTATCCAGAACATTATATAAGCAATGCCAGCTACTAGAAATACCCAGAACATGATGTTTTTTTCTAGAATTTATGGAAGTTTGTGGTATTTGCTATTATCGAACTTGCTAGTGAAGAGTTGCCAGGCTGAATTGTTTTACACTTTGCAAGGTGAACAAAATATTTATTATGAAATGTTGATTCCATCGTGTTAAAACCTATAAATTAATAAGTAAACACCTAAGAAGCAAAAATAACGCTTCAAGATAATATTTTCAAATAAATTCAGCATTGTTTTAATTTAAGTATAGAAAGTCATTACGCAATTGTTGCTTCAATATCCCAAAAAACGTTAAATTGAAATGCTTCAAAGGTATTAGTTATATCTAAAAAAAGACTAAGAAAGATATAGAAAATGTTTTCATTGAGTAGTGTAAAAATTTTAGATTGTTTACTCCCGAAGGTATTGTATCAACAAGTAATTTAAATACCACACCCCTTTTCGACATCAGGCAGGTACTTGTCAATTACACCGTGCCAGTACTGTACCGTTTGTATTTTTCTGCCTTGGTAAATATTTTGATTGTTTATTATAAAATATTTTATTTTATAAATACATAAACGAATATTTTCTTAAGAGAGAAAATCGAGAGAATAATATTCAACATGTGGCAGCAATAGTTAAGATACGTTTCTGGTAATACGCCTAGTGCATTACGAGACGGTTCATGAATTCCCTATGCTAAAACGTTTATTATACTGTTTTTTATAACTGCTTGTGGTTTTTTAGCAAATGTCCGATTACAAAATATGTTCAAAATTATACAAATAATCTGATGATAATTTTTTTTTTTCAAATTTGTTATATCAATTACTTACTTTTCCAATAGTTCAAATAAAAAGTTTTTAGCAATTTCAGTCCATTGTTCGCCAGCTGGCATAATATCATAAATGGCACAACGTATGGCCGCAAATGGTATTCTTAAGTGTTTTGGATCAATGTCACAAAGCCTAAAAGAAATTTAAAGAAAAATTATAGAAAAAAAAATAAATCGATTAATCTAAAACGAATTTTTGAACTTACTTATCTTTGGATACTTCTAAATCCATACCAATATCAACTAAAAATATTTTATAAACATCATCCTTTACAATTTTCTTCAACATGCCACGATACCACTGCTTGTCAGCCTTATGATATGTCATATAATAGTAACCTTCTGATATTTCGTCTGGCATACGATTACCCAGGGCACAATTCAAATATGTATGCGATAGTTGACGTATTTTATCGATATCGTTAACATATTGTACATAGAAATGTTCAGGAGATTTAACATAAGTTATTCGAACAGAGCTATCCTGACGAGCACTATGATTGGCATAGTGGACAGTAGATGAAACATGGGAATTTGACGGCAATGAAATGGTATCGACCGATGCAGAATTATTATTATTATTTGGAAGAAGGTTATGTTGGGAAACCTTTTTCTTTTGAGTTTTTTTATTGTACTTTGATTTAGTTTTATATTTTTTATCTGGCTTCTGTTGTTGGATATTTGCATTTGATAATGTTGTGCTAGGGGTAATATTCCATGATGACATCATAGAGGCTGTGGTATCCGGCAATGATGGACTTGAATCAAATGATATATCGATTTTAAATGATATTGTTGGATCATTATACGAGTAGTCATAATAGTTACGTATATCTTTACGTATATCCTGTTTAACTTGAAAACTATAGGAAAAAAGTAAAACAATAAACTTACGAGTATGAAACGAACTTTAAGTTCTCAACTCAAGGACCTATTCATTAAAAAAAAAACAATGCATATACAAATAAAACCCTTGATGTGCATCCAATAAAACAATTTACAAATATGATTAAACGTTTAATAACACTAGTTAACAAATTTAAAAAAATTGTGTGCGACAATTTTTTTTGTTACTGATTTGGGTCTCCTGAATCCGAAAATCGCATTTAAAAATTTTGTTTCTGGAGTAGTTTTTGAAAAACTTTTAATTTTTCGTTTTTATATTTTCATTTTTGAGTAACTTTACTATTTTGACTATATCTCAAACTAGGACCAAGATATTTTGATCAATCAAATTGCAACATTTTTCTAGAGTACGGATTTTATATTGGTTCAGTAGTTTTGGACCTATTTTTTTTTCGGCAAAAACTGAAATCTAAAAATTAAAAAAAAAATTAAAATGGTATTCATCTTAAAAGGAAAAATATAAAATAATTTTTTTTCTTAAATGAAGTGAAGTCCAATTTCGCTAATATTATTGATACAATGTCATTTTATTCTTCCAATTTGAAACTGTAAATTTTAAGAAGGTGGTAAGTATGTTTAACGTTATTTGTAGAACAAATTATGAGATTCTAATAATGGTTTTGTCTTGCAGATGCCGAAGCGTTTGTTAAAGGTGCCCAAAACATCAAAGCTCCAAAATTAACACCATTCAAGATATTCCCTCAAGCCTACCTCTCGACACGTTGAAAAATCATTTGAAAAGATTCAGCAAATATTTATATATTCAGCTGATTTGGTGTTATTTGCTTTTTAATAAAACAATTATATATGTATTATAAATTATGTAGATATAAATTAAATGTGTAAACAAACTTGTGGTGTTTAAAAACGCGGTTTTACCAAAATCACTAATAAAACTTTTATTTATGTGTTTCTAAGCATTTAAATGCATCTATTCTCATGAATTTGTGTTTTCTTAAGCACATAAATATGAAATTTACACACATGTACAGTATTGAAAACAAAATTCCCAGACATCTAAACTTACACACTTTTAGTAATTTTATAGGTATAGAGGTAGGCATTAGGTTACCTACCATTATGGTAGTAAATTTAAATAAAAATTTATTAGTGTACCTAATTTGAGATTTTCTCCTTTTTTTGTTTTATATTACAAGTATTATAAAAGCATGCCCAATAATATTGTACAGTTAAGATCAACAGTATTAAAAAAAAAAAAATTAACTTTTTATTTATTAATATTGATTTTCTTTAAATTTATTTGTATTTTAGTATTAAAAATAGTTGTTGGACCTTCTTTTACGTTTGTTTTCGTTGGGGTCGGTTTCTCTTAAGTGAAACCAAATGTAATCTCCCACCATTCTCTCATCCCAATATCTCTGATATCGCCTCTCGATGGATTTCATTTCTTGGTGGAACCTCTCTCTTTGCTGAGATTCTCTGGGAAAAAGCTCGAGTGAGAATGTAAAAATTAATCTTAAGTGACAAATTAACACCTGTTGAAAAAGTAAGATACAAATTAGGAAAAAATATTTGTTAAATTAGAAAAAAGTATTTTATATCCATTTTTTATAATTCTTAATCAAATCTTCAACAATAGTCTTATACTCCGAGTTCTTGTTGTTTCCCAGGAAATCAGAAACTACCAATTTAAATTATTTCCAAGCTTCAGTCTCATGTGGGGATATTTCTCGAATTTTGTATCTTTTATAATTTTTTTTTTATTTGTGGCCCATTAAAAATTCCTTCCTTGATTTTTGCAAAAGAAATACTTTTAAAAATTTTACTCAAATAGGCGAAAGCTTGACCTTTCTTACTCAATGCTTTGACGAAGTTTTTCAAGAGTCCAAGTTTTATATGTAATAGTGGAAGAATAATGTTTTCTTTCCTAATAAGAGGCACATACTTTATGTTGTCTTGGACTACTGTAATGGCTAATCTTTCCGGCCAATGTCCCAGAGGCAAATAAAACACCAATATTTTGCGTTTCCACGTTGCATTCCACATAGCATGCCCACCACTTTTAAATCCGGGCAAACTTTCTAATTGTGATCTTTATAGTTAATACATTTTAGCAATTTAACCATTGTTTCGTACGATTCTTTAGTGTTTACAAAATGTGCGATGGGTATAGATGGTTTCTTGTTTCTGTTATGTAAAAGAACTGCTTTGAAACTTTCTTTACTACCATAAACAAATAGTCGCCATTCAAGGCTCACCAAGCTCCTCGAACAAACCGGGAATGTCCCTGCAGAATCATATCTCATCTTCGGTTAAATAATACCTCGCGTAAGGAGAATCGCGGTTTCTGTAGTATGTTACTTTTACATTTGACTTCAAAAAGTTGTATTGTTGTAAATGACAAGCAAGTACTTCTGCTTTTTCTTTTGTGAGCTCCAAGTCTCTGACCAAATCATTTAATTGACTCTGAGTAAGTAAGCGGCTCTCTCCACTTGTATTATAATTATCTTTTGGTGAGTTTTGATTTACAAATGATAAGTCCGAACTTACGTTGGTGGTAGTTGATGTTGGATATTTAGGAATGGGCAATATATCCGAACGACAACTGGAAATCTGACAGAGTATACATTAGCATAAAACCACCTTTTTTTTGGCTCAAAATCCAGAACTCTTGCATTGACAAAAATAGCAATCGTCGATATGATTAGATGGTTTTCTCCAAATCATTGGTACTCCGAATTTCATGCATTGGCTAACAAAAACAAATTTTAACACATGAGGTATTTATATTAAATAAATCAGTAAAAAATAATTTCAATTTCGTCCCAGAAGCCCATCTTGTAAGATTTCTATAACACGGAAGACATATGATACTTGGTGTCCATCTATCTTGCAAATTTGTGACAGGCATTCCAAAGTATTTTTGATAAATATCTTTAAGTAAATTGTATACCACCAACACATTCTCATTTTGTATGTGACATAACTAATACATTTTCATTTTAAGACTTCTCTTTTTGGCATTTTTGTCATTTATATTTATGAGGCCACTTGCTTTCTTGTCTATATAATTTGCAAATAAAATAAAAAGCGAGTTCTAAGTACCTGCTTTCTTAGCAACAATTTCACAATTTTTCCTCCCAAAATAGATTTTTTAACTGTCCAATTTGTGTTTTATTTAAAAAAAAATGATTTTTGTGCAGTAATTCTGTTTTATAGTTATATAAAACAAAAAAGAGAAAAATTTAAAATTTGGATACCTTTACATAAATGATCATAACTTTGGTATTTATCCATAGATTTTCTTTTAACATTGCTTATTTTCTTTGTAGAAGTACAACACTTAAGAAAAAAATTGTTTTATATTTTACCATGAAAGACGAATATCTTTCATTATTTTTTTTTATATTTCAAAATTTGTGTTTTTATCAAAACAAAAGGTATTTTGTTGCGAATTTTAACCCATATCTTCTAAACTGCTTAACTGATTTAAAAACCATATTCTCAAAACATGTTGTGCCTTAACTGGTTTTTTGTTTGCAATTTGACTGATAAAAAAATTTTGAGCCAAAAAAATGGTAAATTCACTAATAAATTAAAATAAAAAAATATAAAATTAAAAAAATTTCAAATACTAAAAAAATTTGTTAATGCGATTTTCGGCTTTAGGAGGTCCTAATGCATAAAAAAATAGCCGCATGCTTGTCGCATTTTGTTTGTAAACTAGTGTAATTATAATTAAATACAATCGCCCTTATTCTATTTGGCATTGTCACCACAAGACAACGTCTTTTTTTATTGGCTCGTGTTTTTCCATTGTAGATATTGATATCTATCGGTAACTGTCAAAATATTTTTTGTTTCTGTAAGAAAATTTGACGACGTTGCTTTGATTTGACTCTGATTTTGTCGTTAGTGTTTTTGATGTTTGAGTTATTTTTTTGGCTCAAGTTTACTTTTTGCACACCCCTCAAAAAAACCGCACAGGAATTAAAAAAGAAATTATTTTCTATATGGTGTTAAGGGGGCCGGCGCAGAAAAATAAGATTTGGTGTGCTGGTTCAAAATATGTAAATTAAGAAAAATTCGAAGTTTTGGACAAATCGGTGCAAGGACATGACTACCTCCCATACATGCTTAAATTTAAAAGTTTAATTTTACCTATAATTTTATACAGAATAAAGCAAAAATTGGGAGCTGTCTGTTAAAGTGTGTCTTTAAGCTCAATGATTAATTTCGTTTCATTCGGTGTACGGACATGACCTTCCATACATAATTTATCTCAAAAACTAAATTGTAACTACATTAGTGATCAGAATGCATTAAAATTATATTTTTCAGCTCTCTGGAAAATTTCGCTTCCTTCGATACAAAGACATGACTATCTCCTATATATCCTTTTTCTCAAAAACTAAATTTTAGCTACATTTATGATCAAGGTGCAAATAGTTTAATATTTAATTTAAAATAAGCCACAAATAAATAAATTTATTTCTAAATTTGCTCCACAAATAAGATAATTTATTTTAATTGTAGTTATAATGCTGTCTTTCAAAATGTATTTCTCAATTTCTTTGAATTCATCATTCTTTTTTATGTATTTTGTAGATCTAAATGACTATAGTTCCGGATCCGACATTTATAACAAATGAGCTATTAAATCTCTATTTGTATTTTCTCTCGTCGTTTTTCTTGTATGGGAAAATCGCAAATTTCCTCTATTTTTGTGACTTGATTCTAAGGCTTCTTCGGAAAAACTCCCTTGAATTAATATATTTTAAGAAAAATGTGTAAAACGTTTTTTAATATTTTATTACCTATTGGTAAGTTTGAAGTATTGCAGAACATCACAACCATTCACTAAAACCTTGTGGACTGTACTTGGCATATAATACCAGCTATACTGAATTAAATATAAGTTTCTTGTAATATTTTGCAGCTACTTTAACGTTGTAACATTAACCGGGACTCCGCAAGATAAAACTCTTAATATTATGCCAAAATTATCAAAATCCCGTTTTTACTTGGTCCATTATTAATCCCGTTCGTGTTTTGAATTTTGAAAAAAATGGTGAAAATCTCAAAACAATCATAAAATATTAAAAAATTATCACGTTATGCTACGTTTCCACTTGTGTGTTTTGATGGGAAAATAATATATGGGAAAACATGTACAAAACAGTGTTTTGTTTCAAAATACATGCAAAACACGTCCAGTCGAAACGTATCCTTAAACTGAAATAAACACGCTCTCATCTCTTGCTTAAATATTACAAATAACAGAAAATAGCAAAATGTAAATAACAAGGCATATCGTCTGCTTATTATTATTTTGAAGATTTTTGAAAAACAAAAATAAGATATCCTCTTTTTGGTTTCGAAACCTATTTTTTGATATCTCGTATCGTATTTGCTCTTTGTAAACCTTCATTATCGTTTTTCTCGTAAACGATTCTTTGTATATGCGCCAAACCTATATGACGCACACACAGTCAATAAAATTGCACAACTTTCAAAAATTTAATTGAACATTGTGTCTTTGTAGCCCTTAATTGGAAAAAATTATATAACAATATTTTTTATCTTTGTAAAACTAAAATTATATATGTTTTCAAAAAATACAAAATTTCGAATTTCCGCCTAAAATTCTTAAATTTTTTTCTTACTAATGGTTAGACTTGTTAAGAAAGTGTAATTGAAAAATAAAAAATCGCTAATTTTTTATTTATATATTTTCAAAATTTTATGAGACTTTTTTGGTAAAAAATTATTTTTGTGTTTTTGCACGTATAGTGATAAAACAAAACTATTAAGTTCCAAAGCAATACACTAAAAAATTTTTGACAATTTTTTTTTGTAACACAGTAAAAGGGATACCAAATTTGTGTCGATGTTGTTTAAAGTGGTGTTGACGACGCCAAAAACAATAAGGGTGAATATTTAAAAAATATGAAGATTGCAATTTTAGTTTATGGAATATTAAGCTTAAAAAAGCTGGTTATGCATTTGGTAGATTTTCGGTTTTTATTTAATGTAAAAACAATAACTTTTAAAAACTTACTTAAATGGATTTCTGCATAGTTTAGTAATATGTATATTACTTGGTACTTCTTGTAACTGTTCACTGTATATTTTTAAAATCTTACCCAAATAAAAATCAACTGGCGGTTTATGTTGATAATATTCCAAATTGGAGCGCATTGACTAAAAAATTAATACGAAAATGTTTTGTTTTTTTATGTTCTTTACTTTTTTATGTTTCTCTACTTACATTTAGTATAACTTGTGATTCATTTAGCTTATCATTGGCTTCGCGTAATTTTAATTGTGGTTGTTGACATATTTCACTGAATTTTTCAGTTATTTTGCGTTCTTCATTTTGCAGAAAACTATGTAGTTGTAAAAAATAATTCGATATATCCTCCATTGCCTTGGAAGCATATTCGTCTAGTTGGGATTCAACTGATTTTATATCCTAGAAACAATTAAAAATAATGGTTATTCTGTGCTTATAAACAAATTTATAAAATTAAAAGCAAAAAAACTTAAGAAACAAACTTTTACACAGCATTTGAAAGTTTTTAAATAAACTGACAACAATATATTGGGTTTAATAACAAAACATCTTAAGTAATGTTTCAGCATTAAAAGTAAAAAATTTTATATTGTTGTTGTAGTTTTATAAGACAAACGTGTATATAAAATGACATATGATTTTCTTGATATTTATTTATTTGCTATCCCATACACAAGACTTTAAGTCTTATATTGAAGTATACACTAAAAAAAAAAATGAGCTAGAATTTAGAAAAATTAACTTATTTAGAAGAAAAATTTAAATGAAAACGGCGCCAAAGACACTTTTTTTTATCAATATTTAATAAAATTTTCCTTGAAATTAAGAAACAAATTTTACTTAAAATTTGGTCAAAATTTTTAAATTATAGAAAAATTTTACTACTGAGAAGTTATTTTATTTTATTTAAGTTCATTAGATAATTTTTTTTACAAAAAACTAGGACTCAACTCCCTAAAAATAAGAAAATATTTTCTAACAACAATTTAAATAGCACTTCTTTTATAGTATAATTTAATGGCCAACATTTTTGTAGAAAATTTCAACCCCGCCCTTCCCCTTTTCGGGGTGTTTTTTACAATTTGTTAGAATAAAGCCATAAATGCGGTTATGACGGGGAGTTAAGGGTTAATATGTTCTAAAAAAATATTTGCCATACCATTATCTACAAAGTTGCTGAACATACCCGTCACCTCAGATGTAAAGAAAACATAGATTTATATACCGATATGTTGCATAAACAGGCCAGAGCTGGGAAACTTTGACCGCCTCTAAAATGAAATTTCGATGTAAACTATCAAAACGCCGACACACGTATATTTTTGTTGGTCTCCTTAACAAGAATCAATCGTCGAAACCCCGTAATTTTGGAAAAAGTTTGAAATTGTTTTACAGTGTAATTAATAATAATTAATTTCTTTTATTTAACTGGTTTCTTTTTAATTGTCTGAACTATTTTTTAGAAAACAATTCTTCAAAATTAGAAAATATCCACAAAATTAGAAAGAGTCCACAACTTCAATGGGTTGATTGTTTAAAGTAATATTAGGTATATAATCAAATTTTAATAGTCTTTTTTTAATAATAAGACATTTAGTAGGATTTATTCCAAGCCCGTTGGCAGTAGCCCACTCATAAATTCGATGCAACTCATGGTTTAGAGTTCTGACGCATTGTTCAGTCGCTGTAACTTTGCAACTTATGTAAAGTTGAACATCATTAGCATACATTCTAACCTTGCAGTTTTTAAGTTTATTAGGAAGATCATTTGCATATAACGAAAAAAGAAATGGGCCTATAATTGATCCTTGTGGAACACGTCGAGTTACAGGTAGACATTTTGATTTTGTGGCGGTTGTTTCGACATACTGATATCTTTCTGCTAGATATGATGAAAGCAGAAGTATGGCTGTATAGGAGAATTTAAACATGTATTTTAATTTATGACATAACAATGTCAAACGGATCAAACGCTTTTGAATGATCCAAAAGTACCAAAAACGTAACATTTCCCCGATCTACCTGTTGCCTGATTTTTTCGGCAACACCAGCTAGAGCTGTTATGCAGCTATCAGCCTGTAACCGGAATTAGATTATAATTAGGCAATAAAAAGGTTGCCTATTTTTACCCAACAGTTTGGTGTTACAAATAATCAAAATCGGTTCAAAAGTTGTGAGTAAAAATGTGTCGATAATAAAATCTTAATTCGACAATTAGGGAGAATACCAAAAAGTCTGGATGAAAATTAGCAACGTAACTAGCGCTATTAAAACAGAAAGATATTTTAAAGAATATAAATCCGAATAATAATGTACTTTCATTTCGCATTGGAACCATTGTACGAGGACCGAAATTGAGTTTTTTGTTTTGCTTAATGGTTTTTTCATAGTCACAGCTGGGGTTGAGATTGTTCGTCATGGGGTTTTCGAAGCCGATAATTTAAAAAATTATACCAAAATATAAAAAATGGGACAAAACAATATAACCAAAGGGTCGATGGCTTAGGCAAGGCCTTGAAAGTAATTATTTAGCAGTTTCTTACCAATTATGTTGTTCTTTCTTTATTCAAATATAATCAACACGGACACATCGATAGTATGTAATAAGTTAAAATGAGATATTTACCAAAAAACAATATAAATATTTATTTCCGTTTTACACATTTAGTAGCGCCAAATATGAAAAATCCCACTGATAGGAAACTTTTTATTCCCAAAGATAAGATTCTAATCTGTTTTTTTTTTGCTAAATCGTGCAAAAAATTTTCAAAAGTCAATAAAAAAATTGCAATTGTGGTACAAAAACGTTAATTTATTAAAAATTTAATTCATTTATTATTTTTTATGAAAAAATTTCTTTACTAGAAGTTCAACTCAACAAAAAGAAATCTGATTTATTGTTGATATTATTTTTTTGCATATGTTACTCGGTGTCTCTATGTGCAACAAAATGATATCAAGCAATTGCCAAACCGATTACTGAGAAACGTCATTATTGACATTATCAATTGCAATGTTGTGGACAACACTTCCCTATTTATATATAAACACAAAATTTCATCAAATATTTTTTTAACAAATACTAAATCATTAAACTTTTACCGTTTTTATTTATTAAAATTTGTTTGTTTTTATTGCTGAATTAACATTAAAACTCAGTCATTTTAATGGCAGTAGCCGATGATATTATAATATTGCAATAACATTAAAAGTAAGTGTCTTCGCTTGAGATGAAATTTGAAATTAATTTGACAATGGCTTGCAATTGTATGTGAATACACCGTGTTAAAGAATCCCTTAAAACTGTTATTAAATCAGCTCCAATATGCTTTCACTGGATGTATTACTGAGTTTTTGTAAATTTGCAGAACCGACTTACGGCCAAACGCTGTTTGTCTTTTTCCCTGTGTACATATTGAGACTGACGGCGATTACCCAAAATTTGTAACGCAGTGTAATACAAGAAAAATATTTTATAAAATAGGTTTGTTTTTTTTTCGAATTTATATATAAATATTCCATACAAATTTAAGTAGATATAGACTTGCTAAGTAGCTATAGATAAAGCTAATTAAAAATTAAGAATATATAAAAATGCTGTCAAGTTTTAGAAATTATTGGCTTTTCTATTTTGAATGTAAACAAAAATAGTTGTCATAAAAATATTTGAAATTTTTGTATTTTTAATTTGATAAAATAAATAAAAGCTAACAAATTATGTGTTTACAAAATATATGTCTGTAAGTAAAAATAGTGCATGGCAAACAATATAATTGCTCTATTTCGCGTTCCGAAGAAGTCCATTTACGAAAACAGCTTTCGTTCAAAGGCGGTCCCAAATGTCCAAATTGTATTTGTTTACAAAAAATAAAGAAAATTCAGGTAAGTAGGGATAGTCGTTTTCTTTTCAAGTATTTATAGATATAGATATAAAATTCGAAAAAAACATACCTATTAATAAATTTAAATAACATCCCAAGAAACATTTTTACGGACTCTCCGATACGTACGGATTCATGAATCCGGCTTCTACTGTACGTTTACGATTCGAAAATACGTATCCGTCGAAGCTTGTACATAAACGGAACAAATACGGACCGCTCATTAGTTTTTCTTCCGTTGCTTTTGGATTTGTTTAGTTATAAAAAACGAATACTTAAATATCCCTCAGGTTAATATTTATGAAATCGAAAACAAGTTTTACGATGATGTGTGCAAATTTATGTAGATTTGCAAATAAAAATATAGTGTGGAAAAATTTGCAAATTTGCATTGTCTTCTTCATCATATCGTAAGTATATGTAAACCGAAATTAAGTTTCTTTTATTTTTCCATGATTTTTAATGGGCTGCAATCGCAGTGGATGCTTATTGTGCTGGAGATAAATATCGTATTTGTTTGTAGTTTTGTTTGGTATATATTGTATTTAGTTTTTTAAGTTTCGTTATTTTAATTTAAATATCTTTGTCATGTAAATAAATTTAAAGAAAAAAATAAAAATTTGCTATTAATAATTAAAATAATATGCCTTTACACAAATCTGTTTTTGTTGACAAAACGATACGAATGCGGACCGAATACGGATCCGTAAACGGTCCGTCACTGACGGACTTTTAACGGACAACTCCGTTTTTCATCCGACATGTCGGTCCGTCATTGACGGACTTTTAACGGAGATCTCCGTTTTTCATCCTCATTGACAGTTTCGATGTTCCTTAAAATCCATTTTCTGGTCCGTTTACAGATAAAGAAAACGGTACGTAAACGGAGTTGGATTCCGTTTATGACGGACCGAAACCGATACGTAAACTGTACGTATTGTTTGTTGGGATAGTTCCTGCTTGGGAACAATAATTTGTTTCTTAAAAGTTTTTACAACATAACATAGACGTTTCTTAGGATTTAAAAAAAGTTCCACATGAGGTTTGTCAACTATGAGCCAGTTTACACGATGCTGTTTTTGCATTAAATTATTGCTGGCATGTCTTGTTTGTAGACGAACGGAATAAAGAAGCAAGAGGGGAAACAATATAAGCACGGTATTCGTTTTTTTTGTATTTCTCTTTGCACACATTTGTATTCTTCTTTTGTCGCTTCATTCACATACGGTTTTAGAAAGAAAAATTAAAAATCACCGTATAAATTGAATGATTTTAGGAAGCAACTTTAAAAGGGAATTGATAAAAAAGCATGCAATCAATTTGATCGTGTATCTATTATTTTAAAGATTGTTAAAAGAAAATTGCAATAGAATTTAATTATAATTTTAAGAAGTCATCGTAACATTTTAAGTTTTATTTTTACACCATCCAAAATGTTTTATGCTAAATTTGTTTTCACATATTAACACCTATGCTTTGTGAGCCATGAAAATTTAATTTCATTCGTTACCAAAAGACACGCATTTAATATAATCAATATAGGCAAATTTGTCTGTTGAATCTGATACAAAAAAAAAATGTAAATTAAAATTAAAATGCGTTCACGCTTTAAAAGCGATACAAATATTTAGTTTATGTACCCCCCCCCCCCCCCCCCCACACACATAACATAAAAAGGGTGTTTTTTTTCGAGTTTGACAACTTTTATCTATACTAATATCTAAGTATGGACAAAGAATTTATCCTTATATTATTATATATCCTATTATATATATGTCATTCATTATTATATCATTCCCTTAAAATAGTTAGTATAAAAGTTATGAGCAAAAATATAAAAGTAATATTTAGCAATGAATAATATTTACTTGGACTTTAGATTATATAACACACTGATACAAAAAACACATTTTCTCAGAACTTGAAAAGCGACCTAGTGGGGGTTGCAGACCTAGGTGAGGACATACAAAAAACGTTTTAAAAGATTTTGAAACACCCTCAAAATTTTGAGTTATTTTGACAAATAGTACTTTAGTACCACTAACTTACACATTTTTAGACCGACTTTAAAATTTTAAACAGTTTTAGAAAGGCAAAGAATGAAGCTTAAATGTATGCATAAAATGTATATTCCAAGAAATTAGGTAAGTTTTTATCAAAAGTTTCGCATTTTCTTTTAAATTTTTCAAATTAGTGTTTTAAAGACAATTTTATATCGAAAAATATCGGCTTATATTTGCACAAGTTATTAAACTTTTTCTAAAGTAAAAATTTTGCGATTGCAAACTTTTATTTTGGTAACCACTTGACTTAAAACGTTATTAAAAGATTAAAAAACACAAATCATTTCATTTTCTTTTCATTTTGTTTTTTTTTTTCATCATTCTCAGGCGTGTTTTTTTCGTTAACACTTGTAACATAAGCCCTTTTAGCAAATGTAATTTGTTCTTTACTTTACAAATTAAATTTTGTTTCAATATTCGGATGCTTAAAAAGTTTTCTTAATGGTTAACTTCATACAAATTTAGTCCAGATTTGTATGAAGTTATCTATTAAGTTCGAAAAAATGTACCTTGTAAATAAACAACTGAACAAATAGCTTAACCTAAGTTAACATGTTATATGAATTGGCTAAGGTTTTCGGGGAAAAAAAAGTGGAATATTCTGAACGTTTTTCTGGCCTATTTTGAAAGATGTCCTTCCAGGTCATCCTGTCAGCCTGTATTGGCCATCGCTACGACTCTCCCATTTGCAGAGATAACAAACAAGGGAACTTATTATTGCCTTCTTGAATTCCAAAAAAATATTCCACTGATATTTTCTATAATTTATAAAATAGAGTATTTTTTTCATTATAGCATATGACTCTTTCATTTTTGTAGCGTAAGCTATCGGCCTTTAAAATACGTTAGTAAATTAAAAAAAAAAAATCATTAATACCTACTTTTAGACGATCGGCCCAAAAACAACCTCTAATCATTCGCATCATGTCGGTGATTAAGATAAAAAACAACTCTTCTATATTTAAACAATATACAAGGTCATCCCTACCATCACTGGCTTCAAAAAATTCCTCAATACACGATTGGGGATAAACTCTTGGAAATGTAACTCAGCCGATTTTTGTGAATATTCCATTTTACATTCCTCGTTTTCAGATTCACCCTCAGTTTGTTTAGGAGAAGATTCATCATATTTAATTGTACATAATATTGGCTTAGTAACAGCTAACACATTAGCACACTTAAAGCTGGCAAAAATAACCGTCCTCTAGTTTATGGAATATTTGATGATGCCAAATCATTGAAAAAGATTATGGTAATGGCTGGCTTATAAACTTTTGGGACTTAGTTTTCTTAAGTTAACAGTTTGTACAAATATTTTCGGGTTTATACCGTTTGCTAGAACTATATGAGCAGTAAAAAACTGTGTTGCAGGCATGTATTTAATTTTTGGCATTGTGTTGGTATTAAATTCACATTTCGTTACCAAAATTTATTTTTTTTTTCATGTCATCATACATAGTTTTTGTTAAAAATAAAAAAAACAAATTCCGGTAAAGTAAAACAAAGATTTAATTTTAAAAGATGTATTCCCAATGCAGCTGTTCGAAACATTTGCAACTCTTAAAGAAATTATTATACAAATGCAAAACTTTATTGCAATATTTAATATTTTGCAGCATAGCCGTTATTTTTTATTACCTCAGAACATCTTTTAGGCATTGAGGCTATGAGCTTTTTAATATAATATGCGGAAATTTCATTCCACTGCTTTTCCGATTCGCCGAAAAGTTCACCACCATTTCGAAATACTTTATAACCAATATTCCGTTTTGCAATCATCCACATGTTCTCAATCGGGAGATTGTGGCGGCCACGACATGACACTAATATTATTTTCCTCCAAACATACTTTTACAACCCCTGCCGTATGTTTAGGATTATTATCGTGCTGGAATGTCCGTGAAAGTGGCATTTTCCATTCAGCATATGGAAGCATGTTTCCACCACCGTGCTTCACTGTGGCGGTTGTGTATCTGGGATTAAACTTTTCGCATCGTGCTCGTCAAATATAGGCTCTTCCATCTGAACCCAGGAGGTTAAATTTGAACTCATCGGACCATAGTATTATCTTCCATTGCATCGTGCTCGTCAAATATAGGCTCTTCCATCTGAACCCAGGAGGTTAAATTTGAACTCATCGGACCATAGTATTATCTTCCATTGCAGTTGAGTCCAATTTAAATAGGTGCAGGCAAAGTTAAGCCGAGCTTTTTTATTTTTTTCCGACACAAAGGGTTTTTTTGTGCATCTAAAACTTCTAAGACCACATTCTCGGTGGAAAATGTGGAAAAACTGGCATCTATGCAAAGTTCAGTTTTAACTTCTCTAGGAACTGCTTTAGAATATTTCGTGAAAAATTTCTTAACTTTGGTATGGATATTACCATTATTAATAATGCGACAAATTGTTGGTTTGGAATATTTTAAAGAAATGTCTTTTTGAGAAAGTCTACTTTTAAACTTTGACCTTGAAAACAGAATTGTATTTGTTTCCTGCCATTTTTCACAAAAGTAATTCTTACGATGTTAATGCTTCCAATATCTTATTAAAACTCTTATAGCAAAATAATTATGATGAGTTTTAAAAAAAAAAAATGCAAAGATTTAAATCACGAATTTAGAAATGAAATGTGATTACCGTTAGTTCCTAGCATTTGTAAGTGTTAATAGTATAGTTAAGAGTAATAAGATTTACAAATGTTTTAAACACCTGATTTTTTAATACATTTTTTAAAAATTTTTTTTGGTGTTTTTCTTTAAAGAATTTTTTTTTTATATTTTTAACAAAAACAATGAATGATGACACGAAAAAAGAAAATATTAGTATCGAAATGTGATTTGGAAAAAATTAAAGTTAAAATGCCATCTCAGATAAAAATGTTTTGGATAATTAAGTTGATTTGATAACAATTAATATTTTTTATTCATAAGTTTTGCGCTGGGGGAGAAAATACTGAAAAAGGTGAATAGCTTTTACAATTTTCATACGATTTGAAAAATGAAATCCATTATTTGTTAAGAACTAAATTTTGTTCATACATTGGTGTAAATTTTTATAAGCTTTCGTATATAAATAAGCAATGAAAAGCTAATAAAATCAAAAAAGTTGATCAACGTCATTTTTTTTAGATATTCTTAACAACAACAATACTTATAACTTACAAATGTATCAAAAAATGCACTTCATTTTAAAGCGTAATCAGTTTTCTTTTCAAAACCGTTAAAAAGAAATTCAGAATTTTTGGTAGACATAAGTATGAAATTCTTACATGTGCCGCTCATTTTCCTTTGTTGTATAATTTTTTTTGTTTATTTTCTGCAATGTCAGTTTGCTAGAGATGGCGCAAAGAAAATCGATTTTTTTTGTAATTTTGTTAGTGATGACACGTAAAATAACGAAAGATGTAAGATGGAACAAAATGAGAAGGATCATCTTTTATAGCTGTGGAAAGATGTAGAATTTTTAGCCTATATAATTCTTATGGGAAGATGTTAACATCTGTGCAAATTGATGAAAGATGTATCTCTTGAGTGGTTAATCGACCTATTTTAACCGATTATTTAGGTCAAATAACACTAGTCAACAAATTTTAAAAAAATTTTTGCGACAAGCGTGCGACTATTTTTTTGTTATTGATTTGGGTCTCCTGAATCCGAAAATCGCAGTTTTTGAAAAATATTTAATTTTTTGTTTTTGTATTTTAATTTTTGAGTAATTTTACTATTTTGACTATATCTCAAACTAGGACCAAGATATTTTGATCAATCAAATTGCAAAAGAATTGTCAACATTTCTCTAGAGTACAGGTTTTAAATTGGTTCAGTAGTTTTGGAGCTATGGTTCAAAATTTTACAAAAAATTCTCTTTTTTTGTGGCAAAAACTGAAATCTGAAAATTTAAAAAAAAAAATTGTATTAATCTTGAAAGGAAAAATATTAAATAATTTTTTTTCTTAAATGAAGTACTTCCTTATAAAAAATAAGTAATTTTCAAAAAACATCTATGTGTAAATACCAAAGCTATGACCATTTATGTAAAAGTACCTAATTTGAGATTTTCTCCTTTTTTTGTTTTATATTACGAGTATTATGAAAGCATGCCCAATAATATTGTACAGTTAAGATCAACAGTATTAAAAAAAAAATAAAATTAACTTTTTATTTATTAATATTGTTTAATGATTTTCTTTAAATTTATTTGTATTTTAGTATTAAAAATAGTTGTTGAACCTTTTTTTACGATGGTTTTCGTTGGGGTCGCTTTCTCTTAAGTGAAACCAAATGTAATCTCCCACCATTCTCTCATCCCAATATCTCTGATATCGCCTCTCGGTGGATTTCATTTCTTGGTGGAACCTCTCTCCGTGCTGAGATTCTCTGGGAAAAAGCTCGAGTGAGAATGTAAAAATTAATCTTAAGTGACAAATTAACACCTGTTGAAAAAGTAAGAGACAAATTAGGAAATAATATTTGTTAAATTAGAAAAAAGTATTTTATATCCATTTTTTATAATTCTTAATCAAATCTTCAACAATAGTCTTATACTCCGAGTTCTTGTTGTTTCCCAGGAAATCAGAAACTACCAATTTAAATTATTTCCAAGCTTCAGTCTCTTGTGGGGATAAATATTTCTCGAATTTTGTATCTTTTATAAGTTTTTTTTTTATTTGCGGACCATTAAAAATTCCTTCCTTGATTTTTGCAAAAGAAATACTTTTAAAAATTTTACTCAAATAGGCGAAAGCTTGGCCTTTCTTATTCAATGCTTTGACGAAGTTTTTCAAGAGTCCAAGTTTTATATGTAATGGTGGAATAATAAGAGGCACATACATACTGTCTTGGACCACTGTAATGGCTAATCTTTCCGGCCAGTGTTTTCTCTTGTAATGAAAATCACGAGCTCGACTGTCCCAGAGGCAAATAAAACACCAATATTTTGCGTTTCCACGTTGCATTCCGCATAGCATGCCCACCACTTTTAAATCCGGGCAAACTTTCTAATTGTGATCTTTATAGTTAATACATTTTAGCAATTTAACCATTGTTTCGTACGATTCTTTAGTGTTTACAAAATGTGCGATGGGTATAGATGGTTTCTTGTTTCTGTTATGTAAAAGAACTGCTTTGAAACTTTCTTTACTACCATAAACAAATAGTCGCCATTCAAGGCTCACCAAGCTCCTCGAACAAACCGGGAATGTCCCTGCAGAATCATATCTCATCTTCGGTTAAATAATACCTCGCGTAAGGAGAATCGCGGTTTCTGTAGTATGTTACTTTTACATTTGACTTCAAAAAGTTGTATTGTTGTAAATGACAAGCAAGTACTTCTGCTTTTTCTTTTGTGAGCTCCAAGTCTCTGACCAAATCATTTAATTGACTCTGAGTAAGTAAGCGGCTCTCTCCACTTGTATTATAATTATCTTTTGGTGAGTTTTGATTTACAAATGATGAGTCGGAACTTACGTTGGTGGTAGTTGATGTTGGATATTTAGGAATGGGCAATATATCCGAACGAGGAACTGGAAAACTGACAGAGTATATATTAGCTTAAAACCACCTTTTTTTGGCTCAAAATCCAGAACTCTTGCATTGACAAAAATAGCAATCGTCGATATGATTAGATGGTTTTCTCCAAATCACACATGAATAAATCAGTAAAAAAATAATTTTAATTTTGTGCCAGAAGCCCATCTTGTAAGATTTCTATAGCACTGAAGACATATGACATTCCCAAGTATTTTGGATAAATATCTTTAAGTAAATTGCATACCACCAAACACATTCACATTTTTTGTGTAACACAACTAATACATTCTCATTTTGGCATTTTTGTCATTTATATTTATGACGGCACTTGCTTCCTTATCTACATAATTTGCAAATAACATAAAAAACGGGTTCTCAGTACCTGCTAAGAAGTACAACAATTTCACAATTTTTCCTGCCAAAATGAATTTTTTAACTGTCGAATATTAGTTTTCTTCAAAAGAAAAGTAATTTTTGTGCAGTAATTATATAAAAAAATAGTAATATAAAACAAAAAACAGAAAAATTTTAATTTTGGGTACCTTTACATAAATGATCATAACTTTGGTATTTATCTATAGATATTCTTTTAAAATGGCTTATTTTCTTTGTAGAAGTACAACATTTAAGTAAAAAATTGTTTTATATTTTAACATGTCAGACGAATATCTTTATTTTTTTTTAAATTTCAAAATTTCTGTTTTTATCAAAAAAAAATTTATTTTTTCGCGAAATTTTTACCCATATCTTCTAAACTATTTAACTGATTTAAAAACCATATTCACAAAACATGTGTATTAACTGGTTTTTCGTTTGCAATTTGACTGATAAAAAATGTTTGAGATATAGTATGGTATAGTCAAAATGGTAAATTAAAATAAAAAATTAAAAAATTTCAAGAACTATCCTAGAAAAAAATTATCTTAGTAGATTAACACAATTAAAAAATAACTACATTTTATCTCTATTGTTTTAACAATCACTTTCAAAAATCAAAATATAAAATTAGACCTGTATAAATTCAAAAACTTTTAAGCATCCTCTCTAAAATATACAAATTCATAAAGATTTTTAATGGGAGTACATTAGGGTGCTCTATATAGTATGTCATATAGGTACATACATTTTTTTATTTCAAACTCTGATGCAGGAGTTTTTGATTACAGACATGTGTTTGTGACGAAATAAGCAAAAAAAATTAACCTTCTAACCTTTAGTTTAATGGATTAATTTAGGAGCAAATGGCCGTTGTTAATGTATCTAGAAAACTAATGCACAATAGAATCGGGTTTTGGGTTTTCGAAAAGTGCAAAATTTGACGGAAACATATAAAATTTATATTTCACTTGCGTGAAATTGTTTCGAAATTGCGATGTAATGTTTTGAATTTAATAGACAAGTACATTCGAAAATGATAATGAGTGCGATATGTTATATTACTCAGCAAAACCACACATTACCAAATAATGGGTAAAGTAATGCATAGCCATGGATTACTTTACACCTTACTCCATTGATGAATTTAACAGGCGATGAGCCTCAAAGTAATGGGTTCATTCTTATAATTAACATATGCTTATTAAAAAATGAAAAGTAATGGGTTACCTTTTTGCAGATAGGGGGTAAAAAATAATTGGTTACCTAAATGATTACGAAGAGGTTAACAATAATTGGTTACTTTGTCTTTACATTTTTTAACTTTAACTTTAACTTTACCCTTTAAATCTTTAATTTTTCAAACCAATTTAGGCTTTTCTACATAAATACAAACTAATAATAACACGAATGCTGGAGTTTCTGAAACTAAATATGCTTGTTAACATAAGATGCCAGTAGTTTTTAGACTTTAAAGTAGTGTGCAATATAAATTAATGCACATCCCATAGTCTAGAATGGATACAAATATGTGGACATATATTGCAGCAAACGTCAAAACTATCTTATCTTCTGAGTGGATGACTAGAGTTCATAAATTTTTTTTGTCGACAATAATTCTCAAAATAATGCTGAAGGTAAGAAGTATACATTACAAAGTAATGCACTATTTAACCAACTATTGATAACTTATTACCTTATATTTCATAATAATGCTGAAGGTATGGAGTATACATTACTATAATGAAATATATTAAAGTATAATGATATAGGTAAGGAGTATACATTACAAAGTAATGCAATATGTATCCAATTATCGGTAACTCATTACTTTATATTGAATAATAATGATACATAATGAGGAGTACACATTACAAGGTAATGCATGAGTTTATCGCACCCATTACCAAAGTTTTCCAGGGTAATTTATTACCTTCAAACAATAACTCGTTACATTCGGCATTATTTTAAAACAAAAAATAATGATTTTCCGATTTATAAACGTTAAAAAATAGTTGAATTTTTTTTTTAATATATTTTTAGATACATACTTAGTTTTTTCTTTTTTTGTTTTGGTAAGCAAGATATTAAGGCATTTAAGCTATTCAATAGTATAAATGTATATCGTTTAGCGGGTAGAGTCAGAGGTTCGATTCACAGCGTGGCCACATTATATTTAAATAAAAATATGTTTATTAAAAAGGTTATTTTTTTAATGAAAACCTATTTTAAGACACATTACTTTTTTCATCATCATAACCATTTAAGTAAGCATTAGCTTGGGGCTTATAGCTTGTAAAATGCATCAGTGAAATAAGGTGTAAAGTAATGCATGGGACTCTGTGGCTATAAAATGCTTTGCTGGGTAATATTATAGCCTTTAGATTGGAAACGCTATCCTGCTAAATTTCATAAGAAAATTAAGGGAATTAAACAGTGGAAAAATAACTGCCGCCCTAATAAAAAAACCCTCTTACAATAATACACATCTTAAGAACTTGTTCGATTATATTTCGGCACGTGAATTTATAGATAAACATAAAAGTAGAGCATTACTGTCGTTTTTTAAACTATTTTTGAATGTTGTTTTAAAGTGATGACAGCATTAAGTAGTAGAAGTATTTGTTTGAAAGAAATACATACAGCCATGTTCACATAAATAGGACACTTTATAGAGACTTTTTTTTAATGTGATTAAGTGAAAAGTAATAAAAAATAAAAGATTAAAAAATAAGTAATCAATCAAAACAGAATATTAATATGGGATTTCCACAAGACGTAAGTTACGATAATTTATTGTTACTCAATAATTAGTTAAATATGTTATACAATATTCTCTATACTTTATATATTCTTTTTCCTTATTCCCTATTTGTTCATTTTCCTTTTCTTCGTTACCATACGAATTGGTTTAAGAATTTTAACAAAGACCATACTCATTGTTTCGTAGTTTTTAGTCTTAATTCAAATAAATAACAATAATCTTGAATTTTGGTTTCCGAAACATCGTCTTTTATTTTTAAATTACGTAATTCATACCACGCTAGCCTGCATGTATTTTGTTTTGTATTGCACCAAATGGTTGGACCCAGTTTAGATATTATCTGGTAAAGGTTATCCTCTAACCTTTGAAACCTAAAATAATACGTTACAAATATTGTGATATATTGCTACTTATTTAAAAGTTATGAAATCACTATTTATTGGTACCTTAAACTAATAATAAGCGTTTTTTCTCAAAATTTACAAATTTATTGTGCAAAAATGGTTTCAAATATATTATTCAAAGTATTGTCCATCGCGGGCCACAACTTTTTCCCATCTTTCTGGCAATTTTCGGATACCAGCTCGGAAGAACGACTCGCCTTTTGAGGCAATCCAATCATCGGCCCTTTTTTTGCATTGTTCATATGAAGTGAACTTCTGCTGGAACAGGACATGTGTCATCGACAGAATTAGTAGTAGTCGCAAGGAGCGATGTCAGGAGAATAGGCCGGGTGGGGTAGGACTTCCCATTTTAGCGTTTTTAAGTAGGTCTTGACCGTTCTGAGCGTTCACAAAATCACTTCAGTGCGCGCATGAGTCTAGTCAGATAGCGTTCGCCCGTGATCGTTTTATCCGGTTTGAGCAGCTCGTAGTAGATGACACCGCGTTGGTCCCACCAAATACAGAGCGTATGATTGCCATGTAAATTCGGCTCTGCGAAAGATGTTGATGGCTTGGTCTTGCCGTAATGGATCCACTTTTCATCGCCAGTCACAATGCGATGCAAAAGCCATTTCTTTTTTTGGCGTTCGAGGAGCTGTTAAAAAACGCATGGCTTCTAGGCGCCTGCTGACTGTCGGTTCATTCCCTCCCTTTGATTCTGACAACTCCTGAAGCATTTGGCATTTGTCCACATTGGTTCCAATAATTCCAATTCTTCGTCTTCAAACTTGTTCCTTGTTTTCGAGCTCAAAATCACCACTTTTAAAGCCATCAAACCACCTCCAACACGATTGTTCAGATAGAGCATGCTCGCCGTAAAATTCCATTAAGATTCGATGATCCTCAGCCGCACTTCTTTTCATATTAAAATAATGAAGAAGGACTCCCCGCAAAAACACTTTATCTTGTACGAAATTCGATAATATCTTGCTGCCATTGTGTTAAGTAATAACTCTTTTTTATTATTGTTACCGGATTTTTATAAATTTTCAATTGAAGCTATTATTTGTTCATGCTCTTATTTTACTCATTACAATTATGTACTTATTTAGCCTTTATTTCTAAATAGTAATATTATTATTACAAGTGACTACTTATTAAGGTACTTTCTTGGTAAGGACTTATTTATGTATTAAACTTCTAAGATTTGGGTAATTGTTTACCTTAAAATAATAAAAATAATGTGTTATTTGCTTTTGCCATTTCCTGCTGGGTTGGTTAACATTCTCCAGTAAAGTATATATATATATATATATATATATATATATATATATATATATATATATATATATATATATATATATATATATTTTTTTTTTTTTTTTTTAATTTACAAAATGTCTATATTACCTCTTTCTCGCTTCTAAACGGCACAAACACTTTACCCATAACAACGTAAAATTTTCCCCAATGCAGTGACGTCTCTGACATACACCTGGTATCCAACTATTGAATGCGAATAAATGTGATAATTACTTTTAAAAAAGAGATAACAATAGGATTAAAAAGATGAAGCATTATAATTGAAAAAAGTAAATTGTTAATGTATTACACACAAAGAAAATAAAATTCATAATTATTTATGAAAATTGTTCATAATTTTAAAGGTTCATATTATATATGAAGCTTACTTACTATTTATGAAGTGTTCATAACTTCCCAGTGTATTTTTATAAATTCGATCATAATTATTATGAACTTTTTTGTTCATAAAGAAAAAAATCATATTTAATACGTCTTAATTCTTAAATATTATGAAAATTTCATAACTTAAAAATGTTTCTACAATTCACTACGTTATTCGATGACGGCGGACATACATAATAGAAACATGTTCATATGTTTTAAGAACGGGTTCAGAATTACAAAATATTATGAAATACTTCATATTATATATTATATTTTATGGTTTTTATATATTTTTTTTAACTAATTTTAACAATTATTTCAAATTCTTGAAAAAATAATAATAAAACTCTAAAAAAACAATAAACAGAGCAATTTTATTATTGTTATGGAGAGTTTCCTAGCTTATATGAATATTTACATAAAATTAATTTATAATATGAATTATTTCTAACTAAATTCCCAGTATTATATGTATGTATTTATGCACTCGTTCCTTAATAATAAGACCTTGTACATTTTTTAAGTACTTTTTCATAAATAATAAGTATATGTTCAGATATTTTAAGAACCAATTTATAACCAACGAGTACACGAACTTTCCCAGTATTTTTTTATGAGCTGTTCATAAATACAACCTGAGTTTATGAAAAAGTTCTTAAATTAGTACATTGGCAAATTTTTATAAAATATTCATAAATAGTATGAATTTGTTTTTTGTGTGTAGTTAATTCTGGCCTGCATAGGGATGCCGTTTTGATGCCCGGTCAAAAAAAAAAATAATTTGGTAAATTGACACATCAACTAATCATTGACGAGTCATTGCATGCGACGTAACTGCGGCATTCTGGTAAAAACTGTAAATTTTAAAAATGTGTATTACAGAGTTAGTTTAATAAAAAGTTTCATTGGCAAACATAATCGATTTTATGTAAAAGTTCCGTAATATCATTAAAATAAATTTTTTATTGCAGAGAAAACTACACAGAAAAAACAAATTCATATTATTTATGAATATTTTAGGAAAGTTTGCCAATGTACTTATTTAAGAATTTTTTCATAAACTCGCGTTGTATTTATGAACAGCTCACTACTTATTTATTACGAAATAGTTCTTAAAATATATGTTGATATACTTGTTATTTATGAAAAAGTACTTAAAAAATTTGCCAATGTACAAAATCTTATTACTTAGAAACGAGTGCATAAATACATATAATACTGGGAATTTTGATAGGAAATAATTCATATTATAAAGAAATTTTATGTACCTATTCATATGTGCTACGAAACTCTCCACAACCTAAATAAAAATGCTGTGTGTTTTGTGATTCTAAAGTTTTATTATTATTTTTTCAAGAATTTGAATTTTAAGTTAACCAAAAATAAAATCCTTGTTAAAATTAGGTAACAGAAATATGAAAGCATAAAAATATAAAATATAATAGAAGTATTTTATAATATTTGGTATTTTTGAACCCGTTCTTAAAACATATGAACATGTTTCTATTATGTATGTCAAATAAAGTAGGGAATTGTAGAAACATTTTAAAGTTATAAAGTTTACATAATATTTAAGAATTTAGACATATTAGATATGATTTTTTCTTTATGAACATAGGTCATAATAATTATGATCGAATTTATTAAAAAGCACTGGGAAGTTAGGAACACTTCATAAATAGTAAGTAAGCTTCATATGTATATAATATGAACCTTTAAAATTATGAACAATTTTCATAAATAATTATGTATTTTATTTTTTTGTGTGTATCTCTTTAACCTCTTTCCAACTCTTCACAGTGATAAGGTTTTACACAATCCTTAATTCTGTATTACTTCGGAATTTCGTACTACATATTTTGTTTTTAATTATATTTATCTCAACCTTCGTCTGTGAACGTTTGAAGCTTTAACGAACAGTACTATTCGTGCCCACCTAAAAGTTAATATGAAGACTTTTCTGAGTGTTGATCCTCTTAAAAAAATATAATTTGATGTTAATTTGACAAAGGGGATAAAAACTTAACAAATTGCATACATTAGAAAGTATTGCATTTATTTTGAAACATAAATATTTACTTTTAACTTACAATAAATATTCATTTTTAAGAACATATATTGCATTATTATGTGATTCTTCATGAAATGGAATTTTATAATCAATTTGTTTACTTATTTGAAAACGAGTTTTTTTCAATTCAAAACTGCATTGATCTTGCTTAGCCTAGCCTTTTTAGAATTACATAAAAACTTGAATTTAACATTGTGGAGCTCATCATGCTGGGAGGAAAAATAACGACAAAAATATAAAACTGAAAATTCTCATAATTTATAAAAAAAAAAGACAATCATTACTACAATTGATGCCTTAAATTTACAGAACAGAACACTAAATGACCTTGTATTCAAAGAGAATCGATAATATCGCAAGTTGGTTGGTAAATAAATGTATTTAATTCTGGTATTATTGAGAAACAAACAACAAAAACTTAAAAACACGATAAGGAAACAACAAAATGTAAACTAAAAAAAAAAATAAATAATAAAAATTAATTTTAGAAATAAATTAATAATTTCCTATTACTTGAAAAGTCACGCAATTATTAAACGTAGAAAAAAAAATTGAGTTTGTAATTAACCTTTTTTTTTATTAAAGAGGTAAAAATAAAAAATTATCTCATAATTTGTTAATTTTCTACAATCATCATTAAGAACACGTCAAGGTTAATTTAATATTAAATTATACTCCAGCCCACAGAAAAAAAAAAGATTTATTGTCGGAACTGAATCGATCGGTTGCAGCAGCAACCATAAATTTTGTTGTGACAACGCTATTTCTGCTGTCCCAACTGAGATAGGGTTGGAACAACCGAATTGGGATTGAGGCAACCGAATTTTCAGTTTCAGCCATCGAACGATTCTATTGAAACCAAATTCGACTGGGACAACACATCTTTTTCTTCTGGGTGTATTAAGAAAAATCGATTTTAGTGTTAGTTTTTTTTTCATAACTTATTTTGTTCTTGACTCCTACACAAGTTGTGTAAAAAAATCAAAAACATTTGATGGATGTTATTCGTCTGTCTCTCAGTATTTTCAAGATTTGTTCAATAAAAAGTAATCTATACAACAAACAAAAGACTTAAGACACTAAACACACACTTCAATCTATATGATTTGTATTATATTCTGTTGTTGTTTTTAGTTACGTTTTTCGTATTTGATGCCACCACATTGCCAATTCATGCTGGGTTTTGAATAATCCCTTATATGTATATATGTTATATGTATACTATAAAAGCTTTATTACGCACAATTTTGCGAATTATATACAATTTATATTAATTAAACTCGTGAGTTATTTCAAATACATATGTACGTTTACTAACGAACATTGTTATATCATAGCAAGTCACTGAATAACATTAACAAAATATTTATTTTTATAATTTGTAATGTTTGTTTTAAATTGATAGTGTTTTTGATGAAAAATAATTAAATCATCCGGATTGTTTAGTTCCATCTAAACATTATTTTTTTTGTAATAAAAATCTGTAAATATGCTTTGGACGGAATTCACCAAATGTTATCTTGAAATACTCTAATACACGAGATTGCCTTTAAGCCTGAATTTAAAAAATTGTAATTTTTACTGAAAGTTTTGGCAACAATTGTCATATAAAAAACATTTGTTAATACGAAGTAGCTTAAGACGAACCCTTGATAAAAACAAACTTCTTTTGACAGTCCCACAAACAAAACTTCATATAATTTTACACCTTTAATATGAACTTCCAAGACTTTTGATACTTTTTCTGTGTATTCTCCATTATTACAAATTATAAACATTTTTAATTTGAAAAATTTTTATGACCTTGAGAACCAAAAGAAAAAACATCTTACATTTTTCATATCTTAATGTCCTCCTTCGGTGTTCCCCCATAGCACTTAACCCCACCAAATTTAAATAACATAAAAGGGCTATGAACTAAAAAGCTTCAACATTTCTACAGCTCTCCATGCAACGCATCTCTTCACTATCCCCTTTCTAAAGAAAGCAACACATTAATTATTAGGAAGTATTTCACGAGAGTTGCTTCTCTTAAATAAAAAAACTAGACAATACAATTTTTTTCTTCTTAAATGTGTCGCAAACAGTTTATTTAAATTATTAATAAAAGAATTTGAACAATTTTTTCAATTGCTTTTAGAAAATTTAAATATATTATGGATAATTAAAATTTGTTTAACAGATTTTAACAGAACCTCGCTTATATCGAACTAATTTTTCTGTTTTCTTGGAGATCGTTTTAACTCAAAGAGAGAAAAAAAAGTTTCAAGGACTCAGAAAAAAAATTGCCAGGATACGCTTAAAGACAATCGGACGCAAACAGTTAAGCGGAAATTTGACAAAATGTCTGTTGTCCTCCCGGCATGACAAGGTTCACAATGTCAAATCCATGTTTTGTTTATGCAACCCTAAGAAGGATAATCAAGAACAACGCAGTTTTGAATTGAACAAAAAACAAACTTGTCTTCAAAATAAGTGCAATACATTCTAATCTATCTAGTTCGTTAAGTTGTTATCCCCTATTTCAAATCACATCAAATTACATTATTTTTTTGTTTTATTTTATTTATTCAAATATTCAAGAACCAAGCCCTCTAGGCCAAATATGGTTCGTATACTACTAAAAAAAAAACAATTTAGTATAAAAAAATATATCTATATAAATGCCTAAAACTAAAATAATAACTAAAATATAAAATAAAATTTAAAATTTAAGGTCCATAATGTAGCAATTAAGAAAATATAAAATTAGAGTTATCATAAATTAGAGAGGGTGTAACATACCGAAATACTGCACTAATTTGCATTTAAACGTGGCCTTTGAAAAAACGAAATTTTTAAGGTATCTAGGAAGCGAATTCCAATTTCTAGTTATCCTCACATTAAAGGATCTTTCATAAATGGATGAAGTTATACGATGAAAAACTATTTGAGGGTTTCTATTCGATTTATATTTTTATATTAACTGATGTGTTGCTTTCTTTGCAAAGAGGATCAAGGAGAGAGCCTTCCCTGAATAGAGAGATTTATTTACATAAAATCTATTATGTTTGTTAATGAAACTTTTTATTAAACTAATCAACGAGGCTCCCTTTGTACTGTAAATATTTTAGATCATATTTTTAAAATTTACATATATTAAAATTTCGTCCCATGCATGGACTCATCAGTGATTCGTTTATGTGTTAATTGACCAAAGTATTTTTATTATTCTTTTATTCTTTTTTTTTTTGACAGGACATCAAACCAATAATTTATTCTTCATTTATAATGCTTCATCTTTTCAGTGCTATTGTTATCTGCTTTTAGCAAGTAATTATCAAATTATGATGCGCTTTATTCGTATTCAATAGTTGGATACGAAGTGTAGGTCAGAGATGTTATTGCCTCTGCGCGAACTTTACGTTGTTATTAACGTTTGTAGTTATCCAACAACTAATTGGTGTTCAGCGTACCGTTTAGAAGTGAGAAAGAGAAAATATTAATATCTGGCATATTCAGAAAATATATTTTAGAATGAAATAAAATTTCAAAATATTTTAAAAAATGTTAAACTTTACTGCTATCAGTTGCGTACCCAGGGGACCGGGCACCCCCGAAATGATTTCAAAAATACAACTTTTTATTATATATATGTATACAATAGTTTTTTTTTGCAATTTTAATTAATTTTCTTTCAAAGACCATTATGACAATTGGCTAAATAAAATCTGAACTAAATTCGGGTTTCCAAATTTGTTTAAGATTTGGAAAAATTTTCAAATATTTTTCAAAGATATTTCGAAAGCTTTTGTCAATTTGTATTTAGGGTGTGTGTTAAATGGTAGCAAAGTATGCTTCTTGCTAAATTTTTGGTAGTTTCACTAGCCCATAGGGCTAGTAGAATTTTTGACATAAGAATAGACATTTTTGAAGTTTTAAAATTTAAAGGTTCTTAAAGCAAAGTGAAAACAAAACAATAAATAAATTCGATTATTTTTCACACATAAAAATTTAAAACTTTTTCACCATAGAAAAAGTATTTTTTACCATGCCACTTTGCTACCGTTTGACACACACCCTTAGTTTAGAATTTATTTATTAAATTTTATTTTTTAAATTAAAATCTGAAATTCCAATAAAGTCCCCAAAATTTCCGAATTATGAATTTATTTTTATATCAAAACATATGATTTGAAAATTAAAAATATTTAATTAACAAATTAAAGTATTTTTATATATATATTACCTATTAGTATAAAGGGTGGTCCAACCATAATGCATGATGCACCTGGGCGATATGTAGTTCCAACAGGATGGTGCCACTTGCCACCACAGCCAACGAAGCAATTGCTGTTTTGCGCGAGAAATTCTTTGGGGATATTTAAAATAAAAAGTGTACGTCAATAGCCAAGAACAATTCAAGGACCAAAGGATGAGATAATTCGGCACATTAACGACATTGAACCTCAATTATGTCTCAGAGTCATTAAAAATATGAACCATCGGATAGAAGTATGCCACCGAAGCCGTGGGGAGCATTTGACCGATATTTTGTTTCACACATAATTGTCATAGATCCTCCTATCATAATAAAAAATATTAAGATAATTCTCTGAAATTTAATAAATGGGCAAGCCAATTAACATCGTGCATTATGGTTGGACCACCTTATACATTCAAGTTTTATTTCATTCAAGATTTTTTTTTAATAAAATATGCTATTGATTATTTTTATTTCATTTGCCAGTTGTAAAATTGTATTCGACTTTTCTTTCAACAAATCTTTTATATCACGACGCGTGCTGCACTCATTCTATTGTTAACCTTTTATTTTAGGTTTTTTTAGAATTACATATAAATATAGCTGCTTAAAAATCAAAAATTTATAAAAATGCTGCCAAGTCATGCAAATTCTTAGCTTTTCTCTTTAAAATGTAAACAAAAATATTTGTCATCAAAAAAATTTTTAAATTTGATAAAATATTAAACACAACAAAAGCCAACAAATGAATTATGTATTTGCTTGTAAAGGTAAAGTAGGGCATACAATATAATTGCTCTATCTCGCGTTCCAGTGAAATCCACATACGAAAACAGCTTTCGTACAAAGACAACCCCAAATATTTAAATTGTCATTTGCTTTACAAGTAGTTATAGATATAGAGATAAAATTCGAAAAAGCTTTTTTTATAAAAAGAAAATGTTTAATACAGTGTTGCCATAATAAAAAAATAAACTTTCCCATATCAATTTAGAAAAATAGTATGTATGAGTTTTCTATACCTCAAACATATCGCAGCGCCCTCCTTCGGTGTTCCCATAGCACTTAACCCCATCAATTAAAATATCATAATAGATCTATGAACCAAAAAGCTTCAACAATTTCGCAAACTCTCCATCTGATGGCGAGCACCAACTGTTCTAAGATTTATCATCTCGCGCAATTACAGTGTTGTCATATTTAAAGCCCTACATCTTTCACCACCTTTCATTTCTCCTCTATTCCGTTTCCAAAGCAACACATTTATTAGTAGGAAGAATTTCCTGAGTGTTGCCTACCCTAAAAAAAATTGCCCAAAAATGACAACTGAAATTAAAAAAATATCGGAAATAAAAGAACACAATTTAAATTAAAAAAATAAAAAAATTCGCAATTGATACTTAAAAAAGATAAATTGAAATTAAAAAATACCAAACGCAATTAAAAAATTATTTAAATTCAACAAATATTTATTTAATTTAAACAATACTGTTTTGCATTTTTGCAATATGTCTGTAAAGAAACCGGTTATTTTCGAAGCAATAATCTAAAGCTTTCATATGAGATACAGTTTATAAAAATAATTGCTAAAAAAGTTAGATCAATTCAAACATGAGGTATTTATCCAACTTTGAGCCGCTAAAAGTATCCAACTTTTAGCATCAATACACCGTGAATTTTTAAAATCGAAAACAGCACAAATATCACAAGAACGTTAAATGTCAAAATTTGCAATGATATCTATAGAATGATACTTGGATTTTTTTAATAGCATTTCACTTTTTTTAATTTCAATTGATTTTTGTAATTTCAAATCGTTTTTTGAACTTGAAATAATATTTTTTAAATTTATTTTGAAACAAGACGGGTAGAAACACAAAAATACAGTTTAAATTTACAAACAGATGATTAAACGGTATTTAACAGATCAGTCTTATTCATTCCATATTTATATAAAATAATCTTAAGTATGACAAATAGATATTCCGGTCATGAAAATGTTGTAAAGAATTTATACAATATTGAACCATGCCGAGTTGTTGACGTTTCTTCAAAACAACTTTGTAGCCTCATAGAAATTTTATGAACGAAGTAAGACTTTCAGCATTGGCTCTAATGTCTGTTTATAGTGAAGACAAGATTGTTGACAGTTTTATGTCGAGAAATCGTCGAATTAGTTTTTAATTTCAATGTGATAAATAAGTTTAAATACAAATTTTATATGAACTTAAAAGCTGTAAATTTTGTTTAATGCTTCAAATAGGTCGAAAAAAATAAAATCCTGGGCAAGCCACTGACTGCTGCTATAAGTATATATTTCAGTTATTTTTTAAATTACCCATGTAAAAATGGGCAAATGAGCAAACATGATCATATGTTGCGTGGTATATGAACATACATGATGATATGCGTCCATGAATAGGTCAATATATGAACATACATAATCTCATATATTTTCATTTATCTTTGGATCATGTGTGGTCATATATCGAACTAGGTATGCCCATGTATGACCATATACAAAACCATGTATTATCATGTATGTTTATATACAGGGAATTCAGAAAAAATTTTTTCTAACTCCGTTGGGGTCTTTTTTTAAAGCAACTCGTAAAATTCAAATTATTTTATATATATTTTACTATAAAATATCAGTGTTGTTTACTGATTAAGCAATTCTATTAAATACAAAAATTGTTCAATGTTACCTACATTTACATTAATTACCCGTTGAAGACGTTTTGGAAAAGAATTAACTGTTTTGACAAGCATACTACTAATAGGAATTCTTCCTATTTCCTCAGTTATAGCTATTTCCAACTCAGCAAGTATTTTTGGAACTACACTCAACACCTATCATTTAAATAATCCCCATAAGAAGACATCACATGGTAAACCCTCTATGGTTACATTGGGAATAAATATTAGATATAACCTTTTCGTCAAATATGTCAGCCAAATAATCTAAACCAATGTTAGCGGTATGTGGCCGAGCACCAGCTACACTCAGAAAAAAGTTAGTAGAAAAATTTGTAAACGGTTTTCAATCCCACTTTACTATTTTTTGCACTGATTTTTAGTAAAAAAAATTATTATTTAGCAAATATTTTTGCTATTTACATTTTACAAATTACAGAATTTTTACAGAATAATTACAAATTTTTGTTGCTAATTTAAGAAATTATTTTACAAATTTTTGAAAGCCGATTTGCTAAAATTAGCAAAAAAAAAATTACTAATTTTAAAAAAGTGGATATTGAAGAAAATGTTATTTTTAATTAAAACTTACACCTACAAACTTAAATTGCCTTAAAATGTTATATAGATTGAAAAAAGGGATCGGAAGTGAAGAAACCCACTCATGTCTAAAAACCACTTAAAATAGCACTAAAAAGTTTTTTTTAGTTCTAAAAATCAGCGCTAAAACCAATTAAAATTTGACCTTAAAAGTACGAAAAAAATTGACTAAACTATTTTTCAAAGCAGAAATTACCAAATTAAAACAAAATGATAAATTCATTTATGTTTTTACAATTTTTAAGCCATTAATTTTGTTTAAAATATTTTTTGAAAAAAATAAATAAAATAAAAAAAATTTTGATGCTCGATAAAAAAATTAAATTTTGTTCTAATATTAATAATATTTAGTCATTTTTTTTTGCCGATTTTAGCAAACAGATTTTAAATTCCACTTTACAAAAAGGTTACTGAAATTTAGTAGCAGCAGCTATTTTTTTCTACAAATTTCATTGTACTACACGTCAGCAGACATGTGTTGCTAAGATTAGCAAAAAAGACCGCTGGGCTCAAATTAGCAAAATTTCCCTTAATAACAGCAAAATTTTCAGTTGCCATTACTGATGTTCGATGGTAAACATTTAAACGATTTTATAATTTTTAAATATTTAGTATTCTGACATACGAAATTTTGTTTTTTTTTTAATTTGATATATTTTAATTAATTCAAAACAAAAATCATAACTGAAAATTTTGCATCATTTGTATGTTGTTTTTACTGTAACTGCATTTTACAGTTAAATTAAATGCAAATTCATTAAAATCCCCGAATAACGAATTCTCGGTGTAACGACGGTGAATTGACTACCTTTATTCAATGTATGTACCTAAAAATGTAATATAAAAAAGTATGAAAAAATACAAAATATTTAATAGGAAAATAATTGGATAATTATTTATTGATGAACATACTTATTTAAGCGTGTACCCAATCCGATATATTTTTTATATTATTAAAAATGTCAGAAATTTCGGAAATATTTTAGCCAAAAAATGCTTTTGGTCAGTATTCGCTATTTTGATTTAATTTTCGCATAATGCCATCAAATACCAAAAAAAAAAAATTGTTTTTTATGTGAATTGTTCGGACGGGCATTTGGGATTTGACTGTATGAATTCCACTTATTTTAACTGTAATTTTCAGTTAATATTACATAGAAAATGGAGCCGATTTATTGTGGCATAACTATTCTTAAGTTTAAAAACACGAAAAGAAAATAGTCTGTCGAGACTGAATGACCGTTATTGGCAGTTAATTTTTCCAAGAGAAATGCAGGAAAATGGAGAGACTAGAGAACCAATTTACCTTAGCGGAAATGTATGGTCGTCAAAGGAATAAGTGCATAAAAGGTTGACTTTAATTTATTATTACTTGCACAAGTAATAATTAGCGATTAAGCTTTAAAAGTAAAAAAAAAAAATGTTTACTGGAGACCGACCAATCTTTCTATCAAATTTCGTAAAAAAAATGCAAGGAAGTGAAAATAAGTTAAGATAAAAAATTCGCTTAGAAAATTGTTGACAGTGTTCTTAACAATCCTCATGCTGTATATGCTATAAAGTGTATAAATGTAATTATAAAAAATGTCGCACAACCAAATAAAAATATTCTGAAAATACAAAAATTAAAAAACTTTTGGGGGCACGACTATACAAATACATAGACATTAATCTTTAAACAAATAATAAAGCAATACAAAACCAGTTCAACATCATATAAGTCTTTTCGGATACAACAAAAAGCTTTACACACACACACACCAAAATAACGAAAGACTTAAGACACAAACTTTAAGATTGAATAAAATTAAAAAAAAAATGTACAAAACTTTAAAAAAACTGTGTGAGAATGAAAAATTAATAAAAAAAATAACGAAATACAAAAATTGTTAAAACTACTTAGTTCAGTAAGTCGTGGACTATTCAGCATTTAATAACATAAAAGCGGGGAAAAATATAAAAATAATTTTTGAAGGAAATTTATAAAAATTTAAAAATATTTAAAATTCCAAAAAATACTGATTTTCTTTTTAAATAAAAACAAATTTAAGTGTTAAAATAACAAGGCTCTTAGGTATAACCAGATTATAATTAAACACATTTAGCTTATATGTGGCAAGCATCTAACTTTATTTTATGATTTTGTTTTTGATAGAAGCCTTTTGCCTGCTAGTTTTTTTTATGATTTTTCATAATAAACGTGACTAATACATTTTAACATATATATTTTTTTTAAATTGACATGAACTGACAAGTTTTTGCACCAATTTAATAAATTATAGCAAACAATATTAAGCAGTAAAAATGAACAGGAAAATTTAAAATAAAAATTTTTAATACAAAGTGTTTTAAAGGTGTTTAGCATAAACCAAAAAAGTGTTGCAATTTATGCATAGTATTGAATTTAATGTAATAAAAATAAATACTATTTTAATTATGGATTAAATCAATATTTAATTTATTATTAACATTATAACCTTGTTAAACATTTCGAAAGTTTGTTAAAAAAAATATTAAAAAGGTCATTTTGTGAAATAATTTTTTTTTAAATTGTTAAAAAAAAAAAACAAAAAACTAATTTATAAATAAAGAAAATATATTATTTCAAACAAACTTGTTTTAATAAAACAATATACATAATAAGTATAAATATACTATTATATGCACATATTGCAAGCTGCATCAGATACAACAAACAGCAACAACGACAACAACTTGAAATCGAAATTAAGTGGCTAACCCACCTCTCAAAAATTGATTTTAAAAGCTCCAACTAAAAACAATATACATATGTACATATTTAATATTATACTACTCTATCATTAACGGAGACTTTATATGTACTAAAGACACTTAACATATGATCATTAGGGTGGTACTTATTTGTATAGGAATTTCAAATTTTGACAAGCAAACAGAAACATATCGTAACATAAAACTCATAACTACTAGAGTTTCATAGAAAATATTTATTAATAATAACATTTTCTTCAAAACCGAGTAACCCTTTCGGTACGAATGGTACACATATGTTTCACATATAGCCTTGAAGTTCTAAAGCTGTTTCAGGTTAAAGCTTTCCCACCGAAATTCACACAAAATTATTTTAAAACAAAATCCAGCAATATATTTGGGAATTTAGTAAGATCTAAATTGATCCGAATAACGGCAGATCAAATTGTTTCAGATTGGATTCAACAATATATGGTATGGAGTGCAGGTTTATAAAAAAATATATGTATAAAGAAAAAATCGTAAATAATTTAAATAAAAAATTAAGTCTAAAAAACAATGCCCTCGGCAGGCAACCGCCTAGCTTACTCGGCCATACACTGCTATAATAGCTGACTTTATAAGACTTTATATATAATTATATCCTACATAGTTATATATAATTATATATTCAGCAATTTGGAAAAAATGGGAAAAAATGTTACATTTAGAGACTACATTGCTTCTTATCTGATTGTATATAATTATATATAATATATATAATTATATAAATAATTACATACAGCTATATGTAATAATTTATAATAAAAAAAAATGTGCAGAAAAAATGATAATTGTAAAGCTAATTTGAGTACTAGCACAGTGCAATTAAAACAAATTTAAATATATAAAATTTTCACTACTACCAGCCCTTTTGAAAACAAATATCATATCTAAGTATCCATAGACTTAAATAAATTAATAAATAAATAAATAAATAAATAAATAAATAAAAAATAAATAAATAAATAAATAAATAAATAAATAAATAAATATGTACCAAGATTATTATAATCTATTTATGTTATATGATATAAAAACAAATTTTCACCATTAATGCTCCGAAATTGGTTAAAATTTTAAGGCTCTGTAAACACAAAAATAAAATAAAAACACAAAAAAATATATTTTTTTATCTCCCTGAATACCAGCGATACCATTGACATGGAACCAACCACATATAATTATATCATATCAAAAATATGGAATATCTCAAAATTGGAATTATTTCAAATTTTTTGGCAAATATTACACCATACCTTTCAACGAGACGGTGCATATTCTACACGGCAAGCGATACAATGAACTTATTGAGAGGCGAGTTTGGTGAGCAATTAAGCTGCCATTGGTGAGATACCGGCCGAATAATAATGAAAAAAAAATTAAATTAATTGCTGGAAAGAGTATACCAAAATTGTAGCACACGCATTAATTTATTTATCGCCCCACATAATTATTTCTTTCACTTTCTGTGTTTTTTTTTCAATTTTCAAACCCCAAACGGTTAAAAAATCACCCTTTACCATATAACAAATATTTCTGATCTAAGAAAATACCATATATTATTATATCTCAAATTTGTGATAGCATATATATTTGTGATAGCATATATATATATAATTATATATGGTTATGTATAACGAAATATGCATTTATATATGATAATATATTATTAGATAAAGCCACATATTATTATACATAAACTTTTCTTACTCCGGTAATGAAAATTTGACAAAAAGTATTGTCAAATCGAAGTTCCAAAAATATAATGTAAACGCAATGGATTTCGAAATAGATTTAAAATTGAAATCTATTATAAAAAAGTTCAAATGTAAATTCGCTGTTATTAAAAAAATATAAATAAATTTTCTAATGAAAAATAAATAAAAACTATAATTAATAAATAAAAATAGATTTCATATTTTAATACAAGATATTCTTCGAATTTTCCAAACTTGAAGTAAAATATTATGTCTAAAAACTGTCTGTGCCAATTTTCATCTAAGTTCGTTTATATTAAGAGGTAGCACAAAAAAAATGGTAGTCATTCTGTGACTATCTTCTTTCATTGCTTCCTAAACTTCAGTTAACATTCTTTTATGATTTTTTGGTGTTAGAATAACTTCCAAAAGAATTCATATGTTCATATTTCAAATGTAGTGATTTGGTTATAAACCCGATGCATATCTTAAAAAATCACTCTTCATTACTTCTAAAGCATAACTTATAGTATATCGTATATTTTTTGAGTCTAAAGCATTTATTCAAATTGGAAAAATAGTTCTGATGAACATTTTTAATTATTTATTAAATTATTTTTTATATTTTAGTTTAAAATTTCATGAGGGTTAGAATTTATTCAGTTTTGTAATTTTTAATAAAAGTTTTAAAAAATCAGATTTTTTAACCTTTAATTTAAATTGTCTCAAATGTTTTGAAATTGTACAACCAGTTTTTAAATTATCCTTAAATATTTTAAAATTTGTCCAAAAATTCATTAAAATTTTTGAAAAATGTTTCAAAGTTGCCCAAAAATTTTTTTGTACTAATGCAGAATTATTTATTTGTTTTAAAAAAGAGAATTTGTATATCCATGCATAAATTTCGCTTCTTTAAACTTATTTTTCTGCATTTTTATGAATCAAAATTTTCATCAAAGCTTAAATAATACAAAGTATATGAACATTTTCCACTCATGCATCAGAATATCTAATCATTGTATTATCATTGCTTCCTTAGAGTAAAGTATGAGTAATGCTAGTAGCTACATTTGAATACTTCCATCCTATGACACGACAATGTTGAATTCATCAATGAAACCATCAGAAAAGAAGTGATGCCTTTGCCATAGTAGTGATGCTTTTATTGCTTCTTTGGCAGCTTAATTTTTGCTGGGTTGTTTGTTGTTAGAGTAATTTATACAAAAAGTGGAATTGTCTTTAAATTTAATTATTTTTTTAAACTATACGCTATAATTAAATAATATTATCCAACACAGTCTTAATTAATGTTCATAAAAAGAATATGAGATAAAAATTTTAAAAAAATTCAGTACTTTTAATTAGTTTGCGATTTTTTAGTCAAAATATCAAAATTTTCTGAAAAAATGTAAGTAAAATTTTTACTTGCTAACGCTTTATATGAACGAATTTCTCAAAACTGATCTTATTTTTTATGCAGATTACGAATCTGCAATCAAAATTGAAAACAAATTTGTGGTTTTTACATTATTTCATTAGACATGAAATTGTTTTTAATTTTTGAAAGGATATTAGTTATCCTTACAACTGAATGTAAAATTAGACTTTTTTTAATTTTTTGCTATTATTTAGCGTATTAAAATTAATTGACATATAATCATTCAAAAAAGAATTTTTGGGCAGTGGTAAATATAAGAAAACCGAACATTTTGTGTATGACATTTTCGCGAAATTCACATTTAATTTTAATTTTATATTCGCAAAGTACACCTAAAAATATATTACATTTCATGAGTCGCCATCCTAATAATTATATTTAATTTTTCTAAATTTTTAATTTATTTTAAATAATAGAACAAGTACAACTTTGACACTTCAATGGCGATGTGGCATTGAATTTGTATGGCGTACCATATTTTTGCAATAATGGCATATTTGTAGGGTTGTGCAACTCGTGAATTACAACTTTTTTATTTTTTTGACCACCTTAATGTCAATATATGAGTATATAAGGACATAAACCCTCAAATTTCGGATCCGAGCATATATGCAATAATATATGAACCCTTATAAGTGGCCATATAATACCATATATGAACATTTTCACCTGGGTAATAAAAATTTTACTAATCAATTACATTGTTTACTACAATTCATCTGATCCGCATAATTTTAATTTTAGTTGGGTTTTTAATAAAAGTATAAGGCCCAATATTATAACTTGCCTTTAAGGTGCGTGTTAGTTAAAGGTAACCTTAGTTAAAGTGAGGAATAAAGTGACCTTTAACTTTTTTTGGTTATTACAACTTCCTTATAAAATAAAATTAAGTTTTTTGAAAATATGGCATTACCAGAGCAAAAACCGATTACTTTTGACAAATTAAAATGGTTCTTTAAAATAAGTAGTGGCAACGATGTACTTTATTTATTTATTTACTTATAACAAACAAAAAATACAAACGAAAAACAAAATTTTTTCGAATTGTCTAAAAGTTAAAAATTATTGTTGTAAAAAATTTACATTGTCGACGCCGAACACAGAAACAAGCCAAACAGCAAAGATACGGTCAAAAAACTAGACGGCAACTACACTGCAGAGCAGAAAATATGGCAACTTCAAATGCTTAAATCTTACGTTAAAAGTTAAAGGTAAGATGAACCTACCTTTATCTTATCGGTCACTTTTAGGTTAAAGTATACTTATAATAACGAAAAACTAATAATCTGTCCGTTAACATCCTAACTTTAGCTATCGGCAAGTTATAATAGTGGGCCTAAAAAATACATATAATACAAATAAAAATATTTTTTTAGCAATATTTTTTCGGACCGATCATTATAATTAATGTCTCAATTTAAAGTTTAATTTCTATTCTCTGTAACAAATAAAGTTGAATTGTATGTGACTTTTGCAAAGTATAAAAAAACTCGCGAAATGTCTTTGATTCGCGAATATCTCTAAATGCACCTTATTTATTTTTGCATTTTCAAATTTGTCGCGCGCAATGACAAAACTTCTCAGTTATTTGTGCAGTAATCAGTAGTTATTATTTTTGACGTAACAGTTGTTTCCTAGAAAAACTAACAACAGATATTCCTTTAGCTTTCCAAAAATAAGTGTCACTCTAATATGATCATATTTGATTATTTTTTTCTATTGCATTTATTGTACTTGTCCTACCTTAACTTGTGAATTAGTTTGTAGTTAGTTTTGAACAACGTTTAAAGTGAATGAAATTGTATAATTTCGGTTTATGTTTTTTTTTTTTTGGTGGTAACAGCAATTGCTCTCCTACCAATGAAAATTTGTTGAAATTGCTTGTTTAAATTACACATAAAGTCTGGTGTAAAATTTATAAAACAACATTAAATTTATAAAAAAATATAAAAATTACAAAATAAAAAAAATAAAAATTGAATTTTTAACATAATTTTCATTCTTAACACTTGCATATGTGCAATAAATAATTTACTATAATAGTAAGAAAAAAAGATTAAATTTAAATTTCAAAATAAAGTGCGGTTGTTGTGTTAAGCAATTTTCTTTTGAAATATATAAAGTGCCGGCGCCTGTTTTTGCAGCATTTGGTAAATTTAACACCTTTTTTAAAGCAATATGTTGCCGAGAATATCATTAATGTTATTTGCTATATTTGGATTTCTTTTAATAACTGGTAAGTTTGAAAATATTAGTTTATTTGTATGTGCTAATAAAAAAAAATATTAAAAAAGGATGTTGGTTTTTAACAATTTTAAATTTGAGATTGATTTAAATGAAAACTTTACAATACGGTTTTAAATTAAATATCATTTGTTTCGAACTGCATAGTCGAATGCTTTTAACGAACAAATGTAATATTTAAATAAATTGGTTTTATTTTTGTATATTAAATTCTTTAATTTCATAGAAATGCATGAGTTCATATAATATTTTTGTTATAAAAATATTAAACAAATTCATGTTTACTTTTTTATTTAACTCTAAGCAAATTCATGTTTTATTCAATTTATAAAGCAAAGTTTAACGTTCGGCTTCTTTCCGAACATTGAAAATTTGGCCGATGTTCGTCTATGGCTTCGGGCAAAATGTGAGTTTGGTAGGACACTAAACATTAGGTTTCAAATGACCTCAGGAAATTCTTCCAATTATTTAATGTGCTGCTTTCTTTGGAATAGGTGAGGTGGTAAAAGACAAAGGGCTTCAAATATGGCAATACTATAATTGCGCATCATGGTAAATCCTGTTGTGTGCTTTCTGATGAAGAGGAGTTGAAGTTTTTAGTATCATAGCCCTTTTGTTGTGTTAATTTACTTCGGTAGTGTTAAGTCATATGGAAACATTATTTTTAATTTTTTAAATTGATGACGCCCACAACATCCGAGAGAAAAATAAAAAAAATCGTTTCCACAAATGAACACATTAGCATTTAGATTGCAACCCTGCAAATTAGTACTGAAATCTTTTGAGAGCCAAAGGATGTTGACTGAAACTTAAATATAGGACTAATTAGTACTGATGTCTAATAATACATGGAAAAGCTCATTGTACGGACAATCAATTCACTGACAGTGGGAAAAGATAATTTCGTTAATCGCTCTTCCTCTGAGTGGTTGATATGTATGTATTTATGGTCTGTTCAAACTAATAAGCGCTTTTTCTCGTTTAGACGTTTTTTCTGCTATATACTTAAAATAATTGTTAATAAAAAAAAGTCTTACTAAAAAATCTCTATGCAATTTTTTTCGTAATTATGTCACAGAGAACTAAATTTAAGCAATGTCGGTATGTCTTTGGTGGCGTAGATCAAATATTAAAATATATGGGTATAAAAGGTGCAAAATCATACGAGTATATCGTAAAAGATTTTTATTATCATAAATTATTTTAAATTGAGCTTAAGATCTTTATATATTTATAATTTTAATTTATTAATTATACAGAAAAATTTCCCCTGAAAAAGTCACCCAATGTGGTGACCAAATATTGAGATAAATAAATATTTATAATTAATTTTTATAAATAAAAAAAAAAGATCGTAAGCTCAATTTAAAATAATAAACAAATCAAGAAGATCTAAGGAAACTAACAAGATATTTATTATCAAAATTTATACATTCATTTTAATTATCAACTTAATATTTTACAAGTAGTGATTTCTCATAAAATGCAGGTAAAACAAATCTTATGTAATTGTTAACATATGGAGTGTAGATGATGATATAAACGCATACATTCGTAGAAATAAAAGTTGGGATTATTAAGAAAATCAAATAATAAAAAAAGAAACCTGGGAGTTGATATTACTACTACTACTAGACAGACATATAACAAATGTACATGATTTATTGGATTATGGTTAAAACAACATTTTTGTTTGCACATTTCTAATGGAGATGCATTTAAGGTGAGGTTAGTTTTTTTTTTTTTTTTGTAAAATACATACACTAACAAAATAATGATAATCACTGCGTAACTGATGAGATTTAAAATTAATATGCAATTAATAATATAAAACTTAAAATTAAAATTATGCATTTAAAATTTATGCAATTTTAAATTGTAAATAATATTAGGAGAGAATGGCAAGACATATTCCCCCACGCATTTAATTTGTTTTGAAGAATTTGTAAAGCTTAATTTTTCTTTAACTTGTAGAGCAATTGAAACGATATAACTGCTTATTTATAAGTTTCATTTAAATTGCTTCAACAGAAAAACGTGACTGCTAAACAGAGCCAATGTTAGCGATAATACCCGAGATTGAAAAAGAGGAATCACAACCGACTTATATCCAAAAATAGTACCTACACTAAAACCCGAAAGTCGGCTTGTTGTGTCGAAAATACAGAATACATTTCAAAAAAAGTCTCTAAAGCCAGAAATTTTTAATTCCAAGTTTTTTTATTTCTAATGTCATCGCCTGTTTCTAACATTTGTAAAATATGTTTTTGTTGTACTGCAAAGAATTTAGACTTTCATTTTTTTATTTCTATGTTTTTTTTTTCCAATCTCATGTTATAAAATCGAAACACTTGTGTAGCGAAAACATTTATTTTTTTGTTATTTAAAGTAATTGTGGCATTCAATAGTAATTTACTTTGTTCATACGTTATGTATCAAGCGGATACGTAAATGTTGCGCATCCGCAATTGAATGTACAAAGTATCTAGTATGAATGAATATATAGCTGCACCAATGTACGCAATAATGGCACAACATTTGGAACATACAGGGAATTTATAAAAAAAATTCTTTAACTCATTTATTATTTTTTGTTTTTATTAAGCAACCCGTAAAGTTCAAATTATTTTATAAAATATAAAGGGTGATTAAAATATATCAAATTTTGAAAAAAAACAAGTAAAAAAGGGCTTAAATTCGGCTGTGCCGAATCTTATAATACCCTCCAGAAAATAAAAAGGAGCAAAAGAAGAGAAAAGGAGGCAGTGATTTTGATTCCGGTATTGTGAAAATTTGAATCGGATTTGATTTTTACATAGGGGTGCCATACGGTGGAAGTTTTCTTTTATGATCCTTTTTCATTGCATCTGAAGCAATTCTTAGGGTTAAGTGAAAACTAAGATCTTTGTATGTTCCCCAATAAATTCTGAATTTAAATTTTAACATGACATCAGTAATCGGACCTTATTTGTTAAATTACTTCGAAATACTTGCATTTATTACTATATAAAATTTTTTACGTTTTTTTTTTATTGAGAACTTCAATTTTAAATATTTAAAATCTGGTAAATTGTGAGTTAAAAATTAATACAATTCAGTTAAACCTGATAACTTGTTTCAAAATAACTAAAGTTTAGTACTTAACCATAGTTATAAATGTGAAATGTAAATATCTGTGGTTAATGTTTAACCTTGCTTGTTTTAAAAAAAAAATTACCAGTCAAAGGTTTGAATAGTGTTAATTTTATTCAAAATCACATTTTTGAGGTTGTGAAAAAAATGCTTTGGAAAAGGAAAAACACTACTAAACAATACTTTGGAATCAATGAAAAATTCCATTTATTTTTACTGGCAGTATCCTAAAAAATATTCTCTACAGCTTTTGACACAAAAAATGTAAAAAACTTTTGAAACAAAATTATGGAAGTGAAAAATAAAATTTTTGATGTAAAAAACTTTTTCGGATGTGAAAACAAATTATGTGGAGGAAAAAAATTTTAAGGTGAAAACATTTTTTTTTTTTTTTTGTGTGTGAAAACAATTTTTGTGGTGAATATAAAACATTAATCAATTCTAAGAGACTGGTTAAAAAACAAGAGAAAATATTTTACTTGGCAGTTGCTACTATGAAATTGTACTAAAATACACCCCATTTGTATGGAAAGTTTAGAGGTACCTTAACATTTTCACTTATAACTTTTTAACCGCTGGACCGCTTGCGCCTTCGCGTCGTGATCGCCATTTCAACAAACAGACAGACAGATTTGTTACATCAAAAATCATTTCTTTTTTGTATTTGTATTTTGAGCGCTGTTTTCAAATCTAACAAAATTTTTCGATATACGTACGTAGTTAATCCAGCAATAATATAATATGGTTTTCTTAACTCGCGATAACGAAGAATATCAAGCAAAAGCACTAAATTCGGCATTACCGAATCTTTTTATACCCTCCACTGGGTATATTAAATGAGGATTTTAATTGGGTACTAAACTTTAAAATAGAGATTTTTCATCCTCAAAAGTATAAAATATAGATTTTTTGTATATCTCCCGAATTTTGTCATTTAAAAATTCACAAAATCTTCAACTTAAATATCCAACAAATTTAAAAAGCTACAAACTACTGCATAATATCTTATAATGCTGAAATCGATAAACAAGAACTTGTCCACTGTAGTGTGTGAAAGCTATTAAAACAACCTTATGCCTAAATACTCCGTAAAACTTTGTATTCCCCGGTAATGATTTTTGTAATAAGAAATAAAGAAAATAAACTCTTACTTACAAGGGTATGCCAATCGAGGAAACTCCTTATGTTTATATTATTTTAAAGAGTTTTTAAAAAATATTTTGAATTTCGTATCCATAGTTATGGTAAGATTTAAGGTTCGAAAGTAATTCCAGAGTAAGGTGTTGGATGTATTACCAGGTAATAAGCATTGTAATACCAGCATAAAAAAATTTTTTTTTGAGTAATGCTCTTATTTTGTGCACATCTGCATTCCAGTTAAATGTATGGCTTGCATATGTATGCAAATATTTAACAAGTAATGTTAGTAATAGTTTGTATGTAATGTAAAGCGTTTGTTAAGATTTTATGCATTAGAGCGTAATGCAATTGAGAAGATTTGTTCGCAAGTTATATATTTATTTTGTAAAAATTGTACATTAGGGTGATACTTGTATTTATTTCCTTTTAATCAGATTTGAAAATGTATACCCTTTGAGAACCACATATATTTTCCGTCGAATGGATTTTGAATAGCGATTGATAATGTTTAAAAAATGGTTGCCTACTAGAACCATTCCTTGCTTATCATTTCACTGGGCAAAAAAAAAGACTGCTATTTGAAACTAGTTATTCAACAAAAAAAAATTGACTTCATAGAAATCACTTTTGCCTTCATTACGTTTGTAAAAAAAATTTGTTTTTGGGCAGATAGATACCTTTTTGTTCTCCCAAATCACCTTTAATCTGTCTTTTATCTGGACAAGTATAAGTGTCAAAACCCTTTAGGCAATTATGCCTGCCTGTAGTCATTAAAGTCGTGTTGTGTGCTACACAGAGACAACAGATTTATTTTGAGAACAACCACAGACCGGTTAAAAAAATGCTTAAATTAAATACCCTTACCTTATCTAACTTTTTCGGTCACGAGCTTGTCGAATAACTTTTTTAAAAATATTTTGCAAATATCATTGGCTCCAGCATAGGCTAATATTAAATTACATTTTAGCGGTCTTTAAAAAAGTTCACGCGGGCAATGGAAGGAAAACTATTATTTTATATTAATTTTATTAATGAAAAAATACAGAATTTGTCTATTTTACTAATACATTCGCTCGACTTAAACCCGGATCTAAAGTTATAGTTGGAGAGAAAAATGTCTACCTTTCAAAGGTAAAACAAAATATAATGTTTTTTTCTTGAAAGACTAGAAAATCGTTTCCCTACGTGAGGTTTTTGTCTCAAAGTGGTCAGAAAGGACACTTTTATTAATAAAACATGGTGCTAGGGTCGATTATGTATTTCCTTTTTATATTTCAAAGATATGAGTTGAAACGTACAAATGTTCGATATTTTTTTTTCCTTTTTCATATGTATCTGTATTAGGGTTCCCCAAGCTTGAATTAACCATTACCGCCTCTAAAAATGTTCATTTGGTAGTGAAACTACGTTTTGCTAAAATAAATTAGGATAATCAGAGATCGGGAAGTGGTACCGCATCGGCCCTAAAGGGATTACAAGGAGAAAATATTACTTTTTATTGATTTTTCTCAAAATTTTGTATATTTTAAAACGAGTTTAAATAAAAATGATGAAAGAATTTTAATTTTCAGTAATTTCTTATTTCTAATAAGGCAAAAAAAACCGAAATCGGTTGAAAAACAGCCAAGTTATTAAAACTTCCACTCGATCAACAAATTCGACCACAAATTTTAAAATTTATTGAATCTACTACAACAACATTTTTGTATTCTTTTAATTCCAATCTACTTAGGTGAGATGTATTTTTAATCTTGTGTTTTGTCAACTTGTTTAAGTTAATTCCATATAGATCCGAATATTTAAACAATGGTTTCAAATCTCTAATTATAAATTCTTTTTAAAGAAATTTCAAAAAATCAACTACATATTGGACTTTAAGATTTTTTTAAGCACATATAAGGGACTAAAAATGCTAAAACTTGTGGGTATTCTTTTTTTCGTTAAGCGAGGTCAGAGTTTTTATTTCAGCTTTTAGGCAAATTTTCCAATTTGTTTTTTTACAAATTCCATAGGTTTTTGACCGGAATATTTCAAAACAATATATTGTAAAATACATCAATCCTTTATGTCAAAATTGAGACATATTAAATTTCAACTGTTTAAGATCAAAAGTGAAATTTAAGGAGATTTTCATATTTTTTAACATATTAATATAAGAGATATTTATGAAGTGACATTGATGAAAATGCTTCATACTAATTATATATTTTTTAATTTTATCAGGCTCGAGATCATAATTTAATGTTATTAAATGGAAAAAATTGTGAGGATCGGTGCTAGACTCATTTGAACGGGTAATCATTCACTAACCGTAAAAAAGGAATTTGATGAATTTTAATGATGAGAGTCATTGAATACACTTTCAATTGGAAAAAAATATTACTTTTTTAACTTCGTAAATCTATGTTATGTTTAAATTAATGTTCTACACCTCAAAAAATCCGCTTAAATTATCCAATTTATCTCACCATTATCTAAATTACTCAACTTTATTTTCTTTGAAAAAAGTGTAAAATAATTTAGCTAACAAATGAGTTCATTATATTTTGCAAGTATATAAAATTAGACCACTAAGCAAATTTTGGAATGGATCTTAAAACCCTGTGGGTATTTGGACCAGTAACGGTTCTCAAAAAACTTACCACTTTGTCGGTTTAAAAGCCACTATCACGTGATAAATTTGAAAGTACGAATCCTGTGATATGTTCTTTGGGTTTAGTTATGTGACATGTTCTTTTAAACAAGTCCTATGACATGTCACAGAGGACAATTGAACCCCTCCTTGGACAAGGACATGTTAAAGTGAACGGTCCTTGTCATATAAAAAAAACCGTCCCTATCACAATGAACCGGTCACGTGACGTGTCCTGAGATAGGTAATTTTCTTGCAGGGTAGCGATTTAAAAAAATTTTCTTTTGGCGATAGAAAAAAAAGCGTTAAGCACTTTTCCCCCCATCTTCCCTAATGCATATGAAAATTTTTATTTAAAAACATTTTTTATGCACCGATGATTTCACTTTTAGACAAAACATAATATAAACACTTGTTTCGTTTTTTTTTTTTCGTTAATAGATTTATAATCAATTGTTATTTGTTACATTATGTTTTGCAGTTGCATTCTATGCAATATGTAAATATGCAAAACTATTAATCATATAAAAATTTGTGTGATGCTGTCCCAAATATTATTTGAAAATAGATTTCACACTGTGCTTTCAAATTCCAATATGTGGTTAACCATAAAAAGGCTGATAAAAAAAATTTAACTAATTCTAAAAAATTTTGTTTTTAATATCGATGTCTCTGAAAATGAGATTACCACTTGAAGTAAGAATGCGAAATGGTTTCGATATGATGGAGATGTCTTTCGCCATGCTTAACTCAAGTTGGAATTAAACTGTCAGTTACCAGTTGGTAACTTATGACTAGTGTTTCCAATTCAGATAATCGAATTACCGATTCCTCGATGTCAAAACTAATTATTTAAAACTCAATTATTCGATAAAAATATGTCGATTAATTGGTTAAATTTTTAATAAGAATTTTTTTGTTATTTTTCTTAAAACTTTCTAATTTTGTTAACTTTGGAAAGAAAATCGTAGAAAAAAACATCAACTTAAATACAATCAAATTCTTTTCAAATCGAATGAATCAAAGCAAATGTTATATAGGCTATAGAAAATATGATATGATTTTTATTTTTGTTTCAATTCCTTTAAAAAATAAATTTTAAATAATATAAATTATGCTTCCACGTCCTAAAAATTGAATTAAAGCTTTCAACATGTATTTCGAGCTGATAAAAGATCTCAGCAGAAAGCGAAGTTTTCGAAAAGCTAGAGCCTCTTAGCAGAGCTTTAACAAAAAAACACGTAACTAGGTAAATTCCTAACAAGCACTATGACGTTACTTATGTTATAAAATAATAATAAAAAAATTGCTTTAAAAACGGCATGATTCTTTTAAAAAATATTTCAAATTGTCCTAAACAAACACTTTAGAAACCAATGCAATAGACTTATCTTGATATTTCAGTAAAATGCAGCTCTTTGTGTTCTTATTAATGAAAGAAATACATTTATTTTTTTCGACCCGAATAACCAATAAATCAATTTTCTTAATTTTTCGAATAACCGGCAGGAACGAATAATTGGAAACACTACTTATGACTCATCGATATGAAAACATTTACGATAAAATTTTAGATTTGGAAGCCCTCAATTACAAGTTTTTGAATTAAAAAAAAAAAAAAATTTAATATTTACATTTTTGAAATAAACATAAAATTTGTTGAAGCAAACATGCAAATTTTTGAAATAAAAAATTCGTACATACAAAAGTACTAATTTTTAAAACAAAAAGCGAAATATTGATAAGTATCGTTTTTTGTAAAACTTTTTGAAAATTTTATAGAAAATGTGATATGATCTTTAATCGCACGAAAATCATTCATTTACTAATCTTCATTAAAATGTTAAATGCTCACGAAAAAAATATCAAAATTAAATTATGTAATTTGACCCTCTTCCGATACAATTATCCATTATAAGGTTAACATATGAATTCAATATTTGTAAAGCTTATTTATTTTGTTTAACATCTAAATATATTATGGATTTATACTTGGGTGGAGTTATAATTGTTAAAAAAAAAACAATATTGAAATATTTGCAGGTGTTTAACCTGATTTTAAATTGCAAAAAAAAATAATATTATTTTTGTTGTACCAGTTTACGCACTATGCGCGGTAAACATTAAAGCTATTGTAAATTAAATATTTAAGAAATTAATTCGATATTGAGTATGATTTTTAAATTTTGGCATGCAAGGCCAATTTATTAGTGGTTAGAAAAATTTAATTTAATGTAATGCTCATTTTATATTTTTCTATGTAAGAATAATTAATAGTTTTTGATAAGTAACAAAGTAATAGTGTTTGTCCGATTAGCAAGCTTCAGACAAAAATATACAATCGGCCGATAATTTTTAAACCAGGAACTCTTTTGGGCTGTTTTGAATTACCTCGGTAACCCAAAATCGTGCCCGTACTAAAAATTGTTTGTAAATAGTTGTTTCGGTTACAGCGATAAAATACGCGGTAAAATAATATTATCTAGTGATAAATATTTTTATTATTTTTTAGATAAATAAATGATCTCGAAAAGGTAAAAACTACATTTGAAATTTAATAAAAATAATTAAGTTTGTCTTAGGCCGACTGTTGTAAATTTGGCAGATTTTTGCTATGGAAAAGTACCTTCGGCCGGACACTACAATTTAATGAACATTTAAATGAAATTTATAAAGGGTGTCCCAAGAAGAACGCAATTTTTAAATTTTAAATCAAACACAGATATTTAAAAAAAATCGTGAAACTTTATTATATCGTAAAGTAGACAGAATGAGGTTATGTATGGAACAATATATCGTGCAGATGGCCGCCGCGGCTTTGCTGGCATGCACGCGATCTTTTAATGAAATTTTCAATGACCGTTTTGCATGAATGCTGCGGTATTTCATTAATGCAGCGTCCAATTTCCTCTTTTAAGGCTTGAGTCGTCGTCGGCTTATTCGCGTAAACCATCGACTTCAAAAAACCCCAAAGAAAAAAATCTAATGGTGTTAAATCGCACGATCTAGGCGGCCAATTCTGATCTCCAAAACGCGAAATAACACGACCGGGAAATGACTGATGCAGCAATTGAATTGTTTCTCTGGCTGTATGACATGTGGCGCCGTCTTGTTGGAACCACATGCCCTCCACATTAATTTCTTCAATTCTAGGCAAGAAAAAACTGGTTATCATTTCACGATACCGAACACCATTGACTGTTTGCGCTTGACCTGCCTCATTTTCATAAAAAAAGGTCCAATGATTCCTCCAGCCCAAAAACCACACCACACAGTGACACGTTGAGGATGCATTTGCTTCTCGTGAATCACACGAGGATTTTCCTCACCCCAAATGCGACAATTCTGCCTTTTGACGAAGCCATCAAGATGAAATAGGGCCTTGTCACTGAAGATGATTTTATCGGCAAAATCAGCATTTTCATGTTGTCTCTCCAATACCCAATTAACGAATTCCCTTCGCTGTCCATGGTCAGCTGGCTTCAGTTCCTGAGTCAATTGAACTTTGTATGCATGAAGATGCAAATCTTTCGTCAAAATTCGCTGCAAAGTGGATTTGGAGACACCAATTTACTGAGCTCGGTGTCGAATTGAGGTGGATGGGGTTTGAGCGACATCATCACGTACAGCTGCGACATTTTCGGTCGATCGACTTGGTCGATGGCGCGTTGTTGTCTTTACATCACTAACAGACCCAGTTTCGGCAAATTTATCCATTAATCTCTTTACAGTTGACTCTTTTGGAGCATTTTGCGAACTGTAGCCGCAAAACTTTCACCATTTTGGTTAAACAATTTCACAATGAGAATGCGTTGTTCATTCGTGTAGCGCTCCATTTTTACTAACCTCGTACCTTCTACTAGCAAACAATAACAATTGTTCAAATGTCGAACAATGACACTTCGAATGTTGCCAGATTTAAAAATTGCGTTCTTCTTGGGACACCCTTTACTTTAAATGTTTAACAATTAGATGTGGTTATACTCAAACTACCAATTTTGCAACTTAATTGTTTTTACTCAAAGTTAATATGACACGAAAAAACTATCGTATAAATATTGTTTGTTTTACATGCATGCACTGATTAAAAATTAATGGGAAATAAAATAAATGAATAAAATGAGTAAAAAAATGTTCAATTTATTTTACTAAAGAAGCAAAAAATTATAAAAAAAGGTTTTTTATTTTTTAGCACCACGTCACTGACTTTCAAAAAAGTTCACTATGTCAAACATTTTTTATTTTATTTAAGGTTGAAAAATCTGTTTTTTTTTTTCAATTAGATGTATATTTAGTGACAATTAATTATTTAAATTCTTAAATCTCATCACTAAAATTCATCCTCTTTTGGAGACGAATTTATGAGCAAAAGTAGTTTTTAGCCGTAAATGGCAATGCCAAAAATGCTCAGTAAGGTTTGCCATTTCACCATGAGCAACGCTTGCAAATCGTTGATTTTTTTTATAGATATATTATTTCGATAATTTTTTTTAAATTTAAAATTTACAAATTACGCCTCAGCTCCTTAAGAGCTACAAAGTCTCAAAGGCTAGATAGTAGGCAACTATTATTAAAATACATGTTCAATTTTAACTAATATACTTATATTTGTTAATTTATATAGAAAATTTAAAACAAATTGCACAATATTGAGAAAAAGCAAAATAAATAAAAAACAAAACAAAGAAAAAAATTGAAGCTTATAAGAAGTATTTCCACATTTTGTAGCAAGTATTGTTTCAGGTGAATTTTAAAAGAAGACAATACGGGAATATTTTTATACTGTCTAGCAATTCTCATTTGGCCCAGCAAAACCAATACGTTGTTTCGTTAATTCAAGGCGACATCTTACTACGCTTAATGCCATTTATACATTTAAAAACGTGAAGAAGTAATTGCTGCTTGTAGAGACCTCGAACAGGAAGAATGTTAGTCGCATACGTTTTAAACAAATACACGGTGTTATGACATAACGGTAGATTGAAGACAATTTAAAGTGCCTTATTTTGTGCCATTGTAACGATTTTAAAGATGATGTTACTTTGCCGCCATAAATTATGGGAAGATAGGTTAGATATGAGTGAACTGGCGATTGATAAAGTAAATTTTTGTATAATATACCAATTCCTGATGATACCTTCGATAAGGTTATAGTTTATTTTAATATAATAATTCGTGCTGTGTGAGACGACGAAGCTTATTTTTGGCTCAATGGGTACGTCAACAAGCAGTCAATGAAGCAAGGTACAGTGCGATTATTACCTTATTTTTTTTTGCTAAAATTGGACTTGGTTGATATGTGGTTTCAACAAAACATCGCGTGCCACACGTCACGCGATACCATGAACCTATTGAGAGTCGAGTTTTGTGAGCAACAAATCTCACGTTTTGGAGCAGTCCGCCAAGATCATGCGCTTTGACCCCACTAGACTATTTGTGGTGGGGATACGTCTCTCGTGTACAGGGACAAGCCAGCCACAAAAACAGATCTGAAAGACAACATTGGTGGGATACCGGCCGAAATGCCGGAAACATTGTAGCTCACTTAGGTGGTCACCTAAGGAGTAGTCGCGGGCAACATTAACATGAAAAAATCTTTAAAAAGTAAATGGCAGACAATCATTTATCGTCCCAAACAAATATTTCACTCACTTTTGAAAATTTTCTGTTTTTTTTTTTTTCAAAACCCAAACGATAAAAAAAATCACCCTTTTTATACATAAAATATCGAATTGAACTATTTTTGATATGGGTTGGAAAATAAGACATTTTTATTATCGAATTTGAAACATAGTATGATGAGTATAATTTATTTTTTAACATAAATTGTGGTCAAAATTAATTGAATAAATGTTTATGTTTCCCAGCAAACAAAATGTATGGTATTTTGTGAAAACATAATTTAATTTTATAGAGTCGAACATTAAAAGTGTTTTAAGAATAATTAAAAAATAGTGCAAATTTTCTACAGCAATTATGATTTTTTTATCATTCTACAATTTTGCCCTTTTACCAAACCGAAAAAAATTAGCATAAAAAACAAATTTGCAACAATTTCAATGCAATTATAATAAATCAAAATTTTAAATTACATTAATAATAATGGAGTTTATCATGTTGTTGGTTGGTGGAAACAATACTACATGCGGGCATACATATTATTATAATTGCTGAAAAGCATGAGTAATACAAAAATACAGTTATAAAATAAAATACGAAATTAAACATAAAGATTAAAGATGAATTGAGGAAGGCTTAAATAATTGAGTTTATGTTGACAAACGTATTATAAAATAATGAAAATAATTACAATGATAAAATGGCAACAAAAAATTGTTTTAAAATTATTGTTAAATTGTGAATTGTAATACTATAATCATTAGGGTTTTCGTTTTGACACATTTTTTTCACAGCCGGGAAAAAGTTGTTAACCACCATAGACATTACCTATTTTTTTATAATCTTTGTTGAAATCTTCTGTTAGAATTTTCAAAATTTCAGATCAAGCTAAATAATGCCAATACTACAAAAAAAAGCTATTGCTGGTAAAATTTTGTTCAAGTTTGTATTAAAAATATAAATATAAAGCAAAAAAATGATTTTGTCACAATTCTCGAAACTTCTATTTATAATATTTGAAAATTTTAATAAAGAAATCTAAATAAATAATTGGTCTTATTACGGTTGTCGTGGTCGAATTCGACAGTAAGTCGAATTTGCTGAAAAGCCGTAAAAAACACAACTTTTAAAAAATTTTACCACTGAATTTATAATAAATAACAATCAAATTATAAAAAATATATAATCAGAATTAATTTTCTTATAATTTTCAATTTACGCAAAATTATTTTGTATGGAGTCGAAAATTTCGACTAAAAATACGACAAACCGTAATCGGGCCGAATATCTCTTATTGGTTTTATTAAAAACACCTTAGAAAATAAACGAAAAAAAAAATCAGATGCAACGATTCATTTCAGCGATTATCAGGGAATAGCGATTTTTATCACTTTTTCGGTTAAAATAATTGTTTAAATATATGACTACAAGAATTCAGGTTTAAAATTCCAATTTTTTCTTTGGTAACGCTAACCCATGTTGGCAAAAAAAATTTTAACCTAATATTTCTAATTAAAGGATAGTTCAAAATAAGATGTGATTTTAAACAAATATTTAATTGAATCTATTCATATTTTAATAGTTTTTTAAACATTTCAGTAAATACATTTTTTACACATAATTACTATATTCTTTTTTTTAAAAATGTATGATTAAATAGTACCATTTCGATACACAAATCAAATGGATTTGAAGTTAACCTATAAAACAAATCCATACACAGTATTTTAAATGTGTAAATGTGACATTTTTCGGTCAATAACATGCAAAAACAAGTAAGAGCGGCTAAATTCGGCTATGCCGAATCTTATATACCCTTCACCATGGTATTCTGAAGGAGATGAATACATCGTTGGAATCTACTACCTCATAGCTCTCCACAAACAAGCGGTATCCCCATTTATTTTTTCTTAAATGTCCAAAAATTTTAATCCAAAATAATATGTCATGTAAAATCTCAAATTTATATTTTTCCATATGTTTCAGCGCTTTTCTTGTCAAATTTGGCATTTTCTAGGCAAAAAAAAGTTGGCGACACTACTATTTATTTTTTATTTATATCATTCACAATAGTTGTGAAACGTATTTAACCTACGTATTTATCTTCACACTCTTATTAAACAAAGGGATTTTACTGGAAAAATTAGAGGTAGTCCTGGTTTTTTGCTAATATCTCAGCCATTTATTAACCGATCTGTCTGATTTTTAATAGCAAACAGAAATGGATCACATGTAACAGAAATAAAAAAGAATCAAGTCCTCATCATGTCTGGGTTCTTCGGAAAACCCATTTCAACACACAGACGGACAGACGGACATCGTTAAATCAACTTCGCTCTTCATATGGACTCAGAATATATATACTTTATAGGGTCTAAGATCAATATTGTAGAAATTACAAACGGAATGACAAACTTATATATACCCTTCCACCTATGGTGAAGGGTATAAAAAATGCATTCAAATTTTCAATTTACTTTAATTATACTTTGTTTCAGGTAATTAAAACTGCATTTTTTCTGTGTATCACTAGATTTGAAAAAACATATGTATGCAATTTCCATGTGTGTGGATCACTTTTGCCGTGTAGGTATATTTACATTTCGCCCCGAAAAAAATATATTGCATAAAAAAGATTTTTTTTAAACCATATTGACCTTGAGCAAAAAACGCTTAATTTTTGCAAGGGTTAACGATGTTGTATTTTTTTTTTTTCAGATTAACGAATAAATTAAACACAATAAAGATTTCATTTCCTCTTCAAACTTTAAATTTATTTTCTAAGGACATCCTTAAATACATTTTTTAGGACATGTGTTAAGGACACCAAAAAAAAAATTAATTTTAATCCCAACTAACCCAGAAAGTGGTAGAACGGGGCACCCTAATAATCATAGGATTATAAAAAAAGGAAGAAAAAATATAAATAATATAACTACAATTATTGATTTTATTTTTGTAGACTATATCTTAACTGTTTATTAAACATTCAACCGACCACATAAAAAATAATGTATTAAATGTGTTATTTTTAGCAAAACTTAAACTGTGTAAATTTGATTAAATTCATTTAAAAATACTGGGTCACAGAAATCCACAGATAAGAAATTTAATATTTGCTTCAGTAAACCGCCCTTCATATCCAGTGGGCGTGGCATTTAAAATAAAAACTGCCAATAATGATTGTTTCAGAAATTCGTCTACATGTTAGGAAATATTTATCAGAACTTTAAGTAGTGTATACACATAAAAAAATTACAAAAGTACATGAATTAAAATATTAATTTGTTTCTAGCAATTTTTTGTTTGAAATGTTTTTAAATTGTTATTTTTTATATAAAAATTCTTTAAAAATAAAAAATTAATCACAAAAAAAAAAAATAAAAAGTTTTTTTGTATTTACAAATTCAATTGTTTGTCTTTCTAAAAAAATTAATTTTTTATTAACAAAAACATTCTACACACAAAAAAGTATCACAAAATTTTAAGTAATTAAAAATATTTGTTAAAATTCAAATTCGATTTCTAACAATTTTTTGTTTGAAATGTATGTAAATTGTTATTTTTCATATAAAAATTGTTTGAAAATAAAAATTGAAGTTACAAAATAATAACAAAAAGTTTTTTGTATTAACAAATTCTATTGTTGGTGCCTTTTTAAAAGGCAGAATTTTGTAATTTTATTCTGTGTATATTATCTGAAAGACAATTTTATAAGCCTGATCTCTTGTATACATCATTTTTAAATCTTATCAATATTTTCCTATTCTGTTAACAAATTCCAATTTGAAGTTAATTTTGGCCGCATTTATTTTAAAAGTGTCGGCCACCAGAAAAACACATACTTTTAATCCGTGGGTTTATATAATTAATGAATGGTGCCACTTACGTGTTGTTAGATCAATTTGACAAATTTTTAACAGTTTAAATTATGCTACATTTGTTTGTTTTACGGTTTACGGGTATACAAGTTAATAATGTCGATTTTTTTGCTTGAAAATGCATTTATTATAATAACAAAATGAATTGATACATTATTCCATCGTTAGCCACTACTTTCCCCCATCTTTCTGGTAGCATATGGATTCCGCGCCAAAAGAACTGATACGGTTTTGAGGTAAATAATGAATCAAGCCAATTTCTGATACCCTGTTCTAAAGTGAAGCGTATTCCAGTAAGGGCGTTCTGCATCGATCGAAACACATGGTAGTCAGAAGGGGCAAGGTCTGGGCTATAAGGCTCTCTTCAATCGAATCAATTGTGTTCGGTACAGGTCCCCTGTGATCGTCTGACCCGATTTCAACAGCTCATAATACAAAACACCCTTCTGATCCCACCAAGTACAGAGCATTACCTTGGCGCCATGGATATTTGGCTGTGGCGTTGATTTGGCTGGTTGGCCAGTCTTTGCATATGACTTGGGGTTATCGAAATGTAACCAATTTTTCATCACCAGTAACAAACGATGTAAAAATGACTTTTTTTGTAGCAGCATTTACGAAATGCAAAATCGCCTTTCAACGTCTCTCGGCTTAAATTCATATGGGACCCACTTTCCATGCTTTTGAATGAATCCCAATGCTTTAAAACGTAGGGAAATGGCTTGTTGTGTGACTCCCAATGATAATGCAAGTTCTTCATGTGTTTGACAACCAGACATCTCCTTATTTTCTGTGTCGAAATTACCACTTCTGAATCGCGCAAACCATCGTTCACAAGTTTTTTGAGTTGGTGCATGCATGTGTGTTTACACTTTGGCGTCTATCGAATACTGAATTATAATGACAGATGTTTACCCTTGTAAAAACCATATTTGTTTTTATTGACACAAACCATATGTGATAGTTAGTTTATTTCGTCCGATAGTGTACACCCAGAAAACAGACTCGTACTGACAACCGACTACGTAATTGTTATTGAGACAACCGAAATACTATTGTCGCAGTCAAATTACTTATCATCTCGCGATAGCGAACACCATTCGCGGTAAATGCTAGGCCGACCTCATGACACACTATCGCGAACAACAGCAATGTTTTTCGCAGAACGAACTGGGCGAGCATGCACAGGTGTTTTCACAGACCCGGTTTGCTGAAATTTGCCCACAATTCTCTCGATTCTGGACACATTTGCTCGATTATGCTGACCAAAAAATATCACGAAGTGCACGAAATGCATTTTAATTTGAACATAATTATTAAAAGGTGCCCCAAAATACACGCAAAATTTAAATAAGCCACCATTTGTGAAAATGTTTGACAGTGCGTCTGTGCCAGCAAAACCGTGGAGGCTATTCCATGAATTGAATAAAAAACTGTGTTTTATTATTTAATTCAAATCTTGCCTGAATTTTGGGACACCCTTTAGAAGTAGTAATTTTATAAAATTATATCATTTGCACTTAAATGTCAAGGTGTTAAATATACAAAACAAATTATATCATTATTGTCAGTAAGCATTATAGAAAATTTAAATTAATGATTATAAAGATACAATTTATTTAATCTGATAGTAACAAAATATTAAAGATGCTTAAATATCAATCGATTAAAATAAGTTTAAAGAAGTATTATTAGGTATTTGGAAAATAAGTTAACATTACTGTCCTTGAATGTCAATTTGACATTAAGCGTGTCATCTAAGATGTTTATTATTTTTTAAATAGTTTTTAATTTGAATGTACGAACAAAATAGACAAACTGACACATAAATAAAATTTCTATTTGGATATTATGTATTGGAACTGCTGATCGATGTGCCCTCAACTGAAGGTTTTACAGCAATTTTTTTTTAATCTTTTAATTTCATAAACAAAAAAAAAATATTTAGAAGAGTAAACTAAACTCAAGTTTTATAAAATTTCAAAAAATATATAGGGCAACAAATTTTTTATGACTTAAGTACGTATGATCGAGATGTCGTTTAAAATTCTTAAAACATTGTGTATTAATGGACAGGTCTATGACTATCAATATATCGAAAATAAAAAATACTACAAAGTATTATTACAAAACTTCATACGATTTTATTGCAAAAAAAAAACAAAAGTAAATCGTGACATTATGTTGCAAATTTCAAATAAATTTTAAGGCGGAGTAAAAAAGAACAATGATTTGTTTTTAGTTTGTTTTTAACCGTTAAATATTCTTTATTCATAAAAACTAAAAATTGCATGGTAAATTTTATATTTAACAATATAAAATCAAAAATTGTTTTCAATATTTTCTACATACAATAGAAACATGAATTTAGAATTTTATGTTTTAAAAGATTCAAAGTCAAAATTTGTAATTTTAATAAATAATTTTAAAAACATGAGGATGAGGCTGGTTTGTATGGTTTCAAAATTCTCATCACATAATTTACAAGATAAAATATAATTCCTTTTCGTAAAACCTCTTTTTATACCTTCCAAGTATTTTATTTAAGGCAATATTTTCTTACTAATAAATGTGTTGCTTACTTTGGAAAGGGAATAGAGAAGATTTGAAAGGTGGTAAAGGATAAAGGGCTTCAAATATAACAACACGCGAGAGATGATAATTGTCCGCCTTCTGACGGGGTTAAGGAGTTAAGTGCTATAGGAACTCATATATATTATTTTTCGCTAGGATTCGAACCCACAACCTTCTGTGTAACAGTCGAACGCGCTAACCATTACACCACAACGCCCATAAGGATGTGGACCGTTTTTGGATTATTCATATAGCATTGGAAAAAATCTATCAATGTCGAAATAACATATCGCTTATTTACTGCAAGACTGTCATAAGTCAAACAAGTAAAAAAAAGGTTTAAATTCGGCTGTGCCGAATCTTTGAATACCCTCCACCTATATCCAAAAAAAAACGTTCTACTGTTTTTGATACAAGTAATGTAAAAAACTTTAGAAGTAAAATTAAAGAGGTGGAAAACATTTTTTGACGTGAAAAACTTTATTTTGGATGTAAAAACAAATTTTGTGGTGGAAAAAAATTTTGAATTAAAAAATATTTTGAGGTAAAAAAAATGTTTAAGGTGAAAAATATTTGGTGTGAATATAAAATATTATTGACTTTTAAGCGACTGGTGGAAAAACAAAACGAAATGTTTTACTTGCCGGTCGCTACTATCAAATTGTACTAAAATACACCAATTTTTATGGAAAATTTAGAGATACCTTTACATTTTCACTCACAACTTTTTAACCTGCAGGACCGATTTTAATAATTTTAAGTAGGAAACTGCTCGGGAGGATGTCCAATAATCTGGGTAAACATGAAGACCCCCACATTCGTCTTCGCACAGTGATTGCCATTTCAACAGACAGACGGACATGGGGTCTAAGACCTTTATTTCGACAAACGGAATGACAAACTGACCATAAATGGTGGAGGGTATAAAAACGTGATTTTTGAGTTAATGATGCAAAAAACATAACCCATGTATAGCAAAATCTAAAAGATATTTATTTACATATTTATTTACAAATAACACTGGTCCATCATGTACCGATTATTGATAAATTGCGATTTAAAATGAAAAACAAAAAACGATGTTCATTTTGATCTGAACAGTAAAAGATAGACTCGATTTTTTATTTTTTTGAGAAATGGCGCTTTAGTGTTTTTTTTAATACAAAAACAGCATTATCAATGTTCTTTAACCCTCTAACTTTTTGCAAAAAAAACTTACTGGAATATACTTCCAGTGAAAAGTCAATACAACAAGACATTTTTCTAAAAGCGTGTGTTTTCTTTTAGTTTTGTTTTAATTTAAACGATACGATACTTCCTTAATTTTTTTTATATAAAAATTGTAAAAACCTATATTTAAATTTCACTAGCATCACATATTAAATCCTTTTTTTTATACTGCTATTAAGAACACATATAAAAACACGCCAAATTAAGCTTATTATATAATTTTTATCCTTGATAGTCTGATTATTGTCATCACTTCTCAACATGCTTAAATTAATGTATGAAGTATTGTTGGTGTACATATTGTTGTTGCTATTGTTGTGTTAAAAAACACAATGTTTAAATAAAATACTGATGAATGTTATAGTGCGGTTATGAGCAATCAACTGAAAGGATATAAATATTATAATTTTGTCAAACAATGCACGAAAAGTGTATAAAAATTTTGTAATAAAAATAAAAAATGTAAATGGTAAAGCATTTTTGTTCAAACGATATGCTTTAGGAACAGTCTTTTAAATGAAAAAAATAGATTAAATTATACATTAGAGGGTAAATTTTAAGTCGATTCATTTCTGCGGACTTTTGTCAAAAGAACTTAATGCGGCTTAAGTTAATTTCTCAAAAAGTTTTTCAAGTGTATTTTATTGTGGTTAGCATTAACAGTTTTTATAAAAATTTTGTAAGAGATCATAGAAGATTATAATATTAGCTTCCTTGGTTTCCTAAAAATGCAAACTGAGTTTGAACTCTAACGAAACCAGCAAAAATAACAGGTCAATTGAAAAGACCCCGGCCAACCATACTAAAACACATTTTTTTTTGGCAAAATTCGATTTTTTTTATTCAACATAGTTTCCTTCAAGGGTGATACACTGATTATAGCGACCCTCCAACTTTTCGATACCATTTTTGTAGTACGATTTGTCCTTTGCTTCAAAATAGGCCTAAGTTTCGGCGGCACCCACTTTGCACAGAGCTTTCTCATACCACCCAAATATTCTTGAATGATATTGATGCACACGTTTAGTTGATATCTTTAGAGTACCTGCTATTTCATTCAATTTCAATTTACGGTCATTCGAAATCATTTTGTGAATTTTTTTTATGTTTTCATCCGTAACAACCTCTTTTGGGCGTCCACTGCGTTCGCCGTCTTCAGTGCTCATTTTACCGCGTCTAAACTTAGAATACCAATCCTTGATGGTTGATTTTCCTGGGGCAGTGTCCGGAAACTCGTCATCAAGCCAAGTTTTTGCTTCAACTGTATTTTTTCCCTTCAAAAGGCAATATTTTATCAACACGCGAAATTCGTTTTTATCCATTTTTTTTACAATAACAAAAGTTGCTTTACTCAAAATGTTATAATTCACAAACTAATGATCGGACAGCTGAAGGTGAGGGTTAACTAAAAATCATATCGATTTAAGTCTAGTAGCGCCATCTATGTGTCAGGCCGGGGACTTCTCAATTGACTTGTTAAATTATTTTGTCAAAAGGCCCACTGATTTTGACATAAATTTACTACTTTTTTAAATTTTGTTAAAATAAAAACAAATAAACATTTTCAAGAAAATTTAAAATTCCAAATATTTTTGATAAAACTATTATGTTTGTGTAGATGCGTGTGTATGTGTGTATTATGTTGGTGATAAATACACAACGACAATAATCTCATTAATTTTCTGTTTGGTAAGATTTTATGTGAAAAATGTATAGTATTTATTGTACGAGTATGAACAACACACTATACCTTAATTTATGTATATTTAAATGTGATAAACTCATTGAAAATTCATTCTGTTTTTCTTTTTTTTGGATTTTCTGCAGTGCTGTTTATTTACTCTTAGCTTGTTAATTGTTTATAAGTGTCCTATGAAGTCAACATATTTTTATTTTACAAATTAATTAATATTGGATTGTGGAAAATGAAATGAATCAAATGATAGTTTTATAATATAAAATGAAATAAAACTCTTTCGATATGGCCCTAACTTATTAAATTTTTGCGACTGCACACGAATCAAATTCGAGATACAGTCAAAAAATTTGTTTAAAAAAATCATTTTAAAAGGAGAACAAATTTTAAAACAACGCAAAATTATAAACATTGACAGCATTTTACCAGTAAAATGTTAAAGGAGCTTGAGAAATATCTTTTTTATTTATAAAAATTAATTATAATTATTTATTAATCCCAATATTTCGGGGGAAATTTTTTTGTATAAATAATATTATTAATTATACAAATATTATTATTTATACAAAAAACAAAATCCCCTGAAGAAGTCACCCAATGTGGTGACGAAATAATAGTTATTATATTTTTAAAATCGCGAGTTTTTGGATTTTAAGACAATAAAAAATGGATTTGCCTAAATGGCACCCTAGAGCATTCGTGTGTGTTATTTTTGATGGAATTTGCGAAATATTAAAAATACGAGTTCAAGTATTTTAAAGATTACTTTTAAAAGAATGAGAGTACTTGAACTTTTATATTTTTACTACAAAATAAATATTTTTTTACTCGTGGATTTATACTCGAAGATAAAGAATTTAATGTAAAAATATACATGATTTCTATGAATACTCGATCATCGGTCAAAATTCGGCCAAAATTCGAAGACGAGATCTTGATCGTACACGAGATACAATTATTAGAGTCCGACCGAAAACAATTATTTTTGTAAATACCAAAACCAAATTTTAATTTGGTTTTTTTTGTCAATACTGAAAATACGAACATGAAACAATTTCTTATGAAAATTTTTAGGAAATATAGATTTTTTTCTTTGGATTATAGAAAATATGTAAGTTTCATTTGTTTTGACTCTAAACTCTTTCTGACATTATGTTTCTTCCTGTGCTCAGAAACAAAAAATACAACGCTACTAGAAAAAGTCACCACAAAATATCCGCATTCTCAAGATAATAGATAAAAACGCGAATTATTGATAATGGATTAAAAAATAAAATGAATGCAAATAAATTGCACAAAATATAATTTTTATCGTGTTTTAATTATCTTGATTTATGCTTAGAAATATAGCTTGAATCCAAAGATTTTTAGTGCATTGTTTGAAACTTAATTTCAACTGCAATTCAAGGCTTGAATTAATGCATATTTACACCGTTATATTTGACTGGAATTCAATTATCTATTTTTGTGAATTACAGTGTAATTTAAAATCAAGACTTCAAATTATAAAATGCAATTGGAATTACACTGAATTTATACTTGAATTTCAGCAAAATTATTTATTGGGTATATATGAGAGGAAAACTGATGGAGACAGAGCAAAATATCTCAAAATAGCTCAAATCATTAGAAATAGTCATTTAGATGTTTTTTATCTTCCTATTATTGTATTTTTCTGCATAAAAAAATTAAAGTTTTGATTTCAGTGATTATTCGACTGAACTTTTGACGCAGACCGAGCGAGAGCTGCCGAATGCAGTTTTTTGGCGAAACCGAGACCAATTCGATCGGACTGTAATAATTATAATTTATTTCGAAAATAACGCAATATTACACAAAATTTCTTAATATAAATGCTCGTATATAAAAGGTTAGATCTGATCAGATATGTTTAGATTTAATTCGATATGATTGAATAAAACTTAATCTGATTATTCATGCTAAGATATGACATATATGATAAGATATGACATATATGATAAGATATGGCTTTATGGCCAGATCTGATTAGATTTGGTGCCAGATTTGTTCATATCTAAAGGGATCTGGAATCAACAAAATATCAATGCATACATATGACTGAAAGTATATACAAAAATAAATTGTCGAAGTCACGAAATTATTTTTCCCCTTAGCCAATATGTTGTGGCCACAATGTGAGAGTAGGCGTAAAATATGTTTATCAAAGATATAAAATGTTGTCAAAATTAAATTTTCATTTTAAAAATAAACTTCGTCATTTATATAAATTTATTTTTTAAAACGTTTTGCATCAAAAGGAAGGAGGAGTTGAATATTTAATGAGCTTTATTTAACAAAAGTTTATACTTAAAGAAAATATTTTCAATTTATAAAATTGATTGACAAAAAATAAAAAAATATTTAATTTTATTTGAATCAGGGATTCTGTAAACGACAAAGTTACGTCTCTCATATCACTAAAAATCTATACCGATGATTCCCTCCGATCTTACTGAAATTCAGATATCTATATGGTAGAGCAAACAGACAAAACATATCTTTTTTAAGCGATCGAGGGTTAAAAAGTGGGTTCAAAAATTACACCGTTTTTCCTTCCAAAAAATATATATAAATTGGGAACTATGTAAATGAAGCGAATCTTGCAAAACAATCCAACAAAGAACCAAAAATTAAAAAAAAAAGTTTCAGACTAATTTTTAACCCATAATTATCGACTTGGTCCAATTGACTCAGCAACTGAAGGCAAACAACCATCCACTTTGGTACGGCTTCTCCTCAGTTTGAGCCGAGACGATAGAACCAGAAACCGCTTAGAATCCACATTTAATCATAAATTTAAACTATTATATTTTTAAATGCGTACTACGATTTTTTTAAATACATAGTTACATGATATTGGAGGTTTAAAAATATGGGGAACTCTAAAATTAGTCCTACGATTTTTTGTAAATATGTAGTTTTATTTAAAAATGGGAATAAGGTGGAGTTGTACAAATATTAAGAATTTGGATATTCAGTACTCAATACAAATCGCTTTTTCGACAACTCAATACTTCCAGAGTTGTATTTCCCTGTATATAAACGAAATTTTGCCCCGAAAACATTATAAAATTATAAAGCTGTCCTTGGGTCTGAAATTACAACCCTGTTTTTTGTATGGATGGAAAAATTATTGTGCAGGATCGAGTGTTCAAAACTTGTTTAAATTTTGACCCAAGTCAACTGACAGTAGCATGACACATCGGCTGAAAAATTCGTGTGTTAAATTATTATTGATTTTTAATGGAACTCTGCTCCATCGAGACAAATGGTAGAAAAGTGGTTTGCTGACGTTAAACGTGGTCATACAAACACAAAAAAGTTTACAAAATCAAAAATATCGAATGAAAGTGCCGGCTTTATTTTGCATGAACATTTGTCCATGAGAAAGCTGTTTTTGAAATGGGTGCCGTGGTTCCTCTTCATCAAGACATTGCGCCGTGTCACAAGTCGTTGGCTGCCATGACAAAAGAGTAATTATACACCTTCAATTGCTTTCGCACCAGATTTGACTCCCAGTGATTTGTACCTGTTTTCAAACCTCAAAAAAAATGCTCTTGGAAAATGACTTGGTTCGAATGAACAGAGGCTTATTTTGAGGCCAAAGATAAATCATTCTATAAATAAAGGTATCGAAATCTTAGAAAGGCGTTGGAAGGAGACTATGTTGATGAATAAAGACGAATTTTGTTTTATTGGTTATCTTACGGTATTTTCAGCCGATATGTTATCTACCTTCAAAATTTATAATTTTCTTTTTTCTCAATGTATGTTTATTACATCGATACGAAATAATACCTCCGAATTGTTAAAATAGAAAGGTAGAGAAAGGGTTAAGAGAAAGTCCTGGATTTATTGGCGCGCTCTCGTACATACTAATCGAAACAGTTTGTTTAAACGAAAGGAGTCAACTGACAGATGCATGTTGGTAGGAGAAGTGTTGCTCTTTCAGTTAAGAGGCGGGAAATTTAAAAAGTCACGGACTTATTAACCCGTCCTCGTATGTATGTTGTTTTGTATCGTAAATAGAAACCAGTTTTATAGATTTTTCACAAACTTATAGTTTGAGTGTAGAAACTGATTTTAAACAAATACATTTTTTTTTGTAATAGTAGTTTTTTGCGAATGCTATCCATAAATACTCCTTTATTCATTAAATATTTTATTAAAAAAAATAATAATAAAAATTATATTCCTAGGATATTAAAAACGTAAAACTGAAATTGAAATTTATGTTGCCACATTACGTAACAAATGAATGCATGTGAAATTGTGTGTGAGTGGTGGATGCAAAATGTACATTTAATGTTGGTTGTTGGTTATGTCTCAATTGAAACTTATGGTAAAAATAAAATGAAAATAAAATAAACAAACAAACAAAAAAAAGAGTAATTATTTTAATTACTTCGTTTTAACAAAAAAAAATGTAATTAACGTAGATGCCATATTTTAAATATGGCAACACAAAATCAACTTCATATTTTGGAATTGTCTCATTTAATGAGTCTCAGAGTTTCATTATGTTGCAAATATTTTATCCAAATAAAGAGTTTCTAAAACATTTCACTCTTATTTATTTACACAGTAGTGAATGTAGGATTTCAAAGTTTACAATTATGATATCATTTAATGTTTAAAAACAAAAAAAACATTTATAAAATTCAAACGTATCCAATGAATATTTTTCTTTTTTGAACACCAATTTGTTTGAAAGATTAAACAAATTTTTTGAGAGTTGTCATGTGTGTTGTTACGAGAATTCTATTCATCAATTTCCCTCAATAACAACCCTTCACCATAACTAATGTTGCATTAATGTTTCTTCTGCCATACTTCAAAGAACATTCTTAAAGTTGCCAGTACGCGGCTTCTTGAAGGTGCTGCCACATTCTAGTTATTTTTTACCCGCACATGTAAATACGCCAACAATGTGGCATGGCAGTTAGTTGATAATAAAACGCTAAAAAAGAAGCATTGGCAATGAATTGAATTATGTATTCCGTTGAAGTTAGATAAAGTCTCTTTCGTAATTATTTTAAGTTTGTGTTTAAATAAAGAGTAGCTATAAATAAATTTCAACGGTGTTTATTATTTGCAATAAAAAAAAGAATTAGATTTATTTAAAGGAAATTAATCAATGATTTTTAAAATCGTAACAATATTTTTTAATTTGCTACCAAATCTCTTACGAAAATTATTTTTAGTTGCGACAACAGTGAACCCATATTTTCATACTTAGTCACTGCATATATTGTTCTATTAAGAAGCTATTCACTGTGTGAAAACTCACTGTTTTTAGGTAAACTCTATAATCGGCGAAACCGCCAAATGACGGGGTTCAATAAATTAAATACAAAAGTGTGATAACTATTTCAAGAACATATGATTTTTAAATTATTTTGATCTTCTAAACCTGAATTTAAAATCGAAAGAATATCATCAAAATACTTTCCATACCAGTGACTTAGGGACAAGTACTTTACGGGTCAATATTGTGGAGGAATACTTCAAAATATTTTATTTTGTTTTGAGTTGCACATAAAATTACACAGAAAAAACTGAAAAGGAGTTTAAATACAAATATTTTTGTATTCAATAAATTATTTAACTAAGTTTGAACCGAATATGTAAATAAAGATTTTTTAATAAAACTTTTACTCAATGTAATTAAAAACTTTAAAATTTCAATTAATCGAATTTTTCAATAATTTTGCTTAAAACTAAAAAGAAAAATTACGGATATTGTGTTTTAATATCTTCCAAGAATTCTTTATTCATAAATTTTCGTTAAATGTTTTTAAATTTTCATTTATGTAAATTTAATTTTAATCTTTTGAAACTTTCAGTTCAAGTTTTTAATTAAATTTTTAATTATTACAATAAAATATTTAATTGAAACGAAATTTTATTTCAAACAAATTTTTAATTAAAAATCTTTTGGCAATACTTTTTTCTGTCTACACTTCATTTGAGTATACACAGAGAAAACATATTCAACCTAGTGGTTAAGTTTGAGCAACCGACATATTTATTTGTGGTGGCCGAAATTCGGTTAATGCAACAGAATTTCAATTGAAATCATATAGTTCAATTAGATCAGAAATACATTTGGATGCTACAACCGAATAAATTCAAACTATTAAGTTGACACAAATATTTTCGGCTACAACCGAATAAATTCAAACTATAAAGTTGACACAATAAATCTGTTTTCTCTGTGTAATTATTTTGGAAAGGGTTCAAGAGTGCTTTAAGGAAGGATATCGCAAATTGAATTTTTTGGAATTGTCCTAACATCTCTTACATCCCTGCGGGAAAAAAATGAGTTAGTTGGGAATTGGGACCTGCCCCGTGATATGTGAAAACAGGACCTAAAGTACCTTTCACGTAACGGTTTTAAAGTATATATCACGTGATAGGTCTAAAGGTACCAGTCCTGTGGTAGGTGATCTATATAAAAAGTCTCTATCACGTATTGGGTTTGAAAGTACTAGTCCCGTGTTTGGTGAAAACAGTACCGGTTTTAAAAAAACTTACCACATGCTCACTTTAAAAGCCTCTATCACGTTATAACCCTGCTGGAAAAAAGGAGTCAGTTGCAAATTGGGCCGTCTCGGAAATTCATATCACGAGATAGGTGAACGGAGGACCGTTTCCTAAATTACTTACCACGTGACCGGCTTAAAAGTCATGACATGTGCCTCTGCATGGATTCTGTGATATGTTCTTTGAGGTTAGTTGTGTGACATGTTCTTTTAGACCAGTCCTGTGACATGTCACGGTGGGAAATTGACCCCCTCCTAGGAAAAGCCCATGTTAAAGTGACCGGTCCTTTTAAATTAAAAAATAGGTTAACATTTGACCCCCTTTTTTAATAAAAAAGCACCACTTTTAAAATGGTAGATTAGAGAGAGCTTTCTTTGACATAAAATTCGTATTTGGGAGGACAAAATAATTCGGAAAAGTTTTTATAAGACTGCAAATTCAAAAGATTAATTCAAAGTGAGAGAATTAAAAAAAAAAAACTTTCAAAACGTAAAGATGTTTCGTCAGATTTAGTATTAGAAGACCAAAATACCTTAAGTTGTGTTTACATTTCGATCGAAAACTATATAACAATTATCAAGCCAAGGTTTTTCGTTGATGAAACGTTAACTGGACCGATAATTTCCACTATTTATTTAACTTGAATTTTGTGTGTCTAAATACGATTTAAGCCCAGTGCAGTTAGCACCCATCTATGGCGGGCCTAATTCTAACCAATTTCAATTGTATTGTTCGTTGGGCCACTTATGTAGCAATTTCATAAAAATATCTTTATATTTGCACTTATTGTGACCGATTTGAAAAGTTATTACATCTCGATTATTTAACCATTTCTGTTTCTCAAGCCACTTTTAACTGGTGTCTTAAATCTCTTAAAAACACTTACCCATACTTCAGGCAATTGTTTAAATTATCTTACCTAAAAATAAAAAAAATACTAAATTAGAATTTGTTTAAATAAAAGTAATTGTATTTTTATAGTTAAATATAGAAAACAATAATTATTGCATAATTACTTTACGAAGACATGTATGAGAAACGAGGTTAACCTTGTAAAAATTAAAAACATGCAACGAATGCTTCATTCTAATAATCATGTTTTAATAGTATTCATTCTCTATGATGGCATGATGATAATATTATGTTAACTTACAAAGAAGTTATCACTGGAGACACCCACCGGTGTCGACGAAAACGTTAAAGTTTCTGTTTACATATCTGAAATTAATTACCCAAATTGCCATTAGATACTTCTGGCCATTTTATTCCTCCAACTTTTATTTTTGTAAGCCGGGCGTAAAAACCCCGATTTAGAGTAAATTCATAAAGGGAACCAAAAAATTTCAAAAATATTAATTAATATAAATATTTATATTTTTGTCTATAAACAAATATATATATGTATGTACATTGTAAACAAGGTCAACAACCATTAAGCTAGACTTGTGAACAAAAACAAATCTATACAGAAGCTGTTAATATTTAAAAATTACATCATACTTGAGAAATCTATAAAAGAGTATAAATTGCATTTAAATTTTGCAACTATCCCGGCAAAAAAAAACAAACAAAAACAAAAAAAAAAATTCAATTCATGACAACGAGAATATAGAAAAAAACCTCTAGACATTAAGAACTTTGTGTGAAAAAAGTGGCAAAATAATCAATGACCATGTTAACAATGTTACATACGAACGTGTTGCATTGTTATTGTTGTCGAAATAACATTAGAGATGTAATGTAGTTTTGAAAAATGAATATATGCTGATTAAAAATAAACATTAGCAAAATTTAAATATGTATTTAACATATATTGGAGAGGTCTAAACTTAGCTCAATTTTATAGATTTATTTTTAATTCAACTTTTAAATAATTTGATGATCATATATGCTAATATATGGTTTATATGGTTGTATAACCTCAAATTTTGAATCCAAAGGTATATGGCATATATGATATCATGTATGGTCATATATTGAACTTAGCATGGACGTTGTACATACATATATGGTCATGTATGCTCATATATTTCGATTTTTACATGTTTTTTTAAATTTTACAGAATTTTAATTTACACACTTCCTCGCTTACAAATTGTGCACGATACACTAAAAATTTCAACACAAAACATTTGGTAAATTCAGTTTTCTATCACTTAGAATCTTTAGTTGTAAAATGAATTGTTTTTTCTACTCCGGAAGCATTTTATTTGTACTTTATTAGTTTAATATAGAATTTAATTATTTTTCATCCAGTAAAATTCTCTCTTTGCAGTGTTATCTTTATTGTACTATTACGCTTAATTGAAGAGATAAATCAAACTAGAGAGTTGCAATCGGAATAGAGGCAGCCTCATGCATTAGATGGTTACGATAATTTATAAATTAAAAATTTTTTCCCTTGGCGCCCATCCAAGAATATGCTGGACATTAGGGATATCACTTTTTGCATTTTTTGTAAATATCAAAAATACCACCGCATAGCGTTGTAGAGCATGAAAAAATATTAAAAAATATGGTGTCACTTTTTTTCTATCGTGAAAAATGTTTCCGCGCCGAAAGAGTTAAAGATTTTTTTATGTATATAACAATGTAACGGGGGAAAAGATTTTATTTATTTATTAAAAAGAATAATATTACTGGGCCAAAAGAGAAGCAAAGGTCAGCTAGTGTCCCCTCAGTATAAACAACAGCCTTAAGAGACTTAAGTTTTAAAAGTCTTGTTGTTTTTGTTTTTGTTATTTTATTATATTTTTATTTTATTTAGTAATGAAAACTCCTTTTTAATTTTATGCGAAAGCAAAATGCAGATTGAAATGTTTGACAATGGTAAACTTAAAATAAACCTCTTACTAAAACAAAACGAACTGTCAAAAAAAAAAAAAAATAAAATATAAAAGTGACTTTCAAACTATATAACATATAAACGTCATAACTTTCTCATAGTTGTATTTTAAAACCAATCGAAATCATTGATAACTATTAAGAATATCAATGAATATTTTAAAATGATCTTTAAGTTGAATTTTGAATTTAAACTTGAATTGGAAACAATTTTAAATAATTATCGATTTCAATGATTTAAATATAAAATAATAATAATTACAAAACAAACAATAATTGCAAAATTTAAACATAATTAATATAATGATTATATAAAACATTTAACGATTGACACAAAATAATATCGGCGCTACAACAATATTTAACGGCATCAAAGACACGTTGACAAAGTTCAACTTATGGTAGGTGGTCTATTAAAATGATAGTCTGTGATACAAATAGTGTCAATACCGGGGGGAAAAAAAGGCGTTGTGACTTTACTTAAAAAACATTTTCAATCTATGTCTATGTCACCTCCACAATATATTGGATGTCAGCACCATGTACTCGATCTGATATTTAAACACGTAATGGATGAGGTTTTTGGTAAACATGGTAAAACATCATCTCCCAATTTTGCATATCAATTAGTTACAGATCTAGTGGAGAATTACGAAAATCTAAGATCTAGCTAAAAGCAAAATGAAGTTGTTCTTAAATTTCCAAAAATAAAATGGAAAGATGATATGGAATTTTTATATTCACTTTGCCACGCCTATTAATATTTTTAGAAAAATTTTATATTTCCATACATAAATTTTAAATCGCTTCCATCTATTAGCAATGCAAAATGGAATTCCAGGGCTATATTAGCTATTTTAGCTTTTATTCTGATTCCTAACTATCGAGAGGAGTTAAAACCTATAAATATAAGATTTTGTTTGGGATTCCTGGTTTAAAATTTGGTTTTGTCATCATTGTTTCAAAGAGAATGATTTTGTAGCATTAAGAAAAACTTTAATAACTTTTACGAAAGCTTATGAATGCTTCTTAAGACATTGGGTAAGAGAACCTTATTAAATTTAAGATTATCAGCGCAGCAACATATGCGCAGAGCGTGCTATTAAAGTGGTGCAGGACATATAACCATTATGTAAAACCATACGCAAATTAAACTTAAAGTTTGTATCTTACAATTCCAAGTATTTATAGCTAATTTTTACTACTTTTAAAATGCATATGTAAATACATATATATATGTTTGTACAACAATAAAAAAAATATAATTTAAAAAATAAAAAATTAAAGCACTTTAGAAATCGCTTTAGATTCAACCTAGCACAACATTGCCCACATGGTACTGAAGTGGTATTTTGCACTCAAAAAAAGTTATATCCCTACTGGAGATATACAGAATTTTTTTACATTTTTTTTACAAAATCTTTTTGTGGTTAGTTTAAGTAAGGTGTGTGTAGTGGTGATGTTTGTTGTGTATTTTTAATCGCCGCAATTATGTACACAATTGTATTTAATCTTGACATTAATGCGTGAATACAAATTATGAATTAAATTCAATTCACAGTTGAACACTTACAAATGACACATACAAAAATTATTAAGGAAATATTTACTATAAAGTGAATTTAAATATTTTGATAATAGGGCAATTAAGGGTAATTTAGAAGCAGTTTTTTTATATTTATATTGATCATATAATTACAAATTATATTCTAATACCATAACTGAGCACTAGCAAAAAAGGCCATCGGCTCTTTGTAGAGAAAACAGACCAGAGCCTCTGGTGGGAATCGAACCCACGACCCCCGCACTGATAAGCTATCACGCTACCAACTATCCTACCGGGCGCTTAGAAGCAGTTATTTCAAGCAAAAGGCACCTGTGAATAATATTTTTATTTAATTATATGAGTTAGTGAAAAATAAATTTTTCTTTTGGTTGGATTTTTTTTGGCGGTTTTTTGAAAAAGGAAATTTTTGGGAAAAATTAGGGAAAAGTAGAAAGTGCTCAACAATTTACCTAAACAAATATAAGATTGTTTAAATAAACATACACAATTGCTTAAATTGCAATTAGTAGAGTCCAACCGAAACCGTGTCAGTTGCAAATGCAGAAACTGAATATTCAGTTCCGAAAGCTTTATACGGCTGAAACTGAATTTGAAACTTTGTTACAAGTTTTTGTTTTAAAAACTTAAAACAGATCCTAGAAATTGAAATGAGATTTATTTTTATTTGTACATGATATCAGCAGCAAAGGCTATTGAAGTGTTTTATCCTAAGGTAACTCATATAATATGTGTGGTCCATGGCCTTCATCAAGTGTGTGAATGCATACGAGATCCATATGAAAGTGTAAATTCTATAATTTCAAACGTAAAAAAGTGTTTTTAGAAGCTCCGTGTAGAATTGATGTTTTTAGAGAAATTCGTACTGCCTCCCGAGCCAATTATATCTCGATGGGGAACTTGGCTTGAGGCAATTAACTATTATGCAGATAGAGATGAGGAGCGGAAGAAGATGGAGAGCGGAGAGAAGTGGAGAGAGGAGTAAAGAGAAAGGGGGAGCGGAGAGAAAGGAAAATATATATTGGGCCCCCGAAACAAAATACTGGGCACGCCACTGCTCCACCATATATGGTGAGCGTATATATCAGCTTGTCATTCCGTTTGTTACATGTCGAAATATAGGCCTAAGACCTCATAAAAAATATATATTCGTGATCCTTATGCCTGTCTGTCAAAAACATTTTTTATTTAATAAATTTTAGAAATTGGATTATTGGATTTTGATTTATTATTATTTACAAATTCTCCTTTTGGAAAAATATTTCTTGGAGCGATCAGATGCGATTTTGAGTGAAAAATCAAGGGAAAAGTCGGAAAAACATTGACAGCTATGGAGCTAAATTTCGTCCTAGAGCATTAGCGTGAATAAGACTGTCTGGGGGCAGACTTGCCTCCACAGGTGGTGGGCTTACCAGCATTCATAATTTGAAAATTTTTAATTCATTTTTGTGTAAATAAATATCAAACAATTTTTTGTCCTTCAATTTTGTTTAAATTGGAAAAGTATTCTCATTATGAGATTGTATTTTTTTAATAGTTTAAAAATCGCAAAATATAAAAATTTGTAAAAGCTTTTGTAATAAACATTGCAGGTTAATTCAGCGCCTGGCCTTATATAATCTTTCAGAAACACGTTCTTAATATGACACACGCGGAAGATATATTGACATAATTACCATGAATTATTTTTCGTTTGCTCTGTGTCATGTTCACTTGCAACAGTCAAGTGATATGTCATGAAACTATTCATTCCCTACAAGTTCTGCGACAAAACATATTGCGATTGATATGTAACCAGTTTTTTTTTATTAATTACTTGTCCTCATACTTGTGTACATTTGAGCCAGTCACGTAACATTTCATTTTGCACTAGTTCTGATACACATCACGTAGTGTCTAACATCAGACCAGTTATATGTAAGACAATTTTAACCTGTTCTGTTACGCATTCACTTACACCAGTACAGTAATATGGTAACCTAAACCAAGTCAGCGATATGTCGCAAGTAGCTTAAAAGGAAGAAATAGCCACCTCCTATGACAAGCCCATGTTAAAAATACCGGTTACTTTCATATAAGAGAACCAACTCGAGAACCGGTTTCTGCCACAAAGTTCCGGTCACGTGACCAACTCTGTAACTGGTCTATTTCCCGTGGGGTATCGACAAAATGTCCCATTTCGGTAAACCACTATCTACACTGCGTTTTTAAGGGGTCACTTCTACTGAACACGCCTGATATTTTCTTTTTAAAAAGTCGTCAGATTCCTTAAAAAAACGCAAGATTATAAGGCATGACTCTAAAAAATCTCAGGATGCTTCGAATTGTCCTAAACAAGCACTTTAGAGATAGTATCCAACTTAATCTTAAAAAATATTTGTGGTTCTACAAAAAATTCGTCTTTAAGATACAGTGTCGGAGAAATATTAGCGTTTAAATTTGCTCCCATCACATCTGTAGAGGTGGAGAGAAGTTTTTCGATGTACAAAAATATGCTTGGAAATAACTGACAAAGATTTTTATTTTACTTTTTTACGAGTACATTGTAATTTACTGCAATAAGAACTTTGATTGAAATTCTAAATTAATATAAATGTTTAAATTTCCGTTTCAACTAAATGATTTTAAATTCCAAAAAAGAAAAAACGTTGAAAAAACGAAATTCTATAACAAATAAAGTTATTTAGATTCAAATTCCTTTTGCTGATCTATATTTCAAATATTTTTCATTAGAGGTAATCACAATCTAACACTGCCCTGGCAATATGGAATATGAGTACATTTTAAAAAAATACATGTATTTTGAAAATTTTTTTTCTTAAAGTGCTTTTTTGCCACCAGGGCTGGCAATTAGGACTCTGAATACCACCATTGTATTTCAAACTTCATCAATTGTATTTGAGATTGACAACTTCTTCTAGCATATTTCAGAAACTATACATTTGTATTTCCAAAATTATCAATTCCATTTTCAAAATTAAAAATTTTTTAAAGTTGTAATTTGTATTTTAGAAAATACAACTTTTAAAAAAAAATTTTTTGAAATAGCAAATAATTATTTTTGAAATAAGAAATTGATTATTTCCTGAATTAAATCGCTATTTTCGAAACAAAATTCGAAATTTCTGAGCCACAATTTGCATCTTTTAATTTGAATTAAATTCAATTCTGTAATTGCAATGTTGAAGTAAACACTCGAAATGTAAACAAATTAATATGAAGTAAAAAAGCAAAACATTTTATTATAATTATTATTTAATAATTGAAAAAAATAAAATTGAAAATTCTTCCTTAATACAAAATAACTTTAAAAGAAAATTGAATTATTTGCATTGAATTTTTAATTTATAATCTTTAATATTTAAACTTTATGTTAAAGATTATACCTCTTTACATTGTTTTGTTATTTTCTTTGAGTTTTTGTTATTTTTTTAAAATAAAATATTGAATTTTATGTGTTAAAAAAATGTGTATGATTTTTTAAGAGCATATTTTTAAAGTTTTTAGAGCATTTTTCCGTTTTTAAGCGCATAAAACATGTTTTTCAGAGCATATTTTTGGTTTCCCCGGTTATCACATATTCTAATTGATAAAGCCCATTTGATCAATGTTTCAAATATTTGATAGCATATATAATTATATATATATATATATATATGGTTCGTATGAGACATATATAAATACATATAGTATTATATATAATTGTATATAATATATATTTTATCTTATCATATCAAGCATATCTAATTTTATAAAGATCAAAGATGTACATTCCGACATATTTATTTATATATTAGCTATAAGCAGCAGCTGTTGAAATTTCCAAATATGCAAAAACATTTCGATTTCCTACATTACCCCACATTCCAGAATATACCATCTTTTCCTACAGTTATGACTTTTAATAATTAAAAAAAAAAATTAAAACAAAAAGCTTATTTTCTCATCTTCTGTCATAAATTATGACATCGCTAAGGTTATTCCAGTTCAAGATCAATGCTTTTTTTTATTAATATTAATAATATTACCATTAATTTTAACAAACAGTGCAATCTGCTGAGTGTAAAGCAGATTTATAGAAGCGGAAGATTCCAAAATATTAATACCTATCAATATAGTTGTTTTATTAACTAAACGATAATACGATAAAACATTTATTAAACTTTATGTTTCCCACAAGAAATTTGATAGATATTAAGAAATAAATTAAACTAACTTAAATAACAAGGTCGCAGCAAAAACAGGGTTTCAACTACTTGCCAGCCTATTTACTCGCTTAATTACTTTTGTTCGAGATGTCCCAAAAGTAATTAATAGTCAATATCTTCTCACTTACAAAATACCCAAAGTAATGAGTGTTTGTTCATTTTAAATTCGTTAATATTTTTTATTCTCTTTTCTAGATTGCCAAAAAACTCCTCGTTCGAAACGTGCCAAAAGGGTTAGAGCTCCTGAGCCGATTCATTTTGAACCAGAACCCCAACAAGATTTAGAAAATGATGATAGTGGCAGTCAAGAAAAGGATATACCAGAAATACCTACAAATTTTTTAAGTCCTTCAGTTAGAGAATATTTGGAATTGGGAAAATCAATACCAGGTAAGAATCAATGAAAATATTTAATGAGAGTTCTATGTATTGTTCAAATATACGAGTAGTTTTAGCTATTCAGAAAAAAATATAAATGAAATAAAGTTTCATAGTAAATAAAAACCCCAGCAAAATACCTGGCATTCCAAATCATTTTAAAATATATAAATTACAAATAGGTTTTTAGCAAATAATCATAGATTTACATTTAAAATGTATTATTGCAAAATATCTACATAAATATTTTAAAAACCAATTGTTAAATGATATTTTTTATGTTGTTGCTCGTTTGTAGGCAAGTAGGCGTAGTATTATGTTGTATACTGTGTTAAAAAGAAAATACTGACCAAGTTTTATTATTATTTCAGTCATAAATAGAAACATTCATGAAAAACGCTAAACAAAAAAAAAAAAACGGTTCAATAATAATTGAGCTTCAAAATGACCCCAAGGCAGCCGAATATTGTTTTGAATCCATTTAGCTGTTTCCCCACCTCTTTATGAAAGAAAATACAAAAAAAGATGCTTTTCAATACCAGTTGGAAAAATTAGAGAAGCTTTTGATAATTTAAAGGAACCTAAGATTCGAAACCCAAAAAAAAAATCGGGTTTCATCAAGAATTTTTGTTTAGTAAATTGTTTTTGTATCTATTAAGGAAATTATAGAAAAAACTAAAAAAATTGGTAAATAGTTTAAAATTTCTTATTAATACATCATCATAACCATCAATTCAATTTGATTACTTTGATGAAGGATGTAGGATATTTTTGCAATTAAAGTGCAAACTTTACTTATTTTCTAATTTTGTAAATATTATATATATCCTTAGTTTCTAATCCAAGAATCATGGGTTTTAAATCAGAAATTTCAGAAAATTAAATCTCAATTACAAACTTAACATTTTTGTTTGAAATTAGTTTTGTATGAATTAAATATGGCAAAAGGAAACAAAGTACATTTTTGAATATGTATTTATTTTAAAATCATTGTTTTTTTTGTTTAGGAATTTGCACTTTATTCACCCAGGAAGAAATAGTCTTTCATGTTTTGGAATTAGTGCAAATTAAAAATCCCGCACAGCTAAATTTTATATCACAAAATCCGAATATAATATTTTTGCTATATTAATGGATTAAAAGTTATTTCATATAAAATATAGTTTATTCCAAATAATAGTTTTGATCGAATTCCACGCAATAGTTTCCCTGTGTGTTTCGATTTAATTTTAAATAACTTTATTCGTTTTTCTTTATTCGATTTGTCAATCATTGAATTCAATCTTTGAGAATTTAATCGATTTGCTAATTTAGGATTTATAGTTCATTCGATTCAGTAATTTGGGAATGACATCCGAATTTTTTTATTCGATTTTAAAATTTAGAAAAAAAAATATTGCAACTATGTTATTGAAATTGAAAATTTGTAAAAACAAATACAAGAAAAACAAATTAAAAAAAATCAACAAAACCTTAAATAGAAAAACTCGCCAAAATTAAAGGATCCCAAAATGAAAAAATTGTTTAGACTGGAAAAAATCGCTTAAATTCGAAAATCTCCAAAATTGAAAATAAAAATTACCAAAATTAAAAAAATAACCATAATTAGAAAAATCACTTCAAAAGTGAAAATTGCTACAATTCGAAAAACAAAACTCGAAAACCAAAAATTAAAAAAAAATCGCCAAAACCAAAAAACCCTAGAATTAAAAAATTGCTAATATTTGAAAAATATTTCAATATTAAAAAAAATAATCGAATTGAATCGGTAAGATACAATTTGAATCATTCATATTTCGAAAACTAAGCCCTGCAATGAAAAACTGTTTGCACCGAATGTTTTGAAGTTACTTGGCAATATTTTGGATCGCGTTTATCTCGAGAACTCTTCGTTGCAGAGAGAGAGCTCTATTTGGCGATATTAATTTTTTATTTTTATTAATTTTTTATTTTTATTTATTTATTATTTTTACAATATTGGCGATTGCTTTCCTATTTTGGCAATTTGTTTTTACAAACTAATGATTTTTAACTATGAATTCAATAATTGCTTTATGTTGTTTTCTTCACTTAAAATTGTTTGTAAGTTAAAATAATAGAAAACACCACTAATCAGAAATGATGTTTCATTTAAAACCGGTCTACCTACTTTTCATTTAAATCAAATGGTTTTTGTTATTTATTTTTAAATGTTGTTTAAACAACTAAAACATCAGTAAGAAACAAATGATTAATCAGTTAAACATAAATAAAAAATAACTGATTTATTCATTTATTTGAAATTGTTTCTGTTTCTAAAAAATGTGTTTGAATTGAAATAGTTTTGTATATAAAAAACAATTTGAATAAAAAATAAATTCGATTTTTTTTGGAACAGAGCAAACAAAATTTATATTTGTAATAACTTTAAGGGAAACAAATTTGTCTTTTATGGATACATTTTTATTAAATTTCAAACAAATAAAAAAACTGAAAAAATCGGTAAATGACAGTAAATCATTTTGAACAAATGTATTAATAAAAAAATTTAAATAAATATTTCTTTCAAAATTCAATGTATATTCCTTTATTTTTAACTGAACTGAAAACTTTGTTTTAAACAGTAAACTATACAAAAAGTTATTAGTGTTCTTGTATTTGTAAGAAATCGTTAAATTTACGGTAATAAAATAACATAATTGAAAATTAGAAGAATTATTCTTATTTTCTTTTTTTAAATCGAATGTCATTCTCAAATTGCTCAATCACATGAAACAAAATCGAATAAGAAATTAGTCCCAAATTCATTAAATTCCCAAACAATGATTGATTGAATTCCCCAATTGTAATTTGAACGGGTAAGAAATCGAATAAATTCCTAATGATTTAATTAAATGATTGATAAAATCGAATGAAATAAACTGATCCAAAGATTGAGTTCTTGCGAATATTTAAAAGGGAAATCACTAGATTAAAAAGTAAATTGAATTTGATTTTTAGGGAATTAATTTAAAAAGAATTCAATCTTCGAATCTTTAGTATCGAATTTGCACCCTCAATGACATATCATAAAAATTGTTCCACTTGTAAATTTTTCCTATTGGGAAGTTGCATATAGTATAATTGTATGCTGCTGCATTTGTTAGTGTTTATGTCAACAACATGTAGAGTTTTGTTTGTTGCTACAAATTCGGCGCAGTTTTTTTGTTGCTATTTTCAGTTTTTTGTCTAGAGTATTTGGTTTATTGCAGCAAGCGCAAATCAATTCTTTTTCATTTGTATCTTTGCCAGTAAATAAATGCATTTTCCATGGAGATTTTCAATAAGAACGAAAAAAACACATTTGAGTTAAAAAAACAGAGTTTTGTATTTTTTATGACCAAATTTGAAGTGCATCTACTCGTAAATTCATTTATTAATAGACTACATGCATACGTATCTACAACGGACAGTTCCAGCAATGACGACGATGATGATGAAGTGCAACTGACCTAGGAAAGGAGTTCAAATAGGAAGATTTTTCGAGAGGAATGAGAGGGAGTCAGACGATGATGATGTACTACACAATATTACTTGGTATGATTTGATTGTTTCTTTGTTCCTGAATGTGGTGGTTGTTTTGTTTTACAATTTGGTTGTATAAAGTTCGTTTGAGATTTCATGATTTTTTTTTCTTATTTCAATACTATTTTTTGTTGGTCAAATTACGTGAATTTCCGCAATCCAAATGCATTTGACACTTTTTGCATCACCAACAACAAATTGAGGTTTATTAGTGTGTACTCTTATGCCATATAGTGATTCTGGTCTTTTGTATGTTCTGACCGGCTTTTTTTTATGAATTTTGTACAAAACCAAAACAAAACCAATTATCCAGGATTGGTGGTTGTTTTATTTTTTAAAAAAACATATTTTGAATATAAATATATTTCCTCCGTATCATTTGTATTGAATTGAATTCTTATTTAGTTCTGTTTGTTTCGCCCTTAGGACGTCCTGGTGTTGATTATCCCATACTATCTGCCATACCATATACAAATTTTTATTGTGATGAACAACTATATCCTGGCTTCTTTGCCGATATGGAAACAAGATGTCAAGGTAAGTAAATTTTAATAACTTATGGGAAATTAATACAAACTGCTTCAGAGCCGATCCCATCACACTGTGCAACAAATTTTGGATCATTGCCATCAATGGTAAGTGCTGTAATTCTAAAATATTCCCTTTACAGCCGACTAATATCATTACACAAGCAAATGGTTTTCATTTGTTCTTGTCCAAATAAAAAGAGAGAAGTTTAGGCGAACTTACCTAGGGTAGGTCAATTTGAACTGACCTAGAATATGTTACTAAGCTCTCTTTAAAAATACAGTTTAGTTCAATAGCATGTCATACTGAGAATTTAAGTTTCACTCAAATTTTAGCAAAAAAAAAGGCTGGGCCAAAAGGAGAGTAAACAGGTTTTTTATGTATTTATTTTAATGTTCTTGATATAAAAATATTTTATAAAGGGTGATTTTTTAACCGTTGCAAAGTGCATGATGAATTATTTATATGGGGCGATAAATGAATGCCTGACATTTACTTTTAAAAGATTACTTCATGTAAATGTTGCCCGCGTCTTCGCTGTAGGTGGTCCATCTGTGAGCTTCAATTTTGGCATACTATTTCAAGCATTTTCGCCGGTATCTCACCAATGGCAGCTGTAATGTTGTCTTCTTCCAGGGCTGGAATTGTGGCTTGCTTGTCCCTGTACACGAGAGACTTCACGTATCCCCACCAAAAATAGTCTAGAGTGGTCCAAAACGTGCGATTAGTTGCTCAACAAACTCGCCGTGTGGTATTTGGCACCGTCTTGTTGAAACCACATGTCAACCAAGTCCAATTGTTCCAATTGGGCAAAAAAATGTCGGTAGTCATCGCACGGGTACTCGCTCCATTGACTGTTACGTTGCGATTTGCATCCTTCTTGAGGAAGTACGGACCAATGATGAAAACCGCACCAAACTGTGCATCTTTAAGGGTGCATTATCCGCCCTTGAACTGCCTCTGGCTGCTCTGCCCACCAAACTCGGCTATTCTGTTTGTTGACGTACCCATTGAGCCAAAATGAGCTTCGTCGCTGAAGACAATTTTTCAACAATATCCTGCTGGCTCTGTGGAATTTTTTCAATTTCAATAAAACAATTTACAAAAAAAGAATATGATTATATGATCTAAAATACAATTCATTTAGAAAAATTAATTTTCATCCAACTTTTCTACGACCCATTAACCAAACAAACAACGTTGTGGTACGTCACCTGGCTTCAGTTCTTGCAGCAGCTGTATTTTGCATAGTTTTATACCGAGGTCCTTACGTAAAATCTTCCAGGTGGTCGATTAACGCAAGCCCAATTGTTGGCTGGAGCAAGTTCTGTCATTTACTTTTCATTTAACAACTGTTCAAAACATACCACCTCGTGGATTTTTTTAAAAATGGAAAAAAGTGAATTTCGAGTGCTCATTAAACATTATTTTTTGCGAAAAAACCGTCAATCAAACCAAGGAAAAGCTTGATAAATACTATGGGGACTCTGCACCATCGATTTCAATGGTGAAAAAGTGGTTGTGGTCGTTGTGGTAGCACAAGTACAAATGACGCTGAACGTTCTGGACGTTCGAGTGCTCATTAAACATTATTTTTTGCGAAAAAACCGTCAATCAAACCAAGGAAAAACTTGATAAATACTATGGGGACTCTGCACCATCGATTTCAATGGTGAAAAAGTGGTTGTGGTCGTTGTGGTAGCACAAGTACAAATGACGCTGAACGTTCTGGACGGCCAATTGAGGTCAATATACCCGATAATGTCGAAAAATTCCAGGACATGGTGTTGGCCGATCGAAGAGTAAAAGTGCGTGATATTGCTGATGCCATAGGCATTTCACATGGCAGTGTGGTTTCGATTTTAAATGATCAGTTGGATTTAAGAAAGCTGTCTGCCAGATAGTTGCCGCGTTTGCTCTCAATTGACCATAAACGTAATCGTGTGACAACTTCAAAGGATTGTTTGGAGTTGTTTAACCGCAGTTCGAATGATTTTTTGCGGCGTTTTGTAACTGTAGATGAAACTGTGGATCCATTTCCGGATGAACCAGCTCCGAAGAAGGCCAAGGTAAGTTTGTCGGCCAATAAGGTGATGGCAACAGTTTTATGGGATGCACGCGGGATAATAATCAACATCGATTACCTTCAATAGGGAAAAACAATAAACAGCGAATATTATGCCAACTTATTGGACCGATTTAAAGAGGATTTAAAAAAAGCCCCCATATGGCCAAAGAAAAAGTTTCTTTTCATCAAGATAATGCACGGGTGCACACGTGTGTAGTCTCAATGGCAAAATTCCATGAATTGGGTTACGAATTGGTACCTCATCCGCCGTATTCTCCGGATTTAGCCCCCAGTGACTATTTCCAAACCTAAAGAAATGGCTCATTGAAAGAGATTTAGCTCTAACGATGAAATTTTTGATCCTATTTTATGGACCTCGAAAAATCCTATTTTGTGGAAGGGATACAAAAATTGCAGAAACGTTAGACTAAGTGTATTGAGCTAAAAGGAGATTATGTTGAAAAATATATATTTTTTTTTTTTTCAAAAAAAAAAAACTGTGTTTCATTCAAAAAGTCACGGACTTATTGATCCGCTATCGTATTAATGAAAACTATAATTTGTGCAAAAATTTGAGTTTCTAGCATTGCTTTTCGGAATATAACTTTAACTCTACGCCAAATAATGTTTTCACATGCTGGCATGCAAATAAATCTTGCAAGAATGTCTGCCATCAAATGTCGCTTTTAGTTTTCAATATAATTTAGCAATCAAAAACAGTATAACTTTTAGCAAATAAAATTGGGGCTAAATTGTAGCTAAAATTACTATTATTATTTGACAAAATTTAGTGTTTTTCGAAGAGAAAACTATGAAAAACAAATAAAAAAAATAAAATGACTTTCATTTATGTTTAAAACAGTTTCGTGCACATTGCAAAATGAAATTTTATTTATTTAATAAAAAAAAAAGTTAATAGCATAAATTTCAAATTAAACTTTTTATAAAAACATCACTTTCTACTTTCAGGTTGGCATTACTGCGACATTGACGGTCGTCAGGCATCATTTTTATGTCCAAATGGTACACAATTTTCTCAAGCAGTTTTCGTATGCGATTGGTGGTTTAATGTACGCTGCGATCTATCACCGCGTCTATATGCCATAAATGCACGTTTATATCAACGTCCAAAAGATAATCCAACACGACCACATCGTATTATAACTAAAGAATTAGTTGAAGATATATTTAATTAATATTTAAGTGAATTAAAAAAATAATAATAATTTGTTGTAGAATCAACAACACATCTGCACTATAGAAAAACTTGATATAAATAGAAAAACAACAACTCAAGATATTCTAAATAGCTTCTGTCATTCACAATAGAAGATATTTAAGGTGATTTTGAGCTGTTCAAAGTTGTTTTCTTTCATATCTAGCAGTTTTTATATTTTGTGAAAATTTAAAATTTTAGAAAATATTTGATATCCTTCAGTCCGAAAATTAAAAAAAAAAAAAATTAAGACAAATTTAGTTCTAAAAAAAAATTTATAATTTTCTTTTAACTAGAATTTATAAAATTATTTAGGCTGTATTCGAAAACAATTTTAATTATCTAAATTTAAGTGCAATATTTGCTTTTAAGTCTCTAAAATTAAATTTTATCAAAATCAGATTAATTTTTTGGCAAGAACAGCAAGTTTTTCAAAAGATTAAAAGTTGTGTTTTAGATATTTTCAAAATGTCCATAAGTATATAAATCAAATTGCCTGAATTTGTAAGTAATAAGTTTTGAGTTCACGTTTCACGTATTATTTAAATTAATTAATATTTAGAATATTTAATATTATACTTTAGAAATATATATCATAATTAAGTTATTTGATTTGTTTAACATTTATTTTTCTAGAATTACAGTATTTTTTTTTAAATAAATATCAGTGTTGTATTCTCAATATCTAACTTTATCAAAATAAATTTAGTTTAAGAGAAAAAAAAATACTTTGACATTCAAAGTATTAAAAAGTTTTGTTGTAAATATGTATAATCTCAGAAAAATTAAAATTTAGTTTTTAAAGTTTTTCATACATTAATTAAATTTCATACATTTGTGTTCCATTCTGTGTAATTTTAGTATTTTTTTTTAATAAAATTAAAAAAGATAAACAAAAATGATTTACAACTTTATTTATGCGGATATAGCGCAACATAACTGCTTAAGGGGAACTGCTACTGTAGGAACAACATTATCAAGGAAATATTGGAACGGTTGTCAAAAATTCAAATAACATTATTTTAAAAATTTTATATTTTTAATTTAAAGACATGGTGTTGCAGTGCAAAATTTTTTTAAATTTAATAAAAAATTCCATAATAACGATTAGTAATACAAAAATTAATAAAATTTTTTACAACAACAAATTAGAAAGGTAAATTTTACAACAATGCATCTCTGAATATTCCTATCCACACACATTTTTTTTTTTTTTTTATTTATTTCAATATAATTTTGGTACAAATAAGACTGTAAGTCTCTTAACAGTGTGCAGACATTGTAAATTTTATATAAGATATATTTTTAGAACTAAAACTAAGAAAACATTGCTATAAAATTTTAACAAAGGATAATAATTTAATAAAAAAAATAATAAAATATTTAAAAATCAAAAGAAATTAAATATCAAACACAAAGAAAAAAAAACATTAAAAATTAAACAATCTATTGTAATGTTTTATAACTGCCCTTTTAAAAAACAACATACGCGAACCGGTTTTTAGATTATGTGGTAAACTATTCCAAAGGTTTACAGCACTGACAAAAAACATTCTAGAAGAGGAGAGATATGTTTAATCAGGTAAAATAATGTTGCACGTGCGTGTAGAGTTTCCAATTGTCAACTTATTGTATAAATAGTCTGGTTGACGTGTGTGAAAAATTTTGTGTAAAAAAATAACGTTTCGAGTGTTTAAGTATGATGATAAACTACACCCCAAAATCTGCAAATATATATTAATAACAATTTGCAATTTACTCTTCGACATTGCGTCAAGATTACCATATACATTAGCCCCATAGGTAATAAAGGGTACAATTAGAGTTTTAACCAATTTTAATTTCGTATCACAAGGTACGTAGGAGGATGAATACCAAAGTTTTCTTAGTACTCTATAATCTTCATTACAGTGTAGTCGACATGGTCTCTACAATTGAGAAATGAGTTTATCATAAATCCGAGATTCTTAACTGCTCTAACTTATTGGACGTGTGCAGTTTCCATATAAATGTGTGGAAGTTCAGTTAAACTGTCGTCCTTGTAAATCGTAAGTGCCAGTGTTTTTGAAGCGTTGATGGAAAGATTATTTTCATGTGACCATCTGCAAATTTCATGTAAGTCCTCATTTAAACGATATACCAGATCCTCACGGAGTCCGGATGGACGAGATAAATAAATTTGTGCCTAAAATTTCTTTGAATGAAATTCAAAAAAGACTTTAAAATACATAAAAATGGGGTAATTTTTGACACCACTTTTAATCCCTAAATTTGCGCTGTTAAACAAAAAAAATTAAATTAAACTTAGATTTCGATTTACCTTCGCATATACTAGTTTCAATCAAATTTTCGATAATTTTCTTGTAAGAGATGTGTCAATAACGCCAGAATTTCGAAGTAGAGACTACAAAACAGCATCCAAAAGTATTATAATAAAAGGGATTGTTGTCAATTTCTAAAAAATTATTTTCTGTTTACATATTGTTTTCAAAATGTACATTTTGACTTTACAACCTTCTTGCTTTAAAATAATTCGCTGTACAAAAAATTATCAAAATGAAAAAAATAATTAGGTTTTTTTTTAAATTTATTTAAAAAATAAAAATAATTTTAAATTCCTCAAATAATCGCCTCTATTTCGGTTAGTGTCGAAACAAATAATTTAAAACCCAAATAATCGATTAAAATAGACCGATTAACCGGTTAAATTTTTAATATGAATTTATCTGTTATTTTTCTTAAAACTTCCTAATTTTATTATCTTTGGCAAGAAAATCATAGAAAAAACATCAACTGAAATAAAGGGTGGTTAAATTTTAAGGGCAGATGCTGATTTTGAATAAAACACAAATTGTTTAGGAAATTATTGTCATTTCTTTTTTTTTATGATAATATGGTATGGTTCAATTATGTATGGAACAAAATATCGGCCAAATGGCCGCCGCATCCTCGGCGGCACACCTCCATCCGATGGTCCAAATTTTCGATGACGCTGAGGCTTAATTGAGGTTTTATGCCGTTAATGTGCCGAATTATCTCATCCTTTAGCTCTTGAATTGTTGCTGGCTTATCGACGTACACCTTTTCTTTAAAATAACCCCAAAAAAAGAAGTCCAACGGTGTCAAATCACATGATCTTGGCGGCCAATTGACATCGCTACCACGTGAGATAACACGGCCATTGAATTCTGCCACCATTCTGACCATTGACGACGTTTGGAATGGTCAAGAGGCTTTAGTTCTTGAGTCAATTGCACCTTGTAAGCGTGTAAATGCAAGTCTTTATGCATAATGTTCATTAACGACGAGCGTGAGAGGTACAATTGTTGAGGTGGACGGCTCTTCAGTCACACTATCGCGAACAGCAGCAATATTTTCTGCAGTACGAGCTGTACGAACATGTACTGGTATTTTTTCATGTCCGATTTTACGCACATTTGGATGATTAAATTGACCGAAAAAATTACGAAGTGCACGATGTGCATTTTGATTTGAACGCCCATTTTCATAAAAAGGCTAAATAACTTTAACGCGTTGCTCGATTGTGTATCTTTGCATGGTTTAAATTGAGGTAGTCTGAAATTGAGAAATGTCAAATGAAAGGCAGAAAAAAAATTGACGTTTAGGTGTGGTTCACATTCAACATCGGCCCTTAAAATTTAACCATTCTTTACAATCTAATTGTTTTCAAATCGACTGAATCAAAGAAAATGTTATATAGTCTGCAGGAGATGTGATAGACAATTTTTGTTTCAATTCCTTTTCAAAATAAATTTAAAATAATATGTACAAAATTATATTTTTACGTCCAAAAAATTTAAATAAAGCTTTCGACCGAGCTGACAAAAGATCTCATCAGAACGCCAAGTTTTAAAAAAGCTGGAGCCTGTAACCAGAGCTTTAACAAAAAAACCTAATAAAATATACAACTTTCTCCTTAGCAGTGCAACACGTGACTAGGTATATACCTAATAAGCACTATGACGTTACTTATGTTACAAAATAAACATATAAAATTGCTTTAAATTCTAAAACTGTTTCATTTAAAATACTCTGAAACAATTTGTAAAAATTAAAAAAATAACATGGAATTTTGTTTCTAATTTGATTTGTAAACAAATTTTTAGGAAGTAGGAACTGCAGTAGAATAAAGTTATTTAGTCAAAAATATTTAAGAATTCGCTTTTTTGAATTCCTAATTGCACAAACACAGAAAAATCGGTGATGACTTATCAGAAATATGCATAATTTTTTATATATTTTCTAATAGATAACCTCTTTAACTCTAAATCTTAAGCCAGGAAGTGAAAGAGTCTGGGAACAGTGGCAGTTCGATCAAGCTTAATGAGTAAATTTCGCAAAACCTATTCATACCATATTTTTAAGAATTTTATTGATTTTTTTTGAAGGCAGCTCTTGTTTATTTAGGCATTTTTTCATTCTGGGAAGTGTCATGTAAAGAAAATAAAAACCAACTTTATCGACAGTGTTCCACTTCGGTAAAACATTATCTACTCCGCGTTTTTTAGGGTTTACTTCCACTGAACACGTATAACATTTTCTTTTAAAGAGTTGTCAGACTCCTCTGAAAAAAACCCAACATATAAGGCATGATTCTTTAGAAAATCTCAGGATGCTTTAAGTTGTCCAAAACAATCACTTTAGAAATCAACGCAAAATACTGAAATTGCTATTTCAGCAAAAAGCAGATAGCAGATAGATTGCTAAAAGTGTTCTTATTGATAAAAAAAAATACATATATTTTTCCTTAAACTATTAATCGCCGATTTTTCCAGTTAAACGACCCGAATAACCGATTAATAAATTTCTTTCATTTTTCTAATAATGACCTAACCGATTAACCGGCAGGGTCGAATAATTGGATACACAAGTGACCTTTTTTCAATGGATGGCATATCAGAAAATGTATTTTCTTACAACTATACATCATACTTTGGACTAGTTAATTGAATAGGTCAATTGATTGACGATTTCATTGGCATTAGATAAATTCAATTCCAATTAAATTTCTTGGCATTACCATTATTTTTGTTAATGCCAATGCTTTTTAGAGAAGTTGTTTTATTACCAATGAGCAATTCCATATGAAAACGATCAAAATTGGCAAATTTTTGGACGACCCCTCTCCGATTTTAAAATAAATAGTCTAAATCGATTGCCCAGTAAAAAATAATGTACCTACATATTTTTTTTTTTTTATAGTGACTGGTTTAGTGGTGGTGTACACCACTGTTATGTGACAAAATTGAAGAATTCTTCATAAGGGACCTCATTGAAATTTGTTTAAAAAAAAAACTACTAAAGCGATCGCAACGAGTGATAGCTCGTTGGAAAGGTATTGAATCAGGCTTTAATTGAAATTTCCTAATTTTCCTCAGAAATTTACCTTTTTTCCCATGAAAATTAAATTTTCCGGCTAATTTTATTTTTTTTGGATTCCTCATAATTTTTGCTTTAAGAATCAGCAATAAAAAAATGGGCCCCGACTCCTTGTTTGGACAGGAGAAGAGCATTTAAGAGACCACCTTGTTCTCATTGTTTTTATATTTTTTATAATTGAATTATTTTTAATTATTTAACATTATTTTATTTTATTATTAAAAATACATTTTAAAAATTATTTTACAGTTAAAAATACATTTATGAAGAAAAAATCTTTCTTATTTTGCTGCTTATACTTAATTACAATGTTTATTAAAAATTTCAATTGTCTTGGCATCATTATAAAATTAAAGTAACTTTAAATTTAGCACGTCGGCAGACGAAGAGTACCGCTTTACATTAATTGACATATCAGAAATATTTGGTATGAAGCAATGAAACTTTTGCGTTCCAGTTATAGTTTTGACATTATTATATCTGTTTTGAAGTCGTCGCTCCATGGCATCGTGTTCTTTTTGAGTGCATAAAACTGTGTTAATGGCAATTTCCTTGCTTTGAATCCACGAAAACAAATGTTGTACATTTGCAAACTTGCCTTAGTCGCCATGCGTTTTAGGGTTCCCCCTAACGCATCGCATGGGCCCTTACCGTGGGACGTCGCAAAAAAGTGCCACTCGACCTTGCAGTTTTGTTCTTCTTCAATTATGCAAAGATTGTAAAAGTTTTTTTTATTCTTGTACTGAGAAGCCAAACAGTTTCATTTGAAATAAATAAACGGACACATAATTATGAGCTAAACTCTCCGCGACAACAACAAGGCTTACGGTCTGTAGTTCGTTATCTTCGTTTTTGAAATAAATGCAAAAAGGATGCACCGTGCACTGGTCGTTTGCCCAGTGATAAGCCTGAATTTCATCCTGAACGAGAAAAGTGTAATTCTCGGCAAAGTCGCTTCTCACAATGAATTCATTTTGGGCTAATTTCTCCTTACTTTCCTTTAGAAATTTCGATTGCATCTCGGATATGAAATGGTGCGCCTTCAGTTCATTCAACTTGAATCCGAATTCCTCGATGAATTCCGGAATCTGCTTTACCACGGTCTCAAGGGAACATCTGCCGCTGCTAATTATCCACTGTTTAAAATGCACCTCCTGAATTAACAGCTGTTCAAACTTTTCCGCCAAATATTGCTCTAGCTCGTCAATCTTCGGACAATTGTCGCATTTGGACAGATGACAATTTTCCGTGGGGTATGCGCACAACGACTTCGACAGGAGGTCCCTATATGTTTCAATTTCACCGTGAAATACTTTCAATTTCTTGCATGGAAAGAATATTAATTCGATGTTTTGATGAAACATGCAAACGCAGACTGAATGCGTTCCGTGCCTGTCTAATGCCAGCACGCATTCTTTTGGTCGTAGGATGGCAAACTTAGAAAATCCCACTTTTTCTGCTTTGTATTTCTCTTTGAACTGATGGTATGCTTCGGATAGATTACATAATAATAATCTGCGCTGCTTGTGTACTTTTTCTCCATCTTCACGTGTGATAACATAGTCACGTGTACCTGGGCAGGCGCGGCTGTTGTCATCATTGCAGTAAAAATCTTGAATCAATTTCACCGTTGCTTCGCTGAGGGTCCTTGAGCCAAATTTCTTGGTGGGAGTCGCCAATATGCCCTTCTGTCGAACTAATTCTTTGCTTCTTCTCGCGATGTAAAAAGATGTTTAAAACTGTTCAGAAATCTTGCGTATAGACAGACCATGATTGAGGCAGCACAGATAAAATGAGATATTTCTCCGGAAAAGTGGTCGCTAAATTGAATTTTCTTTTCAACTGCTCAATCATTTGTTTGCCGTCATCAACGTCATCTGCTTGACTGCATTCGTTATCAGAGCCTTCATCAAATATTGTCGCGATTGCACTCATAACCTTGCCTTTTTTATCTTTCCTGTATTTTTCACTTCGCAACTTTCTTTTTCTAATAGGCGTTTCACCTAAAGTGGTAATAGCCTCATTCAAAGGACTCAAAGACATATTGACCATCGGAATGTCTGCCTCACTATCAGATGAAACATTTTGTTCAATTGTCATTTCACTCTCGGATTGTGGTTGCATTTGTTTCAATGCATTTTCTTGTTGAGACAAATCGATTTTACACTTGGGGCAAATGAATTGTGCTTCTTCACCGTATTGTATATTTAATTCATTCATGTATCGCTTCGAAACACCAGTTAATTTTAATACTTTTATTATCTTTTTCGAACGATGTCCACTCTTGTTAAACGGATTGCAGCAAAATTTATTCATTTTACTTTAAATTGTCTTTACAGTTTCACTCTTTACTTTAGAAAAAAAAACACTTTAACACTTTCACGTTTAGTATTCAACTGAAATTTGACTCAGAGTGTGTGAAGTATTTATATTTATTTTTTGGTAAAAAATAGGTAAAAAAAATAAGCGATATTTGCTTTTCTTTAATAGGAAAATTTGCGTGAACTACTGGTCATAAAATGTTTTTTAAAGAGGGACTTAATTGGTTACTGCCAATAAGCCGACCACAGGTAATAAAATGTTTTGTAAATTTTTTAAATTACCAGGTAATAAATATTTCGCCATATTTATGGAAAATCCGTGTTTTATGACTTGTTTCTGCACGTGTCATTTTAGGCGCAATATTTATTACCTGGTAATTTAAAAAATTTACAAAACATTTTATGACCTATAGCCTCAGTCGGGTTTGGTGTGCCATTACATGCCACCATATTCACTACACACTCAACTTGGAGCTCTTAAAAAAAATTGATTTTTTCTTCATAAATGTATTTTTAACTGTAAAATAATTTTTAAAATGTATTTTTAATAATAAAATAAAATAATGTTAAATAATTAAAAATAATTCAATTATAAAAAATATAAAAACAATGAGAACAAGGTGGTCTCTTAAATGCTCTTCTCCTGTCCAAACAAGGAGTCGGGGCCCATTTTTTTATTGCTGATTCTTAAAGCAAAAATTATGAGGAATCCAAAAAAAATAAAATTAGCCGGAAAATTTAGGAGCTTCTGTGGAACATCGGAAAATTTAATTTTCATGGGAAAATTTAATTTTCATGGGAAAAAAGGTAAATTTCTGAGAAAAATTAGGAAAATTTTATTTTTCAATTAAAGCCTGATTCAATACCTTTCCGATCGCGATCGCTTTAGTAGTTTTTTTTTTTTAACAACTTTCAATGAGGTCCCTTATGAAGAATTCTTCAATTTTGTCACATGACAGTGGTGTACACCACCACTAAACCAGTCACTGTAAAAAAAAAAAAAAATATGTAGGTACATTATTTTTTGCTGGGCAATCGATTGAGACTATTTATTTTAAAATTGGAGAGGGGTCGTCCAAAAGGTGATCGCTTTCATATGGAATTGCTCCAATGGTAATTATTTGAAATTATAATACAATTATTAATGCCTCAATGGAAAATATAATTAGCATTATTTAACGTCATTTATGTTTTTATTGAATTTTCGGATCATTACCTCAATAAGATAACTCACACTAACCCGCAATCACATTTACACGCGAACAAAAACTTATGAAAATGTGCAATAAATATGTATGATCTGTATACATAAATGCATGTTTTTTTATTTGTATTACATACAAAATTTTCTGAAATTAAAAAAAAAATAACGTTTAAAAAAAATTATAATATGATTATTCACCAATAAAATGTATGTTTTGTAAAAAAAATTATATTTTATTCAATTGTTACTACTTTTTATGCATTGATTTGATTACATTAAAACTACTTTGAATTATTCTAATTAAAAAAATCAATTTGTATTGAATGGTATTTTTTTACAATTGGCCTTGATTTAAAGTAATGCCAATGAAAAATTCCCAAGGTTGCTATACATTAGCATTAGCTTAGTAATGCTAAAAATTTTATTACAATTTAATGATAATAAAATTTTCTGGCATTAGCATGTGTTCTAATACTAATGTTAATGAAATTTTACTTATGGCTCAAAAACTAATTACAATTGATAAAAAAAAGTATTTGTTTACCAAAAAATGGGGATGTTCAAATTCCTTTACATAGGCTGTTTTACAAAAATGAAACTCTCGAGATTCTTCTTACACCAGGCCTAGGTGTATAATCGGAGTACGTTTGTGGTAAATGAGTAGGCCGATCCACAGAAAAATTCAACATGAGAGTGCCCAACAAGTCGACTTTCCGGTTGTTTTTTTTTTATTTATTTGACACGAGTATCTCTTTTTAAACCTAACCTAATTAAAATTTTAAAAGATCAGCCCTAAGATATGCAATGATTTAATTCCTGAAGAATCAAAAACCTATAAATTGTTGTGAGTATATTTAGGCCTTATTGGTTTGTTGTTATAAAAAACAATAAAAGGCTAAAAACATGTTGAGTTAACAGTGTTGCCTGATACGGGGATTTGTCTACAATTGGCTTTTTAAAGTTTATCCAAAATACTTGAATCGATGCTAACCATCCACGTTTATTTCACCCATATCTACTATTTCCCAGTATTTTGGATATAGAGTGCAACCTTGCTTAAGGCACCTAATAGAAACTTTGGCAGTTGCGAAAACTGAGGTTGTTCCGATAACCGAGTCTCAAAAAAGGTAAACATTTTTCACTGTTTTATTGCATGAAATATTTTTCTGCACTGCAAATTCACAAAGATTTTGGAGAAACATAATGTCTTTTAAGGTTATTCTATTTTCCTCAGCCCATTGAAGACAAATGTTAAAAGAATCAATAGCATTCTGACATTTAATTTTCATTTAAAATTTTACTGTTAGTTAGAAATTGTTTCCTTGGTTTTGAGAAAAATTTTATTTCATTTAAGTTCATTGGTAATTTTTTCTACTAAAAACTAGGACTTTACTGCCTAAAAATGAGAAAATATTTTCTAACATCAAGTTAAATAGCACTTCTTTTAAGTGAAAATTATCCTTATCCTGCTTCTATGGTGAAGGTAATCACCCTTATTCTAGTTGTCGTCATCGACACAAGACAATGTCGTCTTGGGATTTTTTTTTTTGAAATTGGTATTCCCGTTGTCGTTATCAAAAATAATTGATAACTGTCGACAAGTATTTGGTATTCTGAAAAAAAATGTGACGACGATATTGTCTTAAAACGACTCTGATTTTGTCGACACAATTTTAAGTAACGACTTGAGGAAAGTAATGACTGAAAAAAAAACGGAAAAAATGGAAAGAAATATCAAATTTATTAAATGCACTTGGCCCACCGAGAATAATGTGAGATGGATGGCAGAAGGTAAAGAAAGCATGATCATATAAAGTGCATTATAAAAATATAACAAAATTCATTTATAGGTTTGGCGAGACTTCAAATTTAAAGTTAAAAAGAAAATGGTAGCCAACAAAGCCGAGTGTAATGCTACAGGTGGCGGAAGATTCAAGCACGCTGGAGGAAGCTGTGGCAAATCTTCTACAGTTTCAGAAACAGCTGAACCCTAAGTTAAAGTCGTTTCCAACACTGAGCCGGTACGACCCCTGGGCTAAAAATCTTAATGTAGCTGCCAACTTTATTGTTTTGAAAATAAATGTGGACTTGATTCCGGTTTTCATATTAGGTGCTATTGTTTCCAGCACATCTTTGAAGGCTGTTTTATTCAGCCGAAAGTAACTTTCAAACCTTTTAAAAAAATTAGAAGATTAGCATTCTTTAAAGTAACAGACTTTAATTTTGCTACTTACTTGTTATCCAATATATTAAAGATATTGGATTTCTGTACGATACTAGATTTTCTTTATTTTCTTTATCACTTTAAATTAAACATAATAAAGATTTTTTCGCAAAAATAATAAACAAAATAAATCTGCCGACTCAATTTTTAGAGATGTGTTTTTGTTTAAATCGATAAACTGTCAACGTCGTTACAACACTGTCTTAGAATACCAATTTGGTGTCGAAGTGATGTCGACGTCGAAGCAAAGTGATGTTGACTCAAAAACGACGACGACATTGATAACGACAACTAGAATAAGGGAGAATATATTTTACCATATATTTTAAAGTACTTTACACTAATTGAGTAGGTATTTTCCCACTTTCGGAGGACTTCCGCTTTGTGAGGACACTGCTCTTTGCTATACAATTTTGTCTTAAAACTAAATTGTATTTAAAATAAAAATGTATTTAAAATATAAATTAAATTTTATTAGCAAAAAGGTAAACAAATTAAAAAAATGTACTGCAGGATATCCAGAAACGTGACAAAGCCAGATCTTTTCGTAGTTAATAAACGGTTCTGATTGAAAGAACTACAAAAAGGAACGCCCTACGTGACACACGGCATCTATGGCTAAGGAAAACTGGGGGTCCTTTGTCTTCTTAAAATAACTAATTTAAGGAAATTATTGCAAAAATACAAAATATTACAGTTACATTTCTTGTTATTATTGGAAAATGGAAAAGTCATAAGTTTATTTAATGGGATTTTTTAGCTGAAACTTTATTTGATATATACAAATTTAAATTTTTTTGTTATTAAGTGAAAAAATAGTTCGATAAATATAAAGTTTAATAAGCGCTACGTCAATTATAGAAAAGCCATAATGCCGTAATGTATAAAATGTACCTGCGATATTTTGTATTGTAGTCAACAAACAAATTTATTACATAAAAGCGCAAATTCGAAATTTTTTACCCTTGGCTAACAAAATTTTAAAATATATTTTAAGCTACCTTAAGTTCACTATTTAAGACTCTTAAGATTAAAGACGGGCACGTGAGAGATTTTTGATTCACGCTCACGTACGATCACGAACCAAAAATTACAATCATGCACGATAGTTTTTTTAATAATATTTTTTCTTGAAAATTAGGAAAACTAAATGCCCATGTAAAAATCGAAACATATATGAGCATACATGGTCATATACGTCCATACATTGTTCAATATATGACCATACATGATCTCATATATGATCATATATCTTCGGATCTGAAATTTGAGGGTATATGGACGTATATATATGAGCATGTATGACAATATATGCACATATATCACCATATACCCTCAAATTTCGGATCCGAAGATATATGGACATCAGTTTCTAAAATCAAGTAAATTTTTATTATTACATAGGAAAAAATTTATTACTTTTTGTTTTAATTTGTCTGTTCATGTCTTTTTTGTTTTGAGTGAGAGGTTCTTTTTTGAAAAGTTGTGTTAACTGAGTCAACACTGCGAACAATGTATCATTTCAAAAGAAAAAATGTGTCATTTTCAAAAGAAAAAAAATGTTTACAATTCGTATCACCAATACTGGGAAATAGCAGATTGGTATAGGAAATTAACGTTTTGACAAACAATTTTTGTGCATTTAAGAGAAGCTAAAAAAAAACTATGGAACCCCACCCAACATTAACTAATTATTTTTGGAAAAGTGACATACCACTTTCATAATAATATCTCAAAACTGTTGCCAACAATTTTAAAAATACTGTAATGTAAGCAAAAAACTTTAAAACATAACTAACGAAATATTACAAAAGGTAAAATTTTTCTATGAAATTGGTTCATCCACAAGATTCAGAGACAGACATACAAATTTTTCAAAGTCTCAAAAATAAGTAGTTTTTAAGAGTTTTGTTCGTAAAATGCTCAGGTAATTTATATATAATTTTCTGAATAGTTAATCAATGGATTTGATAACTTCTCTGAAACCTTGTTGCCTATAACGAATTTTTGTGCAAAAGAAAACAAATTTTGCAACCTTAAAACATGTATTAAAATTTAATTTTTTTTGTTCTTTAATAATAACCTTCTGAACAGGCTATTATTTCATTCATTTCATTAGATTAAACAGTAAATTGGTGACAAATTTTGGGATTTAAATGTTTATGTTTTGTGAATTTTATGGATTTCAACTTGCAAAATATGGATATGAGTGAAAATTTTCTGGCAGCACTGTTGGCATATAAAAACACTGTTGTATTTGGCTGTACAAATTAATATTCAAACACAAAGAGCAATTTTGGTATCATTGTTTCTTTGTGTTTATTTTTGGTATCGTTAAAACAAATGGAAAAAAGTTAATAATAGTTTGTGTTAGTTCTACCAAAAGCACAAAATGTAGCCAGATACAAAAACAAGTGTTATGTGCCCCACTCAATACTTAGTAATAAAGTAAATATTTAGCAGCACAACATACATGAGGCTCAATGGTCTAGGGGTATGATTCTCGCTTTGGGTGCGAGAGGTCCCGGGTTCAAATCCCGGTTGAGCCCAGATTTTTTTATTCTTCATTTTTTTGTTTTGTATTTATTTTATTTCTTGAAATTTATTTCTTTTTATTTATTTCTTTATGTATTTTTTTATTTATTTATTCACTTTTTAATATTTTATTAATTTTTTTATTCACTTTTTAACATTTTATATATTTTTTATTCACTTTTTAATATTTTATTTATTTTTATTTACTTTTTAATATATTTTTTTTAATATATTAAATTATTTTTTATTTACTTTTTAATATTTTTTTTAAATATTTTATTTATTTTTTTACTTTCTAATATTTTATTTTTTAATATATTATTTATTTTTATTTACTTTTAAATATTTTATTAATTATTTATTCACTTTTTAATATTTTATTTATTTTTTAATATTTTATTTATTTTTTAATATTTTATTTATTTTTTAATATTTTATTTATTTTTTTAATATTTTATTTGTTTTTTAATATTTTATTTATTCGAAAGTGTAACCACCATCTAGCGCTGATCTTCACATTTTGTTCCATTTATAAAAAAAAAAAAAATTGTGTTTACTATTCAATAGTTATGAATAATTATGATCTCGAGCCTGATAAAATTTAAAAATATTTAAGTTATTTTTTATTTAATTTTTAATATTTTATTTATTTATTTATTTATTTATTTATTTTTCTTTTATTTATTTTTTATTCTTTATATATTATTTTATTTTACTTATTTATTTTATTTATTATTTTATTTCTTTCACATATTTTTTATTTTATTTTATTTCATTTTCATATTTTTATTTTATTTGTTTTTCATAATTTTTATTTTATTTATATTTCATAGTTTATTATATTATTTATAAAATTTTTAGTTTATTTTGAAATATTTCTGTTCATATTATTAATTTTATTTTTTTTTATATTATTTATTTTATTTTTCATTTTTTACATTATTTTTTTTATATTACATATTTATTTTTTTATATTATTTATATTTCTTTAATTATTTAATTTTAATTTTATTTTGTTTATATTACAGTCGAAGCCCGGTATAACGAATGATATATTGTCAGGCCCATTCGTTATTTTGAAATATTCGTTATATCGCAACAAATTTTTGTATGATTTTTACTTCATTTTTAGAATTTTGTAATTTTTTGAGACTACTAAAAAATTAAAAAAGGACTGCAATAATGGAACACGCTTACACTAAAAGGTTTAAAAACAATAAAGTCTCAAATTATTTTTTTATTTAGATTATTTTTTATTTTTTTAACTTTTTTTTATATTTTTTTTACCAATTGTTCGTTATATCAAGTATAAATTTTCAGAAATATTCGTTATATAAGGTAGTTAATGGAAATAATTACGTCATACGTTATACCGCGTTTTCGTTATACTGAGTATTCGTTATACCGGGCTTCGACTGTATTTATATTTTTTTTTAAATTTTTTTTTTTTTTTTGTTTTTATATTTTAATTTTTTTTAATTCTATTTTTATTTTTTTATTCTATTTTCCTATTTTTATTCTATTTATTTTTTTCGTATTTTAATTTGTTTATTTTTTTTATTTTAAATATTTTGATTTATTTTTTTGTATTTTATTTATTTTTATTTCTCTTTTTTGTATTTTCATCATTTTTATTTCTTTGTTTTTTGTATTTTAATTATTTTTATTTGTTAATTAAAATAAAAAAACAAATAAAAAAAGCTACAATACAAAAAACATAATGAAAAAATATGTAAAAAAATTAATTTTTTTTATTTGTTTTTTTGTTTTTTATTTTAATTCTTTTTAATTTCATTCTTTTTTTTTTAATTTGTTTTTTTTTATTATTTTAATGCCTTTTTTGTATTTTAATTTTTTATTTAGTTATTTTTATTTTAATTCCCTTTTATTTAATTCTTTTTTAATTTATTTTTAAATTTTTTCTGTGGTTTGATACTTAAATTCTTCAAGCTGGGATTTTGTTGAGGAAAAATTTAAGAGATATCCCAGATTTAAAAAAAATCCTCAGCCTTAAAGCATTTTTTCTTTAATAAAAAGTTCTTATGAAATATTCTATAAAATTAATATCTTAAAATCTAATTTTATACAAAATTATGGAAGTATTATTGTGAATACACTTATCAATCCAGCTGCTTGTTGTTAGAAGTTCTTATTATATCCAACATTTATATGAAAGGAGTGTCAACATATTCATGGTGACTGATCTTTTAACATTTTATATTGTATTTTAAATTTTAATACATTTTTTATGAAGAAAAAAATTAAATTTTGAATGCATTTACTCCACTAAGTAACCTTAGATTTTTTTATAAACAACATTTATAGCTTTTGCTTCTGAAACAGAAAAAAAGAGGATTTTTTTTATCGATACCAATAGTTGTCAACACCAGAATTATGGTAAATACAAAGTGGCAACACAAACAATTTGTTGCAAGTATTATAATTGGAAAAATATGTATAAAAATAAAATAATTTCTAGTACAAAGTCAAAGGCTTTTTTCGCAGGGTTTATTTATTTTCTTTTCTTTTTCCTAGACTATATTTTCTCACAAATTGAATTCAAAAGCTAAAAAAAAAAATAAGTTCTTTTTTATAATTTATAAAAAGAAGAAAAAAAAATACCAACGCATAAAGAAAAACTATAAATTAAAATGTTCATATAATGCCTTTGATGTTAAATTTAACATTGACCTCTCCATTCGTCTTTTACTTTAACACTATGTTTCAGGTTAATTTTGAATGATGTTGGACAGGGAGGTTTTTACTTTTCGTTTTACCGTTCAAATCGATAATCTTGATCAATATGGAAAAAATTGTTAGGATTTAGATTTAGGAGCTAGCTAACTTTGAAATATATTTCGTTTCAGATTCTGACTTTTTTGATGACGTCATTAAAGTGTCTACATTCTACTATGAATTTGATTTTATGTCCAAATTTTTTTTTAGCAAAAAAAATCTTAATTTTAATAATCCTTAAAATATCGATTTACATTTCTCGTCATAATTATACTCAAATCAAAGATAATTTAAATCCGTAAAGAAATAAACGATTTTGAACTATTTTCTTCTCAATATTGAGCCATAAATTATTTTTTCCAAACCACAAATATTTTCCTTACAAACATATAGTTCTGTTTTCTATCAGACAGCTAAACTCCTAGTGACAAAATCCTCGTTTGTCGTAGATTTTTAGACAAAAGTTTTGAAAATCACTCCATATTTATTATTTTTGAAAATTTGGTTCTTATCATTATGATACATAGGTGATGTACATGCAAACTTTTGTATGACTTTTAAATTTGTGCCTTTTTTGATAAAAGTCAAAAAATAACTTTTAATTTTGACTTTTATTTTTTAAGGCATAAATTAAAAGTTATATTTGACTTTTATTATTTTACTCTAAAAATAAAGGATATTTTTTAACTTTTAATATTTTAAGGCAAAAATAAAAGTCATGAATAAAATATTGCATAGTAATACGCTAGTTTCATTGCTTTCAATCCTATAAATCAAGAATGATAAAATACAGATTGCGTCATGCGCATGTTTTCCCGTAGATGACGTAGAAGTTCTATTCTAGAATATTGGGATAGTAAAAAATTTACTTAACTTTTATTTTTTGAGTAAAATAATAAAAGTCAAAAATAACTTTTAATTTTTGCCTTAAAAAATAAAAGTTAAGAAATAACTTTTTTTTCTTATCTTTTTCGATAAAAGTCATAACAGTTACGGTCCCTGGTTAAGAGTGAATGATGTTTGAATCACACACGCTCTCGAAGAAAAAAAATTCTGAACTGTCTGAATGGCGAACGTTAACTTTTTCCTACTCACTTTCACATACGTCCACGTGAATACAGTAAAAAATCACTCACGTTTAAGAAATTCGCACGAAGAACAGTAAAAATTACTAAAAATATATGATGAAAAAAACTAAACTCACGTACGAGTTGTTTATTCTTACTTCCGCTCACGATGCACCTGACTATAGTAATTATTACACACATTCACGCTTGATGCACGTGACATATCTGGGGAACCATTGTACAATTTTTCTTATAATGATCAGATAAAACTTGTATCGTAATCAAAAGAAAGTGTTAACATTTGCTACCAATTAGAATTTATTAAACATACTAATTGAACCCCTTAAGACCCCCTGTTGTTCTAATAGTTTTTATAGAAATAATCAAAGAAAAAAAAAATCTTCTATGATTTGTCTTAAATGTGAGTAAATTATAAGTTTATTTTACAACTCAATTGTTAAAAAAAATAAATAACATTAAACAATCTGTACCATGAACTATTATTAAAAAATTTACTACTAGAGTATAATTAATCATTAAATGTGTTGTTAACAATACTAAGTAATCAAAATAACCTAAAAAAAACCGTTTAGGTACCATACTGTTAGGTCTTCCAGAGGTCATTTGATTGTACATTTTTGTTAAAACCAAATAAAATTGTAACAATACGGTATATAATTTTCCTTAGCATTAATTATAAGTTTTTATTGTTTGAATTAAAGAAATATTATTTTTTTTTTTAAAAAGAATGTATTTGTCTTACAATAAAATTTATTTATCTAATTTATTATTTATCTAATTTACTAATATAATTAACAAAATTAATTTAAAAAAAGTGGGCTCAACCGGGATTTGAACCCGGGACCTCTCGCACCCAAAGCGAGAATCATACCCCTAGACCATTGAGCCTCTTGTAAGCAACGGTGGCAAAATTTACAGTTATATATTTCTCTCATCTGGTTAATTGTTTTTTAAAGATAAATAATGGAGAATGCCAAACACACACATAAGTATAAGATCATGTTTTCAATAAGCAATGTAGTCAATTCAGATATTTTCCCATCAAAACTAGCGACTATTCAATGCATTTAACGCCACAAAATTTATTTAGATATTAGCGGGAAATCTAGCAATTTTATTTTGACATTTTCTTACAAAAAGGTCTGCGGAGTATTTCACCCCGATTTTCATGAAATTTGCATATGTTGTAGAGAAGGGAAAATTAATGAATCCGTGTTAATGAATAAAAAGGTGTAAATAAACCAGCATTAAATTTATGTTAACAATTTTTGTTATACCCTCCTCTATTTCTATTCTATTATTAAAAATATTACTATTTTGGTACCTCAAAAGTACCAAAATATGTTTATTGCATATTTTCCAAATTTTTTCATTAGAGTTATTCACAACATCTTGAAATAAAATATCAAACCTATTTGAGCGGGTACATACGTACTGCAGTATTTCTGATTATTGATGAACTGTCAGCAATGATTTTTCTACATACAGGATATAAATTTGTTGAAATTCTATCGGCACCTCCACAATTTCATCGTTATTCGGTAATTTCAGACGTTCTTTGTAGATTCGAGAACATAAAAATTGTTCTTTTACAAATGAATATACACAGAAAAAGATATTTGACACCAGTCGAATGGAATGACTTTTTCGGGTCAGCTAACCTCTTCAACAACATTTTTCGCGTCTTATAGATTTTGAACCGAAAAAAGAAAATTTCACATAACATTTATACAGATTAACAATAAAAAAAAACTTCACTATTAATTGCAAAATTGTTTAAAATATGTTTTATTCCGAACAATCAATATTTCCAACAAAAAAATGTTGGGGTTGATCGAGAGGTGTTAAAATATAAACTCATTGGACATTACCACTTGCAAAGGGGGAAGGAAAAACAAACATGTCTTCCAAATATTAGCCGAGAGCTGATTTGACTATATATTTCGTGGGGATTTCAAGAAACCAAAACAATTCATAAGTAAATTTTATCCTAATTCAATAAATACATGTGGGGTTAGCTTTTTCCTTTAAAGATGTGAGTTAAATAAAAGATATTTACAATTAAAAACACTATAAGGCAAATAATGTTGATGAAGGTCATAGCTGACCAGAAAATGCATTTCATTCAGCTGAATTAAAAATGTAATTTTTGCCAATTTTCCAGTTCCATTTTTTGCGATTTTTTTAGACTTTTTGTTTCCAATAGTATGATGCAACACATATATTTTTACGGCAAAGAAAATTTAAAACTTTCATATATCATATAAATTTAACTGTCAACTTCTCAATTAGATTTTTTAATTAAGGGACCCAATATATTACAGACTTTTTTGGTTGTTTGTGACCAATCCCTGGGGAAAAGGACCTATCCCAGGACACGTCACATGACCGGTTCATTGTGATAGGGACCGGTCACGGGACCGATCACTTTAACATGGGCTTGTCCTAGGAGGGGGTCAATTGCACTCTGTGACATGTTACAGGACTGATCTAAAAGGACAAGTCGTGACTTTTTAACGGTCACGTGATAGGTACTTTAGGAACAGGTGATCTTTTCACCTATCCCGTGATATGTTTTTTCGGAACTGGTTCAGTTTTCACCTATCTCGCACTTAAAAAAGTTTGTAAGTTAAAATAACTGAAAATATCATTTAAAAGAAATGATATTTCATTTAAAAACCGGTCTACTTAATTTTCATTTAAATTAAATGCCATTTGTTATTTATTTTTAAATGTTGATTAATCAACTGACACGTCCGTAAGAAACAAATGATATAATCAGTTAAAATAAATGTCAAAAGTTTACCTACCAATCCTTAAAAAATAATTTTTTTTTCATTTATTTAAAATTGTTTCCGTTTTTGTATTTTTTGTTTTTTTTTTAACATACTCGTACAATACAAAATGTATGTATGCATATGAAGCTATAAACACTTTCCCAACATACCAAATGACTTGAGAAAAATATTATTATAAGCTTACAAACACAAGCCTTAAGCTTGAAAAAGACTTGAGAATATATTGAAAAAGGCTATCGTAACAATTGTAGAAAAATCAAAACGGAACCCTCGTGAAAATATTATGTGTTTATGATTACTATAAGCTTATTCTTGCAATGTAGAATAAGCTTACAAAAATAATATATTATTAATAGTTGAAAAAGAGAAATCATAATTATTTTCTTTAATTTAATTTATTTTTTATTTCAATTTTAAAAATAAATAATAATAACTCATTTTAAATATAAAAAATAATAATTCATTTTAAATATAAATAATAATAATTAATTTTAACCATAAATAAAAATAATTAAATTTAATATGCAATTGCACGTTCACTATATAAAATTTACAACTAAATGTACACGCAAAACACGTTTGACAAATTTAAAGAAAAAGTAATGGCACTTGTTGTATGCACTATAAGCGTAGAACAAAGACAACAAGACTAGAATGTATTGAAAAATATTTCTATTTCAATCGTCATATTGCGTTGTTGTTGTATGTTGTTCATAAGCATACTTGAGAAAAAGTTATGTATAATAATCTTTTCTCTAGCATTGTTAAATACTGCTTGTGAATTCACATAAGCTAAATTAAGAAAAGCTTAAAACACACTATTAATATAAGCTTATTCTCAAGTTGTATTGCAGTTTGATTGCTATATGGTATATTGGGTTTTGTGTGAAGGTGTTTGTGTATGTATGTGTGTTTATAAAGTTCTTGTAATTTGTATTAAAAAATTTTGTGTATATACAACCAATTTAAAAAGAAAAAACAAATTGAAATTTTTTGAATATTTTTTTTTGAAACAGACAGCAAACAAAATTTAAATTTGTTCCTTTATTTTTAAATGAAACGGAAAACTTTTTTATTAAACTACAAACAGTTAACTACATAATATTCTGAGTGCGGGACAGGTTTCAATTCCCAACTGACCCCTTTTTTTCCGCAGGGATGTTTTTCTTAACTTAGATTTATAAGGTGTTACCTCACGGGCTATTTTGGTCAATAATTGCTTCTAACTTTTTTTTGAACACAATTGAGTTCATAATTATACCAATAACTTTTCCAACATCTAAAAACTTGTTTAATAGAATATTTTCAAACATGTCACAGCATAAAATACATATTTCATAATTTATATGACATTTGTACAAATCAAACATGATGGAATGAACGACTGAATGTATTTAGCTTTTCTGGTGATTTTGGTTCAACGAATATTTCAATGGATGAGTAAAACTGCATTATACGAAAATAAAAAATGTACCTGTATATTCAAATATAAATTGCATATTATGCATCTTAATAGAAATTTGAACAAACTCATTTATATATACAAAATAAACAATACAAAAACAAACCAAATGCAGTGTAAGAGAGCATGGGTGTCATGCCCCGGTATAAACTTAATAGCCCAACAACAAAACTAAATAATATTTTCAAAGGTGTTGCAAAAGTGAATTTCAATTAATGTGGTTGAAAATGTTGTCATCAATGGAGTTGTGTAGTTGTTGCTGCTGTCATTATTGCATTCATTTAACCTGATCTCCAACAATATCATCATTAATGCCATCTATACAATGTTTTTGCAGCAGCATCAATATTATTATCATCACAATTTATGGTTCAAGCCAAAGCATGAGTGCGTAACAAAACTAAAAAAATACATCGAAACCAGTGAACCAAACTTGGTGCTTTTGCATTATTTATAATGCTTTTCGAACACCCAAAAAGCCAAACTTTTTCTCATGGCGCTGTAACATAAAAAGCACCAAGTTGATACTTCAATTATGAACCAGTTTGATAGTTGACTTGAGTCCATTTTGAATAAACTGTCAATTTATATTAATATTTTATTTTAGTTTTCAAATACAGAGTAAATATTTCTACATATCACAAAAATTTTGAAGAAATTTTTGAAAAATTTTCTTTACAACTTTTTTATCCCTTTTTAAGGATATTTTAGATACGACTTTTATTCTCAAAAAGTTGGAATCACTGAACGAAATGCATATAAATAAAGTGCAGGCATGCAATATGAATAGTCATCCGTAGTGGATAATAGAGATAATAGAAAAATCCAACACTCGGACAAGTACCCGCAAAGATTTTGAAAACATTTACACACACTCAATCACGTTTCCGTAAGTAAAGTCACAATCATGCATGATAACGCGTAATTCACGAAATAGAATCTAGCTGGAGAAAAATAAATGAAAAAAAAAATTAGGAAATTCGTGAAATTGCTATGAATTTGTTATTTTAACATTTATTTTGCATTTAAAAAAGCCAGTGTAAAAAATATTAAATCTAATCACAATTGTTTAGATTTAATTAGATATGACTCAATTAAATTAGAACTTGCGCCAGATCTGATTATATAAAATAAGATTTCGTAAATACATATATTATATTTATGGTCAGATTTGATTATATTTAGAGCTAGGGATCTGGATCTGGGATCTGTAAAATTGGGTGACTGCTATGACCAGATATGGTTTATATATGATGTCAAATCTGTTTATATCTGAAATATATGCTAAATTTCCTAATATTGGTCCAGAATTGGTATGAGATCTAATATCAGATGGCAGCCATTTGTATTCAAAGAATTACTCCGTAAAAAATGATTTTGGAAGTATAATTTTCCAATTTTTATTTTATCGATAAGATATCCAGTCCAGATCAAATTGAATCTGGTAATTAAAGATACGCCAGATCTGCCTAGACCTTAAGTTTTTCCCCAATTTTAAGAACTAAAAAGATTTTGTACAAAGAGAAAGTTTTATTAAAAGCAAAAAAAAAAAAATAGTTAAAATTCGTACTAACGCCACACTCATTCACGAACAATATTTTTTTGGCACACTCACGTAAATATTCAGCTCACGTGCCCATCGCTTGGTATTGTATTACATAACATTTATTCCAAATTTATACAAAATGTGAGTAAAATGTACCATACAAAAAAATCTGCGATAACATAAAATAACAGCTTATGAGGAAAATTGAAGTTCTGAAAAAACAATTTTAAAATTTTATTAAATCTTTTGCATTGAGGGAATTATCTGCATGATTCTAATGATAATGAAATTTCGCCGAAAACAGTCAATGAAACTTTTTTGTAAAATCTTCTTCGTCCGGTTTAAGATCATTTAAATTTTCCTTTATAAATGAATAAAAAAAATCGAAATAAAAAACTTATTAGACACAATGCATTATGTGGTCAGCTACAACATTCATTAACATTCTACGCATTCTGCTGCGTTCACACCTAAATCCTAAACACGGTATTAGCCCAAACTCGTTAAAAATAATAAAGAACTTTTTAACGCGCCTTCGTTTAACATGTGTTTAAAAACTAGGTGTGAACGCAGCATAATGTTGTGAATTATTTGTATGTCTTATTTATTTCACAGGTTTAAAGGAAAAAACTAATGAAAACCAACTTTGATTTATTGAGTTAAGATGAAATTTATTTACAAACTTTAGCTATGTTTAATAATCTCCATTATTATCGTATGTCAAATCCTGAATTTTCATTAGCGGCCGCGTGCTATGAATACACGCTAATATTTTCAGGACCCAGTTGCAGGTTTATACTGCAGACCCTCCCCCCTTTACACACAATTGAAAATGCCTGTAGCAATAAAAAAAACCACCGGATTAAAATTTAGGACTTTCCCTTAATCTCCTCCAGCAAAATTAAGCATCAAATTCAAATAAAATATATATTGGCCGGTAATGGGTTAAATAAAAAGTAAAGAGTTGATAAATCTCGTAGCTGACCAGAAAATACCAACACCAACTAGTGTTAAAAGTTTTTTTCTGTGTATTTCTTTGTATTAATTTTTAATGGAAAATTTTCATTTATTTCGAAAAATGCGGTTGTTACATAACGCCACGCATATTATAGACCTCGATTTAATGTTGGACAGGTGGATTTAAGCCTCATGTCATACGATTGTGTACCATGCATTAAATACAAAATTAAACATTTAAATGAATATAAAACAAAAAAAGTAAATTTCTACTAGTCATAGGCGACTATAAAGTACACCTTACTATGAAATTTTATGAAACTTTTGTAAATGAATATATTTAAAAATGATATGAAAATTGGCGTTAAAATGTTTTGCAAAATTTTATAATAAATATGTTAAAAAGTCAAAAATTAATTTATATGCTAAAGCAAATTCATCAGCTGTGTTTATGTGAAATAAATTGATATAAATTTGATATAAGCCAACGTTTACGGTTAACGCTTAACGTTACTTATGTCAAATTTGTATGGAAATAACGGAAGCTAATGCCAATAGCTTCCTGCATAAACAAAGCTTATATCTGTCCAAACACCAGTTTGAAAAGAGCAAAGAGAAAAAAGAAGGGGCAAAATGGTTTTGTTTTTAAATATTTTAAAAAAGAACTTAAAATTACGAAATCTGATAATGTTTTAGTGCTAAAGCGATTTTTACTGCTGACCAGCCTATTTACTCGCTTAATTCCTTTTGTTGAGTAATCATTATCTTCTCACAAAAAAAACATTAAGTAATGTGTGGTCATTTTTCTCTCCCTGACAAACAGCCAAAAAATAATGAGTACCCATTACTTTTTGATATTGCGAACAAAAGTAAATAAGCGAATAAATTGGCTGGTAAGTAGTTAATACGAGGGCGGATCAATAAGTCCTTGACTTTTCGAACTTCTCTCGTAGTTATATCAAATGCAACTGCTCCCAAAAGTACCACCTGTCAATAGACTACTGTCAAATTTTTGGCAAGTTCCGTCATTTACTTTGCGTTGAACAGCTGTTCAAAACATACAAACTTGTGGATTTTTTTAAAAATGGAAAAAAGTGAATTTCGAGTGCTCATTAAACATTATTTTTTGCGAAAAAAACCGTCAATCAAACCAAGGAAAATCTTGATAAATACTATGGGGGATCTGCACCATCGATTTCAATGGAAAAAAGTGGTTTACTGACTTTTGTTGTTGTCGCACAAGTACAAATTACGCTGAACGTTCTGGACGGCCAATTAAGGTCAATATACCCGAAAATATCGAAAATCCACGATATGATGTTGGCCGATCGAAGAGTAAAAGTGCGTGAGATTGTTGATGCCATAGGCATTTCATATGGCAGTGTGGTTTCGATTTTAAATGATCAGTTGGATTTTAGAAAGCTGTCTGCAAGATGGGTGCCCCGTTTGCTCTCAATTAACCATAAACGTAATCGTGTGACGTGTGTAGTCTCAATGGCAAAATACCATGAATTGGGCTATGAATTGGTACCTCACCGCCATATTCTCCGGATATAGCCCCCAGTGACTATTTCCTATTTCCAAACGTAAAGATATGGCTCGGTGGAAAGAAATTTAGCTCCAACGATAAAATTATTGATCAAACAAATTCCTATTTTATGGACCTCGAAAAATCCTCTTTTTTTTGGAAGGGATACAAAAATTGAAGAAACGTTGGACTAGTGTATTGAGCTAAAAGGAGATTATGTTGAAAAATATTTTTTTTTTGCAAGAAAAAAAAACTGTGTTTCTTTCAAAAAGTCACGGACTTATTGATCCGTCCTTGTATCATGTTTTTGCTGGGTTACTATAAAGGAAACTTTTTAAACTTGAAACTAACATGTTTTGTTAATCGTGATCGTAATTGACAAAACATGTTTAGACTTCTTTGTGGGTGCCGTTAAAGACCGATGCTATGCAAATAATCCAATAACGATCTACATCCTTAAGGCCAATATCATCTGACCCATTCGTAAGAATTTGTTTATGGAATCTGTCTTTGGAAATTAGACTAACAGAATGAGCGGCGGCCACATGAATGAAATTATGTTCCCTAAATAATAGGAATATTTATTTTTTTTATATTTCTAATAAAGCCATAGTAATCGTATATCAAAACAACTTACAATGAATTGTAACGTCATATTTATGAAATATATCATTAGTTTTATGGAAAGTTTCAGCATATTTATTAAACGTTTCATTTAAAAATCTCTACGTTTTCTTAAGATCTGTGTCTATACTTTACGAGTATATGAAATTGAATAGTAAACCGCCTATACATACTGTAGGGTATTTCAAAACAAAAATAGTAAATCATTTTTAACAACACAAATTGTTTGCTTTATTCATACTCGTGTTTGGCAAGTGTTATTCATTTTTGTACATCTTCATACAAATGGACATAGATACATAGATGATGGACTATGTATGATGCACGACATGATGCATCATACATTAATATATATGTATTTATGTATGAATTCGTAATTGTATATTATGTATGATTGTATTTTATTTATTGTTGTATGTGTGTATGTCTTCTTTTTTATCTTTAGAGTAAATTAATTAATTCACTGACATGTGTATCATTCAAACATTTATCCATCATTGCATCCAAAATCCATTTAACACTAGTAAATTATGTACATGATGATGATGGTTGGATGTATTTTGTAGTATAAATGTACAATGATGAATTTGTTGTGAACTCATTTTGGCCACATTTTAATTTGTTGTGTTAGGTTAGTTATATTTTATTTTGTTGCAAATTTTAAAATGTTTTCTTTTTTTTGTGTATTAAATGAACAGGTTGATTCCAGAATATTATTTTAGAATTGTCTAGTGATACACTTAATACGATATTAGATAAAAGTCCTGATAAATAAAAATTGTTAAAACTTTCCTTTTGCCAGGTGATGATAGTTTGATGAGTATCAAATACAATTAGATTTGTTTATCTTGTGGTCTTACACAATTCGTGTTCATGTTTTAATATAAATTTATGTATTTTTACAATTCACCATACAGAGATTATCTACTTATGATTCGAAATTCCAATATTGTCACCAACAAAAATTAATAAAAAAGTTTTTTTTTTATATTCCAGTAAAAATAAGGAATATATGCCACTTCTCCGAATATACAGATTCGTGATGAAAATCGAATTAAAGCCATTCGATTGGCAAAAAGTGCTTGAGCCAAATAATGGGGTAGGTGGGATGGGGGCAAATGGATCCGCACTGAGATCAAAGTTGGCGTCGATGGGTTAAAAATCCACAAAGAGCCCCACAACTGCCCCGGAGTCACTCTTAAAGGGAAAAATGTAAGACCAGCCCCCATTATATTTTGCCCCTCTTTACTTTATCTGAACATACCTACCCCCTATCTCCACTCCCTTAGATGGCCACCATACAAATACTATAATTTGGTCAAATTTGCTCCCCCGGCTCTAACTGGCATAAGGAAGCCCCAAGTGGATTCAAATGTATGACCGACCTCCAGTATTTTTTCAACTCCAACATTTTTGCAGAAAATCCCTATCCTATATCTTTAACCCTTAAGGTCCCCATACAAGTTTTTTTATTTTTTATTAATTTTTATGAAATCAGCTCCAACCGCTCCCATAGCGCCTCCTACATGGGAGAAATGTGAGATCGACCCACTTTTATTTCTCTCTCCCAACATTTAATCCGAACATACCTACCCCACTCCCTCCTCCATGGGGGCTTCCATACAAAATGTACGTAAAATCGACCAAAACAAAAAAAAAAAAAAATTAAAAAAACCACTTTTTTATATGTATCCAACATATTTAATTCGTGAAATATTTACAACGTCATCAACTTCGATCGGCGTTGTAAGCAGTTTGAGATCGCTTACCGAACTTTATTTAATCGGACAACTATGCTCGAATATTATGGCAACGATATTGCCGTCTAGAAAACAAGTGCTCAGGATGTATTTTTATGCCACTAGACAGCGTAAAATAAGTACTGCCGAAAGTGCATACTTGGTGACTGACATTGTCATGATTTTTTTTGGCGTCAAGCTTTTATTCCAAAAAAATACAGAAAAGATGTGAAAATAAAAATTCAAGCTTTGGTTGCTGACAACCCAGAGCTGACTACAAGGAATTCCTTTAAATCGTTTCTTGTTCCTTGGTGAAAATATTCCTAACCATCATTTAAGTCTACCAGGACCCATCAGTCATGCTCGATGGATGGCGAAAGGCATGTACTGCCCAAAAATGTTTTCTTTTTTTGAAAAAAACCTCGGAAGAATTAAATGAGCTTCGTGATGTTACCATTTTTGTCGCAACACCAAGGACCCTATAAACCAGGATGAACAAACTACCAATTTTTTAGCCACCCATGATGCCAAATGGTGCACTACAAAAAAAATTCTCGTGGTCTCGACTAAGAATTTTTTTGTAGTCGCACCATTTGGCATCCTTGGCATTATGGGTGGCTAAAAATTTGGTGGTTTGTTCATCCTGGTTTATAGGGTCCTTGGTAACACTTTTCTTGAAAGCTAGGTTTAGCACCACCAGAGCAACCGAAGCTCCAAATAATGCTGTCGCAACGATTGATGAGAAAATTCTGTGGACATCTCTGGAATGTCAGTGGTGAAGCTGTTGCTCTTGCATTATTTGATCCGAATATTTCCTGTGACATCAAGCGCAAAATGGCGAATGCAATTTATATATTTGATGAAGAGAAAGAGGAATGCTAATCGTCCAACGAAAAAAGCGAGAAAGAAGGAGACTTGCATAATATCGAAGATAATAAGAAGATTACTTGGAATAATAATAAGATAATAAGAAGATTACTTGGAAAATAGCAGCAGTAGTAGCAACCAAGATGGTGCACATTAAGAACAAACAGCTCAAAGACGTGAAAAGAATTACCTTGACGTTGAAACAAGTAAATCAGGAACTCATGAATAAAGATTTTAGCCATAACGTCACACCTAGTTCCAAATATTATATAGAGAAAGGCTATAGCCGTAATTTCAAGTAATAGATACCTAGCAGTGCTTAGATATCTATTGATTTTTGTTCGTCTACACGGTAGATTTCTAAGCACTGGTAGAGGTATCTATTGCTTGAAATTACGGACATAAGCAGAGCTTTAAAAAAAAGCCTATTTAAATATATATTTTTCTCCTTAGCAATGAAACAAGTAACTAGGTATATTCCTAACAAGCACTATGACGTTACTTATGTATTTTCTAATAAAAACAGTTTCATTTAAAATTCTATGAATAAATTTCTAAAAACTGAAAAGTAGCATGAATTTTGTTCCTAATTTGATTTATAAATAAATTTGGATGAAGTAGGAATAAAGCTGTTTATTCAAAAATATTTAAGAATTCTTAATTGCACAAACACAGAAAAATCGGTAAGAACACTTTTCAGGAATATGCGTGATTTTTATATCTTTTCTAATAGATAACCTTTTTAGCTTAAGAGTTAAGTTTAAACCAGGTAGTGATAGAGTCTGGGAACAGTGGCAGTTCATAAAAATTTGTTTGTGAATTTCGCAAAAACAATTCATACCATATTTTTAACAATTTGTTATTGAATTTTTTTGAAAGTAGCTCTTGTTTATTTAGGCATATTTTTTATTCTGGATAGTGTCATATAAAGAAAATAAAAATCTACTTTATCGACTATCTACACTGTGTTTTTAAGGTTTTACAAGTCTGACATTTTCTTTTTGAAGACAAAATAAATCTCAGGATGCTTTATATTATCCTAAACAAACACTTCAGAAACCAATGCAATAGATTTTACTTGATATTTCAAGAAAAGAAATACATTTATTTTTCATTAAACGATTAATCAATTAATCGGCAATTTTTCCGATTAATCAACCGAATTACCGATTATCAATTTTCCTCATTTTTCGAATAATGATCTAACCGATTAACCAACAGGGTCTCACACCTGAGACATTAAAATTTTTCACACGCTTCGCATTGTCAACAGATTTCATTGTTTTTGATCAAGAAATCTGGGAAGATCGCGGAGACTTCCAGGAAGCGCTAGAAGTATTGTGTAAACTACATGTTGTCAACGACGCTGCCGAATGAAGCGTAAGATTAATAGAGAATTATAGCAACGTGTTGTGGCCGAGGAAAAAATATTTTTGCGTCAAGTGATTGCCGAAAATCGGACTATAAACATTATCAAATTATACCCTCAATAAAAGTTTCAATTATACAAATTAAAGAGTTTACAATCGAACTTTTCGTTTTCATAAAAAATAGATAGGTATATTCTGGCAACATGTTGCATTAGGTCACAAAGCTGTCCATTTGAAATGGTACAAAACGTATTTAGAAATTGTCACAATTGATTTTGAATTTTTTTCTTTGAGTGTAAACATTTTATTGAAATTATGGTATATAAGCAATTTGGCTTTTAAATTTAAAGATCCTGACAATCCTGACTCTAAATCAAATGGGAATAGAAAATTGTAGATAATTATATTTTGTTGCACAATTCAGTATGTGTCCCTGGTTTACTCTTAACGTTTTGTCGTTTTATAATAAATTCCAATAGAGCCCGAACAAATATTCGGCAATTATTCGGTATTAGACCAAAATTTTGGCCGAATAATTGCTGCAATCGAGTCTTTAAATTTTTATAATATAGAAAAAACGGTTAGATCTGATAAAATCTGCTTATATCTAAGTATAATTGAATCTACAAGTAATTAGATCTGGTACAAGATCTGATCATATATGATACATGTTATGCACTTTATGGCCAGATTTGATCAGATCTAGAGAGAGATCTATTCATGTCCATAGGGATATTTTTTACTTATTAAATCTGATTAGATAGTTAATGTTGAAATAAAATGGGATATGATTATATACATAGCGCCAGGTCTGCCTGAGTGGATCTCAAAATTGGTTACAATTTGAGATCTATTCAAATCTAGTACAATAAAGAAATATGTTCAGGTGTGATATATTTTACATAGGACGAGAAAAATTCTTGAGGTAGAGCTAAAACCTCTATTGTGAATGATTGGTGGTACTCAGAGGTGCTTTTGCTCAATCTCTGGCAGTTGTTCTCTCACGTATACATTCAGAAAAAAAAAGTTAGTAGAAAAATTTGTAAATGGTTTTCAATCCCACTTTAATATTTTTGTACAAATTTTTAGTAAAAAAAATATTATTAGCAAATCTTTTTGCTATTTACATTTTACAAATTACAGAATTTTTACAAAGTTTTGTTGCTAATTTCAGAAATCATTTTACAAATTTTTAAAAACCGATTTGCTAAAATTAGCAAAAAAAAAAAAACATTTACTAATTTTAAAAAAAGTGGATGTTGAAGGAAATGTTCTAATAATTAAAATTTACATCTACAAACTTATATTGCCTTAAAATGTAAAAAAAGGAATCGGAAGTAAAGATACCGACTCATGCCTAAAAATAGCACATCCACTTAAAATAGCACTAAAAATTTTTTTAGTTAAAAAATTTAGCCATAAATGAAAAAAGAAAATTAACTAAAAATATTTTGTAAAACAGAAATTAGCAAATTAAACAAAATGATAAATTCGTTATGTTTTTACAATTTTTGAGCATAAAATTAAAAAATTTTGATGCTCGATAAAAAAATAAATTTGAAATTTTGTACTAATATTAATAATATTTAGTTATTTTTTTGGCTGATTTTAGCAAACAGATTTTGAATTCCACTTTACAAAAAGTTTACTAAAATTTTGTAGCGTCAGCTATTTTTTTCCACAAATTTCGTTGTTCTATACGTCAGCAGACATACAAAAAAAATACCGCTGGGCTCAAATTAGCAAAATTTCCTGTAATAACAGCAAAATTTTCAGTTGCCATTACAGACTTTTTTTGCTGAGTGTAGGTGAGTCTTAACATATATTTTTTATTAACATTGTTTAAATATAAAAAAATGAACTGATCTTCTTTCAGTTTATATACATTTTTATAATTATAAAGAAAACTATTGACAACAAAATCTTTAAAAAAAAAAGTTTCGAATAAAGCAGTTTTACCTTTGGCTGCAAATGGCTGTAAATTTTTAACCAAACTTTATGGCAAAAAGTTTTTGAAGCCTTACTCAAAATATACCAATAATTTTTTTAGTTACAAAGATGCTTACAGTTTTTTTCTTTCTTAAAGGTGAATAATTTTTAATTTGATATTTTACATTATTATGTGCGACTATTCTTAAATATTAATTGAAACATTTCTGCTTCCAGATTATAACTAAGCCATTCTTAATATTCATATCTTGATGAAATGTATAATTTCACCGTCAACATTTTTCGATTTTCAATAGCAGAGTTTTTCTAGTAAAAAGTGCTTCTAAATGCTAAATAAACTTTTCAGTCTAAATGTAGAATAAAACGAAATTTTGAAAACGTCTTCATTTCATTGCAGGGTTTTCGGATTTTTATAAACGTCAAAACTTTGAGATTAACCCAGGTATGTACATAATATTGGCAAAAATTTATTGCATCTAAAATATTAATACATTTTATAATAATTGTAATTTTGTTACAAACAAAACGAAATTTATATGGAATACAATCGATGGTATTGCAATGAAAAAAAAAATATATATATATACATTAGTGTTCGTTACATTAGCGTTAATTGTTTTAGTAGTAAAACAAACAAAAAAATAAAATCAATAGTTTGGCTTTGTTCAAATCTAAGTAAATGCAAGGCATGCTAACAAAAATGTATAAACTAAAAACAAAACTTTTCGATGTTTTTAAGAAAAATGTGAAAGGAATATAAACACAATGTTAATAAAAACAGTAGTAACTAAATTGTTTGCCGATTAAAGCAAACTTGCACATAGAGAATTTAATTAGACAAATTTAACTAATATTTTTCAGTTAGTAGTCTAATGTTTACTTTACAAATGAAACATTTATTAAATTTAATGAAAAGCTTCATAATTTTTAAAAAACAAGTTTTTAGTAAAAATTTTTTTATTGAGTGAAAATAATTTTTAATTAATAAAACAATATTTTCCACAAAATTTTACGAAAAATTCATTAATTGAAAAGTTCAATAGACGATCTTCAACGAAACCTTATTGAAATTATGCAAAAATTCATTAATGTGTACAATGTAAATAATTCTCTCAGTGTATAATAGTTATATAAAAGTTATAACGTGTAAATTATTGACATTTGACTTGCAAAAAATAAAAACTATAAAAACATGAAAATATTAAAGTTTGATTATTTCAAAGGTAACGTGATGATTTCTTTTTAATTGACTTTAATATTCTTATCAAGATCTTACAACGTTAGTTTACCTTAATTTCAGCTAACACAGAACAAATATCTTTCAAAATCCTACAGTTAAAATTTTGTTGAATAACAAAGATATTATCAATTCGTGCGAAAGTTTCAATATTGACAATATAATTAATTAACCATGGTTTTGTTACTCTACTTAGTGCTGTTTATAGTCAGCACTAAGTAGTGGGATGAATTTAAGAAATATTTATTTTGGATAATGAGAAAATTCCCAATATATCCCAGCAAAAAAAAAAAATACAAATTAATATTACCTGTGCGGAGTCCTTTTAAGAATTGGTGACAAAAGCGAGAATTTCATTGGACTAAAATTTATGGAAATTTTTTTTGCAAAGTGATATAAAAAAATTAAAATTTATACAAATCTTTAAATTTGTATGAAACTAACATCATGTCATTTTTATAATCTTTTCATTGAATATAAAAAATAAAATTTATTGTAAAATTTTATAAAAAAATATCAATTAAATGAAAATTTAATACCTAAATTTTGTAAATCTGCGTTCAACGCTTCACCTACACTTCACTTTCTTACGCCATCGCGAGTGTAAAAATATCGAATTTTATAAATCACTACGTCATTGCGTTGGACTTTTACGTTATCAATTTAATTGTAAAATTAAAATAATAGTAAAACATTATTATTATTATTTCTTTTTTGAACAACGCCCGAGAAAGTGCACTTCAGCCAACACAAATCCAAATAAATTAATTTTGGAAATGATAAAATGATAAAAACAATTTATAAAATGATTCTGCTCAATATTTAATAATGTACCTGCATTTATGCATATATGGAATTTATGTTTGATTTGTTACATTTAGCCCTACTTTTTTGTAAATATTTAGGCTGCCTGAAACCTAAACCTGCAAAAAATTTATGGAGCAATTATTGAAATTTTTTAAGATTTTTTCAGAGGCAGTTCCATGACATATCGACCCGAGAACAAAAACAATTCAAAAACTGCTTAATTAAAAAAATCATTACAAATTGTGTTTTTAAAGTTTAAAAAAAAAATTCAAACCAACGCTTAAGTGATTAATTTTTTAGCCAAGTGTTTTCTGAAATTCTAATTTGTATGTATACAATTTCATATAACGTAACGAACAGCTGTTTTAACGCGAGCAATCACCTACTTTATTCAAGTGATTTGCAAAATCGATTTTTTTAAATTATGTAAAGTGAGGCGTTGCGTTTTGCAAAATGAGGCAATAAATTTTTCATAAATAAGTTTTTATGTATTGTTGATCTGTTATTTTGGTAAATGTATGGTGTTAACCCATTAGTCGCCATTGCACAGAATTCAGTACACCTAGATTTTAGATTTTTTCTGACACTATTCGTCTATAATTTAAGTAGAATAATTTTCTGAGACCCAACTAAATTAAGAAATTAACACCAAAAGTGTCTTCTTATCTAATACTGTTATTATTGTTTATATTTACATCGTTTGATGGCAATTGAAAAATATTAAATTTTGGCAAAATTTTTCTTAAAGGAAAAATTTTAATTTTTGAAATTTGTAATACAAATTTAAATATGTATATGTATAATTAGTGTTCTTTTTTAAGTAGGCACTAACTGAACCTGTTAAATCAAATTTTACAACAAGGAATTTCAGAACGGTGTGTGAGGGAGAGCCGGTTTCCACTTTTTGCTCCTTGACAACTTACAAGGATATCAAAAAAAATTTTTTTTTTCAATTTTGATTTTACTTTATTCTAGTTAACGCCTTTGCCTATAATATAAATATATTTTTATTGAATTTTCTCCGCCAGACTATATTTGGCCGTTAATGGGTTAATAGGATTTCAGATCATGTAATCATATTTTTTTTTATAAATTGATTTTTATTGCAAAGAAACATGAACATTTGTATTAGTAAATTATAGAGAATAAAAATTGAAAAATTTCTACAGAGCCAGCAGGATAGAATACTTTAGTATTATCGGTTGCCGCAACACAACCCTCTTTAGTATCCACGCTCCTTGTTGGGTTATAAAAAAAAATCAATAATAATATTGAGTATTTGGAAACAAATTAAAAAACCCGAAAACAACACACAATTAGACTAACATCAACGAAATTTAACAATTTAAATATATATTTTTTTCATTTAATGAAAGATTCATTAGCTGATCAAACATCCAGTAAAGGAACAAGTTACAAATCTATTTATTTAAAGGTTAATGCATGAATATGTTCATACATTACATTATTTACATTACATTATTTAAAAAAAAATATTTATACCAAATAATCACTCAACAAAGAAGATGAAGAAAAAATTTACATCCCAACATGACTCTCATTAATACATTTTTTCCATATTTAAATTAAATTTTTGATAAACGTTTAAAAAAGCGCCTTAACTTTCATCGTTTAAAACGTTTATTTGCCTTTTACAAGACACCTGTAATTCAATGTAAAACGTGTGAATAAACTCGTTTTTCAGTCGATAAATGTTCATTCATATTGTATTTTCGAATTGCTCCCCCCTCCCTCTTAACTACTTCTAAAAACAAATCATGTGCCTGTATTTGATAAGTTTTCTTCAATTGCCCATAAACAGTGATGTCTGAAGTGTGATTTTGAGTTTTTTTTTTTAATTTGTTTTACATAATTCATTCATTATCAATATTTATTAGCTCATTAATATGAATGTATGTACAACAACAAAATTCACATCTTTTAGGACTTCATTACCGCATTCATGAAATGATTAATGATTTTTAATTAAAATAATATTGTAATACATATTTTAAGTAATATATTTAATAAGGTTTTCTCGTAAAAATGTAGTTGAAAACAACAACCATCAACTGTTTAGGAGTTAAAACAGAGAGGCTTTTGCGAATAGTTTTTAAGCAAGTTAAACACAGAGGTTATGTGTATCAAATGAGTTAATGAAAATTTTCAACCAATTAATAAATTTTTTAAAAATTAAACGAAAAGTTTCTTAAGCCATTTGATACCAATCATCGATCTCGCGAGCACTTAAGACGTTCATATTTTATGAAAATTAAAATATTTATTTATTTCAATTTTATTAGACGTTTTTTAAATTCTGCTATTTCTAAGACAATTTTTCAAAAATTCAATTCTCTTGTAGAGTGAGAAAATAGGTCATTATTATATAAATAATAAGGCGGGTCAAATTGTACGGAACGATTTTTTTTGATGAAGCGTATAGCAACGTAATCAATAGGTGATTCTGAGAAATTTCGCTCAAGAGACCATAGCTCTAAGTCGGATTTGGAGCCCCCAAAATTTCAAAATAGAAATTTTTCCATATATACATAGAACAATTTAATTAAATTCGTCATAAAATCGGATAGAATTATAGTAGATTTCTCAATCTGGGCTTGTTTGAAAGGTATTTTTATCACCTTTCAGAATCTGTATTGATACCAACTTTGTAACACTGAATAATGACGTTACAAAATAATGACGTTTACCAACACTTAACGTTGCCAAATACTTAAATAAAAACTCGGTATCACAATACCAGTATTTTTTATTTATTTTTAAATTTAGTGTGACACAATCAAAGAGTGCAGTGATAATATCAAAGTTATTATGGATAATCAAGAACCATCAACATCGTCTGCGGTGTCTTCGCAAATCAACATCAACAAGTTTTGACTCTAGATTAACTAACATGCCTCATCAAGATATTGTTGTTTTTGGTTTATCAAGTGATTTAAATGATCTTAGTTAAGTGATCGTGCTAAATTTGAAAACAAAATGTTCTCGTATAAAACTTTTACTCCTCACGTAACAGATAAATTGATCCAAATTTGGTGTAAATTAAATATTGAAATCATTAATAGAAAGAGTGTTTTAAAAAAATTAACTGGTTTGCTTGTTAATACCAGAAACATGTACAACATAGAAACAAGAGATGAATTTAAAGCATTTGTTGATTTAATAAACGAATTATTTTATATGTAATTGCAAATTAAAAACAACAGAATGCTCGTGTGGATTGATTCCAGAACATCTAAAAGAATTTATGATGGACCAGCATAATGATAGAAAATTCATAATACCTGAATATACGGAAGACGTTGAAGAAGTAGCTACAACAATACCAACACTTACAACTGGTACCGATGATCCAAGTTACGAACCACCTGAATAACACATGGATGAAGATGAAAATGAAGCAACAACAGAAGTTCCAGAAGCAACTGTTCAAATGAGACGAGGTCATTATACTCAAAGATACAATGCCTTAAATTTTGCTGTGATGTTTGATAGATTCGGTGTTTCAGATAGAGTCGCTTCATGTTTAGCAACAGCTTTATTCGAAGATATAAATTTTAGAAATGTTCATGGTAATCTTGTTATTATGGGTAAATCAAAAGTGGCTAGAAAAAAGTTAAATCTAGAGATGCAGTGCTTCGTACACGACATACAAATTCTTCCAAAACTGCATTCTCTTTCGATGGTAGAAAAGATGACTCATTAACTACAGAGAAAATTAATGACAAATTTCATACCACTATGGTAAAAGAACCGCATTTAGTTGTTCTGAAAGAGCCCTATAATGAGTTACTTGGATATGTAAATTTGGGTAATCAAGATGCAAAAAAAAAAAAAACAGAAAACTGAATGAATTTTTCAACAATAAAACATTAACAGTTGTTCAATTAATTGGCATATGCAGTGATGGTGAGCCAGCAAATACTGGAACAGAAAATGGTGTTTTACGATTATTTGAAAAATTGCAGGTATGTAACACATTATTTTATTTAATATCATCATTTATTATCATTATTTATTGTCATTATTTTACTTTTTCGATTGGAATAAAGTTAAAATAAAATAATTCCATTTTAATTGATCTAAACATTTTATTTTTCAGGTAGTAGCTGATTTTGATCAAATACCACTGGAGAATATGCCTGCAATTATGGATCATGAACATGAGCTCGATCTATCAACAGATGTTAAATATTTATATCAAATAGCTAAAGCAATTTCGAATAATATTGTTCCAGTTGATTTAGCTAACATTAATTTACACTATCGAGAAAAATTGTACGATCCAACTAAACTCAGAGTTTACAAAAAATATATCTTAAATTTTGATGCTACCGATTATGTCAATACGGTTGATATGAATAACGACGATATATTATTTGAACCAGCATTTACTCGACAGATTCTATGTTATCACTTGGATTTGGATTTCGATGAACTTCCACTGGCGGATCCACAAATTGCAATGCACATACAAGGAACAGAAAGACATGTACAATTATTAACGAGTGTTTCAAAACGAGTTATAGAAAAGAATCGTGAAGGAGTTATGGCAGTGACATTAGAAAGTCGTAAGAAAACTCCTCGAATGGAAAGTAAAAAGGACCTTAAAAAATAATATTACCACGTTAAAACATTAAATTGTAGGTCGAGAATAATATTTAAAAATATATTGAATAAAAAGTGTAAAAATAGTGTTTTTTGCTAAAACCTTGAAAATGTTGATTTTTTTCAGATCGATTTTCCTACAAAAGGGAGTTCGATAACAAAAAAATTGATCATAATAAAAGTTGTTGGAAATTATTTCATAATCTGCAAAAAAAAATCTCGAAAAAAAATCAAAGAAAATTCAGAATTTATTAGTTAAAAGTTCATTTTAGGCTATTTTTCGACAAAATACAGATTCTGAAAGGTGATAAAAATACCTTTCAAACAAGCCCAGATTGAGAAATCTACTATAATTCTATCCGATTTTATGACGAATTTAATTAAATTTTTCTATGTATATATGGAAAAATATATATTTTGAAATTTTGGGGGGCTCCAAATCCGACCATAGCTCTATGGTCTCTTGAACAAAATTTCTCAGAATCACCTATAGATTACGTTTTTGCTATACGCTTCATCAAAAAAAAAATTAACCCGCCCTAATAAATAATGACCTATATTCTGTATCAAAAGGAAAATGTGATAATTTTAAGTTTATTACAGTTTTTAGAAATTCGGAAATTTCTTGATCCGATTCATTAATTTTACAGAAAAATTAGAAACAACACAACAAATTTTTCTCACCCAATTCAGCATACAACTTTTATAATATGTACCTCTCTTCTCTCTATATTTAAATAATTTTTCAAAAAGGTACTTGAAAAATGTGTAAAATTGATTTTTAAAACTTTATAGTTCAACCCTGGAGCAATAACTTTTATAGGCAAAACTTAAAACTACTAGATGCTTTTTATAATATAGTTATATCGCTCTTCTATCTAAATATATTGGCAGTGTAAAATGGGTTAATAAAGATTTGTTCAAAAATTGCATGAATTTCATAAAAACTTTCAGTATTTGTAGTTACAATATTTATTATTAAATCTTATACTATCGGAAAAAGAAACAAATTTTGTATGAAAATTTTCACTAAAATTATGAAACATTTTAATGGACAACATATTTTAAAATTTTTTTTTTTGAAATTATCAAGCTTGGCATTTAATTTTAGCATATATCTTTAAAATGTCAGATAAGTGGGGACGGAGATTTGCCAGTTTAGAGTAGATACAAAAAATATAACTTTTCGAAAAACATTTGTTTAAAATCTATAGTTTTATTCAGCCAATTTTTCCTAAAAATTAATGAAAATTTTCTCTTAAAAAAGAGATTTTATACATTTAACAAACAAGTTAAATTAAAACTCATGTTACATAAATATTGATGAATCTTTAACAATGCCAATTATTATTTTTTTAATTATTCGCTAATTGGGTATCTAGCTCTATTGACTCATTGGAGCATCGTTGAAATTTGGGTTGTGTATCATTGTTAGTGAACTAATCTCCGGACTGTTTTATATTCGGAATACTCGCTTATCTAGTACAGCAAATCCGTTTGTGAATCAGAGATCTGCAATGAGTAGTGAAAGAGTGAGTAGAGTTGAATGATGATTCATTATTTGTTGTACTTATACGCATTTATACTTATTGAAAGTTTGAAGTACTCATCATACTCATTACTTACAAGATTTATGACGTTGTTTTATGAATTATTTTTGTTATTATAATAGCGAAAACAAATACGGATATTCTCTTAACGATTAATTCATTTATTAACTTATTCATTCATTCATATATTTATTTCGAAAGATAAAATAATTTCTTACGGTATAAAACACCAATGCATTAATATTCTCTCTTTCTGCCGACCACTGATTTGAACTGACTCTGTTACACACTGCTTTACATAATGGCTGACTTTATTAAATTTTTATATATCATGGATAAATTAATGAGACTAAATTGCTTCTTAACTTTTTTATATATAACTTTATGTATAATTTTATATAAATATATCTAATACCTTAAGAACTAAGAAAAAATGGGGAGAAATAATTATTAAATTTTAAACAATAAAAAAATATATGTGTAAAAATTCACCACTTATAGAAAAATTGCAAATCAAAATCATTGACATGGAACCACATCACATCAAAATACTCTAGATATTCAACTATATATCACAATATCTCAAATTTGTTTGCAAATATTGTATCATATATAATTATATCTTATACCATATCAAAAAATATTTCTAATATTAAAACATATATTAAATCACATATAATTATATTTCATCCCATATTCAAAAATATTTTTGATAATGGACCATATATTATTGTATCTCAAACATTAGATAGCATATATAATTAAATATGGATCTCTAATCTAATTAAATAACACAGTACAACACATAATTTTGTGACTCAATTCTGAGAATTGCACGTGAAAGAAGCCCTTAAAAAATAAGAACTTCTGCACCACTCGTTTTGTCAAGTTGGCTGCATTTATAATTTAATGGCCATACGATTTTTTTTCTCAAGGTATATATATATATACACTCACAATATATTTTCCGTTACCGACTGTAGTTTATTTAAAAGTAATACGTAAAGTTTGTTATAAAAATTTACAGACGTTCAGTAGGAGTTGATATTTTGTGTTAAATGTAAAATTTTATGTTTTCTTTTTCTAAAACTTGAAATTCATATAATTCTTTTTTGTTTTTTTTACCAAAATAGTTTGTATATACATATACAAAATTATTTCAATAAAAATTACAAGAAATTATTCAAATATACAAACACATAAAGCCAATAAAAAATATATACACCTGAGTGTGTTGTGTTGTGTTTTGTAAATACAAATAAAAAAAACTTTCAATTTGAAAAACAAACCACAAAAGTAGTTTTTTCTGACTTTTTGTCAGTAAAAATTGATGGTTATTTTCAACGACTTTCTATTGTTTTTAATACTTTTGTAATAATTGAAAATAAAAAACAAAATGGGTTGAATATAATGAAAAATCAGTAGTCCTCTTTTTGATTGATTGTATTTTCGATAAATTTAATATGTATTTTAAGTTGTTTTTAACGAAATATTATTGTGAGTGTATACATATTGTTGGAACTAATCTGACACAATTCAATCTGGCATTTTTCGGATAAATTTGGACCTTACTTAACCCCTAAATATATTGTTGGATTTAATTTGATCTGCTATTTTTTGGATCAATTTAGTTCTTCCTAAATCCCTAAATATATTGCTGGATCTAATTTGATCTGCCATTTTCGGATTAATTTAGATCCTTCTAAATCCCCAAATATGATCTGCCATTTTCCGGATCAATTTAGATCATCTAGATATTAAAGACTCAGATTGGATAAGATTAAATATTGCGCCAGATAATTATTTTTTACTCGGAACAAGATCTAAATATATTGGCAATACCAAATTATATTAGATGAGACGAAAACTCTAATATAATTGAATCAAAATATTTATATATATCTAATTATATTTTATTCAATTATACAGAACAAATTTCAGTATCTATTTGGATCCTATTCAAAAATTATTATTAATCGAGAAACAATATTGTATAAAAACAAATTAGATGTGAAAACATTTCAGAGCAGTGTTTTTTTGAAATATGTTAAATCTGCTATTTCAAAAAGTAATCACATTATTCCATTAATAAAAAAAAACAAGTTATATTTTAGAAAATCCATGGATAAATCATGTTTTAAAAAACGAATGAATGTTAAGAAACTAAAAATTGTTATTATAAATTTTAATTATGTGTAAAACACATTTGCAATAACTTCGAAATTAATTCATGGATTTTTCATAGTTTTTTTTCTCAATTAGGAAGAATTGTTTAATGATCTTTAAGCAACAACGAGGTTATAAAAAATCAATAAATACAACAATTTAAATAGCGTTACTACCTTAAAATCAACTTGAAAATATTATTATTGCATATTTTAATGGCAGCATCATTAACAATTGAAGTGGAATATTTTAAAATGTATAAATGCCAATAGAAGTAACATTTACCAAATTAGTGCACACAATAAATAGACAATAATACAGAAAAAAACAACAAAATTAATAATAATAATAAAAAAAATGATAATGGCAACAACAACATTAACATCACGTCAAAAATAAAAAACCATAAAATCAATAATAGTCTGGCAGATGTCAGTTAATATCTTCATTAGCTGAAAAACAATCAACAAAACTACGATAGAGAAGACAAACTAGAGCGCATATTTTTAAAATCCAAAAAAACGGGTGAAGATATTAACGAAACAAACTTAAAAAAATACATCAAGACACTCTTGACATGACCTACGATAAACATTTAACAAAAAAATGTGTAAACAAAGGGGGGTCCGTCTGTCTAACAGTCAAGTTGTAGTGAGGTATAGAAAAACTTTACGAGCACGTTTTTGTATACCAAACAAAATGTAAACAGAGATTCAAAAGCCGGCTTTTTCATTTATTCGAGAGCAGAAGATATTTTATACTCACTTTTGGCTAATGTCGATAATGCAGTTCTGTCTTAAGTTAATATTTATGTTCAAAGAGTGGAGCGCCAGTAAGTTTTGAACCAGTTTGTTAAGATCTCTTTGGTTTTTTTTTAAACAAAACCATTCACTTTTGTTTATTACCATAAAAATTAAGACACATTTTATGTCTTTGAGTATTAAATATTATTTACCACTTTTGTTCAATAAACAGTCTTCTGTCGATCGTTGTGTGGTTTAAATCGTTCGTTAACAAGAAAGAAAAAACGCGTAGGAAATTAATTCAAATATATAAAAAGTGAAATTGTTATTGGTGAAAATAAAATTAAAAAAAAAAAATTTAAATTAATAATCTGTAAATAATTTAAAAAATTACTTGGAAAACATATTAATTATATTAAAACTTAATAAGAAATTTTAAATTAAAATAAAAAAATAAAACATTATTTTAAATTGGATTTAAATAAGAAATCTTAAGTCACATAATTTTTTTTTTTAAAAAATTTATTTTTATAATAATGAAGTTTTATTAATATAGCGCCAAAGAAACTTTTGATTAAATTAACGAAATTTTACATAACATTTGACGATTAATATAATTAAAATTAAATTACGGATTAAATTTTTTATCCTTACTTGTTTATTAATTTTTTAGTGGAGTATATTTTAATAATAGCTACCACACAAGACAATTTTCGGGAAATAAAATTACGGAAATATTTCAGTAAAATAATTTGTGTAGAAAAATTATTTGTTTTAAATTTACAGTGGATTCCCGATTTAAAGAACTCTCGATTTAACGAACAGGCAAAATTTTGACATTAGGTACTGTGTATAACAAACTAACATGCAATATAGCACTCGATTTAACGAACACTTAAAAAAATACATATAAAAAATATGAAATGCCATATAGCTTTGATTTTTTCTTTTAATTTTTGATGAACACATCGTTAAATAATAATAATAATAATTTTTTCAAAGCATTCGAAGACATTAATTTTACGAGATCTTCAAGAGGAAACCAGTGAAATTTTTTTAAAGAATCGCAAAAGCAAACTTCAATAACAAGTTTTTCTAAATAATTACTTTTTTTAATTTTTTATATATAATAATTCCTTTTTGATTAATTTTTTTATAAAATCCAATTTTTAGTAAAGCCCATATGACACTACATTTATTTTATATTGGATTGATATTGACAGATACTCATTTATTTTCTATAGTTGAACTCCGCACACTCATTATTTTTCCGTAAGAATATGCATCAATTTTTCATCAATACAAAATCAATAGGATAGCTAGCAATTGTAATACGGGCTTAGTAAGATATGATATAAATTGTCCTTTTAATTTGCATGAATAAATATTTTTTGCTTAGTAATGGATTTAACGAACTTTTCGATTTAACGAACAGGGCTTGTTCGTTAAATCGGGAATCCGCGTATATTTTTTTTGACGTAAATAAAATTTAATATATTTCGTCCAGTTTTGACTTGTTTCGTTAAATTTTTTATAGTTATCACACAAATTAAAAATTGTTAAACCGTCTGCTGTGTCAACCTCTTAATTGTCTCTACAGAGACAAGACGTCATTTTATTTAAAATGTTTGTATAAGGAATTTCCTCCTAATAGCAAAAACCTCACAATTACGGAAAAATTCTGACTCCATAACTGTCTGTATCTTTCCACATACAATCATGGTTTTTCTTTATTGATGTTCTTTACCTAAAAACAAAACTGCATTATTGTTTCGCGAAAAAAAATCGTTCAAATTTTTCTCATTTAAATGTGTATGTGCAAAAATTTCACAACAAATTCTTCGCAAATTTGTTTTGTTTTATAATTTTTTTTTATGGAAACAATTGCATTAAACTTGTAAAAACAATTTCTGTGGTAACAAATTTTTTTAAGTTAAAAAAAAGCATTAGGTGAAAAACATTTTTGAGGTGAATACAAAATATTATACACCTCCAAGCTTTTAATGAAAAAATATGAAAATTTTACTAAAATACAAAAATTTGTTTGGAAAATTCTTAACATTTTTACAGCTAGACTGATTTTGCTCATTTGCAATAGCTAACTGCTTGCGAATGACTAGATCGGTTTAGACCAGTATCTTAATGTGTATCAAACGGAATGACAGAATGGGTATGAAAGTTTTGAATTTAGGTGAAATTATGTTTTATTTCCCGCGAAAACATTTTTTTGATATTTATAGCGAATAATCTTTAGGAACAAAACTCCATTAAATTTGCTGAGTAAACGTATTAATATATGGCCAAAAATATTCGTAGGGAATCATTTGAATATCAACAGTGTATCATGAAAACCATTTAGTAGCACCAGTTTAAAAACAGATCAGATTGAAAATCCAAAAATTTTCTATGTGTATATAACTTAAAAACATACGTATATGATTTTGAGTCAATTTCGGCTGAATTGTTTACCCCAAATATATTCAATTATTTTTGATTAAAAAAAAAAAAACTTTTATCCCTCTTATTGTAACTATATCGATTTATAATGATTATTAATTCGAAACCGAAACTGAACTTTTTCCTTAATTTATGTATAAATTAAGGAAAAAGTTTACTTTCTAAAGCGTAAAATAAAAAAACTAAGTCTTAAACATGATATAAAATCTTAAAGAATTCAAACAACAAATTAAAGACATAAAGATTTATAAATATTCATAAGATTGAAAATTATTTGAATAAAACAACAAAATATAAAACTAAAAATAATTTAAGCAGAATATTCAAAAAATAATATACTAAACGTGACGGTGATAAACTGTTTAGATAAAAATTAAAAAAAATAATAAATGTGAATAAAATTAAAAGACGTAAAAAATTTATACAAAAATGTTAACAAAAAAAATTTTTAATAATATTGTTAAAAAAAATTATTATTTAAATATATATTCCTATCTCAAATTAACCCCTAAATGTGAAGCAGTTAAATGTTAAAAATTTTAAATATGTGAATTTTTCTTTTTTGCTTTTTTACACAGAGCTTTCAAAAGCCTTTTTACATAGAGAGAATTGTCCATCACTGCAGTCAATGAAACTTTTCAGTAAATTAAAGAAACATTACAATTTTAATGAAAAATTTTTTCACATTACTAAAAAGCTACATAATCTTTTTGAAATTGATTTTATAATAAAATTTTACATTAAATGCAATGAACCTTTTAATGAATTCATTTCATTTTATGAGCCATAATAAAGTTGGAAAAAAAAATAATTTTTTGATTTCAGCCTTCCGATTTTAATTATATTTTACACTCCGAAAGTCTAAGGGGTCAATTTTTTCGCTGTTTCCTCGAAATTCTAATAACAAAAAGTTTTATTCGCAATTTTTTTTTTAATTTTTTGAGATACGAGGGTGGATCAATAAGTCCGTTACTTTTCGTACTTCCCTCGTAGTTGTATTTAATAAAACACTGCTCCCATCAAGTACCACTTTTTAGTAGACTACTATCAAATTTTGAGCAAGTTCCGTCATTTACTTAACTTTTAACAGCTGTTCAAAACATACAAACTCGTGCTTTTTTTTTAATGTAAAAAAGTGAATTTCGAGTGCTCATTAAACATTATTTTTTGCAAAAAAAAACCAAGAAAAAGCTTGATAAATACTATGGGGACTCTGCACCATCGATTTCAAGGGTAAAAAACTGTTTTACTGACTTTCGTTGCAGTCTTACAAGCACGGAAGATGCCGAACGTTCTGGACGCCCAGTTGAGGTCTCTACACCCAAAACAATTGTAAAAATTCACAATATGAAGTTGGCCGATCGAAGATTGAATGTGCGATAGATTGTGGATGTCAATTTTAAACGATCACTTGGGTATGAGAAAGCTTTCCGCAAGATGGCTGCCGCGTTTGCTCACAATCGACCACCAACGGAATCGTGTGACAGCTTAGTTTCCATGGCAAAAATCCATGAAGTAGTCTACGAATTGCCCCCTCATTCGCCTTATTCTCAGGATTTAGCCCCCAGTGACTATTTCCTATTTCCAAACCTAAAGAAATGGCTCGGTGGAAAGAGATTTAGCTTCAACGATGAAATTATTGATCAATCAAATGCCTATTTTATGGACCTCGAAAAATCCTGCTGTTAAACGCAAAGTAAATGTCGGAACTTGCTCAAAACTTGACAGTAGTCTATTAACAGGTGGTTCTTGATGGGAGCAGTGTTGCATTTCATATAACTACGAAATGTGTGTAAGTTTCAATATTCATATTTTCTATGATATTTATGGGATCACCACCATGTAAATTGCATTGGAATGGTGCATACCTATTCTTTCACTCGTATATTTTTTTTTACTAAAAATTGACACTTTAAATTTTTTATTGATTTAACTATTTTTAAACCCTACAACATTTTTACATATTACAATAATAAAAGTTTCAATCTTGAAAGAGTGTCCAATTTTAAATCAAGTAGCCAAAATACATATAAAATATAAATTGTATTAAAAAAAATGCTTTTTATGACATCTAGAAAATGTTAAATTTCAGTATTCCAATGCAAAGATGATGCGATGAGTCGATTACATTGATAGAAAAAGCTTTATCGATTTCAGTGTAATTAAACATGTTCCATACATAATAAAATTTCACATATATAATAAAATTGAAATAAATCTTTTCATAAATACATGAAGACTTTTCTATCAGTGTGTGTTTAAGCCAACTTACAAGTTCTTAGAAATTGTTTTATAAAAATAAATGGTGAAACTATTTAATGTGTCGCAGAGAAATCTATTTTTACAATATAATTGAAAATGTTAATTTAAGAGAAAAAAATACCTGTCACATTTAAGGGTTAACGTTAACTTTAGCATAAATAATTTTGTTTTTGCTGTAAACATTTATTTTAAAGTGTAAAAAAACGTAAAACAACAAAGATAACAATTTAAATTGGAGTAAAACCAAAATTAAAAGGGGAAAACAAGCAGCAACAACATCAGAAAAAGTCTTTCAAACACAACATTTTTCAGCAGCAGCAACAACAAACGACCAATAACGAGCAGCAACAAAAGAAGCAGCAGCAACAACAGAAGAAACAAAAAAAAAACGCATAGTTGTTTAACAAAAAACCGCAATTGGCCACACAATAAGTATGGCGGCTGCGGTCAATTGGCTTTGTTTGGTAGTGTTGGCATTCAGTAAGTGCAACAAGACAATCTTATTAAATAGAAATTATGCAATATATTGTAAATACACACTGTTGAATGTTTTACTTAAAAAAAGTTAAGTAAATCAAACTATGGTTGAAAATACTACAAAATGTTGCATGTTTTTGGCTCGTTTTTGCATGGTAATTTTTTTATTTTTTGTTAAAGAAAACAAAAAACCAAAAAAAAAAAAAAAAACTAAAACAAAAACAACATTTAATGAGCAAGAAATTAAAAAAAAGACTCGATATTTAAATACATGAACAGTATTTTGAAGGACATTTTGTTCGAAACCAGTTGATTGAAAAATCATAATTATTGGTCAATTCACAATTTGATTTAAAGAGATTTCAAATCTAAAAACAAATCAATTTTTTATTGAACTAAATTTAATTAGTCACATAAAATATCCAAATAATAATTATTTTTGTGATAAAAAATAGTTACCCAGATGAAAATTTACATAAATAATATATGAGCATATATGATTATATATCATATATGATCAATCAGAGAAGACAAAAAAAATGTCAAAAGTAAAAAGTTGAACAAAAATAGCAGAAAAAATGTTTTTTTTATTAGAAAAAAGCTATTTGAGGCAAAAAAAAAATGTGAAAAAGCAATTTAAAGCTCAAAAATCTTAAGAAAAAACTTAATTAAATCAAAAAAAAAATCAGAAAAAATTAAATACGAGGGTCATTCCATGTCAAACCGCACAGAAAACTGTCATTTTCGGATTTGTCATCTCCGATTTTAATGAAATTCGCCACAAATATTGTAAATGGGATAAACACATCAAATCGTTAATCTTTTGACCCCAAACCCTTTCGGTTTTCAAAATATGACGTCATGAAAGTTGGCAAAAACGTCAAAATATCGAAAAGTGTCTCTACAAAGTCGCCCATAACTTCTAAACTATACAACCTAAAATTTTCCCATTGGTACCATTTTACAGTGTTACTATTGCCATTTCCTTCAGGGATTTTAAAGATGAACCCGCGAGAACCCGTCGAGATAAATTTGCTTATGAACACGTTTTCCTTCATAACTCAGAAACCAAATAAGTCTTCACCTTAAAATGTTGGCACAAATGTAGAAAGGCCTTAGTTTTCAACATATATTTTTTTTCAGAATTTAAAAAAAAAATTGGATTTTGAGATATAGGACTTTGAAGATTAAACTTAAAAAAATTCCCTTTAACCTTTTAATACAAAAAATTTAGGACGCCATTTTGAAGGTAATGTTTTACCAATAGAAAAAATTAAGGTTGTATAGTTTAGAAGTTACGCGCGACTTTGTATGGACACTTTTTCAATATTTTGACATGTTTGCCAATTTTCATGACGTCATATTTCGAAAACCAAAAGAGTTTGGGACCGAAAGGTTAATGATTTGATAAACACTACCCATTTACAATATTTGTGGCGAATTTCATTAAAATCGGAGATGGCAAATCCGAATGCTGTGCGGTTTGAGCTGGAATTAGTAAAAAAAAAAAAAAACAAAATCAGAAAAACAACCAAATTTGATGAGATCATATATTGATCATTTCATGGACGGTTATGACTATGTATGTCCATGTATGCCCATGTATGATCATATACAATCCCTTGTATGCCCTTCTGCACCTAATTCTCATATCAGCTGAACGCAAAATCAAGTACTGGCAAACCACTGGTAGATTACTTATTAGAGACGTTTTATCAGCGTTTGCAAAATGCGTGTTGCCATTTTTTGTTTTAAAAACTTTCAGTGATTTATAAAAAAAATCTCTGGCAAAGATAAGCTTAGACCACTATGCCAACCTTTGCAAAAAGTGTTTCCATTTAAACCCAGTCTGAATTTGCCAACGGCACAAGAATAATGCACTGGTAGATCATTGATTTTATACAAATTATGACGTTCTATACGATACGGTACCAGGAATAATATTTTTTGTTTTTTTAATTTATTTAATAATTTTTTTCTGGAAACACAATTTTAGGAACACACTTTTTTAGTTTTACCAACAAGATTTGTTAAGGTGGTAAGCCAGTGGTTATAATTCATATTCATTTTAAGATTTCAAATATTATGTCTCGTTAGCTTAGTGGTCAATCCGACAGACTGACTATAAAAAACGCATGGCAAAAAAAAAATTATAAGCCGGCACTTTTGCCTAATGATGATTGACATTTAGGGGTTGGAAAGACACTTTTTGTCAGCACTACTTACCACCTGTTAAAGTGTCATGCTTTTCCGCGCTTTGTATTTTTCAGTTAACAAACAAAACTAGTCGGAACTTTATTCTAATATCGAATATTGGCCTAATGTCGGTTTTAGGGCCAAACTATTCAGTTAAAGTCTTTATAATGCCCTTCTTTAAACAAGATCCTCTATAGAAAACCTCTAAAACCATACATCATACGAGTACTATAACAGTGTTAAATTATAAAATATTTGTTGTGGTATTTTGAAATAATTTATTTCGCACCTGTAACGGTTAAAGCAACACGAGTTTAAAATTGTTACCATTTTATTTTAAAAGCAACAAAATAATTGAAAATTTAGTAGAGAAAAACCCAACAAATCTTATGTTGATTTAACCAAAAATAGTTTTTCGTTCATAGCCACATATGGCATCTTGATTGTAAAACAAGAGTTGGTGCTTTTTTTCAAAACCATATGATTTGTGGACAATAATTACATTGTAAAAATTTTACCATAAAAAGTAAACAAGAATTTAGATTTTTAACACAGAGAGCGTTTTTTATAGCGGTGATTATAAGCAAAAAAAAAGGTAATAATTAAACTACCCGTTGGCCATTCATCGGTCATCCAAAGGTTACTTTACTTCAGCAACAAACCAAACCAATTATTCATTTACTATGTTAGTTTCAAATCTGTTTTTGATTCGTGTTGTGAATGTGAGAAAAAAAAACCTATGTTCGATACAATTTCAATTTATTATTAGGGTATTCGAAACTATTTGGGTATTGAAAGAAATATTAGAATTCTAATATTAATTTTTAAAAGCGCAACAGTGTTGCAACATCGCAAATGCCCAGAGCTAATGCGAACTTAAAATAAATGCATTTCCCCCTGTGACGAAGAAAAATCTTATAAATTTTACTCTGTTGCGAATACCCTATTAAGTTTGAATTGTTAGCTGTATCTTATTTTGAAATTCAACAATACTATTATTTTTATTTTGTTTTTATTGTGGCATTTGTTTTGATATTGTTATTCTGACTACATGCGCTCACATTGTATTGTGCAAAAGTCCATTTTCATAGCGGTTTGCCTGAAGGATCTGTCAAAATCTAGAGCAATTTTGTAATTTGTGTGTAGTACACACAATAAAGTTATTTACAACAGGGATTTTTTTGACCCAGGGCATCCTTTAACAAGGAAGTTACACTATGCGACAAAAGACTATGGAACAAAAATGTATTGGGTTGTAAACAAAAACATGAGAAATGGTTTGTGAAATAAAGGGCCTATTTTGTTGAAATGAATAAAAATAATATAAAATTTATTTTTAATTTTTAAGTGAAAATATTAGCTTTTATTAGCTTTTTTTAAAAAAGTAATAGTTATGAAGAAATGTTTTTTTTTTCAGGTGAAAATGTTCATATATCGTCACATATGGTTTCATGTATGAGCATGCGAGTATATGAAGATATTCAATGTATGTTAAGCTACGTTTAAACTGGACGTGTTTTGCATGTGTGTCGAAACAAAACACTGTTTGTACATGTTTTCCCACATATATTTTGTTTAAAAAAATAGAAAAAAGGACGTTTTGGTGTGCGTTTGTTTTGGACGGCAATATTTAACATTAACCCTGATCTAATGTATTGAAAAATAACACATTGATTAAATATATTCTTTTGTTGTTATGTACGACAATGTTATTTTTGTACTGCATCATCTAAAAAATACAACATTTTTTTCAAAATTACACTCAAAAAATAGTCCAAGTAAAACTGAATGCTATAAAATCTTACAATACATAACTGTTTTTGTAAACTATTGTCAATTTTAACTGAAAATAAACAAAAAACAAGTAAAATAGATTTTAAAATATTTAAATATAATACTTTTAAATAGTGTAACTTTTGTTCCAACATCTTCTTCTAGGCAAGTACATTTAATATCTTCTTCTATTAAATCCCCAATTTTTTCATTTGGTTATACAAAAAATCCTTGTACCTGGTTTTCACCAAACTGTTTTACTCGTATTAAAAGGATTTCCAAGTCTTTTTTTAGGCGTTAATCTAAGGGCCTGATTTAATTTTATTCAGCCGAGACATTGAAAAAAGCGTTTTTCCAGATTTCAGCAAATTTAAATTGGTATTCCTTTCCTCTGAGGATTTAAATTTCAAGGAATCGAAAGTTTTAATTAAACACTTTAATTTCCCATTTTTCAAAACATTTTTATAAAATGTTATCCGTTTTATACTTTGAATATTTTTAATCTTTTTACAAATTGATTCAAGTTCTTTTATATTAATAAGACTCCAGTCCCTTCCCAACATTAAAACCAGGCCATAATTCTGAGAATACTCTTCCACTGTCGTTATAACAGCATTTTTTTTTTAGGTATTTTTCAATACGTCCAAATACTTTATCAGCTGGTAAAAAAACTACGACTCCTTATTTGGAGTTTTATTGTGATATTTTGTAAATGGGAGGGTGATATCGTTTAAAGCCAAAACAAAAGAGTTCGAACTATATGAGAATTCTTGTTCGGACCGCCACATAATTAAAAATATGGCGTTATAACAGCATGTTTTTTTAGGTATTTTTTAACACATCCAAATACTTTATCAGCTGGTAAAAAAAAACTACGTCCCCTTACTGGGAGTTTTATTGTGATATTTTGTAAATGGGAGGGTGATTTCGTTTAAAGCCAATACAAAACAGTTCGAACTGAGAATTCTTGTTCTGATCACCACATAATTAAAAATATTAGGTTATTTTTTTTTTTAATTTATAATTAAGTTTGATAAATTGGCTTTCCAACCTGAACGTTTTTCTTAATATGTATATGGATTGAATTTTTCATTAAAGCAAAAAGTGCAACTACACGAAGAAATGGCGAAGACTATGAAAAAAGTACGTTTCGATAAAAAAAAAATAAAAAAAGTACGTTTTGTTATGCACCATTTCTTAGAACCCATTTTCTTGGTTAAAACAAAAAAAATGCTAACTAGATTTTTTCTAGAAGATTTTAACCCAAATATTATAAAACTATTTGTCAAAAAAATGCGTTTTGTTCTGCGGCTCCTCATATATTGGTTCATATATGCCAAATACGTTCAGATATGAATACATATATTATTCCATATATGGGTGAAATGTTTTCTTTTTTTTATCAGGTATGGCTATTTATTAAGGCAAAGGTTTTCTTCAATTTAAATAATATCGTTGGAGTTTTTTTGTTCGAGTTCGAGTAACAAAACTTTTTATTAAATTACGCAATTGTATATGAAATTTTGTAAAAAATTTAATTTTATTTATCAAAAGTTGTATTTAATTACTAAAAACAAGTTTTAATTAAAAAAAATATATTCACTTTGTGAAGAAAAGTTTCATTAATTTATGAAAACTTTTACCAAATGAATTGGCCTCAAATTATTTATGTGGCAATTTTGCAAAAAGTTAGAGGACCTCTTCACATAAAGGCATATATCGTCACATATGGTTTCATGTATGAGCATGCGAGTATATGAAGATATTCAATGTATGTTAAGCTACGTTTAAACTGGACGTGTTTTGCATGTGTGTCGAAACAAAACACTGTTTGTACATGTTTTCCCACATATATTTTGTTTAAAAAAATAGAAAAAAGGACGTTTTGGTGTGCGTTTGTTTTGGACGGCAATATTTAACATTAACCCTGATCTAATGTATTAAAAAATAACACATTGATTAAATATATTCTTTTGTTGTTATGTACGACAATGTTATTTTTGTAATGCATCATCTAAAAAATACAACATTTTTTTCAAAATTACACTCAAAAAATAGTCCAAGTAAAACTGAATGCTATAAAATCTTACAATACATAACTGTTTTTGTAAACTATTGTCAATTTTAACTGAAAATAAACAAAAAACAAGTAAAATAGATTTTAAAATTATTAAATATAATACTTTTAAATAGTGTAACTTTTGTTCCAACATCTTCTTCTAGGCAAGTACATTTAATATCTTCTTCTATTAAATCCCCAATTTTTTCATTTAGTTATACAAAAAATCCTTGTACCTGGTTTTCACCAAACTGTTTTACTCGTATTAAAAGGATTTCCAAGTCTTTTTTTAGGCGTTAATCTAAGGGCCTGATTTAATTTTATTCAGCCGAGACATTGAAAAAAGCGTTTTTCCAGATTTCAGCAAATTTAAATTGGTATTCCTTTCCTCTGAGGATTTAAATTTCAAGGAATCGAAAGTTTTAATTAAACACTTTAATTTCCCATTTTTCAAAACATTTTTATAAAATGTTATCCGTTTTATACTTTGAATATTTTTAATCTTTTTACAAATTGATTCAAGTTCTTTTATATTAATAAGACTCCAGTCCCTTCCCAACATTAAAACCAGGCCATAATTCTGAGAATACTCTTCCACTGTCGTTATAACAGCATTTTTTTTTTAGGTATTTTTCAATACGTCCAAATACTTTATCAGCTGGTAAAAAAACTACGACTCCTTATTTGGAGTTTTATTGTGATATTTTGTAAATGGGAGGGTGATATCGTTTAAAGCCAAAACAAAAGAGTTCGAACTATATGAGAATTCTTGTTCGGACCGCCACATAATTAAAAATATGGCGTTATAACAGCATGTTTTTTTAGGTATTTTTTAACACATCCAAATACTTTATCAGCTGGTAAAAAAAACTACGTCCCCTTACTGGGAGTTTTATTGTGATATTTTGTAAATGGGAGGGTGATTTCGTTTAAAGCCAATACAAAACAGTTCGAACTGAGAATTCTTGTTCTGATCACCACATAATTAAAAATATTAGGTTATTTTTTTTTTTTAATTTATAATTAAGTTTGATAAATTGGCTTTCCAACCTGAACGTTTTTCTTAATATGTATATGGATTGAATTTTTCATTAAAGCAAAAAGTGCAACTACACGAAGAAATGGCGAAGACTATGAAAAAAGTACGTTTCGATAAAAAAAAAATAAAAAAAGTACGTTTTGTTATGCACCATTTCTTAGAACCCATTTTCTTGGTTAAAACAAAAAAAATGCTAACTAGATTTTTTCTAGAAGATTTTAACCCAAATATTATAAAACTATTTGTCAAAAAAATGCGTTTTGTTCTGCGGCTCCTCATATATTGGTTCATATATGCCAAATACGTTCAGATATGAATACATATATTATTCCATATATGGGTGAAATGTTTTCTTTTTTTTATCAGGTATGGCTATTTATTAAGGCAAAGGTTTTCTTCAATTTAAATAATATCGTTGGAGTTTTTTTGTTCGAGTTCGAGTAACAAAACTTTTTATTAAATTACGCAATTGTATATGAAATTTTGTAAAAAATTTAATTTTATTTATCAAAAGTTGTATTTAATTACTAAAAACAAGTTTTAATTAAAAAAAATATATTCACTTTGTGAAGAAAAGTTTCATTAATTTATGAAAACTTTTACCAAATGAATTGGCCTCAAATTATTTATGTGGCAATTTTGCAAAAAGTTAGAGGACCTCTTCACATAAAGGCATATCTCCTATGACAGGGAATCTAAATTAATATATTGTTTGTAAACTTTTAATTTAATTTCTAAAACCATATTATATGAAATATTTTTTCGAAAAATTTCCAAAAAAAATTTCTTTTTTACTTTCACACTTTATCCGCATCACCTACAACTTACTATTATATAATTATCGAATTAAATTTAATAGCATCCACTAATTCCAGTTAACATACCAAGAAAGTTGTAGAGTTTCATTTCACTTTTTCTCTTATTGCAATTAACATTGATCTTGAAAAAACATTTGAAAAGTTTGTATAACAAAATTATAAAAAAAGTTTGCAACATATTTTGAATAGTTGTTGATTTTGAAATATGACTGTTGTTCAACTTTTTCTTAAAGAAAATTTATGTTTACTTAAAAATCTTGTACTATCTAGTTTTTTTAGCTGCAAAGCTAGTTATTGTAAATACAGTAATGAAACAAGTGCAATATGAAAATTGTAGCAAGTTTTAAGTGTTACAGATTCGTTAAGGTGACCAGGTGTAATTATCACAAATTTAAAGCAAATTTTGAGTTTTAATGGAAAATGATTTCAACGACAGAAATTATTAGACTTTTAAAATTCGCAATTAACCAAATAATAGTTTAGTATTGTTTTTTTCAGTTCGATCTGTAAAAGTAAATATTTAATCATTTAGGATTAAATTTGTTTAAATCTGGTAACTCTAAAACAACAAATATTTAATCCTGAAATTAAAAAAAAAATGCAATTGACCATTTCAAAAAATTGTATAAATTAGCTGACTGATTTCTGTTTATAGAAATTTAAAGAAACTACCACCAGGCAAGTAAAAATTAATTAGGTTTGTAAGTAAAATGAAATTAGTGTTTGACCATTTAAATGATTTGATCAAACAACAAAAGTAATAATATTTAATTAACTCTTATTTTTATTTATTTAAAATAAATAAAAATAAGGTATTATTGGATTAACTTTACAAAAAAATCAAATTTAATCGATTTAAAACAGAAAATCAATTTGAAAAAAAGTCATTGACATTCAAAAGCAAATCGTATTAGAAAATAAAACCTGATAAAATAGGCAAAATCGCCATTGAAAAACCACCATATGATGATGTTGATTGAACATGATTTCTTGTACATTCACCCAACTTTAACAAAATCAACTTTTTGTCTAGCAACGGCGACAATTTATTTGGGTATAGAAAGTAAAACTTTTTTGTTTTAGTAAAAAAACAAAATGTAAATGTAAATCTTAATATGTCGTAAAAAAAGCAGTCGGGTTTTTTTAAATATTAAAATGAAATTTAAAAGCGTTGGCAAAATAATGACCATTTAATTTGAGTTTTTAGTATTAAAATTCATTACACCACTTTTGTGGCCGTTCATTTATTTAGTGAAATACTTATCAGTGGACTCAGGAATTAGGGTGGCGCTTTTAAAACTATTGTTGGCATATGTAATCGTACTTGAAATTTGTTCCATTTTCTCATAAAATCTATAAAGTTTCATTGGAATTCGGACAATACAACTATTTAAAAACTTTTTAGCACTTTGTCATAAAGTTTTATTTTATTTAACTATTTAAAAAAAAGTATGCGAGTATTGAAGAAGTTTAATTGCAAAAACTAGTTTTATACAAATTATGAAGATTTTTTAATAAGTACTAACCAAATGTTTTTTTTTATAAAAAAATCTCATAATTAATCCGTGGTGAAACTCTTTTAAATAAGTGTTCTTCTACTTGTTTATCTTTGATGAAAATGTTCAATTGTGCTTGAAAATACTTAAATAACAACCACTTTATTACACATTGACAAATCACAAATAAAAAATCCTCAAATAATTTGCGGTCTTATATTAATGATGAGTGGTTTTTTCGAAGTTTCTTTTGATATTGCAAAATCACTTAATTCATTTTACAACTGTAAATTTTATAACCGGAAACAACAAATATTTATCGAGTAAATAAAATGTCCGCTGTAGTAGTTTTGTCTTAGATATGACGAATTTAATTTTAAAAGCAAAGTAAAAAAAAAATATAATCAGTCAACATGAATGTGATACAAGGTGGGGCAATAAGTATCACCCTATTGGAAAGTATGCCAGTTTGGTTACGCGCGAATTTCATAGAGAATAATAATGAATCGATATTCGCCTTAACAACACGCCATAATGGTGAAACAATGCTTGGATGTCAGTGTTAACGAAATTGTGCAGCGCCCACAGGTCACGAACTGATCGTTCGGCTGAAAACATCGAAGCAGTAGAATGAAGTAGAGAAGCCCAAAACATCCACAAGAAAACCTGCACAACAATTGCGCTATTGGGGGCGTTCCCTGCCCCGCATTTTGGCATTGGACTTGAAAGTGTTCCGATATAAAATTTAGGTAACCGAACAACTGTTTAGAATACAGCCGTAAGATTTTGGAAATCGAAAATTGATCAGTAGATAAAAATGAGCCTCGTCGTCACTTTCATGTCAGCTGCATTCATGAATCACTATAACACAGGAAACGTAGGAAAAAGTGATTGAACCTAATTTTTCGAAGGAAGCGACGGTAACGCTATTACGGTGAACGGCCACCGCTATAGAGCTATGCTGACCGAATTTGTCTTACTTGACGATCTGGATTTGGAGGACATCTGGTTCCAACAGGAAGGGGTACTTGTCATATTGCACGAAGCACAATGCGTTTTTTTAGGGATGCCTTTCCAGCGGGTTTAATCCCGCGTTTCTGTAGTTTCGCTTGGCCAGCCAGATATCGCGATTCCTCCGGGACTCCTTCCTCTAAAGATATTTGAAGTAGTTGATGTACGCGAACAAGCACCGCTGCTTGGTGGAGTAAAGAACAACATTCGAGCAGAAATCGATAATGTGACACCACAAATGCTGCGCACAGTTATGCAAAATATAATCAAAAGAGCCTAAATTTGCATCAGCGCCAACAGCGGCCACTTTACGGACACAATTTTACACAATTAATTAACAAAATTTATAAGTGGGAAACTCTTTTTGCACGAAACTTTTTTTGTCTAATAAATGCAACTTTCAGACAGTCATTTTTAGAAACAAGTAAAAAAAAGGCTAAATTCGACTGTGCCGAATCTTTAAATACCCTCCACCAATGTCCTAATATCCAATAATTTAGGTAAAAATAGCACCTCCGCCTGCGTATTCGCGTCGCCATTTCAACAGACAAACGAACATCGCTAAATCGACTTAAAATTGCATAAGAATCACGAATATATATACTTTATGAGGTCTTAGACCTATATTTCGACATGTTTCAAACGGAATCACAAACTGATATATACCCTCACCATATATGGTGGAGGGTACAGTTTGGAACAACATTTGAGTAGTTTTTGCTTTTTGATAATTTACTGGACTTAAAAAAGTACTAGATACGTAATTTTGAAAAACAATAAAATGAAATATCAACAATATAAAAAAAATTAACAAATTAGTGTAAAATGTTAATAAAATGACAGGTTTTTATTTAAAAGCCTTAAATATTTTAACAAAAATTACAATGCTTAAATTTAATTGGTGACATTTAACGTAATAACAAGTAGCCATGAGAATTAATAGTGGTTTTCTTTTAATTGTTTTGTTTTTCAAGGTATAACAATATAAATATATTGTACATATTGATATGAAAAAGAACAAAACAGTTATTTGAGTGTCATTTTTATAACGGCTTTTATTACATTATGGCAGAGAATACGGTGATAATGACAATTCTCAGTTGACCAGCAATAACCGCGTAAGTCCATTTTAAATTTGTTTCGAGCCGTAATTTTAAAAAGAACGTTATTTCTCCTGATAAATTTGATTTTATGACACACGCGGTCATTGCTGAAAATCACAGAATTGTTATAATTTGTATTTTCCTTACAGGAAAATTATACGATCTTATTTCGGATCATGATCACTTTATCTAAAAGTTTTACATGACGTTGTCCTCGACCCTTTTGTAATGGGTGAGATCAGTTGAGTGAGAAGTCATACGAGATAAGGCAACACCATGTTCCACAGTGAATCGAGCCCATATAAAAGAGCGGTAATAATTACAATTTTATACAAAATATTCACGGCCATATTGCATCTGCCACTTTGAATCATACATTTTTGGTTTCAGATTTGTAATTAGTAGAACCAAAATCATTTTAAAATGTGTCTATTAGATCCAAAATATAAAACTATTAGGCAGAGTTTTTGGGATGTGAGTTAAACTTGGTTTAATTAAACCGAAAACGTATTTTGTCTGCCATTTCCATGTTTATCAACATAAATTTGTCGGAACAACTTTTTGTCACATTAAATTTTGGTCTTCATTGAAATAAAATAAATTAAACCAAATTTCAAAATCTGTATTCAAGTTACTAATTGCGATAAACTGACTTTAAAGAAAATCTACATCCCAAAAACTTGGCCTTAAATTCTAAATTCTGATCTCAGATTTGTGATTAGTAGCCTCCGGAACTTTTTATGTGATCTTTTCGGATTTTTTATATGACGCCGTATCGATTCTCCACCTATTTTAGTTCCTTTTCCTATGGGCTTAATTTGTGGAATTTTTGTCCCTTGGGTTCTTTCGTACCAATTGAAGTTATTAATCTTGAATTATTTTGTGTTAAATTAGTTGTACATTTTTCTTTAGCTTATATGACACTTGCTAGTTTCAGTATTTATTATCGACTAATGTGAATAATAATAAGTATGAAGAGTTCAACCATATAGAATAAATAGCAATCTGTCAAATTTAGGTCGGCAAAGCAGTATTCTTAATATGATTTGCATTGATGGCACAAAAAAACAAGAATCTAGAAACTAGCAAGGGTCATATTGGCTTTATAGCTTTTCAAAACCAATAAAAAAAATTTTAGTTGCAAAAAATTATTTAATTATATTATTGTATTAAATAATGTAGTTTGTTTTGTAAACACATTTCAAAAATATGTACATAACTTGTATTCTGTGAAAAATTATACTCGTAGTTAGTGAATACCATATGTTTAACTAACCAACATAATTTTCAAACATTATTCGGTAAGTACAATATTAAAAAAAAAACAATTACGTAAAAATTTAAAAGTTTTTTATTTTTCTTTAAATAATTACATGTACACAGAGAAAACAGATTGTGGCAACCAAATTTCTTTTAACACAAAATCAAATGAAAAAGATAGGAACTGAGATCTACTGGATAAATACTTGAACGGGATACTTGAGGTGAATGGCCCTTAGAAAAAAATATTGGAGACAAAAACATTTATATATCGCATTTTAAGATCCGACTGTAAATGCCGAAGATATTAAGAAAAATTTAAAAAGGCAACCCCTACATTTGGCAAAAAAAAACCGAAACTGCCTTGGAAAAATAATTTAGATTCGAAGATGTACGGCGAATTTTTTTTTCTGGTACGGTCTAAAATGTATGGATGGTGTGGTTACAAATAATAGTCTTAAAGTATGGAATATACGCATATATGTATTTTTCAACAGAAAAAGTAAAAGTACAAAATATAAATATGAGAAAATTATTATCACATATTTATTTTAACGGCTTTAGGAAAACACAAAATACTATGCAAGTATGTATGTTGTATATACCGTGTAATAAACAAAATCAAAACAATTCATGCTCTGGTGAACTTTTAGTTTTCATACCACATATTTGTTTTGATTGCAAAAAAAAAAATAAACAAAAACTGCAAAAAACACACCGCAAAAAATAAAATTAGTACTTATTAAAACAATTGTTGATTCAATTAAAATAATTATTATTTAAATTAAAATAATTATTGTTTCAATTAAAATAATTATTGTTTTAATTAAAATAATTATTGTTTCAATTAAAAAAAAAATGCAATAAAAAATAATTGTGGAATTTTTAATTACAAAAATTCTTAATTCAATTTAAATAATTGTTGCTTCAAGTGCAAAAATTTTTGATTCTTTAAACAATTTGTTGAAGCTATTAAAATTTTGTTGAAACAATTAAAAATTTTGTTGAAAATTTTATTAAAAATTATTGATTCATATAAAACAATCTTGTTTGAATTAAAATAATTGTTAATTTAGCAAAAATAATAAAAAGTGGCCTCAATTAAAAAATAAGTTATTTTAATTAAAAATGTATTGTATATTATAAAAAAAATCGATTATATTAAAAATTAGTTGACTTTATTTTAAAAAATCTATCTTTACAACTTAAGTAATTTTTAGGTAAATAGCAAATTTTTATTAAAGTAATTCTACTATATCGATAGAAATAACAATTATATCCTTTTGGATTGAAAATCGTTCGTTGTACAAAAAAGGTTTGAAGGGAAAAATATAGCTAATTATAATTAGCTACTTATACTTTTAATTAGCTACTTTTTTCCTACATCTAAAGGATGTAATGTCAAAATTTCGTAAAATTGAAAAATAGCCTTTTGAAATACAAGACAAAATTTAAAAAAAACGTCAAAAATTTATTTACGCTTGTGAGTAATAACGAAGCTGGTTGCGAGTTTCTAATTGTAAGATGAGTTATTATTTTTGATTCAGGACCACAGGATAACGTCAGACACGTTTTACGAATATATCATTAACTAAAAAACCGGCTAACAAATATTTTTAAAAGAAAACAACAGACAACCTCAGAGTATTTAGTAAGCAAAACTAATTTCGTCAACATTTATGTTAAGTATCAATTTTACCGATACCCAGCAAAAAAAAAAAGTATCAAAAGAAGAGAAAAAGAAGCGGTGGTTTTGATTCTGGTGTTGTGAAAATTTAGATCGGAATCAATGATTTTTACATAGGGTGGAAGTTTTCTTTTATGATCCTTTTGCATTGAATCTAAAGCGCTTCTTATGGTTTAGTGAAAAATTAGATCTTTTGATGTTCCCAAATAAATTTTGAATATTTTATTTAAATTGTAACGCATATAGAAACAGTTTTGTAGGATCATTGTAAAATGTTCTATTACCACTTAGACAAATAAAGGTGCAAAGTATAAAAAGTGCATTTCGGCAGTTTACAAAACTTTTATTAATTCACATTCAGTAATCGAGTCTTTACAAAACTTTTATTAATTCACATTCAGTAATCGAGTCTTATTTTTAAATTACTTTATTCGAATTTCAAAGATAAAAATTTATACAAATTACTTAAACCTGATAACATGTTTCAAAATAACCATAGTCTAGTACTTAACCATAGTTATGACTATCAATTTTATATAAAAACATCTATTGTTAATGTTTAACTTTCATTATTTTTTAAAATAAGTTACTCGTCATAGATTTGAAAAGAGCTAAATTTCATTAAAAATCTCATTTTGGAAGTTGTGAAAAAGAACAGCTTTAGAATGGGAAAATAAGAACTAAATGATATTTTGGAACCAATGAGAAATTGATTCCTTAAGAATCACTTCATTTATTTTTGCTGGGTACTGTTATTTATAAACTTATTGATCTGCCCTTGTATATATATTAGTGTATTTTTACTGTTTTTTTAGAAGCATTGTAAAAAAAATCTTCTTTTTAATTGCTTTACAAGAATCCGTTGGTATATTTTTCAACTTTTTTAGAAGCAATTCTGAACTACATCCAAAATATCAATTAATTATGCTGAGACCTGAGTGGTTTCAAATCTTGCTGGGCCCATTTTTTTTTTTTGTAGTTATTTTAACATTAAATAAAGTTATACCCCATTCATACTGAACCCCAGAATACGTATTTGCGTTTTTTTCAAGTTTTCAACTCAATTCCATACAAATTTTAAATTGAAAACTTGAAAATAACGAAAATACGCAATTTGGTGCTCAGTATGAATGGGGTATTATTGAAGATAATAAGACACAAAAACCCGCAATAATAAAGTGCTGTTTTTAAACCAGCGGCAGGGCAGAGAGCTATACTAGCAATCTGGAGATTTCAAATGCGAAACCCGGTGGCCGCAAAAAATATGTAAAAAATTTAAAAATAAAAAAGAATATATAAATAAATATTTCTTATTTAACTTTCGATTGAAGAAAAATAGGTTTCTTTGCACTCATTAAAAAAGTACTGCAAAAATGTTGAAGTGGGAGTACTACCCACTTTATGTTAGAAAATATTCTTGTCATTATTATAAGTGCAAAAAATATTTTTTAAGTACATTTTTTTGCAAATGCATTAAAAACAATTTTTGATTATTTTCATTTTATTTATTTTTAAAAATTAAATAAATATTGAATTTAAACAAATTTATTACAAATATTAAGAAAAAATAAATAAAAAGATTGGCTCCTCCAGGATTCGAAACCGCGATCATTTATTTGAAAATAAACTGTTACCAAATAATATATTAGCACCACTTTTAGAGTAATAACATAAAGTTTAAGGCACAATAATTAAGAGATATTTTGAATTCAGAACAAAATTACTTCAAAAAAAGTTGTAAAAATATACGAACTGTTATTTTTAAAGAAATGAAAGAAGTGATTTTTTTTGTAAAGTTGTCATTGTAATGCCTTTTCTACTGCTTTTATATCTCTATATTTTGTTTTGCTGGAAATCTAATATTATGATTTTCCCAGTGTACCACAAGCTTTGCTCAAGAAATTCACTTCGAAATTCTTTTAAACTGTAAATAATGCTTTAAAAAACTATTTTCCGTACACAAATTTGTCAACTAAACCACAAACTATAAAATCTTCCCCTACATTATTAATTAAAAAAAAACTGAAATGTTAAGTAAAAGAGTAAACCGAAAAAATGTTGTAATGAATTTAACAACAAATATGTATCTGGTGGTTATTAAAATATATTGTACATGAGAATGAGAAAGTGATATACGATATCAAAATTCCAAACCATCTAACAAACCGACCTGGCTGTATATCTGTCAAAACAACGACACACTGGCATACATATTATTTAGAGTTTTGCAAAAAAAAAATGAAACCTAAAAAAAACATATTTTTTTAATATATTTTTAAGTAAAAGGTGCATTGAATGACGACGATGATGATGATGTGATGATTTCTCATGCGTATCTATTGTTAAGCCTTAAAAATTTGTCTATTACTCTATATTATTTAATTGTTTCTTATATGGTTAAAGCAAACAAACAATAAAATCAAACAGTTTTTATGTCTTAATGAAATATTGGTAGAGTTTTGAAAAAAAAAAAATCTTAAAATATTTACAAGAGAGCGCTAGCAAATTCGAAAAATTTCGGGGTTTCCCACCCACCCCCACTTACTTTATTACCTTTCATTCATTTCATTCTCAAAAGTCTATGGCAAAAATTGGCAAATCAGACAAATTTAATTGGTACACGGAGATCAAGGCTTCAGATTTTCAAATTTAAAAAAGATCTTTCTGTCACATTCATGTACTTCAATAATATGTTAGTACTTTGGATCAAATTCTTTCGATTTTGGATAGCGAACATATTTTTTTCTATGGGGAGAGACTCTATTAATTGTTTTTTCACCCCACTCCACAGCGGTCCAATGTCGATATTTTCTTGCGAATTCCAGTCTCTTTTTTTCGGCTACGCTCAGACAGTAGTGACTTCTTCCGGGAAAATTTTCCAAAGAGTCCACGTTCTAGTTATCGTCATTTTACTATGTCTGTAGACATAGTAAAATGGTTTTCCTTTATTTTCTGCCAGCCGAAACTCATTTATTGATTTATGATTTGACCATGGTTTTAAAAACTTTTAAATCGCTACTGCGATTTGCCGATAAGTTTTTCCATACTGATGCATTTGTACAATTATCTGCTGACATCACAATATTTGTTTTTATCCATGGCAAACAAGTAGTTATTGCAAATTATTATATGTAATCACAACCAATTTAATATTATTTTTAAAATTTACACGAATTTGCAAATATCGAAAAATTGATCACTGTTCCTAAGTTAGTGTACGATTAAATTATTTCACAAAGTATAAAATACTGTTAAAAGGAAGTGTTGCCGTTGCTGAACAGAGTTGCAATATCTAACCAGGTCGAATTTTTGCGTTTTTTTAGCAATACATTTTTATATGACCTTTTAAAAATACTGGTTTCTGCTGTCCTTAATAATTTTCTAAAGCTTTTATTGTACTTATGAGTTTCATTTACAAATTTGACTTTAAACATTCTTCCCTGCAGCTTTTTAAGAATATCATACATACGAGTATAAATAACAAATTCAATATTATTCATGCCGCACAAAGTGTTTGTAGAAGAACACCACCTTTTATTTTGATGTGAACTTTTTTTCATTGTTTTTGCATGTTTTTTTGTTTTGTGAAAATGTCATATTTTTTAATTAGTATTTTAAAATCATTGTTTAAATGTCAACATTAAATATTTACAATTGCCGATTTAAACTAGAAATATAAAATGTTTTCACCAAAGCAATGTTATCAAACCACTTTTTTCTTCCTCTACTAAATTTTTAACTTAAAACTAGAAATTTATTGTAATTCTTGTTAATAAATTGCTATAATATTAGTGGTTTAGAGAAAAATGAAAGTTTATAATTTGTATGTTTTACAATGACAGGAGCATTAAACTAGTTGCAATAATGGTGATGGTAATTAAAAGTAAAACAAAACAAACTAAAAAAATAAATAAACGTTTAAAAATAGTTTAAATCTTTTTAACCTTGAATATTAGTCTGAAGAGAAGAAAAAAATTAAATGATATTAAAATTGTTGGTTAATTATGCAGTAATTAAATATAATAAAATTACTGTTTTGAATTGATTATTTTCCAATGTTAAATGAACCATACCCATTTACAATTATTACTAAATAAAAAACTAAAGAATAACTTTCAATAAAATTTATTTAATTTTAAACAAAATTTCAATTAAAATAGTTTTATAAAAAATCTTTGTTATTTTATTCCAACAGAATAATTTATTTTGCCAGTATTTCTATATTCCACATCACTAAGTAGGAGGGTTTATAATATAATTGTACTGAAGTTTGTCCTTGCGACTTACGACGTAGGTCGTTCAGAGGTTTTTTTTACTGTTTTCGACGAACAATAAACAAACTTTTCTTTAGAATAATGTACAAACAAACAATTACATTAACTGACATTGAAGAATTTGAGGATATCAGCAAATTTTTGTCTTTCCCTTGTGATTGCTGCAATTTTCGTATGCCCTTTCATATTGTCGCCATATTATTCGATATTATTTAAATATTTGAAAAATCACTGTTTTAATCTTTTAATTTTTTTAGTTATTTGAAGGACTTATAGTTCTTTAAATTTCCCAAGTAAAATTCGGTAGTGTTAAGAGATTGGTTTATTTTTTAGTTATAGTTTCAACAATAAATATTAAAAACTATGCCTACTTGATCAAATTCTTATTCAAGTGATGCATTAAAAATAAACATTTTTTTAAATCTCATTAAAAAAATATTTAAAATTAGAGAAAGAAGTTTTGTTTCTTCATTAAATTAGAGATAATACTATGTACTATATTTAGTAAAAGGTTTTGTGTTGCTCAGATTACAAGCTTCAATGTAAAAAAATACGAGTCCTTCCTTATTCAAGTGATTCGCACTGTATATTTTTGTTCTTACTTTTATTTTGACATTTCATATAAAGGTGTAGTATCCATAGTAAAAGTTTATGTTTAAATAATAAATGCTTAGTTATTGGTTAGATAAATGCTTAGTTATTGGTTAGTTGTCTATAGATCGAGAAAAATAAATGAGCCTTCTTCTTTTTCACGTGGAAAATTCCAACCTTCATAGCCTCACATCGAGATTTATATTTTAAAAATGGAAATTTTTAATTTTATACAAATATAATAAACCCAAACTGTTACATTTACAACAGAAAATATTAAATTAAAGCATATTAAATTCACGTAAAAACAATTTTCAAGTGAAACTCATTACAGCGAAAAATCATTTTTTATATGGAGAATAAAAGTTTCTTCATGTAAAACGCAAATATGTTAACTTACTATACTTTAAATTTAATATTGAAATTAAATGTTTCAAGTGCAATAAAAGCTTTAGAAAATTTGATCAAAAAATTTTGGCAACTTGTTTTTTCACTTAGTATGTTTTCAAGTTTTTACGAAAGAATTTTAATGAAATTTTAAAGACGTTTTGTTTTGTGTGTATATTTTAAAATTTTTTTGTATCAAAAATTCTTAACCGGATTTTTTGAAAGCTGGATTATTATCTTTTAAAAATTCCATTAAATTAAACGCAAATATTTTTAACTGGTATTTTTGGACAATCAAAAGAAATTAACACAATCACCCTTATTCTAGTTGTCGTCATCGACACAGACAATGTTGTCTTGGGTTTTTTTTTAAATTGGTATTCCCGTTGTCGTTATCGAAAATAATCGATAACTGTCGACAAGTATTTGGTATTCTGTAAGAAAATGTGACGCCGATATTGTCTTGAAATGACTCTGATTTAGTCGACACAATTTTTAGTAACGACTTGAGGAAAAGTAATGATTGAAAAAAAAACGGGAAAAATTCAGTTTCAAAAACTCATAGAAGAGTTGGATGAAAATCCGTCGCTTGCAGTAGGATTTCGCAGAGGCACTGTTCCAAGTAATTTTAAAGAGCAATGGAAAGAGATATATTTATTAAATGTACTTGGCCCACCGAGAAAAATGGGAGATGGATGGCAGAAGGTAAAGAAAGCATGATCATATAAAGTGCATTAGAAAAATATAACAAAATGTATTTATAGGTTTGGCGAGACTTAAAATTTAAAGTTAAAAAAAATGGTAGCCAACAAAGCCGAGTGTAATGCTACTGGTGGCGGAAGATTTATGCAATTTATATTGAGCCCGCTGGAGGAAGCTGTGGCAAATCTGCTACAGTTTCAGAAACAGCTGAACCCTGAGTTAAAGTCGTTTCCAACACTGAGCTGGTACAAACCCTGGGCTAAAAATCTTAATGTAGCTGCCAACTTTATTGTTTTGGAAATAAATGTAGACTTGATTCCGGTTTTCAAATTAGGTGCTATTGTTTCAAGCACATCTTTGAAGGCTGTTTTATTCAGCCGAAAGTAACTTTCAAACCTTTTAAAAAAAATTTGAAGATTAACATTCTTTAAAGTAACAGACTTTGATTTTGCTACTCACTTGTTATCCGGCAGGTTAAAGATATTGTATTTTTGTCTAAGTAGTCTTCTTTCCAATAAAAAACATTTTTTCGCAAAAATAATAAACAAAATAAATCTCCCGACTCAATTTTTAGAGATGTGTTTTTGTTTAAATCGATAAACTGTCAACGTCGTACAACACTGTTATAGAATACCGATTTGGTGTCGAAGTTATGTTGACTCAAAAATGACGACGACATTGATAACGACAACTGGAATAAGGGTGAATAATAAAACATCGCTAAAAATTCAAATGTGAATATAGCATATTAAGGTGTCCCTTAAAATAACACATTGCTCAATTTCAATGCTAATGAGGGGCATAAGTATTGAAATTTTAATTGTTGGTTTTGTTCTCTTTGGTCTCAAATTCGTAAAAGCAACTTTAAGTGAAAATAGAAGAGCAACAACTCGAAAACCTTTAGACCGATCTAAAAAAGATTGTAATTTTATATTTATGATCAGCATACCCAATTTAATTAGAAACGATATGTCGCATAAAATACGATAATTATTTAAAATTTTGGCAAATTTTTAAAAACTTATAAATTCTAACATTTGGTCTCAAAAATGGAACAAAACGACATATTGTAATTTAAGGGACACCTTAACCTATTGTTTATAAACAAAAAATGGGAATTAAAAAAAAAATAAAAACCCTAAATTAAAAGAAAAAATATTCCACCATTCGACAAATTTACACACGTATGATCAAATCGTAGTTTATTTTGAAAGGATGCCCAAAAATATGATACCCGAACCTTCCAGTTTTTCTAGATCAATTCTTTCAGTTGAGTAAATTGGGAATTTATATTTTATTAAAGCTTTTCTTTCGAATTTTAAAATATTACAATGATTTTTACTAGTATTTTTACTAGAAAACCGTGCATTTTTTGTTACCGCGCTTGCTTCTCTACCCCGTTCGCCTACAAACAAAAGTTGCACGCAATAATTGCATGCAAAGTCAATGTCTAAATTGGCTCATACATGTTCTGCAAACAGAGGTGCCACTATACCAAAAAAAAACATAGTAAACAAAAATTGAAAGTTTTTAAAAATATTTTTGCACAGCGCCAAACTTCTAAAAACAAAAATTTTAGCAATATATTAGTTCGCGGTTTACGCGACTGAACAAATTGTTCAAAAAAAAGAACTAAAATGCAAGGGTGTTTTATTTTTGGCTCTTTTTTCAAAATATTTAGGATTTTCTCATGGGTGTAATCAAAAAATTAATTTTGTCGGACGGTGTTTGCAAGGAATTTCAATATTTATTACAAATTTGCAAAAAAAAAAAAAAATAAAAATTACGTGTTGATAAAATAATATAAAAATAGATATTTTTTTTTAAATTTAAAAAAAAATATTGCGTGTTTAATTTATGTAAAAGTTAAAACTTTTAACAATTGTTGTATTACATTATATTATGAAATATGTAATAACATGATTAACTTTTCAAAACTTCCAAGTGAGTGGTGGGAAAAATATTTTTCATGTTAAAAGATTTTTGTAGTTAACATATGGTCAAGTTTTAGAAAAATTTTGTAGGACAAACCTTGACCAAGATTTTTTAAAAATATTTGATTCAATTTTTTTATTCTCTAAGGAACTTTAAAACTAAGCTTACCAAGATAGAGATTATCCAAAGACTTACCTAAAACGATACAGAAATTATGAACAAATATTAATATCCTGTATTCTATAATAAACAATGTCAAAGTAGATTTATATTTATTAAAAGATTTTTATCAAAACTAAAACATTTTTCACAAATGTTCAAACATTAAATTATTAAAACTTCGTTTACAATTTAGTTAGTACGTACAAATTAAAAAAAAAAAACACAGCTGTTGCAAAAGTAGATATGTTACACTGAGACAAATAGTTTATAAATTGATCTATAGATAAATTCTAAAAATAAAAAAATATTATTTATTTTTCAATATTTGAGGATATTTTCGTACAGAAAAATTATTAAATTCTGATAATTTTTTTTTAGAAAAATTCTCTGGTTCTAGAAATTGTTTTTGTACAAAAAATGTACAATTTATGATTTGGATAAAACTTGGATGTTATGGAGAATCCAAATGCAAGGCTCCATAGAAAATGAAACAAAAATATGTAGCTAGAGAATCAAAAAAGAAAGTATTACATATGCTAGGAAGTTGGGAGACAGATTTGTATATGACTTCGGGTCATTGAAAATATCAAAGCTAGTATGATGGTGAAAGTTTACAATTTTATGCAAAATATTCACCGCCATATTGGAACTGCTATTTTATATTTTAGAATTTAGTTCAGATTTTAGAATTCAGCCTTTCTAAAATTTTAAATATTTTTTACCATGAACACAACCTAAAACCAATTATCCCGTACAAAATTCTCAAATTTTGGAAACTTTTTCCTACATAGAAATTCTTATATTTTAAAGACTTTTCTTGCGAATTCTGGGTTTCTATGAAAAAAAAAAATCTCAGATATTAATAAATTTTTCCTTCAAAAAAATTATCGGATTTTTTCCTGCAGAAAAATTCTAAAATCTTAGCGTTTCATCTGGATGAAAATTCTCAGATTCTAAGAAAAATACTTTAATTCTAAGAACTGTTTTCTATTGCAATATTATCTGAAGACTTTTTTTTATAACAAAGATAAATTCTTAGGCTCTAAGTACTTTTTTTACAGAAAAATTCTTGCATTTTGAGCACTTTTACTTATATAAAAATGAACAGATTCTGAGGTTTCTCCTTCAAAAAGTTCTCAGATTCTTTTTAATGGAATCATTTTCAAATTCTGAGGAATTTTTCCTACATATAGTTCTCAGACTCTGAGGGTATTTCGTATAGAATAAATTTTCATATTCAGTTTATTTCTTTTGCAGAAATGTTCTTAAATTTCAATTTTTCTTTAAAGTTTTTAAAGTTCTTGAAAGCTTTTTGCAATACAAAAATAATTTCTTTCTAAGAAATTTTTCTCTTGAGAGTTGAGAATTTTTCCAAAAAGAAAAATTCTAGATTATATTGTTACAAGAAATTTCTAGTTGTAGAAATTTCTTCACACGAATTTTGACAGCTGGAAAAATCTAGTGTCGTAATAAACTAGAAATAACTAGAATACTTGACTACTCATATAAATACTGGTACTCGGTGACGCAGTAGTTCAGTTTATAAGTAAAACGCAGAGTGTGAAGAACTAAAGTGTGGCTAACCCTTAGTCTATCTAAATCGTGTAAATAAAGTGTGCTATTAAATTGTATTTCTGTAATTTTTAGTAACGGTTTTAAATAAATGGAGAAATAAATAATTTGAAACGATGTTTATTATTTGCAATATAGAAAGAACTCGACTTATTTAAAAGGTAAATAAATCAACGATTTTATAAAGGGTAAAATCGTAACAATATCTTTTCTTACCGAATTAAGCTTATACATATATGTTACAAAGGAATTTTTGCAATACAAAATTCTTATATTTTGAGGACATTTTTCATACAAAAATTCTGTTTTCCTTATTAGAATATTTCATGGATTTTGATTAAAAATGTTCAGTTACTGAAAACTTTTTCTCTTAGAAAATCAGATTTTATGAAAATGTTCCTATTGAAAAATTTTTCAATTTTTTAAGATATTTTCCTAAAGAAAAATTATCAGAGTTTGGTAACTTTTTCTTATTTAAAAGTTATATTGAGCTATTTTTTATAAAAATCAGTATATTAGCTGATATTTTGAAATCCTTTGAATTTAATTTTTTGGGAAAAATTAGATTGGAATCAAAACAAAAAACTTAATATTTCATATATTGTTGCAACAGTGCATTGTTGCAATTTACATGCCAACGATGTTTGTAATTTATTTGTGTTTATGTAAACATTTAATACTGGATTTACACTATATCGAAATCTCATTTAAAATGAAGTTAAATCTATTTTAAAATTACACCCGTTTACATTATGAAATTTGACAGCTAAACTAGTTTTCGATTTAACAAACATATTTTGTAAACAAACATATTTTGTAAAAATAATAAAAAAAACCATTAATAAACAATGTGAATATAACTTTTAAAAGTATTTTTAACAAGGGATTACTAATTGGAGGCATGATTATTCACTTTGTTCATGGTAGGTCTTCCCGGCATTATTCCAAAAATATTTGCAAAGATTTTCTTCGCCGGAAGCAAAAATAAGAAACTGGTTGCCCCATTTTAATTAAGAACACAATTTTATTGGATTTACAATTCATATTGTAAAATTTTCTTAAATAATTAAAATGTATTATTTTTTATTTTTTGCACAAGGTGATGCCAAATTTTTACAATATTTTCATACATATTAATGCTGAATGCTGTGCAAACATAATTATGAAACTAGATTTTTTGAAAATCCAGTTATTTTGGGAATCTGGTTTTAAATCCAGTTGTGAACCAGATTTTAACCAAAATCCGGTAAAAACGAAATTTCGGGCAATTAAATATAACATTTATTTTAAGATGACATTCGAAGAATAAATAGATTTTTAAATAAAACTTGACCTCGAGCATATTTATTTACAATTTTTTTTTATACAAAAAATCTGAAATTGAAATCTTTTTCAATCAAAAAAATTCTGAGTTTCTGAGTACTTTTTCCTAAAGAAAAATTTTTAGATTTTAAGAAATTTTTCTATAAAAGCTGCTTCGATGTTAAAAATTTTTTCTTATAGAGGAATTCTATTTTGTATACTTTCCTGAGGACTTTTTCTTATAAACACATTCAGATTCAGAGGACTTTTTACTATTTGAAAAAAAAAACAAATTAATTCTGAAGACCTTTTCTGCAGAAAAATTCTTAAATTCTATAGACTTCTTTCGATAGAAAAATTTTCCGATAGTTTCTCACTATCGGAAAATTTTTCTTGATTTTTTAGTTATTATTCTTTTTTTTTTTTTTGGATACTCAAAATCATTCTCTATAATTAACTAATAACATAAATCTTATTTTTCGTTTCATTTAAAAACTTAGAAAAAATGTTGTATCAAATCAAACGGAAGCCATTCATTTACTTATTAAAATATCAAAATTTGATTATTTTTCAGATTTTTAGAAGTTTTACTATAGAAATATATTTATCTTCTAAGAACGTTTTTTGTAGAGAAATTCTTGAGTCTTTTTCTAGAACAAAATTCTATGATGATTGCTAGTTATTTTTCATATATAAAAATTATGAGATTACAGAAACTGTTTCCTATAGAAAAAATACCCCAACTTCTGAGGACTTTTCGTATAGAAAATTTCTCAGATCTGGAGACTTTTTTTCTCTCCGTGAACATTAATTTTTAATTTTAAAAATAACTAAGAAAAACTATCAATTGTTTTTAAATTGTAACAAATAAATAACAAGATCTAAGCAAAACGACAGACAAGGTCGTTGGTAATTCTCAACTGCAAATATAAAACTTATATTATTGTAGTGATTTTTTTTTTTCATCAAAAGTACACCAATATAGCGCTGCGTAGTTGTTGGTTTAAACTTCTAAAGTATCGAAACTGTAGGAAATTAAACACAAAAAAAGTACCAACTTGATATAATAAATTTTTCATTTAGAAGCAAACTCACGACGAGTATATAAGATGGCAGTAGATGAACGGACAGATGGACGGACAAACACAACTTGTTAGTATTTAATGTGGCAAAATACAAAATACTTATAAATACGAATAACAATTTACTGACAAACAAAAAACATTGCAACATGATTTTAAATGGTACTTGTTCGAGTACGTGTAATTGTTGAATTTGTTATTTAAAAAAAATCTACACCTATTCCGGGCACAGAGAGAGCAATTCAAATTAAAAATTCAGAAGGTTTCTATTTACGCGCTGTTTTCTTATCAAATCCAATCAATCGAAGGTAACCTGTACAAACTTCACAAATATGTTTAGAACTCAAATTGAAACATGTTTTCTAAATTTTGAATAATGTATTTGAATTAATGTGATTAAATTGATGTTTTACAAATGGAAATGGTGTCCTGTGGTATTTTTATAAAATTAGGTTTATGAAACTGTTTTACTTTCTGTATTTTTCAAAACTGTGTATGCAAAATTTTAGAATCACGACAGCTTTATTTGTCTATGTACAGCACTATTTATGAAAAAAGAACTACCCAGCAAAACTTTGGTAATAGGTGCGATATTCTCATGCGTTACCTTGTATTGATAGCTCGTTACCTTTTTCATTATTTGCAAGTATAAAGTAATAAGTTACTCATTACATTTACCAAATATTAAGTAATTTAACTAAATTTTAAGAAATTTGGGAATGATTTGGCTCCAAAGAAATTTTAACTTAATTAAAGTATACCCTTTTCCTTAAAACAAGTACAAACAATTAGCTTAAATTAAATAATTTTTTTTTTTTAAATAAGTAAATTTTTCCTTAAATTAAGTGCTAACTTTTAGATATATAAGTATTTAAGTTTGCATCATAGAATCTTAGAAATCAATTTAATTTTTTTGTTGTGTATGAATATTAACGAAAACATTATTTTCGTTAATACATACAAATATTTCAATTTGAAATTTATTACTTTAATGTTGATAGTCTAAACTAAACTAAATTACTTATACAATATAAACTATAAACCAAATGTGAATTGTATGGGTTAAAAGTATTCTAAACTTTTTAAGGAATGCTATAGAAAATACTTTCTTTATATTAAGAAATTAACATACTTGGTTTAAATAAGTTAAAATTTTTGAACTAAATCTAAAGAAGTTCCATATTTAGATTTTGTATTTTCATACAATTTAAAATTTCCTTTTTTTAGTTTATTAATTCTTAAAATTTAAGATTTTTAACATTTAACATAAATAAAGAAAGAAAAATTAAGGAAAATGACTTCCTATTTTTAAGTTAATGAAAGTTTTTCGTGAACTAATAACAAATAAATTAGCAGTATTTTGAAGCATTTTTATTAATTTTAAGGAAAAACTCATAACTTTTATTTTAGTAAGGTGTAAACTTATTTTTAGTTCATACATTTTTCTGAGTGTGTAAAGTAATAATTAAAAAATTTTTGAAAATCTATTTTTAGATACATTACTTTGTGTTTTTTTGCAAGCAAAAGGGTAATGTATGTTTGTTTTGACAACAATAGCGAAAAAACGAAGCGCAAAAATTCATTTAAGTTTAAAGCAAAAAGTATATAATTTTCTATAGAGTATTTTTCCCGCTCTACCAGAAATTCAACATGGTACAACATGAGAGGGCAACATTTTCGAAGTTGCTAAAGTGTTGAAAAACATTAAATTTGGTGTATGCAGTGCTGCCACATAAACAGTGTAATTTTTTATCCCATTTTTTGGAATCCTTAACTGTTTTTTCATGAAAACTTTTTTTTTTTTCAAATGATTGCATTTTTTATAGGTTTTTTTAGTTATATGTTGCAACAATTAATAGCATATTTATTCTCTTTATTATATGTTTATACCATAGAAATGGGAAATAATGGATATGAATAGACATAGTTGGTCAATGTGTGTGTACACACTTTAATACTTTTCATGTCGTAACTATTTTTTAACACAATTGCAAATTTTTGTTGTATTTTTTTACTTTATTAGACATGTATAATTTTAGTAAAAATAAATAGTATATTGAACAAATATTATATTTTTATATGAAAAATCTGAAAAAATACATGAATAAAATAAAAAAAACATTTTTTTTATGAAATAATCTGAAAAATCTCTAGCATCCCAAAAAACGGCAAAAAATAGTTAAAACTGGTTATATGGCAGCACCGCTAAACACTACTAAAAGTTGCCAACCAAAACTCACCTTTGTTGCCGCCAAACTATGTTTGTGTTCCAAGAGATAACTAAAAAGTTCGTGAGAGAGAAACATACTCTATAGAAAATTATATACTTTTTGTTTAAAGCAATCAAATACTATATGCGTCGATAGCTTAGTGGGTAGAGTTCTTGGCTTGCAACCAGATTTCCCTGGTTCGATTCCCATCTTGACCACATTTTTTTTAATTATAAATATTTGAAATAATATATTTGTAATATTTTTTTTTTAATAAAAATTCCTCTTTTAAAAATCTATTTTTAGACACATTATTTCTTCCATTCTCTTAACCATATAAGTAACCCCTTACATTATCAACCCTAAAGTAATGGGTATATACATTACGTAAAATTCATCAATGAAGTAAGGTGTAAAGTAATCCATCGGCCCCTATTGCTATACATTACTTTAAACCATTATTTGGTAATGTGTGGTTTTGCTGGGTATAAAACTATAAATCGATGTAAAGGGTCGGCTGTCTGTTTTGTATTTTATTTGACATCGTTAGTGTTTTTAGATTTAAGACGCCAGATAATAAATCATTTGTTAATTAATACATCAGCATGTATTTTGTACTAAAAGAAGCAAAAAACAAGTAAAAAAGGGCTAAATTCGGCTGTGCCGAATCTTTGAATACCCTCCACCAAAGGGGATGAAGATGATATACGTATATACTAAATTTTGCATGAACTGTAATATGAATATGTTTTGTCAATTTATGTAACGAACTTTTGTTATTTAGTTTTAGCAATGTTATTTACAGAGGTCTGCTCTGTTAGCGACTTCAACATTGTTCATATTTACGTTAACTTAGTTATCATAGTATGTAAGACAATAAATGTAATCGAACAATAAGAAGACTTAATAACATTTTTACTTACTTAACAGAAAAAAAATAGATACAGAAAAATTGTACAAATTTGTATGGAAAATTTAGAGGTACCTTCACATTTTCACTCATAACTTTTGAACCGCTTGACCGATTTTGCTCATTTTAAATACCAAACTGATCGGGAAGATGTTCAATAAGTAAAAATAGGCACCCCCGCTTGCGCTTTCGCGTCGTGATCGTGATTTCAACAGACAGACAGAGAGACAGACGGACAGACAGACGGACATCGCTAAATCGACTTAAAATTGCATAAGGATCACGAATATATATACTTTATGGGGTCTTAAACCTATATTTCCCTTGTTTTATATGAAACTTATTAAAAAAATCTGGTTCACCTGAAGAACTATTTTTAGCAAGGGATATAAATACGATAAAACTTCAATTCGCTCTGAGAATCCAGCACTCGCTCTGAGAATGCAGCCCATTTTGTTGTTTATTATACCCTTCACCATAGGTGGAAGGGTATATATAAGTTTGTCATTCCGTTTGTAATTTCTACAATATTGATCTTAGACCCTATAAAGTATATATATTCTGGGTCCATATGAAGAGCGAAGTTGATTTAACGATGTCCGTCTGTCCGTCTGTCCGTCTGTCCGTCTGTGTGTTGAAATGGGTTTTCCGAAGAACCCAGACATGATGAGGACTTGATTCTTTTTTATTTCTGTTACATGTGATCCATTTCTGTTTGCTATTAAAAATCAGACAGATCGGTTAATAAATGGCTGAGATATTAGCAAAAAACCAGGACTACCTCTAATTTTTCCAGTAAAATCCCTTTGTTTAATAAGAGTGTGAAGATAAATACGTAGGTTAAATACGTTTCACAACTATTGTGAATGATATAAATAAAAAATAAATAGTAGTGTCGCCAACTTTTTTTTGCCTAGAAAATGCCAAATTTGACAAGAAAAGCGCTGAAACATATGGAAAAATATAAATTTGAGATTTTACATGACATATTATTTTGGATTAAAATTTTTGGACATTTAAGAAAAAATAAATGGGGATACCGCTTGTTTGTGGAGAGCTATGAGGTAGTAGATTCCAACGATGTATTCATCTCCTTCAGAATACCATGGTGAAGGGTATATAAGATTCGGCATAGCCGAATTTAGCCGCTCTTACTTGTTTTTAATCATTATTAAATAATGGACAAAAGTAGTAAAAACAATTAAAGTCGTTTAAAATAATCATTAATTTTAACTGACAAAACGTTAGAAAAAATATTTTGCTTTTCAAATTAAAAGTTATATTATTTGTATGTAATTAAAAAACACAACACACACATACGTTCATATTTTTCTTCTCTATGTTTTTATGTATGTCTGGAAAATTTCTTGTAATTTGTATTGAAATAATTTTCTATTTGTACAAACTATTTTATTCAAAAATCGAAAAAGAATTATTTGAATTTCTATTTTTAGAAACAGAAAACATAAAATTTTACATTTAACTGAAAATATCAACTTCTACTGAAAGGCCGTATTCTTTTATAGTTTATTCAAATAGTTAAAAAATATATTTCCATGAATTTTAATTGATTGATTTGTAAATAAATTACAGTTGGTAACGGAAAATATATTGCGTGTGTGGTCTCCATAAAGGTTCATTTTTGGACAGGGATAGAGTTACGTGAGAGGTCGTCCAAATTTATTCTACAAGCAAATCTGAGAATCTAAAAATTTTTTTAAAACAAAAAGTACTCAAAATCTTATAATTTTTCTATAAGAAATAAGAATCTGAGTTTTTGTATAAGAAATAGTACCGAGATTTTAAAAGTTTTTTTTATAAGAAAAAAATTACCAGAATCTGATAAATTTTCCACAGAATTTAAAACGGTTCTCAGAATATTTCTATAATAGAAAAATTCTTGGAATATGCAACTTTGTTTAAGCAAAAGTTTTCACAATTTTTAAGAATATGAGAATTGTTCTATCAGATAAAAATCCTCAGATTTCATATTTATGAAAATCTTATATTAAATTATGTTACATAAAAAATAAGCAAGGTCGTTTTTACTTAAAACTGTTTGATTTAGTTCTCATAATTTATGGATTTTTTATATAAATTTGAGGTGTGTTCAACCGCCCACCCCTTTAAAATCACAATCAAACAAATTAAACCCACCAGAAATAAAACAAATTCGTGTCATTATTTTGCACAAACTTCCTTAATATGATTGTTTAATTTTTGATTTTGTAGAGTTATAATTTACATTTGTTTGAAGCACATAAAATCACTTTAATTCTAAATAAAAAAGCAAATACTGAAATAAAAAACTGGTTAGTAAAATTGAATTTATTATGGCCTGGTAACTTTAAATTGGTATATATTTTTTTTAATAGATATTTAATGGCATTTGAGCCATATTTAGTTTGTTTAGATAAATTTGTGTTTTCCAAAGTCTATTTTTACTGATCGCCACCGCCACAACCATTGATCACCTTAAACACAATGAATGGTGGTGCCTTAGTCACTGACTAAAATGCAATCGATTAAATTTGGGTGGAATAAATACAAACGGTCGTTATTTTTAGTTTTTTTAAATGTATATTTTAGACACGTTTAATATTCTTTAAATTGTAAGTTTGTAATCTTGCAGCGTATATTGTTAACTATTACTTTTTTGAAAATTTCTTAAGTTTTTTTTTGTCATGTTTTCTGTGTTGCTTGAGAAAAAATTAATAAAAGGTGGCTGACCACTTTGTCATAAATAATACTTTAACGCTGCTCTTTATGGAAATTTTATTTATTTATTTTTTGTTTTTTATCTAACAATTGGTTTTGCTTTTATTTTGCTATTAAATCTGCTGACATATTCTCATATTTTTAGTACTTTTTTCTATAGAAAAATTATCAGATATAGAAAAATCTTTATAAAGAAAAATTTTTCGCTGAATCACATTCTGGGGGTTTGTTCCTTCAGAAAAATTTTCTTATAGAAAAAATCTTATATTTCTTATAGGAAAATTTTCAGATTCTGAGGATTTTTTTCCTCAGAATCTGGAGGTTATTTCAATATATATAAAAAATATAAAAAAAATTCTTAGAGTCTGAAAACTTTTTCTTATAGGAGAATTCTTAGAAACTATTTGAATAGATACTGAGGTCTTTTACTTAAAGAAAAATTCTCAAATTCTGGGTACATTTCTCTACACAAAATTCCTCAGATTTCAAGAATCTTTTTAGATTCTGAGAACTATTTGTTTGAGTAGACCTTTCGTTTTGAATTAAAAAAGTTCTCATACTCTGTATTCTTGTTTGTTACTGCAGAACTATAACATAAAACATGACTGCGATTTCTTAATCATTTTCAATTTTCTGCTCAATTATTTACTCAAAGCTAAAAAGACGAAAAAAAAAATATCGTATTTTTAATTGTATTGTGGTAGTTTGAAAAAGTTTATATGAACGTTAGTTCAGCTGTTAACATTAAAGACTCTTGCTTCTGCTTCTTCTGTTGCTGCTGCTACTACATTTTTTTAATGGTTAAAGTCTAAATTAGCATCTCGTTTTTCACACATTATTTATGCAAAAATCAACTTTAATGTTCAAGACAATTAACCGTCTGTGTGTGAAGAAACAAAAAAAAGTTGTCTTTATATATTTCTTTCTCTTTTACTCAATTCAATTATTGAAATTGTAATTAACTTTAGTTTTATTTTCCCATCACACCATTGATGGCAATTAATTAAGCAACAAACACTTTGAAATATCAATTCGATGGAATGAAATATAAAAATGTTGTGGTATTAAAAATAGTATGGTTTGTAAAAGAATGTAAATGATTTTTTTTATTAAAACCATAAATAATAATTCTCACATTTGTTGAATTTAAAAGATAATTTATAAATAAATAAATAGAAGGTATTGGCAAAATTATTGCTAGAAGTTAATGGAATTTATAGTAAAAATTTAAAATTTTTCCTACATTTAAACAATTTTATTTTAAAATTGTTTTACGGAACGAATCTTACGGAGAGATTTTTATGTAAAAATCTAAATAGAAAATTTTGACCGTAACTCCCCCTAGAAATGTTCCTGTTAGTGTAAAAATACATCTTGGAAAAAATTAGACTTATCGAATATCGGGAAGGCGGGGCTAAAAGCTCAAACGCCCTAAAATTGCTAAAATATGTTAAATTTGTAGACAATTTGCCAAACTGTTTTGAGCTCCACCTATGCAACAAATATTTTAAGTTGGATCATAATGTAGAATTTTTCGCTGAATCAGAACTGCCTGTTAAATTTTGATTACACTTCAACTTTTAGAATTATGGTATTTTTATTTGAAAAAATTGATTTTTGAAAACTTTTTAAAAGGTAATAAGGCAAAAAAAACAACGATTCTGCTGTATGTAAGCATTAAAAATATGCACATATTTACAAGCATAATACAAAATAATTTATACTACAGTAAAACCTCCTATTACGAACACTTCAAAAATTATCTTCCTTAAAGAGACGCTATTAATTATTGAAATGTTTCACTTTATATCACTTTATACAAAAATAATACGTTTATTTTTGACAAATACGTTTATTTTTGACAAAACGACTTCTTTGAATTTTAAAATTTTCATATAAAAATTATAATTAGTTTATACTAAATTAAGTATTTTTTTAAGATAATTTTTTAGTTATTTTATTATATTGAACATTACAATTCTGAAGTTTATTTCTTATTTTCAAATCTATGTCTACATAAAATATTTACTACCCATCAAAACCACACAAAACCAAATAATGTGTGTAGCCATAGGGACTCATGGATTACTTAACACCTTACTTCACTAATGAATTTTACAGGCGATGTAATGTATATACCCATTGCTTTAGAGGTGATAATGTAAGTAATGTGTCTAAAAATAGATTTTAAAAAAAAGAGGAATTTGTATTAAAAAATAATGTGGTCATGATGGGAATTCAACCAGGGAACTCTGGTTGCCAGCCAAGAACTGTACCCACTGAGCTATCGACGCATATAGTTTTGATTGCTTTAAACTTAAATGAATTGTTGCGCTTCGTTTTTTCGCAAGTGTTATCAAAACAAACATACATTACTCTTTTGCTTACAAAAAACACAAAGTAATGTAACTAAAAAAAGATTTTCAAAAATATTTAAATTATTACTTTACATTTATAAATCATATAGTACGTAATCAATAATGAGTAACTTATTACTTTATGCTTGCAAATAATGAAAAAGGTAACGAGCTATCATTACAAGGTAACGCATGAGAATATCGCACCCATTACCAAAGTTTTGCTGGGTAATTAATATAAGAATTTAATATTTATATTTATGTACATCAATTTGAAAGACCTGATTTGATTGTATCAGGATATTGTTTCCTATAATCTGCCACAATTTGCATTATCAATTGCTTCTCTTCTTTGTCTCGGGACAACACTTGACAATATTCTTCCATGAGCTTTACTCCCCGTTCTGCTGAGTCATTAACAACTTTCAATTTACTTACTATTATAACAGAAATTCCGTTGAAATAGAAAATATTTTTAAAAAGTTTAGTGCCTTTTGCGAAATAAAATATTTTGAATGTTTTCAATGTTTTTATCGGCGTACTGGCTTAATTGATAGGGAAGAATTGTAAATTTTTTGTTGTCACTATCATTAAATTGATTTAAAGCCACTACCATAAGTTTTTTTAATGCATAAGAAATTTTATCATCGAAAAAAGCCAGAGCTGCAGATTCGGGTGATAAATACCATAAATGATTGCAAAATTTGCGTAGTATTTCTCGACTTATACTTTGATCAATTGAATTGTAAGCATATAATGTTTTTAATAAAGTTAAATCTTGATTAGGAGCTCTTGCAGCAACAGGAGCTTCTATCCAAATTTTTAAGTATATTTTTATTATAAAAATACAAATGTCTTTTTTTTAGATATTTTCAAGCAACATATTGCCTTGGACATCCATCGGGCATGGTGAAAGGCTCCCGACTCTCAACTCCAGACTAAAAGTTATGTTTATTAATATTACTCCAACCATCTCCAAATCTATGGGGCAAATCGATCATTTAATTAACAGATTCGTTCTGTGCAAAATGTTACATCAAGGTCCATCTTAAAATATTTCAGTTTGTGGCATAGGCGTAGCGCAAAATTAATGTTGGTTCAAATTTTATTCAAATTTCACATATTTTAGCAACTTTAGGGTGTTTGAGCCACGCCTTCCCGATATTCAATCAGCCTAATTTTTTGCAAAATATAGTCTTTCGCTAAAAGGAACATTTCTTGGGGGAGTTAAGGTCGAATTTCGCAAGTTTAAAAATAAGGCGCACCCTAATGAACATACATGATAAAACATTGCGTGATATGGGCATGCATGATCATACACGTCCATATATAGTTCAATTTATGGCCATACACATATATTATATTCATCTTCTGATCCGAAATTTGAGCGATAATGCAGTATATGTTCATATATGATCCATGAATCATATATGAGCAAACATGTGTCATATATGATCATATATGAAATATGTGGCTATATATGCTCAAATTTCGGATCCTAAAATATATGTTCATATATGAGATTATGCACGGGCATGTATTGACTGCAGAAATCATCATGTATGATAATATACAAAACCATGTATAATCAGTTATATTTATACAGTGTTGTACAAAACATAAGAAATTCTTTTTGCAAAAATTCCCAAAATACTAAAAGAGAATGTGCAAAACAAAAGCAACAAATTTAAATTTGATACAAATAACAAAAAACTTTTTAAAATACATGTACATTTCCTAAGGTTAACGCTATTATTAAATGCCTTTGACATGAATTTTAAAAGTTAGTTTTAAATGGGTCGCGATAAATATTGCCAAAGTTTTAAATCATATAAAGTTGAGGACCTAAAAAAGGAAGAAAAGCAAGGATCCATTGCTAAAACGTATAATAAAAATATATCCATAGTTTGCAAATTGTTAAAATAGTATGAGTACACAAAATAAATTTTTGTTGTAAAATTTTCAAGTACAGATTTGTTTAAAATAAAATTAAGTTTCAATTTAAAGTTTGGTACAATTATTTTTTTTAATAAGCATTTACCAAAAATTTAGTTAAAGGTTTAATTTTATCAATTAAATATTTAATTAAAATTTACAATAAGTTAATAATAATATTTTAATTGATCTTATAAATGTATATAAATAATTAGAATAAAGGTGATTCAAAAAAAAAAAATCGAATTCACGAACTCCACAACTATGCCATTATGGAAAAATATGGTCTGCCAAAGAAATTTAAAAAAAGTTTTTTTTTATAGGTAGCAAATCGCCATTGAAGTTTTAAAGTCGTACGTGCTCTATTATTTTAAATAAATTAACAATTGAGAAAAATTATTTATAATTATTAGGATCGCGACTTATCAAATCTAATATATTTATGGGTGTATATTACGAATATGAAATCAAAGTTTCGCGAAAATTTCATAAAAAAACTTTCCACTTTGATCAAGAAATTTTCTTATGATATTTGCCTCTGCGCAAAATTCTTTTTTGAATGATTTTTGTTAACAATTTAATTTTAATGCGCTAAATAATAGCGAGATACTAAGAAAAGTCACATTTTATAATCAGTTACAAGGATTTTATAATCAGTTACAAAAATTAAAAACAATGTCATGTCTAATAAATAAATGTAAAAAGTTACAAAAGTACAAGAAGTTGGATTTTTCGATGACAACGTTTTTAGATAGTTAGAGAAATACCACAAAAAATCGAATTTTGTTGAGTTTTGAAAAACCGCGAATAATTTAAAAACCACAAATTTGTTTTTCATTTTGATTGCAAATTCGTAATTGTCAATTAGGATCAGATTAGAGAAACTCTCTCAAATAAGGCTTTAGCAAGTTGAATTTTTACTTACATCTTTTTAAAAAATTTTGATATTTCCATTAAAATATGATTTTTATAAATAAATATAAAATAAATCAAAAATTACTCTAACGACAAATTACTAAGTTTTAAAAGTAAACTTTTTGTGCTTAGATAGTTAACAAGAGTTTCCATCAAAATTAATTAATTTTAAAATGTTTGTACAAAAATATTTAATCCCTTAATCTATTTAGAAAAGCATGTACAAAACAAAAGTATTGCCAATACAATTTCAATCAAAATTTTGCTTGATTACAGACAGAAAAATAAATTGCCAACGGAATTGAAAAGTATTATTTGGTTGGGACTACCGATAAATTCGTTTAGCGCAACCAAATGCAAATGTGATTGTTGAACATTTCGGGTTTTGCAACCAAAATTCATTTGTAGAAACCGAATTTCAGTTGGAAAATGACCAAATTTTTTTCTATGTACAAATTCAATTTTATTTACAGTTTTTTTTATCACTCATGGTATTATCATAGAAGAGGGAAATAGTTCTTCATGACCTGTAACTGAACTAAGGGAATCACAATGGGCCAAGTATATTCGCCTTCTTTCCGATTGTCAATAAATTAAACCTGATGTTGTATTTTAAATACGAGTTATGGGATTTCTATATCATTATAAGACGATTTGATTAGTCATCCACAAACTTTTTCCTAAGTCAAATTTATTTGTAAAAACAAGGTTGGGTTTAATCCACATGTAAGACTTTTGATCGGTACATAAATAAAGTCACGTTTGCATGTGAATTGCAATGTATTATACCAGCAGTTAGTATTACAATAATAAATTACAACAAAGAGAGAAAGAGAGAGATAAAAGCTAAAATATCTACTTTGTAGTTATTTGTCAAACTTTTTTTGCATTGCAATTGTTGACAGTTGTGTTTGTTTTTTTTTTTTGTTTCTTTTTTTTTGTAAATTTTTATTCAAGATAAATTTAAAACAAACAGTAAACGGACTTAAAAACATTTAAACAGAAACCAACAAAGATTTAAGATGCACATAACAATTGGTATGTTAGTCAGGCAGCCAGCCAGGCTGGAGGAGAATTGGCACATTTCTGTATGTTACGACATTTTTCTGTAGGTACATTCACTTTTTTTTTTTGCAAACAAGCAAGCAAGTAACAATTTCAGTTTAATATTAATGTTATTTTTTTTTTTAAATAAGCGTGATTTGAAATATTTTTGAATAAATATTTGGATTATGTAAAAGCAAAGAAACAGCAAAATTTTAACAAATTATTGAAACAAAATAGAACTTTAATTAAAAATTAGTCAATACTCAACAACTTTACTTGCAAATTAAAAAGAACCGGATATTTGTTGTTGTTATTAACAAAATCGTACTACATGCAGTCGTCGTATTTACATAAATTGAATTATTTTAGTAAAACAATAATGATGATGTATTGACATCAATATCCTGCTACTGAAGCTAAATAATTTTGTTGTTTATAAATATTAACATCTGTTTGAAAATGGTGTTGTTTAGCATCCGCTTTTTTTAAAACAATGGGTCAATAGAGTAGATTAAAATCATGTTATTTCTGCTTATGTTGCGTTGAGGTTGGTTAATTTCAGTGCAACCATTAGCAGTTAATCCACCTTTTACTAGATTAAATTTGTAATTTAAATTGTCTATATATATCTATTGAACTTGAATGATCAACAAAAGGAATCGATATTCGGCATTGTTCGGAATTGAGAGCAGTCATTACTAATTGTAGGTAGACTAACAAAAAAGCTAGGAAATACAAAGTTTAAGGCCATAAACCGTTCATCCCTAGAATTTTTGAGCCTGTCAAAAATGAAATACACACGTTTATATGAAAACGATTATTTTGACACCAACACAGCTGCACGACTTTTGCCGCTGTAACCATTAAAATAATTTCTATTTTTGTTGGCTACAAAACAGAAATAGTGTTGACAATATACCAAAATATGTAAAACAAATTAGTGCTATTAAAAATTTTTTGTTAAACAAAAAAAGAAAACATCGGAAAATTAAATGCTATAATTGCATTAATAATCAAGAGGGGTTAGATACATTCATATATTTATTTTTACGTTATTATAATGTTTTATAAATAAGTAATTGTATTTTTAGGTTAAGTTTTTATACGAGTTTACAATCATGCATGTTGTTCTATTTTAATAAAGTAAAAAAACAATGTAAGTGGCACCACTGAAATAAAAATGCATTTGCATAAGAAACAGCTGCTCATATTTTACAATTGTTTGGTAGTTTTATTAGTTGCTGTCGTTTTCAAAAATTAAGTAGCTGACTACACGACTACAATTGCAGCAAGCAGCATGTGTAGCCATGTAGTCGTGTAGCCGCAGTCGTCTATGTGTTTAATGCATTACAAGATTTTTTCATTCATTTCATTTTGCTCATAGTTTTTAATTTTCAGATTCAAAGCAATACAAATAGATTCACCACACTTAGAAGATGTAGTTGCTGCATAAAAAAAAACTAAAACCATGTTTATTCAATTATTCAAAATAGTTGTTTATTCAATTAAAATAATTGTTCATTCAATAAAAATAGTTATTCATTCATTTAAAATAGTTGTTCATTCAATTAAAATATTTGTTTATTCAAAAATTAAATTGAATTGAACCAAATAAGAAATTTCTTATATCAAATTAAACTTGTTGAACAGATTTATTTGTTCATGTTTTCAATTAAACTTTAAATCAATTAAAAACTTAATTTAAAATTTTCAATTATTTTAATAATATCAATTAAAAATTTTTATTAATCATATCATTTAAAAATTTATTTAATCATATCTATTAAAAAATTTAATTAAATGCCAAAATGGATTTCTAGCATCAGAAAATTTGGCAATCAATAGTTTTTAAAAGTTTTTCAACTTAAATTATATCGTGCTCTGGTTTAGTGCAACTAAATGTTAAAATGTTTAATTCCCTGAAGGCAACATTGAGTCTATCAATCAAGTTTACAGTGATCTTAGAATATTTTAAATCACTTCTTAGGTACATACTTTTTTTTTAAAAACTTTGTATACAAATTGAGTGGCTTTATTTAATTTTTATTTTTGTAAATTTTAAAAAATTTATTAAAGATTTGTTTTAAGTAAGTAATATCTGGTTTTAATTAAATATTTAATTGATTCAATTGATTTTTTAATAAAATATTTAAACAAAATATTCAATTAAAATTTTAATTGTATCAATTTAAAATTTTAACTTATTTCAAAATGTCATTAATCTTTTTTCATAAAATGTACCTTTGGTTAAATAGAAAAACATGAGTATAAAAGTCACATGAGTGCAAATTTAAGAAAGAATTCTTGCAAGATATTAAAATACTAAATCTGAAAAATGTTTTCCCATTTTTTTAAATTAATTTTTGTAATTGATATGATTAAAATATTTAAAAATTTTCAATTAAATTTTTAATAAATATGATTAAAAGTTTAATTGAAGAAAACGAAAAATTAAATTTTTCCAAAAAAAAAGTTCAATTTGATATAACAAATTTCTTATTTGGTTTAAATTCAATTAAATTTTTAATTGAATGAACAAATATTTGTATTAAAACTTGGTTATAGTTTTTTCTATGTAGTGATTTAGAACATAAATTAAAAACTAGGAGTAAAAAATAAAATGAATGAAAAAAATCTGGTAAGTTCAAGTAATTTTTGTTTAACAATTTTTTTGACTTAGGCTACGTTTCCACTGAACGTGTTTTGCATGTGTTTTGCAACAAAACACTCTTTTGTACATGTTTTCCCATTCGTCAAAACAACATGATTTGCTCAAAACAGGCAAGTGGAAACGTAGCATTAAATGGCTATCAATTCTAGTGATGAATGGTATGTGGCCTTAAACTTTCAATTTCCTAGTGTATTAGATTTTAATTCACAAAAATTATGAAAAAATAGGCTTTTAGTTTCAACAAATCTTTAAAAAAAAAATTAATTGCGTCTTATAACCGAAGCCCTGGCCGAAAATATCTTTATAAATTTTGATTTTCTTGTTTTTTTGTATATAAACATTAAACTAAAAAATAACAAAAGCATTATGCTAAAATTGCATATGGTTAAGAGGTTACATAAACACAATTTGGTTTGGCGAAAACAAAAATAAATATATTTGCAGAAACAAAAAACTTGTCCCTAAAAATACTAAGTGTTGGCGGCATTAGTGGTGGCCAGTGGCTTGGTTTAGTCCACAATTCAACTTTAGTATGTATAATGGGATCACCAAATGAATAAACTTTGCAAAGTGAACCTTACAATCATATCATGACCATTAAAATAAAGCTTTGGCATAGAAACAGACGACGACAAGTGGTTTTAAAATATAAAAAAATATAAATGTATTAAACAAAAACATATGCAGGCCGTCAGGAGTTGTTTAAAAATTTAAATAAGTATAAATTCTGATTAATCATCTATTTTGATGCATACTACTCCATACATGATGATGTCCATAAAGTTATAATGCATTCTACAAATATTTATGTGGTATGTTGCACTTAAAATGTGGCAACATACATCAGCATTACGTAGAGCTTTAGATATACAGATATTGGATGACGTCTGCTACTTTACGACTACCAAAAACTACTTCTTGCACTACTGAATGACGACGATGATGATGATGGTTAAATATGATGAGGTTGACGCATTAGAGTTATTTCGGCATTAGATAAATAAACATGATGTTGCATGTTTTATATTCTTTGTAGTACAATGATGTTGAATTGTATTATTTCAGGTTTTTGTTGTTGTTGATAAATGATGATGCTGATGATGTTTGTGGCAATACATAGTGTTGCGTTGTCAAATCAAGTCTACAAAAACTTAATACGATTTATTTATTTTGAATGTTTATATTTGAAATACTTTTGTCTTTTGGTGTTGTTTTGTTTTTTTTTTTTTTTTGGTAAATTATTTTTTAGCTCTAGCTGTGTTGTGGTATGATTTATTCAATGAACCATGCAAAAATTTAGATCACAATAAATACCGCATCAATGCATGTTTTTTTTTATTTTTCAAATAATATGACATATTAACAAAAATATGCAATGCAGCGTTAGCTCGCAAGAGTGGCAGACATATTGCTTTTTTGGGGTTTTATATTATTTCTCATTAACCCTTTAACTATGTGTTGGGCAAAACATTTAAGCTATTTTATAAATCGAATTCTATTGCTTAATTAAGTCGATTGAAAAATTTGAAAATAAACCTATAATACCAATAATCAAAGGAATTAGGAGTTGTAGTGATGGTAATTAAAATTCTATTGGCGATTTTTGCTTTTCGAAAATTGCGAAATGTTGAAATTAATACATTTTTCTATAAATATAAAATTAATTGATTTTGCCAGATTTCATTAAAATCCTCTTAACCGATATCTAGTTAAGACCATGTCTTTTGAACGCATGCTGCACGAATACTGAGTTCTTAAATAAAAATCATTATTTTAAGAGTATGGAATTTATTCTAATTTCGCGTTTAATATTTTTTGTAAATTGTTTTTATTATTCGTGCGGGTGTTCTGGAATCCCATTCCGCACATAATAAAACTCATTCAAATAATTTGGCCTTCTCAAAATAGCTTTCTTTTGTTTTTGTGCGAATTAAATTCACCTAATCGTTTTTACTACGAGGGCAGAGAGCATAATCGTTTACAGCTGCAATTGCATCCTCATTCGAGATAAAACGTTTGTCAGCAAGGATTTTATTGTTTTAGATTTCAGGAGAATAAGGTGGGCAATTCGTACTTAAATTCATTGAATTTTACTAACACTCTTAACACTCTTGTGTGCTGTATTGATGAAAAATTATTTTTTTGTGTTGTAAACCGGGTTGTTTTCCCCAATTTTCACATTCAATTGATCCAAATGGTTACAATAATATTCTGAATTGCTTGTTTTACTTTTCTGAAGATAGTCGATCAATAAAATACCTTTTTAGTTCCAGAAAACCGTTGACATAATCTTACCAGCCGATTGAATTTTTTTTTGCCTTCATCGATCCAAACAAGCTTAAGAAATTTTCATTCGAATGCATTTTTGATCAACTGTTAGCAAATGCGACACTCATATTGCACAGTTTTTTCTTCTATAATTCTTGATGCAAAATAAAATGAACTCCAATCATTTGAGATGCACTTTCACTCATCGATCGTCTAATACTATGTATTTCAGCAGTTGCAGTTTTTGGACGTTCTTTTCTGCTCGTAACATCATATTTAACTTCAGCAACCCAATTTTTTTACTGTTGCATATTAAGGCGTAATTTCAACCAACCTATAAACCTTTCTTATGTAAATATTTAATGACACCTCGAATTTCTGATTTTTCTATTATAAAAAAATCACTGAAGCGACATTTTTGAACAGTTGTTACTAACGAAATTTTACTTATGAAATTTTAAATGTGTTCATATGACAAATGTAAGTTTTTCATACACTCAACTTTTTAATGCCCTCGGATTCAAAAAAAGAGTTTTAAAAAAACATTCAAAATATAGATTTTATTTTTTTTTTTGATAATTTTGCATGAATCCGGCAATGAATTAAAATGCATTTTTCAAAAAACCACCAATCTGGTGATAACAAAGAAACTTTTAATTTATTATAAACAATGCCGCCTCTCTATTTTTTTAATATTAGTTGTATTTATTTTATTTTACTTTTTCTAAAAACTCTTTAAAAAATATTTTTTAATGGAAAACAAGATTAACAAAAATATCGATAACATAAAATTTAAAAAAAGTTTTGTTTCGGCCAAATAAAGCTCTAAAAATCGAATTTTCATTTGAGTGTTTACAAAAAATCTGGTTACGGTCAGACTTTAATAATTATATTATATTTTGAAGAGTAAAATTTTGCAAACAAAAATTAGTCAATTCCTTTTAAAGAAAATATAATTTTAAAAATTGTAAATTTTGAAGGAAAATATATTAAGTTGCATGCAGTCATAACCCCTTAAGACTTTTTGTATCATCGGCAACATACAATTTAATGGAATTGTTGATACATTTTACCACTAATATTATTGTTGCTGTTATTTTCCATTATTATTATGTTTATGTATGATTGATACATATAATTTGTTTTTCCAAAATTGAAATTCAATTTTTATTTAATGGTATGAATTTTTGCACGTGAACCTATTTCTTATTTTCTTTCTTTTTTTTGTAAAATTTTATACCAAAAACATTTTCGAAATTATCTGTCTACGATTAGTAGTTTGGGGAAAATTAATTTATGTGTTGATGATGACGACAATCATCATTAAATAATGATACTGCTGCTGTTGATGTTGATTATAAATAATGCTGATGATGATAATTGTAATTTGTTAGATTTTATTCAGCAAAATTTATTGGGAAAATAGTTATTTGTCACTGATGTGTATAATATGGAGGAGAAGAATAATGAATTTCAAATAAATTTTGTAAATATTTACTTGGGCGTATAAATTCATGTTTTTGCATTAACAATTTCTAAAAAAGAATTTATACATACATTTAGGAACATAATATGGGAATTTAAATGAATAATTTTAAAATGAATATCGAATAAATTTCAATAGAAAAAGTTGTCCAGCATCTGGTAAATTTTCTATAAAAAAAAGTGTGGCCAAAATCTATCACTAATAGAGAATTTTAAATTTTCTTAAAATTAATAAAAATCTTCATACTATTTGTAAAACTAGATGTTTCATACAACTTTTTCATTGAGTGTATGAAATTTTCAATAAATAAAATTATATTTTTCATCAAATTTTATGTAAATTTGCCTAAACTTAATGAAAAGTTTTAATGGCAAAACCACACATTACCAATAGGAGATGTAATGAATAGCCATAGGGTCCGTCGCAACACCTTATTTAATTGATAAATTTTACAGGCGATTAGACTCAATGTATGCTGCTTACAAATATGCTTACAAAAACATTAAATGTAATGGGTTACATTTTTGCAGATAGGGGGTGAAAAATAATTGTTTACAATATGTGTGCACAAATTCTTTATCAAATATTGTTTTTTATGTTACGTATAATTTAAATAAATTTGTCAGTTAAGTTGTATTGCATTATGTAACCAACTATCTATCGCTAATCCATTACATTATGTTTCAAAATAATGCTGAAGGTAAAGAGTGTACATTACAAAGTAATGCATTATTTAACCCACTATCGGTAACTTATTATTTTCTTCTAAATAATGCTGAAAGTAAGGAAAATGCATTACAAAGTAATACATTACGTATCTTATTATCGGTAACTCATTACTTTATGTTAAAAAATAATTATACAGATATACGGAGTGTAAATTTCAAGGTAGTGCATAAGTTTATTGTCCTATAGGACAAATTCCAAAACAACTTCATTGCTTTTAAGCAGAAATTTATTAATATCATGAAGGTAACTCTCCCAGTAACCCTACCAACTTTCCTCAGAATTTGTCTACTTTTCTATCATACAAATGTTACTCAAAACCTGACAATTTTTTATAAAAAACGTTTCTTAAAATCTGACACTTTTTATATAAAGGGTGTCCCAAGAAGAACGCAATTTTTAAATCTGGCAACATTCGAAGTGTCATTGTTTGACATTTGAACAATTGTTATTGTTTGCTAGTAGTAGAAGGTACGAGGTTAGCAAAAATGGAGCGCTACACGAATGAACAACGTATTCTCACTGTGAAATTGTTTTACCAAAATGGTGAAAGTTTTGCGGCTACAGTTCGCAAATTGCGATCAATTTGGGGTCACAATAATGCTCCAAAAGAGTCAACTGTAAAGAGATTAATGGATAAATTTGCCGAAACTGGGTCTGTTAGTGATGTAAAGACAACAACGCGCCATCGACCAGGTCGATCGACCGAAAATGTCGCAGCTGTACGTGATGATGTCGCTCAAACTCCATCCACCTCAATTCGACACCGAGCTCAGCAAATTGGTGTCTCCAAATCCACTTTGCAGCGAATTTTGACGAAAGATTTGCATCTTCATGCATACAAAGTTCAATTGACTCAGGAACTGAAGCCAGCTGACCATGGACAGCGAAGGGAGTTCGTTAATTGGGTATTGGAGAGACAACATGAAAATGCTGATTTTGCCGATAAAATCATCTTCAGTGACGAGGCCCATTTTCATCTTGATGGCTTCGTCAATAGGCGGAATTGTCGCATTTGGGGTGAGGAAAATCCTCGAGTGATTCACGAGAAGCAAATGCATCCTCAACGTGTCAATGTGGTTCCAACAAGACGGCGCCACATGTCATACAGCCAGAGAAACAATTCAATTGCTGCATCAGTCATTTCCCGGTCGTGTTATTTCGCGTTTTGGAGATCAGAATTGGCCGCCTAGATCGTGCGATTTAACACCATTAGATTTTTTTCTTTGGGGTTTTTTGAAGTCGATGGTTTACGCGAATAAGCCGACGACGACTCAAGCCTTAAAAGAGGAAATTGGACGCTGCATTAATGAAATACCGCAGCATTCATGCAAAACGGTCATTGAAAATTTCATTAAAAGATCGCGTGCATGCCAGCAAAGCCGCGGCGGCCATCTGCACGATATATTGTTCCATACATAACCTCATTCTGTCTACTTTACGATATAATAAAGTTTCACGATTTTTTTTTAAATATCTGTGTTTTATTTAAAATTTAAAAATTGCGTTCTTCTTGGGACACCCTTTAGAATGTTGCTCATGACCTGACAACTTTTCTACATAAAAGACGCTAAGAAAAAGTGTTCAGAGCTTGACAACCTTTTTATAGAAAAGGTTGCTCTGCAGAAAAAGTTGTTCAGAATCTTACTTCTTTTTAAAAACATTTGTTCAGGATCTGACAACTTTTTATAGAAAAATTTGATTAGAATCTAACAAACTTTTCTATGGAAAAAGTTGCTCAGGATTTAAAAAATTTTCTATAGGAAAAGTTGCTTAGGATCTGACAAATTTTCTATGCAAAAAATAGAAAAACTTGCTTAGAATCTCAACAACTTTTCTATGAAAAAAGTTCCTCAGAATCTGACAACCTTTCTATAGAACAAGTTGCTCAGAATCTAACAGCTTTTGTGTAAAAAAAAAAATCAAAGTAAAACTGTCACATTTTTGAACTTTTCAGCCATATTATCAACTAAACAAAAACTATCTTCCAACATATGTTATGTATGTAACAAGAAAAGTAAATAATAACTGACAAACTTAATGTTTATTGAATATATCTTCAATTTGCAACAACTTTTTTTGAACCACAACAACCATAACAATTTGAAATGTCATAATATTTAATGGAATTATACAAATTTCAATATGCAACTTTTAAAATCTATGACAGTTAACAACTGTGTGTTGGCTGCTAAGCTGCTAGCAATATTATGATTCACAAATGTCTGCCATCTTCTTAAACTAAGAACAAATTTTTAAGAATATCTAGAAGAAAAGTGTCCCAAAATAACAAAGTTATACTTATGATATTAATTAAAGAGTATATTAAATGGTTAAACTTATACATGTTTGTGATAGAAGCAAATGATGTTGCAACATTGATATTAGTGGCATGATAAAGCAGCAACAGCATATGGGTAAACTTATAATACGTGAACGTGAATATGTATCCTATGAATGAACAAATTTTAATATTATAATCATATAAATATTTGGATACACTTTAGAGGACAATGCAAAATTAGGTTGTTCTTGTTGTTTTTAGTTGTTCTTAAAAAGGAAAATTGTTTCCTACAAGTTAATTTTTATTCAAAGAGTAATGAATAAAGATTAAAAGTTTTAAGACATTTATTTTTAACTACAAGAAAGAAAAAAACAAATTACTATTTTAGTAGTGCATCTTGGTACAGGCATCTTAATAACAGCTATTTATAAAATCATGTTCTCATTAAGTTGGTTTTAGCTTTTAAACATGTTGTTTATATAATTATAAAATAATATTAGGGGCATTTATAAAATTTACGTATAAAGTGGTTGTTCGGACAAAAAGTGGCTTAAAATCTTTAAAAAAAAAGTTAAACTAGATTTCGATCATTTGATAGTCGACTAGAACTAGGAGTGAACTAAATTTTGATATCTAGTTTAAACTGGATTTCGTGTGAAATGCAAACGATTCTTTCTATTGAAAAGTTGCCGGATTCTGATCAACTTTTTTTTTAAAGATTTTGACCTACTTTTCGTCTGACCAACTTATTGATCATATGGCGTATGATACACGAAATAAATTTTAAAATATTGTTTATTTTGCGAGTGTAATGTAAATGCAACCTAACGCACAACTCTATAAAAAGTAATTCCAAATCTACCAAATTTTCTATCGCAAAAGCTGTTTATTATTTGACAACTTTTCTACAGAAAAATATGTTCAGAGTCAGGCAACTTTTCCTTAGAAAAAAAAAACGTTTTAAAATCTGACAACTCTTCTATAGAAAAATTGGTTCACAGTTAGGCAACCTTTCTCTACAAAAGGTTGTTCCGAGTCTTAATACTTTTTGCATACATAAAACTAATTAATTGATGATTGACAATTGATATCAATGCAATGCTAATGAACATTGCATTGATATCAATTGTAATAAAATTATTTTCATTACAATTTTTTAAATAATGATAATGATTTTATTTGTTTGATTTTATTGATTAATGGTTATTATTTTAAATTCCATTGCAATTAATAATTAATCAATTAAAAACAAATAATTAAAGAACTATAATTTTATATTGATACTCTACTAGAGCAAATTTTTGTCCGTTTTGTCCTGTCTCGCTTAGTTACAAAATAGCGAATACCATTTTACAAAATAGCGAATACCTCGGAAAATAATAAAGATAGCTTTAAACGGACGAAATCTTAATATACTGCGATAGTAAAAATAGGCCTGGTCTGGGAAAGATTCCAAGGGACCCATTTAAAAAAAAGCTTATGTAAAGCAATTTAAACATCCCCCTTTTTTATCAATTGTAAATATTTTTCGAGGCATTAGTACGACTTCATTAGCATTAAATGGTAATCAAATTTTTTTGGAAATAGCACTAATTTACTAATGCCAATAAAATTTCAATGCAAATGAAAAAATACCAAGTATGAATTTTTGTATAATCTTAAACTTTTTTTCTCAAAAGAAAGTTGTTGAAAATTAAACACTTTTTTCATAGAAAAACACTTTTTCCACAGAAAAATTTATTTAGAATCTAAACACTTTTTCATAGAAAAACATTGTTCCAGAGTCTGAACAACTTTTATTTTTATACAAAAAGCTACCCAAAATCTGTAAAAACTTAGCTTTTTTATAATTGTTTTTTCTACATTTCCTAATTGTTTGTGAACACTCCTAATTATATAATACTACAAAAGGTAAAATATCTAAATAAACAGCACGTCTTTTGTCATGATTTCAATATAATACAAATATTATTTTAATGCAACTCGTACAACATACTTTACTAAACATACTACCTACAATTATGGCACACATGCCACCAAACACTCTTAAAAGTTTCTTCAAGTGTTGCTGCATTTATGTTGCACGTGGGGGTGCTTTACCTAATGACTGTATATGAGTTGCTAAAATGTTTCTACTTAAGCTACACATTAAGAATGAGTGTAATAATAAAATACCTTCCAAATTTTTAGTTAATTGAATTATGCCAACATAGTATTGCTAGAGCCTGACTGGATCTTATGGCACATGTTGTTGTGTTATGTGTCTTAAAATTTATGTTTTATGTTCAACCATTAATATTGGCTATTAAAAAAAAAATTATGCAACAATTGTTGAACATTTATAATGTATTCGTCTTAAAAAAAAAATAATATATTTTGGATCACCATTTTCACGTATTTACTGTCTGCTTTTTTGTTGCAGTGTTTGACTAAACTAGATTTAATTAATGACACGTTTTTTAATTGTCTAAGTTAAGTTGCTACTATTGTTTTAACCATTTTTGGTATATTTTATTTTTTTATTTTATAAAAAATTTTTACCGTCAAAGAAAAACAAGAAATATTAATCATGACCTTTTTGTCAAAAAAAAAAAAATAAACCAAAAACTTCAGAGATTTGTTTCACATTAAGTAGATATTAGTTAAATATCAATTGATAATTTTGAATCTATTTTTATTATGATCTCATTTTGAGCAATACCTTATTTAGAAATTTATGAAAATCAAAGCAAGTTATCTAAAAATTGATCAGACTATACGATAATTAAGGTATGAAAAAAAAAATACGTCGCTCTATTTAGCTTCCGCACAACAAATTTTAAAAACAATAAAAAAACAATATTTCGAAAAAAAAATTTGATATTCAGCAAAACGTTTATCGATATGAAAAAGTTAGTGTTTAATACAACTTGAGCCGAATTTGTATGGAAATATACGAGATTTAACTCGAGCTTTTTATACCCTCACATACAAATGGTGAGGGTATATATCAGTTTGTCATTTCGTTCGTAACATGTCAAAATATAGGTTTAAAATCCCATAAAGTATATATATTCGTGATCCTTATGCGATTTCAAGTCGATTTAGCGATGTCCGTCTGTATGTCTGTCTGTTGAAATGGCGATTACGGCGCGAAGACGCGCGCGACGGTCTTCATTTTTACCCAGATTATTGGACATCCTCCACAGCAATAAGCTATTGAAAATCGATCTAGCAGTTAAGAAGTTATGAGTGAAATGTGTTTCATAGTAGCGAATGGTACATGATATATTTTCTCATATTTGTTCACCAGTCGCTTAGAAGCGAATATTTTGCATTCACCTAAAATATTTTTCACCTCAAAAAAAATATTTTTACAACGAAATTTTTATTCACCACAAAAAAAATTTTTTAACCTCAAAAAAATTTTTTTTTTCAGCAAATAATGTGCTTACATCCAAAAAAAGTTTTTAACCTCAAAAAATTTATTTCACCTCCATAATTTTACTTCAAAAGTTTACTTTATTTGTATCAAACCCAGTAGAGAACATTTTTTAGGATATTGGTAGAGGGTAAGATTCTGCACCGCAGAATTAAAGCATTTTTTTACTTGTTTAAGTTAAAATAATTTATTTGCCTTAAAACTGTCTACTTTGGAAATTTTTAAAGATAAAATAGTCAACAGCAATTTTTTTTAATTATTATTAACATATTTGATAATTTCGTTGATCTCATTTAAAAAATGTCTAATATGGATTTTCTCTTAATTAATATTTTTAATATATAATCAATAAAGTAATTCTGCACCGACTATTGCAAGACCGGTCAAAACATTCTTGGAAACGCTGCACCCGATATTCTCCAAACAATCACTCCTTCCGACTATAATTTGTTTCGTTTGATGAGACATGGCCTGTCCCAGCAGAAGTTCACTTTATAAGAAGAATGCAAAAAATTGGTCGATGATTGAATTGCCACAAAACATGAGTATTTCTTCCGAGCGAGCTGGTATCCAACAATTGCCAGAAAGATTATTAATTTAAGGTCCCAATAATTTTTTTCTTAAAGTTTCGTGTTTTTAGCGTTTTTATACTACGCTTAGTGAATAATTGTATTTTCGTAATATTAATTACTTTTTTCGTAATATTAATTACTTTTTTTTCATAAAAATTTATGAAAAATTGTTTTTTTTTTATGAAAAGTTTCAGACGACACTCAATAAAGAAGTTTAATCAAAAACACTTGTTTCATAAAAATGGTTTAATATCAAGCATCTCACTTTTTAAAATACCAATAAAAAGTATTTGAGTATAACGTTATGCCACCCTAATATACATAGTTAAATTTTATCATGTTTCAAAATTCGGTAATTCACGACATTCATTCAGATAACTTTCTAATTCCTCTTCGGGTTTCTAGTTTAAAATGCAATTTTTATATCAAGAAGGTAGAACGATTTCAAAATTATTTCCATCATTTATAAAAAAAACAAAGTGTTATAAAATATCAAGACGTCTTTTGTGCAGTTTAAGGGTTTAAAAATTATAAAAATACAAACTTCAAACACGATTTTTCTAAATTGTGACATGATAGAAACTGTATTTAAAGTCAGGGAGACGAAATTAGATCAACTCGCAAACTGCAATCAGAAAATTTTTTTACAGAAAAATTAATAAAAAATAAGTGGTTCTAGAATTATTGTTTAATTCCAAAATTAATCGTTTGCCATCTAGAATTTATTTTCTAGAAAATCGTAGAATATAACCCTTAGATGTTAAGAATCAGAAATTTACTGGTTCGATCTACATCTTTTAATGTTAAAATAACTCCAATAATTCTAAAAATTAAATTAATAAAAAATATTTGTTAAAATTCAAATTTGATTTCAAAAAATTTTTTGTTTGAAATTTTTGTAAATTGTTATTTTTTATATAAAAATTATTTGAAAATAAAAATTGAAGTTACAAATTTTACTTGTAAATTATTGCGAACTTTTTTAGAAATTTTTCATTTCGAGAGTAAATAACTCTCATTAAATTTGTTACTAAGTAATTCTTACTCGACTTGACTGAGAAAAGTAAACGAATGGACTGAGGAATTAATTTTTATGCTTTATTTGCTATCATGAAAATTCTGGCAACCAATTTTGTTTATAAAGAACGCTGTATTTAAGAAATATTTATAAGTTTTCCAGCGATTTATATAAAATTAGTCGATATGGCATTATATATACGAAGTGTAAATCGAAGAGATTTTTTAGATAACTAATAAAATTTTATTACTTTTTTTTGTATATTTTACAATTCACAATCATTTTACATGTATATAAAATAAAAAATTACAGAAAAAAGTCCAAAAAATACACAGTACATAATTTCAAATGAATTTTATTTAATAATGTTAGAATTTTTAACATGTAGAAATCTTTATCAAAACCCATTTTAATTAGAAAATTGATACAAAGTATTTAAAATATACAGATTTAAAAGACAAAAATAAATTTTACATTAGCAAATCTAAGGAAAACATAAATTTATTTGAGTTAATTCAATTTTGTATATCAATTTCATGTAAACAAAATATACCTAAATTTAAGAAATTTAATTTTGTTTAATTTAAAAATTTGTAGGATGAATTTCTTACATTCTTTTTTAATTGTTAGGTATACTTATGGGTTTCAAGATTTCGGAATTCTTTTTTTTTAACAAAAGATAGATTTAGTTTTAATTTTATGAATTTTTATTATAAGAACAACTGTTTTAAGTCCATTTAAAACTTCTGTTACTTTCAAAAAGTCTCTATACAAATTTTAAAATATATTTCCCCGTAAACGACTATAATTTGATATTTGAAGATTTTGCTACCACAATGAAGACTATGTGTGTAGCACCTCCCCCTTATCCTCCTCTTCGCTTTGCAACCAACTGCAGTTGAGAATTTCTCGTAAATTCCAACGAGCTGGAGGTTCTGGTTCTAGCAGCACTGCTACCGTTGCCTTAGCTTGAGCTGAAATTTTATCTTGTAGTTTGCGTCGAAAGGCAAATTTCTTACTGCGTTGATCTGCCAACAATTTAATTAAATTACTATCATCGAAAGGCATTTTAGCATTAAGCATAATAAACAATATTACACCTAAAGACCATGCATCTGCCAATTTTGGATCGTAGGGATGACCAGACACAACTTCGGGTGCTGCATAGGCCGCCGAACCACAATAGGTTTCAGATTTTATTTCACGACCACTATCATCACGACAATATCGAGCAAACCCAAAATCGGCCAATTTAATGTTAAGATGTTTTGAAATTAATATATTTTCACACTTTAGATCCCGATGAGCTATATGATGAGAGTGTAAATATTTGAGAGCCTTGGCCATTTGCATAAACCACACTTTTGCTTGCATTTCTTCCACGGGACCCATCTTCTTGATATAAGTTAGCAAATCACCATTTTCAGCAAAACGCATAAATATAAAAATCTTTGGACCTCTTTGTAAAATGCTATGAATTTGTATAATATTTGGATGATCAAGTTTTGTTAAAATTTCCAATTCACGTGGAAAGAATTTATTCACAAAATCTAAAGGTGCTCTACCCTTATCTATAATTTTACAGGCCAAATTTATTCCATCACCGGCATTCTTAGCATAACCAGCCGTTATTACCGTGGCATATGAACCTTCACCAATTTTATGACCGATATTATAGCCACATTGTGCCAAGGCATCGGTATCAGAGCTACGTTTATTCAACTGACGGCTATTGGAGGTGGTCGAAAATTTTGACATAATTGTTGGATTTTTTATAATGTTGAAATTTTTGTTTAATTGCATCTGCTGTCGAGAACTCTAATGAGAGATTAGAATTTGCACTCAAAAGTATAGATCTAAGAAACTCTTTAAATTTATCAAATCACTAAAAACAATAGACAAATGTTTGATAAAAAAAAATAAAAACTTTTTTATTGACTTAAACAAATTTTTAAAACAAAAAAATTAATAAAATTGAAAATTTGTTTGCGATGATTTTCTTTCAAAAATTAAATTTTGAAAAAATTTCAAAGTCAAAAGAATCAGAAATGGAAAGTTCAAAATTTTGTTATTCTCAACCACAGTTGGGGTTACTAGAAAATGTTTCTAAAAATCTAACGCATTATGACAAATTATCTCCAAATTTTACAACTTTTTTATAGAAAATGAACATCATAGTGGCAGCCCAGCATAACAACGTGATGTATTTTCCCATGCAAATTGACAATTAAAACGCGCCGAGCGTTGCAGTTGTGAAAAAGAATCTACTTTATTTTCAAAAGATTTTTTCTAAATTTTTTTTCTAATTCTCTTAACAGAGTTCCCCCGCATATTAAAAGTTTTTTGTAAACAAAAACATATTATATGGTCTTTAATTTTTCTAAATTTATGTTTATATTCAATTAATCGACTTTTCATTTTAATAGATTAATCGTTCAAATAATTATTCGGGCTTTTTTCTTAACATTAATCTATCAATATATATTCAATTTTATTATTGGTTTAATAATATGTTCATACTGAACCGCAAAAGACATACATACATATTTTCGTTTTTCTTTAAGTCTTCAAATTTCAAATTCGATATAAATTTTAAGACGAAAACTTAAAAAAACGAAAATGCGTACTTTGGAGTTCAATATGAACGTATTATAAATATGCCCAGCAAAATAAAATGGATGTTATTCTTTACGAATCCCTTTTTCAGAGCATCCAAAGAAGTTAATAGTGTAAATTTTTCGATTTGTAAGAAGTCATTTTCCAAATTGTTGATATTAACTTCTAGTAAAAAAAATACATAATTATTTAGTTGTTCCATAAATGGTTTATTCCTGCAGTCATTAAATGCCTTATTGAAAACATATTTTGCATACCAGTGATATTCACTTTGTCCTGGTCGGAATAATAATTCCTGACGTGTTCAAAATCACATTTTGAACTTAAAAAAAACCACTCCCTATATTTATTTTGTAGTCCCTATATTTAAAAACTTCCGTAAACTAATGAAAAAGTCCATCTGCTCATCGATTTTTCATAGCACCGAAACAAACTACTTCCCCCAATGACAGGCCAATGTTAAAATCATTAATGATTCTCCGTAAATTTCACAACTACGTGTTCTGTAGATGTAGTGTTTAACTACTTCTTCCTCAGCTCTTATTTTGCTGGGCGCGTAAAAAGTGTAAAAAGTTTACTTGCGAAAGTTTTCTTAAGTTCTCTTTTGAGCATACATTCGTGTCCATACAGCGAATGTTCTTTTTGAAATGTTAGTTTCTTTTACATATATACTTAAAATTTTTTCTTCTTTTTTGACATACGAATTAAAAAACATACGAGAATTGCAAGTACAAGCAGTCGGTCAGTACCACTTTCCCTTCTTCTTCCTCAACTCTCCTATAAACTCCATTTTAAATATTTTTATACAGATTTGACATTGACTTTTGTTATTTAAGATACGTTTTGCAGGCCTCAAAGAGTTAAATGAGAAAAACTGGTTTTTTGAATTTTCATATGCAGTGAACACATACACAACATAAATGAAGAGCGAAATTCTGTCGAGGATCGATTTTTCTTCTATGTTTATGTCTCTCCGTTCCGATACTTAAGTTTAGCAAATATTTGTCAAAGAATTTCATATTGTATTTTTGAAAAGTAATTTAGTTCTCAATAAAGTACAATCTGGTAAACAAATTATTTGAAGATTTCTTTGTTTTACTTTTGTCACTGCATTTTAAAAAACATTTCATATATTAACCGTTAAAAAAAATAAACTATTTTGGTAAAAAATAAAAAGGAATCATACGAATTTCTATTTTTAGAAACAGAACACATAAATTTTACATTTAACAGAAAATATCAATTCCTATTGAATGTCTGTAGTTTGTTTTTTTTTTTTGAATGACTGATTCAAATAGTTAAAAAATATATTTCTATGAATTTCAATTGATTCTTCATTTAAAAACAAACTCTAAGTATTTCTTTTAAAATAAACTACAGTCGGTAACGGAAAATATATTGTGAGTGTGGATAACTCATCGAAATCATAACCAGAGCTTAGCACTAACTATTGATAACTGCATACAAATTCGACATTAATAACTATTGTTAAGCACTAAGGTCTGGCATTAATAAATTTAAAATATTCCAAAAACATATAATGATTTTACCAAATTTATTTATTTATTTTTTTCTTTCTTTCATTTTCAGCTTTTATCAATAATAATGTTTGCATAAAAGTTGATACAAATTTAGCAAATGAAAACTATACAATAATCAACACCAACAGCCACCAGACGTTGCAACAACATATATCTAGTAGTAGCAACAATGAGCCAGATAATATCACCCTATTAGGTGATTCAGAATTAAGTGCATCGGAACGTACAAGACGTTTAATACCATACATGGCATTTTACTTACCTATTTCAGAGTTGCCCATTAACAAACAATATGCGAACAACAATATACAGACGGTAAGATTATAATTTTCAATTATTTTAAGCAACATTAAGAAATAAGTTGCCAATAATAACAATATTTTTAATATCTTCTCGATATACATAATAAATGTGTATTGTGATATAAATGCAGTCAAAACAAATATCAAGACCAAGTGCAACAGGAAGCACAGGACCATCTGCAAGTCATTTACCCCTACCACAACAATATGTACACTTAAAAGTAACGGCTACTGGGACAGGTCATAGTGGTAGTGGTGAGACATATTTACCACCAGCAACAGTAGGACATTATCATCCAAGTGCAGGCGATGTTTATCATGCTCTTACATATGGTGGACATCAACAACAACAACATCCACAGCTACAGCAGCAACAATCACAATTTCATATTTTGCCAACAACATCGAATATAAAACAAATTACTAATAGTGATGGTGGTGGTGTTAACAATAAATATCCTGGACATTCACACCATGTCATTCCCTCTGGGCCACCAGGACCCTCAGCATCATTGTCTTCAGCTGTTGGTAAGGGTAATAGCAACAATGCATATGTCACTTATCATAAGGATATTAATCCCATACGAGTAAGTATTTTCAAGAAAATTACTACACCATATTAAAATTTATTTTTTCTGAAACTCAATATAAAAATTTGAACATATAAGGCAAATAAGTTTATAGCAAAAATGGTTTATAGGAAACATTTTCTATAAACTTTAAAACAAAGTTTTTAAATAATTCCAAACAAAATGTTCTACAGAAGATGATAAACACTTTGAGCAGGATATCCTTAAAAAAAATTGTCAGATTGTGCAAGATATTCTATAGAAAAGGTTGTCAGATTCTGAGCGACGCGTTCTTAAGAAAATTTTTCAAACTTAAAGAACATTTTTACAGTTTACAGTTTTTAAGCAACATTTCAGACGCTGAATTTGCATACTTTAATTTTTTTACATTTACTATAAGAAAGTTAAGCAACATATTGTTGCAGAAATTTCTAAACACTTGAAATTTCATCACAAACTCTTTGACAGCTAGAAAAATCTAGTGAATTAATAACTGGAAATAACTAGGATATCTGACTACTCATATAAATACTGGTACTTGGTGACGCAGTAGTTCAGTTTATAAAATAAAACGCTGGAGTGTTAAGAACTTAAGTGTGGCTAACGTTTAGTCTATTTATACCGTGTGAATAAAGTGTGCTATCAAAGTGTATTTTTGTAATATTAAGTGACTGTTATAAATAAATAGAGCTATAAATAATTTCAAACAGTGTTTATTATTTGCAATATAGAAAGAACTCGATTTATTTAAAAGGTTAATAAATCAACGATTTTATAAAGGGTAAAATCGTAACAATATTCTTTGGAAATGTTAATTTGTATACAAAACTTTTTAGATCTGAAACCCTGAGCAACAATTCTTACAGTAAAGTTGTCTGTCCGATTGCGAGCAACTTTTTCTATACAAAATTTGTCAGAATTTGAGCTACTTTTTTATATGAAAACTATATCAAATTTTTTTTAATAATTGTGGAGATTCTAACAATTTGTTGGGAAAATTGTGGCAAATTTTTTCTATTGCAAATACATATTTTGCATTCTTAGAGCAACATATTTTATAGAAAAATTTTGCAAATTTTGAGTAGTTTTTTTTTTTATAGCAAACATTGTAAATGGTGTAAATTATAATGTATATTAATTTCACACAATAAATAATTTGTCCTTAACGTATTTGTCTTTTTTTTTGTTCACAGCATAAAACTGTACAACATTTCCCACCATTATCATCAACATCCTCTACTTCGTCAGCAGCATCATCCTCAGCACATGAAACAATAAGAAACCAACAGCAGCAGCAACAACAAAACATTCATGGTTTTAGTGGTGAAGTTTATCGTCCACGAACTAAACAATCAAAAATCAATTTAACACCATTTACACCATCCAATACAGTGCCTGGAAATTTTGTGCCAATTGTTTATACGCCAGTAAACAGTAATAATAATAACAACAACAACTACAATAGCAATAACAATGTAGGAGTAGCAAATGATGACAAAGATGAAAAACAATATCATAAACAACAACAGCAGCAACAAATTGCCATAGAATATTCCTCTGGCCCATTACCACCTCCTTCATCATCAGCAATTGATGTTCAACAAACATCGTCATTATTGCCGCCACATCGTTACAATCCTAATCATCATCACCATCACCACCAACAGCAACAGCATCAGCATCATCCTCATCATAATCCTAACAAACAATCGCAATTTTTCAGTGTAACAACATCGCCTTTATCGGCTGCTAATGTTGATTTAACACATGAAGGAGGTGCTAGTGGTAGTGGTGGTATAGCATCAGGAAATGCAGCAGTAAATTCACAACATCATCATCAACATAATGCACAAACAATTGGGTATGTACAGACGCAATAAATACAAGACAGTGAAGGCATTAATAATACCCTATAATATCTTTCTTAAAGAAAATTATAAAAAAAAATCTTTAGTATTATTTGTTTTTTTAAGCTGTATACTAAACAATTTTATACAAAAGCGTTTATGTAAGCTTGTTACACATTCAATCTTTAACCAAAATTAAGCTTTATGACTTTACGAACGTTTCAGATGAACGCAGAAAATCTTATACATTTTCTTTACATTTTTAGCCAAAAGCTTATAAAAATTAAAGCTTTATTAAACATAAAAATCTCATAGCAGATGTAAACTTTTTTTAGAAAGAATAAAGTTTTTGCAATATTTGCAAACTGTTCCATTTCTGAACTTTTGGCCTTGTATTTGAAACAACTTAAAGCTTAATAATTTCTAAAGCAAGGATAGAACTTTTCGCTACTAAACAAGTAAAGATTTTTATTATATTCTGTAAAGCAACAGAGTTCATTTTGGGAAAATATAACATAATTAATATTTTACAAACTCTTTTTCTATTAAAAAAAAAAACAAAAGTTTACTATTCGTTTTGCAAAAGCTTTTGTTACAAAATTCACGACAATAACATTCAATACCGAATATAGTGTAAAGTTAAATAAAATTTACAAATAATAAGTTTCATATGATTTCTTGATGTAGAAAAACGATTAAATGCAATTATACACACTTCAATTACGCTCAGATTTATAACTTTTATTGTGGGAAAGTATTGATTAGAAAAAAAAATAATATGTTGTAGTTGATTTAAATGAAAATTTTAAGTTGATTTTTATTTTATCTTCCACATGTATTAATCCATATTGGACCGAATCAATTTTCACCTCTTTGTGTGAAACAATAAAGATTAAAACATTTTTTCCTCATTTTTAGTTTAAAAATTCAAATGGCCTGAACTGTTTTTTCCTCGGAATTGCAGTATTTTTTTGCAAAACCGATTTTTTGACTTTTTCTAAATTATTTTAGTCGATTTACAGCATAAACTGAATTTGTTATAACAATAAAATACACATAAACTGTATAATTTATAAACATAAAGTAAGTATCCATCCTTAGGCATGTATTTTAAATAGAATATATTTTGTATTAGATTTACAAGAAATCCATAATTTTATTTATGAATAACTAATTTTATGATACCAACAACTGACAGACAGGAGCAACGACAACAACAATAAAAAAAAGGTGAATATAGCGAGTGGCCAAAATTATGATACAGGATTGTGGTTAATTTTAACATCCGAACGCACACATTAAATTGAATGTTTTGTCATTTTATTAGAACAGACGTAGGTAGCAGCAGTACGATTGTATTTTAGTAACAAATAGAATAATAGAGTATGAGTTGTTGTTGGATATCATGTAATTGCAATTGCAACAATATTCTCCAACTCCACCAACACTAAATGGAAAAAATGGAAATTGTATATTTGCATACTGTATAGATGGAGTACGTCAGATTATTCATAATGTTACAGTAATTGAAAATTCATGTCATAAATTACTGGAGGCCGATTAAGTTGTATTTACTCAACAATCATAGTTGTGCCTCAATGTCTTTCGTGTAGCATGTAGTAAGCAAGGTAGCACGAACATTATACGAGGGTCATCTTGTAAGTTTTTGCTAAATGACATTTTCACTTGTAAATTTACCAACAAATAATTTTTAACGTACAAAAAATAAGTGTAGACAAATTAGTAAAAGGGGTTGTATATCATGTATGCAAATTTCAAAAGCTGTGTTTTCAGGAAAAACTTTAATTATATTTTTCAGCAATAAACTTTCTTTGAACTATTTTTTTACTAATTATATTTTTGCTAACTTACGTGTATTTAGAAAATGTATAAACAAAAACTTAAGAAATTGTGATATTTCTATGGTTTTGCAAAAATTTTCGTTGATGGCCCTCGTAATATTGGAGCGGCAGTAGCAGTAGCCTTTCGTAGGTCAAAGCAATGTTGTCAATTTCGCAACATATAAATTCCACATACATATAAAGATGGTGAGAAATAAAAAAAAAAGGTCATTGAAAATTTATCAGAATTTTTCAACTATTTCACATTAATATTACAATTAGCAATATTTTATATAAAAAATTTGAATAATTATCAGTGGCATTTTGTAAGATTATTTAATTAGTTTTAACTTGAATTATATATTTTTTTTTACTTAATGCCTAATTGTTATTATTATTTATAGTTGCCCTTGAAGGCTTGTATTGTAATTAATAAATAAATAAATTTATCAGAATCTAAACTATACGTTTTAAAGATAAATTGTTATAATTTGATCAACATTTACTATAGAAAAAACGGCGTATTATGAACAACTTTTTCCTAAGAATATTTTTTACAGAAATGAGGTAACATTTTCGAAAAAAACTTGTAAGGGTTGTAGCAAAATTTTTCAAAGATAAAATAAGTTAATAAGTTAAGTTAATATTGCTAAGAGTCTGATACTTTTATAGAAAATATTGTTCAAAATGTGACATTTTGTTAAGGCAGTTATCAGATTAA